>CM075003.1:21590423-21722717 GCA_037576675.1 Pangasius sanitwongsei
ATTCTGTGTAAACTCTAGAGACTGCTGTGTGTGAAATTCCCAGGAGATCAGCAGTTTCTGAAATACTCAAACCAGCCAATCTGGCATCAAAAACCATGCTATGGTTAAAGTCACAGAAATCATGTTCCCCATTCTGATGTTTATGTGAACATTACCTGAGGCTCTTGAAATGTATCTGCATGATTTTATGCATTATGCTGCTGCCACAGGATTGGTTGATTGGATAACCGCATAAATGTGTGGGTGTACAGGTGTTCCTAATAAAGTGGCCGGTGAGTGTGTATATAGGATATATTTTTAACATTAATTTGTTGAAAAAAAAAAAAAAAGTGAAATATTGTCACAAGACACAATTTTGTTCTTTTGGATGATATATAGTCTCAATGAAATACAGTATATGCTGTGTAGGTATTTAACTCAACAGGATATGGTTTCTAGCCAGACTAATCCAAACCCCAACTTACATCACATTTTAAGTTTTTGTCCACACACAAGTGGACAATAAAACACTGCTGTAGCAGATAAAGGCTTAAATTATTTGGTTATGGAAACTGGTAAAATATTTTAAATGGATTTAATATGAAACTACTAGAGTAAGGCAGTTATGTTTTTTAAAAACAAAGTACCTTTCTCTTTTCTTTCAGATATTTAGTATTTAAATGTAGGCTATCCTGTATTTTTAAATTATATTATTGTCATATGTTAAAGACTGTAGAAATAAGGCTTTTACTGAACTATTTAGCTATTTAGTATAGCTACAGTTTGTTATAACTAATAATCTTAAATAGAAGAACTACTTAAGATCCCAGAATACCATAGTACCAGTAATCCGTTACTGCCCAAATCCAAACATGCTCAAGCCACAAAACCAGTTTTAACGTGAGCTTAGCCTGGGCATAATTTTGGATAATACTTGAAGTGAAAACAGTAAGCCTATTCAGACTGATCCAAACATCCTCATCATCCACACACCGCCCCTGGGTATAGGTAGAACAGTGCCAGGGAGGGTTCAGTGACCGAGAGTGGACACCATTTTGATAAAATGGGTTGACTCTCATATATTATTTTTAAACAGTTTTTTTTAATTGCTGTTTAATAAGGACCTGCTCCCCGTGTCGGGATTATGCCATCCCTCCCTCCCAGAGAATACCAGTCAATTTTGCTCCCTTAGCAACCAGTCACAGCTGGATGTGGCATTGTCAGGATACAAATGTCTTCGGGATATTTTTGGGAAGCGGGAGGAAACTGGAGAAACTGAAGGAAACCCACATGAACACAGGGTGAACTCCTCACAGACAGTCAGCCAAGTCCAGGATCGAACTTGGGACCCTGGAGCTGTGAGTTGGCAATGCTACCTGCTGTGCCACTGTGGCAGCTACTAAAGAGTAACACACACTTATATTACAAATTACAGATTATATTATGTTCAGGTAATTTGCACCAGAGAGCAACAGGCTTGAGTATGTTTGGATTTGGGCAGTGACAGTTTACTGTTACTATGGTATTCTGTGATTTTAAATAGTTATTCTATTTAAGATCATTAGTTATACTAAACTATAGCTATACTAAAAGTGGTCTTTGTCACTTTCTCTTCATTTCTTATTTACACAAACACCTGCTAGGAAAGTCCCCAAGCACGTGAAGGGATTTTGGGTGTCTATTTCCATACATAATTTTCACATTATTACAATAATTCAGATGGGGAAAAAAGATGTACATTGTGTATTTTATTAACAGATGTAATGTTTGCTAATTTCTTTTCCAGAATTTGTATATTAGATATACACACAGGTTCTGTACATTACATACACATACATTTGTTGAAACATCTTCAAACCACACATATAAATTCATTTGCATGATATATAGTATCAATCAGTATGAAATACAATGAGAGCCTTTTATCGGTAGCATCCATGCCATCAATTGAAATCATGTAAACATTATAAGAATGCAAAACTGTTCCTGAAATACTGTTGATAATATTTTGAGCACTAGCATACATAGCTAACATGATCGCTACAAGCTTATTGCAACTGGATTATTTTCAAATGCAATGATTAATTGCATTAAAATGCTGGCGACACCGTTGTTAATACTGAGTATATCTATTGCCGACTGACAGAGTTTTGTATTGTGCAATCTTGGAAAATTAAGTTCTACAGTCACTGTTTCAAAAAAATATTTAGTCAGAAGCTCACATCCTGCAAAACACTTAAGGAATGTCCTTCAGCAGGACTGCAAAAACACAACCAACAGAGATGGAAACTATTAGTGCAGTGAAAGTGCAGAAGAGTATGTGTATAAAAGCTGTAACTGTAATGCGTATAAAGCATTATACTGGACAGTCTTTCCACAAAACTCATTAGATGACGAGCTGGTGGCTACCAAATCCTCAAAGCTTCTATGGCAGTTACTCAGAAAAAAAAAAGGCAGAGGACTGGTAAAGGCAAAAAGGTTGCAGTTTTACACAGCTACAGTATGCAGTGTAAAGAGTCTCCAAAATAATAAGTCATGTACAAGAAGAACTTCATTTTGCCTTTTCCATTCCCTCAGGCCTAAGGATTTGTCTGGTCTACCAGAATGTAAGAGACGTGTCTGCGTAGAAGGGCAAGAAAAACACTGGTTTCCTTTCCTTGAAAAATGTGCTCAGAATGAGGGCACACATTATATTTACATAGTGTCCTGTTCAAAATATTCCATGTCTCTATCTAGCAAAGAAAATCATGCAAAATGATGTCAAGTCACCATTTTAGCATTTGTTATTTTAAATGCATTATCATTTGCACAAAGTATGATAATAATAATAATAAAAAAAAGCTGTGAACAATCAACGTAAGAGGTTTGGATTTAGCTACAGCTTCTTGTGAAATGAGACAAAATAGTATCAGTTACTGTAAAGATGAGTGAGGTTGTACTAAATAAGGATGAGAACATATACTGAGTGCAAAATCATTTTTTAACTGATAAAGCTATTTTAAGAACTTTAAAAATTCAATAATTCAAAACATTAAAAAAACATTCTAACATTTTCCTATTGCAGACAAATCCGCTAGGATTGTTTTAAAAGTTCAGGTGGATCCAAAGCAACCATAAATGTTATGACAAATCTTCTACAAAACTGTTCTATTACAAATGTTTTACTATGATTAGTAAAGTGCTTATAGTTAAACGAAGTGTATGGGCTATGGACCTTATTGTTATTCCATTTTTATTCCATTTGTTATTTTTATTATCATTCATGTATTAACTCCTAGCTATTTTTTTTAAAAATCAGAATGACAGTTTTGTATCACAAACTGCAATATCATGTGAATACTTCTTTACTCTGCAGTGAACTTGCATCTCATCCAGGGTGTATTCTCACCTCGCACCCTCTGCTCACAGGACCCTGACCAGGATATAGTGGTTACTGAAGACTGTGACTGAGAGTACATCTTTTCTGCCAATCAACATTTTGCAAGCTGAAACATCACTTTCTATCGTATGATCAACTGGCTCCAAGGTTTATATGGAACAAGCTCAGGAAGGGAAGCCATTCCACCATTCCATCACCAGCACCAGACCAGCAGCAAATACATCTTCTTCATTACAAACAAACATTGACCTGACTTAATATGTTCTACCAAGCTTACTGCAGTAGCTGGGACATGGCCTATTAGCCAGGATCTCACAGAGTTACATTCTGGATGAAGCTCCTGCTTCATCCGAGCTCTTTCAGTATCACATCCAACAGCATCCTCAGACAACAAAGAATACAAAGGAAGAAGGCTGGTGAAGCAGACAACCCCACGTCCCCATTCTTTGGCATGACAGTAAGCCATCTTTTTTCTCTTTCTCCTTCTTTCCCATATTCCGACTTCTCCTCAACCAGTTCTCCATCAGTGACGCTGTGTTCTTTCTCTTGCTCCTCTTTTCGGTCAGTGAACAGAGGTGCTGGAGAGGGGAATACGCAGCTGAACTTCTCAACAGGGCAGTCCAGGGCCAGCCATTTAGAAAGGACATCAGAAGTGAAGGTGAGCAGAGCTCTAGGGGAGGAGTGGAAAGACGGGAAGACGGAGGGATTTGGTGTTTCCTGGAAACTCTGTTTACACAAAGATGCAAAACTGCAGACTCATTGTGGGAACAGCAATATAGAGCCAAGTTAATTCAGTACTGTTAAGCTGGAGCTTGCAAAGGAGCACAGAATCCACAAATGCCCTAGCACTGGAATAAACTGCTGCTTTTTTTGTAGTAGACAAGAATCTACAATACATTTTCTACAATAAGTTGTAGTAGAATAATAAACAAGTCATTTATTCATATAAAAGCTCTGCTTCTGTACAGATGCAAAGTATCACAATCATAAATATATATATAAAAGCTAATCTGTCTAGGCCAGTGGTTCTCAAAGTGAGGTCTAGGGGTCCATGAAGTATAGGTGGGTGTCTGTGATTTTTTTTTTTTTTTTTTTTTTTTAATTACAGTGGTGGAAATAAAGCACCATTATCAAAGTTATTATATTTATTATAGAGTTCTTACAGTTATTAGTCTGTGTGGCTGCTGAACTTTGAATTGAACAAGTTTAATCCAAACTTCAATAATGAAAAATTAGGTCTATAAATAATGCACCTAATATGTTTTGTTGGTGAAAAGTTCAAGAATAGAAAATGAAATAAATGAATATTAAATTTCATATCATCAAATTAAACTGTACTGAGAGGAAATATGGAATTTATTTTACAGTTGAAGGGGTCACTGGCTTCAATAACTTTGAGAACCTCTGATCTAAAATACAAATTATGAGCTTGGTACAAAGTCAGATAACAGATCACACAGTAACTTTCTGACTGTAGACTAGAGAAATAATTATTTACAAAATATGTTATTCATACCTCTTTCCAAATGTTATCAAGTGTAAGAATCAGGTCACCGATTAAGACATGCTTCATGTGAATCCGTTCAACATGCTGCAGGAGTTGCTTCCAGGAGTCTGACAGGAGGAAGGCTGCACTGAACACACAGCACTACACCCACACACCCATACACCCATACACAGACATGCACACATACACACACACACATTTAGAATTGCTTGAAATGGTCAACTACCCATTATTCATACTAAATCAAATCCAAATGCAGTCTGTTATACAAAGAACATGGACAAGATTTCCAGTATGCCAGAGATGACATACTACTCAGACTAAATTTTCAAGTAATGCTACACACTCTTCATTTTCAAACAAAAAAAGGGTGACAGCAGCCTCCTAGCATCCTCATATCTCAACCACAGAAGAATAGTACTGTCTTTGTAACTAAAATATTTCCTGAATTAACTGAGGTATAATCTACAATAAATAGTCACTGTGGTGGCTTAACTTATGATAGAAATTAGACAATTAGTTATTTTATCATTATTAGTTAGATAGCTAGTTGGCAATTACTGATGTATTTACATTGCACCCCTGTTCATAAATTATACATAAAGCAGGTTGTAACATATTTAAATTTTATCATTTGCTTCCTTATTGCTTTTTTTTGTTTGTTTTAACCACCACAAATTAATGCATTATGGATCAAGGTAACTATGTACAAAAGGGAATCTGACTGACAGGTAGTCATTTGACTATGACAAATCTTGTATACTGGCTAATAAACTGCATAAAGTATACAGTATATACTGATGTACTATGTAGTACTTACAGCATACAAGTATACTCTCAGAAAAAAGTACAAAAGTGTACCTTTCCTTGTCACTTGGGTGGTACCCTCTAGAACAGGGGTTCTCAGATTTTGCAGCCAAGGACCCCTTTAACTGTAAAATAAATTCCATGAACTCCCTCAATACAGATTTATTCTGTGAACATAATCCAATTATACAAACATTCAGCTAATTATTTACATGTGTGCAATCATAATTTGGCTATATATTAGAGTTAAATAGTCTAATAAATAGTAGAGCTCATTCGTGTGCTTTCCACTGACAGCACACTTTAGGTAGGTCCGAGTGATACTATTTATATTTCTATTTGTTACTGAACTTGGGCCTCATTTATCAATCTTTAAGTAAAGTTATATGTAAAAGTTTGCAAAGCCAAACCAAACAAAAAACCAGACCAAAAATTTCAGCTGTATTTTGAAAATGCTGATTTTCTTCGTATTCACTTGTATTTTTTGATAAATGGCAATCACTCGTAAATGATCCGGCACATGCAAGGCACAGCTGATTTGCATTTAGTGACGCCCACAAAACTCCATAAAAGGCAAAGCTCACAAAGTGAAAAATGCAAAATAACCACTAAATGGCCAAAAAAGAAGAATTTCTCAGAGGCAGAAGTAGGAGTACAGTACTGTGCAAAAGTCTTAGGCACATGCAAAAATAAATAAACAAAATGTTTCTACATTAAAAAAAAGTGCATTTGCATCTGCTTCCGCCTCCCTTTTATGACAGATTACTTCTCCTCTACTGGTGGATGCGACAGGAGAACGTGACCAGGGAAATGCTAGCTTACTAATTTCCCGACCAGAATAAACATGCAGGTGAAACCACTCAATGTACGGGCTTTTTGTTGCAATGCTCACTGTATTTCTCCAGTCAAGAGGGGTTACCGGAGCAGCAGAAAATCAGCCTACTCACTGGCAAAGCACTAACCTGGGTCACCATGAAATGGTTTCAAGGAGGAGATCAGCTGCCTTCCTACAACCCGTGACCTCCAAACACCCTATCATATCAGGGTTCCCTTGGATGCACCTAGATCGACCCACAGATATCCTGGACAGATAAGGAAATTACTCACTAGTCATCTAACTGCCTCAACCACTGTTGTTAAGCACCTCGACTCTTGTTAGCATCAACCACAGTGGGGAGTCCAGAAAATAGTACACCTTTGAAAATCCCCTCAGAATACCAGGATCTTAAAGAAGTATTCAGTAAAACCAAGGCCAGTGATCTGCCACTGCACCGACCTTATGACTATACGATTGAACTTCTGCCTGGGACCACCCCCATAACCAAATTTATCCACTATCTATAACTGAACAACAAGCAATGGAGGAATACATTCAAGAAGCACCGCAACAGGGGTACATTCCCCCTTCCATATCTCCATATCAGCAAGATTCTTTTTCGTAGCGAAAAAGGGGATGGCCTTCGACCCTGTATAGATTACAGAGGCCTCAATCAAATCACTGTAAAGTACTGTTATGCACTGCCACTTGTCCCCGCAGCTCTGGAACAATTGTGTCCTGTGAAGATTTTCACCAAGCTTGATCTATGCAGCGCATATAATCTGAAAACAGCACCACCTTTAGCACCACCTCTGGTCACTACGAGTACTGCGTCATGTTGTGTGGGCTCTCTTGTGCCCCCTCAGTTTTCCAATGTCTAATCAATGATGTCCTGAGGGACACGCTTGGAAGATTTGTCATAGCAAATATTGATGGTATCTTGATTTACTCCCTTTCCCTACAAACCCATGTTCTCCATGTCCAATAAGTCCTCAAATGACTGCTACAGAACCAATTATTTGTCAAAGGGGAGAAGTGCAAATTTCACATGCACAAGATTTCCTTCCTGGGGTATATCATCAGCCCAGAAGGGGTAACCATAGATCAGACCAAGGTGTCTGCTGTGACCGAGTCCACATGCAAAACAGTGAAGGATCTGCAGAGGTTTCTCAGCTTTGCAAATTTCTATTGACAATTCATCTGAGGCTTTAGCTTCATGGCCCACCCTTTGATGTCTCTCCTCAAAAAGGGAATTAAACTTCTGGCATGGAACAGTGCCACCAATGAGGCTCTCAGCCAGCTCAAAAGAGCATTCACCACGGCCTCAATCCACAAGCATCCAGATCCTTCCAAACCGTTCGTAGTGGAAGTCGATGCCTCCGAGACGGGAGTGGGAGCCATCCTATCACAGCAGTTTGGGGACAAGTCTTAGCTTCACCCTATTGCCTTCTACTCTAAGAAGTTATTACCAGTTTAGGAAAATTATGATGTCGGGAACAGAGAACTGCTAGCAGTTGGAGCTGGCACTGGAGGAATGGTGTCACTAGCTGGAGGGAGCCACACATCTGTTCACCATATTCAACTGGACTGAGCCCAGTTTCTACGATGGGCTGCATACTCCCAGAATTCCCTAATGCCCTCAGCAGCACAACTAACCACTTTCCAATTTGTGCTTGGTTATCAGCCCCCTCTGTTCCCCTGGAATGCCAACCCCCCGATTCACCAGCAGTGGACGAATGGTTTAAAAGGAGTGAACAGGTTTGGAAAAGCAGGCATAGACACCTGAACAAGTGGCCCACGTAAATAAAGAAAATGCAGACCGACACCGAGGGGAAACAACACGAGTTTGGCTGGCCACCAAAGACATTAGAAACACCCAAGGATGTATGAAACTAAATCCCAGTTACATGGGGCCATATAAACTCGACTTATCACAACACTGCCGGATAGCACCATCATTCCACATCACACCTGGGCCACTGGCCGCTGTCACTCCTCTTACGACACCACCAGCACTGCTTAACATTGAAGGACAACCACCATATCCTGTTAAATCAATACTCAACTCACGTCGCAGGAATGGAAAACCTGAATACCTCATAGAATGGGAAAGTTACAGTGCCAAAAAACAGTGCTAGATCCCGGCCAACGATAACCTTGACCCCAGCCTCTGCAATGAATTTCAAGCCAGACATCAAAAGCGTCCAGGTCCTCATCATAAGGGAAGGCCTACGAAGAACACTGCTCCTGGAGTGAGCCCCTTCTTTGCCCAGAACACACCGTGGCCTACAAACATGGCCGCCAAGACTACACTTCCCGACACATGGACTTTGTCATGCTCACAGTCACCAGACTTCTAATCACACACACACTTATTCCCAATTAACTCCACACAACAATTAACTCTTGTTCATTATTATGGATTTTGCTTCCTTATTGTTGTTTGCTGATTACCTGCTTGTTTTTGGATTAAGTTGTTGAACACTGTTTTGGATTTGTTTGCCAGTCTTCTTCAAACAAAACTTCAAACTGCATTTGCATCCTCTTCTGTCTCCCTTTCATGACACTGAGCATCTTGGAGAATCTGCCACAGTTCTTCTGGAAACTCTGACTGTTATACTTGCTCCTTGTTTTTGCCTACAAAACCCGGCAGGCTCCATTATGTATTTTTGTCTATTATACACTGGTATGTTATATGTTGCCTTTTTTACTGACATACAAACATTTTTCTGTAACATTTAATTTTTTTTGTTGAAAAAGTAATGTTTGAAATTATACAATATTTTTGTTCTGACTCAATAATGCAGAAGTCATAAAATAAATATCTATAACAAAACTTTTTTGCAAAGAACTGTATTTTGGACTCACGTCAACGAGAATTTAAAAAAATATTATTTAGCAGTGAAACCAGTGGAGTCACAGCACCTGAAAAGGTCAAAATATGGAGAAACCAAGAGTCCTCACCAAAGCTATCTTGGAAAAGCAGGACACTACGATTGGAGAGGTGGAGAACATTGTAGCTAGGTATATTTAAGTTTAAATTTAAAGCAAATATGCCAGTCACTGCAAGGTGAAAATAAAGTTCGCCATATAAATTAAACAGATGGCTGAGAAGCATCATGAGATGCTGTTGTATGATAGCCACGTTCTCATTTGAGTTTTCATAGGTTGTAGGTTTTGGCTCATTGTAGGTTTAGACATACCAGTTCGGTCACTTTTCTCTCTTTGAAATGTGCCAGTAGCAAGAAATCCAGGCGCAGATAAAACTTGGACATGCACAAAAATGGCACAGGATCTTTTTTTCGGCTGAATTAGTGCTTGCTCTAAAGTGTTGCACAGCATTAAATAAAGATGTCATGGCAAACTGAATTGACTTCAGCTTTCATCCTCCAAAAAAAAAAAAAAATCATCATACTGGTCTCTAAATATCCAGTCCCTCCAAGGTGCAGCATGTATTAACTCCTTCAGTACTAAATTCCACCATTTGCACAGCATCATCTTATGGCTACATTTGCATAGACCAGCCCACCCTCATTTTATACAGTGGCATTTTTTATTAATTGAACTAGTCTTATTTGTCTGAAAATGGATTTGGGTTTGCTTGCTGTCTTTTTTTTTATATTTAATATTTCATTAATGCCATTAATATGGGTTTAAACTATGGGTTGAAATAATTATTAAATTTGTGTGTGTAATTGAAATAAATAAGCAATTTAAACAATATAATCCATTTATTAAAATGCAGTAACTCCTTTTACTAATTATATTATACTAATTAGTTGAAGCTGATCAATTGAAATTTAGATTCGTTAGGCTTCTTGTGCATAAACTGACACACACTCAGGGGCACAAGTAGGAGATGAACATTTTTCTAAATTTACAGGATTATCATGAATACCAAATTTTACAAAAATTGTTTAAAGTAAATAGTTGCATCTTAAGGAGCATTATTGTACCTTTAGTTAACGTTCAGAATAACCATTTATCCCCGGTTCGGTCCTGAGCTCGGGTTACTGTCTGTGTGGAGTTTCTGTGCATGTTCACTCTGTTTCTGCAAGGATATAAACTGCCCCTGTGTGTGTGTGTGTGCGTGTGTGCGTGCGTGCAATGCACAATGCAATCAACTGGCATCCTCTCCAGGGTGTATTCCCTGCCCTGTGTTTTCAGTATAGGCTCCAAATCCACCATGACCCTGACTGGTTACTGTGAGTGAGTGAGTAACCAGTGAGTAATTATTTAAAGGTTCACATCTTGCACCATTGCAGGTACAAGAAACACACGAAAGGTACGAAAGGCCGCATCCTTGCGGGTGATAAGGAAAGGTACAGTTTAGTACACACGATGCTGTGATTGAAGCAGAAACCACAGTGAGACAAACATTTCCTCACCGAGTCTTCACACTGTGTGCTGCCATTGAAATGATGCTGTACATAGTAGTTTTTCGGAAACACCTGTGGCTGCAATGAAGATACAAAATGAACATCACTCATTTCAGTCTCTGATAACTCTCATTTGAGCCTCAAACACAATAAACAGATGACTACATTCAGGGCTATATCAGTGGTTTATACAAATAGAGCATGAAACACAGGCACATTGACTCACGAATCCAATCTGTTCTTCATGATCGATGGAGCCCTGCAGATTGCTGACTGTTTCTCTCTTCAGATCATCGCAAGCGCTTCCTCGAACAGTAAACACTGATAGAAGCAATAAAACTACAAGATAAACAGACAGAGGAACGGTTTTATCGAACACGATGGCTCGAAAAAGCATTTTCAAACAACAGCGCTATATCCACACATCCAAGCACAGGTCGCTGCTGAGACTTCACAGTAACAATGTTCTTTCAAAGCGCGCGTGTTAATAAAGCTTACCTGTGGGTAACATGCTTCTACCGGCCCATCCGCTCTGTGTTACCCATCATGCTTTGTTTTTTTTATGACGTCCCACTTTATGGCGAGTAAAAGTTCAATGACTGTCGATAAATTCTGCGCCGCTTTCCGTGTGTATGAGTAACTGCGAAGTTATGCTCTGTTCACGAGCACCTCTCTCTCTCCCTCTCTCTCTCTCTCTCTCTCTCTGTCCTTCTCAGGTTGGTGTGCTGCCCTTCTGGTACTTTCCACTCTCTTTTCGGATATTCCCTTTCGTTTTTACTTTCACTCTGTGCCCCCTTTTCTCTCCCTCTCTCCTCCTCTTCATTCAGCCGTGTCCTAATCACAGGAAGCCCCAGTGTGCAGGTCCTGGAGGCTCCAGCCACTGACACCCTTCTCCAGTCTCTCTCCTCCCCTTCTCCTCTTTAGAGAGGAAATCAGTTCTCCCCTCCTCCGCTTCTTTTCAGCTCTTAGCAGGGCTGAAAGCATGCACAGGCCCGGACATGCACTTGGCCTTCTGTTTTCCATTCCAGCCCCCCTGCACAAAAGGGTCTGTTTCACCCCGTGGGGTCAGTGACTAGGATGGAGTGTGCTTGTTAGTCATCACTTTGGGCTGAGACATCACATTTATGCTAAGTCATTCCAGGGCATCATGTGCTCTTTGTGAAGTGACCTAATTTGGTGACGACATCCTTCGGTTACACACCCTACAGAGTTGTTTGGATCAAAAGTAATACCCTTACACACACTTCCCACTGTATGGGTTTTTTTTTTTGCGGGGTTTGTCCTTCTGCATTCTGAGAAATAAAGGTACCAAACTATATTTTCCTGGTCACTGGTGTGGTACCATCAGTGGTACATCTTTTGTACCATTTAGTGTAAAAAAAAATTAAGGTACAAAAGTGGATCTTAAGGACAGCTGATGTACAGTACTGTGTAAAGGTCAAAGGCCACCCTTTTCCTGTCAGTCAAATGGCCATTCAGTATTCATTGTTAACTATTTGGTGGTAAAAAATAATGATGGGAAAACGTACAGTACTTTAATTCCATTTCCAGTCAAACAGCCATGCCGTGCTTATATATGCAGGTCAATATGATGATTTATGAACAAAAACAGTAATGAACAATAACGATGGGAAACTTTATTATTGGTCTGCTAAATAAATAAGGCATTGCTGTTTGATGGAAAATAGAATTAACGTACTCTATAATTTACTGTCATTATTGTTTGCCACCAAATAATTAACAATAAGTACTAAATGGCCTTTTGATTGAAAATACAAGGGTGACCTCTGACTTTTGTACCGTGCTGTACCATTAAAGCTTTACTCTAAAAGCTAATTAAAGGTATATCACATGCACCATCCCAGGTAAAAGATATACTCACCATCCACTTTATTAGCTTCTAAAGGTATAAGAGATGTGCCCTTGATGGTACCACCTCAGTGGCAATAAAAAGTACAATTTGGTACCTTTATTTCTGAGAGTGTGGTTAACCATTAAAAGCTATGTAGAACCCTACAACCTTATATAAAGGTTAAAGGACCTGAAAGAAAGGTTTGAGTAGAAAGAAGCCAATTATGCACCTAGATCCATTACCTAAAATTCTTGAGCACCACTTTTTCCAGGCTATACTAAAGTAAATATCTGCAGTACCTTCCCACTCATGAATCACTCTCTTACGGTAAGGCTGGCTAATTTCATTTGGAGACACATCTGAAAGGAGGTGGAAAGGAATGTCGGGGCAGTCAGGCAGAAAATCTCAAATATTTTAATGTAGAATGTACGATAGTACTTATTTATTTTTGTTAAAATTATTAGGTATTAGGACACTGATATATGAAGTTTAGACAGTAGTAGTTGCATCAATGACCTGTATCTATATTTATAACTTGAAAAGATTGTAATTAATACACGGAATATAAATACATACAAATCTCTACATATGATTATTGAATTCTGTCAGTTGGTTCTAGGAAGTAATTTATATTATTCTTACTTGCGTTTGCATTAGCAGTGCAGCTAATCACTGCATTCAGCATATGAAAAAGTTTTCTGTAACCAGGTAGCCTGTTTCAAAAATAGGAGTCAACATATCTTTTTAATCTTGAAAAGTATTTTAAGGGTCACTTATAACTCTACAAGTCTAGCATAATGTGAGTAAAAGCCATAGTTATAAAGAGTTCGAGTTGCACTGACTTCATCCACTCCTCCTTTAGACAGAGAAGGCAGTGAGACACAGTGAAACACTGTGGCTTCTTTATAAGAGTTTAAGGTTGTGGATTTAAACACACAAACACGAATTTAGGGAATGGGAGGGAGAACAAATAAGAAAAATGATCCTTTCAATCAACATCCCCTCAGGATGGTGTAGGTGTGAAGAGTAAACACGCTTGTTCACAAGAAACATTAAAATTTGTTTATTTAGCATTTCTATTTACAGTAGAAGCCAAATATTAACAGCAGGTTACGAAGTATGACATACAGAGACATTCCAGGTATAAGGCAAGTTAACAGAGAAATCAGTGAAGGTGCAAATTAAACGACTCATTCAAGTTCTCTCACTAAAACACTTGTATAAACGCAGCCACTGTCCTACTCGGATTGAAAGGAGTTTTGGAGTGCAGATTCTTCATATACAGGTTTTACAGAAGTGATTTTCAGAATCCAGCTACATGACAAACAGCACACACATTTTTCAACAAATGTTTCATGCATACAGAATATATATATGAGCGTATCTTAATATCTGTAGTTTTTTCTTCTAAATCATAAACTAAAACATACCAGCTGCATAAATATGGAAAATAAATAAGGCTTGTGTGCTTTAAACAGCACAGAGGTAATGCAGATGGTACAATGACTACTCAGTTTATCAAATGGCATCAGTTAGGAAAAGTAAATAGATTCTTGTTTTAATAACCTTAATAACTTAATACGTAATCTCTCAAAATCCAAGAGCAAGAAATAAGTATCTATAAGCTCTGTGATGGTGAAAACAATCATTACAGTAGTCCATCTCAACGTTTATAAACAGCACGAGAGCTCAAGTTAATACGCTGGAAAACGTGCGGGAAGATTAAACATCATGTGCAAGTTATAACATCTGTCTAATGCAGGGTGGTGCTTGTTGCACGTATTTTGTACTTGGCCTTTGGGCTAACAGCAAAGAAAGGAATCTCTTGAAGAAAGAAAAAAAAGACTTTTGCAATAACAATGCAGAAATCAAAGATTTGATAATGAATCAAATATTGTGCAGCCCTACTATTTCAGGAAATAATAAATTATATAAATTTGTAAGAATGTGACAGCTGAAAATCTCCAAGAGGTTGACCAGTTTTGTAAGTGGCTACATCACTCTCAGACATTTTTAATTCACCCATAAAACACATGATGCAATACAAACACTCCTTCAAAACACACCAACACACACATACATAACAGAATGGATCTGGAGTGATGTTCACGTTCTCTGTCTCGCTCACACTTACTGACTCAGTGTCCTCTCTCCTCCTCGGACGGCGGTCATTAGATGGCTCTTGTATGTCTTGCTCAGTCCTGTCATCCAGAACTTAAGGAGATGCATGTTGTCCTCTTCTCCATGTCCAGTGGCCCCCAGCAGGGCTAAAACCTTTTTTGTATCCTCCTTACCTCTTCCATCCACCTTAGAGAACTTAAACAGCACTTTCACTTTACTGGGAAAAGACGGAAGGAAGGAAGAAGACAGTGTTAAGAAGCTCATTAAACACCAGACTTACTACCAGCTTGCGTTTGCATCAGCAGTGCAGCTAATCACTGCATTCAGCATATGAAAACGTTTTCTGTAACCAGGTACCCTGTTTCAAAAATAGGAGTCAACATATCTTTTTATCTTGAAAAGTATTTTAAAGGTAACTTATAACTCTACAAGTCTAGCATAATGTGAGTAAAAGCCATAGTTATAAAGAGTTCGAGTTGCACTGACTTCATCCACTCCTCCTTTAGACAGAGAAGGCAGTGAGACACCACCTCCACAGACAGGTTTTCATTAGCCAGTGCCAGATCAATCTTATTCAACAGCGTCGGTCCTGCAGGTTTATAGCAGAAGAGAAAGAGACACAATATATCATGCCATTAGGTGAGCTTCACACGTGTTTGTGCATGAAATGTTTGTTTCACGGTGTTTACCTTTGTCTGTTGGTTGTGTATTAGCACTGCTGATACTGAACTGGTACACTGAAAGGATATCATTGTACACAGGATACGCACTGCCCTGTTCCAATTCCAGCACCTCTACCAGCACCATGAACTCTGAAAGAGAAGGAATACAGTCTAACACTAACACAAGTACAATGGCTGTAGACCTCGGGCTACACGTTACTATCCATAAAATGTGTGTACTGTTTACTGAAATGTCATTTTGTTTAATTTACATTTTTACAATCGAGGCATAATCTAATCCAAATGAGGGTCTTACACGTGAACCCAACAGTGGCTACGTCAGTCCTGTGTTTAAAACTCAGCATTCCAGTCACTAGAGCAAAACTTTAACCACCATGATTATATCATAGTGGCTTTGATATTTAAACACACAAACACGAATTGAGGCAATGGGAGGGAAAACAAATAAGAAAAATGATCCTTTCAATCAACATCACCTCAGGATGGTGTAGGTGTGAAGAGTAAACACGCTTGTTTACAAACAACATTCAAATTTGTTTATTTAGCATTTCTATTTACAGTAAAAGCCAAATATTTACAGCAAATTAAACGACTCATTCAAGATCTCTCACTAAAACACTTGTATAAACGCAGCCACTGTCCTACTCGGATTGAAAGGAGTTTTGGAGTGCAGATTCTTCATATACAGGTTTTACAGAAGTGATTTTCAGAATCCAGCTACATGACAAACAGCACACACATTTTTCAACAAATGTTTCATGCATACAGAATATATATATGAGCGTATCTTAATATCTGTAGTTTTTTCTTCTAAATCATAAACTAAAACATACCAGCTGCATAAATATGGAAAATAAATAAGGCTTGTGTGCTTTAAACAGCACAGAGGTAATGCAGATGGTACAATGACTACTCAGTTTATCAAATTAGTAAAAATTAGGAAAAGTAAATAGATTCTTGTTTTAATAACCTTTTAACCCAAATGAGGGTCTTACACATGAACCCAACAGTGCAAAACTTTAACCACTCTAACCACTTTTTTTTCTCCTCAATTTCTCCCCAGCTCCACACCTTCCACTATCTGACATTAAAGCATGGCAATATCGCCATTAAGTTACGATGATGTGATTAAGTAATTAATCGTAATCATCAAAATGTAACGGCAACATTGCCTTGCTGTAATGTCAGGCAGAGAACAAACTGTTACGGAATTAATCGTAAGTTCATGTGGACGGTGTACCTTTGACTTATGTGTTTCTTTTGTTTTGCAATGTGTAGTGGTATAGTGGCCATACCTGAGGAAGTGACATGAGCTGGGATTTGCACGTCAGGGCTCAGACCCAGGAAATTGCATCGATATGCTTCTTCATATTGTGTACTGTAAGGTACCACACGAACACATCCCACTGGTAGCAAAGCCTGTTGGAGGGAAAAAAGAGCAGCCAGAAATCAAAAGCAGAAGTGTCATATGGAATTTTAAAGCTATACTCACAAATATTAGAATTTTGTCTTGAAAATGAACAGTATCTAATGTATCTCTCAGAAAGCATTATAGACAAGCAGGCCCATTGCAGAACCAAATCAGTTTTTGTGATTGTTATGCTTTTTACATGGCAAGCCTTGTTAGGAGGAGCTTGGTATTGATTATTGAAATGAGGTTTTAAACAATAAAACCTGTAGCAATAAAACAAGTACTTCTTTGCAATTTAATATTTACGTTTGTGGTTAACGCACCTTGAGCACGTTAAAAGCTGACTGGATAAGGCCACAGTCTTTCCCTCTCCATATTACTTGGTTTCCCATTAGCACATGCCATGCCAGCTGTCTGAACTCTGCTGTACCAAGGACCTGCCAATCAATTCAAATAAAAATACATTTTCAAAATGGCAACTGAAATTACATTTCACAGAACTGGGTTTTTAATATGAATCTACTTGTCGTAAATGTCTCAGAGATTTGAAGTTTGGTCCAAGAGGCTCTTCTTCTTTTCCATCATCACCACACAGAAAATCTCTGTCCTGTGTGGTGTCTGACTGGCTGTCCTGAGCTACACTGCCAACCCCCTCTGCATTCATCTCCTCTTCTTGTTCTACGGAAAACACAGAAATCAGAAAATTCCATCAGCGTATTTGAACATTTTAAATGAAATCATGTATTAAAGGCTGAAAGAGACATTAAACTTAATTTTTAGGCATTTTACACTAAAATATTTTCTAGTCTAGTGACGAGCACTGATTCCTACCCAACATGTATGTAACAACATGAATATTCTTAAATCAGAGCTCATTTCTTGCACTAGTCATGGTTTCAGTTCAAATTCAATGTGTTGGGGCAGAGAGCCAAAACAACAAAATGTCTGTGATTTCCCCTCACTCCCACAGAGTTTCCCCAGAACTGGAATTCACATTCTGATTGTGTAAAGGATAACTATTCTGAGTCCAAATCTGGCTCTGATATCTGAGGTTCAATTCAATTCATTTCCATTTTATTTGCATAGTGATTTTAGCAAAGCACCTTTACAGAAACCTGGATGTAGAGTTAAATCTCTAATGAGCAAGAAAAAGATGGTAATAACAAAGGGAAAAAAATTCCCTGAGACAACAGGAAGAAAAAAAAAAATTTGACAGAAAAAAAAAAATTTGAGGGAAACCAGACTCAAAACAGAACCCATTCCCTTCTGTGTAACACCAGATAGCTGGATTATGGGTAGCTACTGGCATCCTACATACATGTGAATCAAGTCAGATTGTGTTTAAACAACCTATTGTTGGATACAATATTCTTATCAATTTTGCGTCATTATTAGACTGTGTGTGTGTGTGTACGCAGAATGGGCTAAAATATTTCAGTTGTCTGCTTCAGTTAACTTCAACACTAACTTTAGATTGTTCACTTTTCCATGTTCCCTTTCATCTACAATCACTATGGATTGTTTTGAAGAGAGTCATCGTACCCACGTCATGAACATGTAAATTCATGCACTATCACGACTGAGTGAATATTCTGAGGAGAAAAAAAAAATTAAAATAAATCACATCTACTGGAATTGACGCAGAGTAAAACGCCATCCCAGGGGGGAAAAAAAACCCCCACTAAACTTATATATATATATATATTTCCTTGTGTGTGATTATGCATGTATCAGCATGCTGCCTGGTGAAGCTGACTTTCACTTTACTACATCTAGGCATCTAACTGACAGTCAAACAGGCAGAAACATGAATATATGCGTACGTTTGTTTATATGTGTATGTTAATAGATTGCATTTGTAAGAGTAGTTTTAATGGAAGTTACTTTCTACTATGTTGATTATGTGAGAGTGGAACATTATTTCTATGTCCAAGCAAGTAAAAATCATTCATCTCATTTCAGTAACCTTTTTATCCCGGTCAGGGTTGTGGAGGATACAGAGCCTGTCGCGGGAAAACTGGGTGTAAGGCGTGAATACATCCTGGATGGGACGCCAAACCATCGCAGGGAACCATACACACACGCATGCACGCGCGAACGCACGCACACGCATGCGCACACATATTTGATCACACCTAGGAGCAATGTAAATGTAGCAAATCCTACTTCCAGCATGTTCTTGTGAGGTGGGAGGAAACAGTAGGAAACCCAGACAGACAAAGGGAGAACATATGAAACTACATATAGACAGAAACACAGGCTCAGGATCGAATCAGGAACCATGGAGCACTGAGGCTGCCGTGCTACCCACTGCGCCACCACACTGCCCACAAGTAAAAAAAAAAAAAAAAATTCACTTTTACATCCTTTGGCTGTGTTCATCCTGCAACATATCCTATAATAATGAGCATTTATAGTGAATAGTTTGCTCATAGATTCAGCCTAACTGTGTGTGACATTAGGATTAGATTAAAAAATATATATTCCTGCATGAAAACAAAAGGTGGTTGATTATTTGGCTAAACAAACAAACAAACAAAACTTTATGATAATATTGCCTCCTCGTGATCTACGTAAGTATCACTACTGGTTATTTTTGTACCGTCATTACTGTAGCTTCTCTATTATGGTATACATATACTTATAAAAATAAGTTTAAGCCATTTATTTACACTGAATGCTTTTTATCATCATCATTGCCACTATTTATTCTGAAATTATAATTCAGATTCTGTGTAAAGAATACCTGAGTACTTGTAATATTTATTTGAAAAAAAAAAAAAAAAGCACTCTTATTTAGGTAAGTTTGTATTAGCCATAGCAGTATAGTTACACATCTGGGGCAAAGCGAAACAGTAGGCAGTAAATTATTAGCTTGACCTGTATCTACAATCTTCAGGTCCATAACTATTTGGACATATAGCATATCAGAGCAGATAATATAGCCTTACACATTTCAGAATTCAGCCTGCTGCTTTTATGTCTTATCTGTCCATAGTATGTTGTTCCCGAACTGTTCAGGACTTTTTTAGGTGTTTTTGGCAAACTCTAATCTGGTCTTCCTGTTTTTGAGACATTCTTTGTAACAATGTACCAAATCGTTGTGGCCACACCTAATGTTTTTTGCTACATCTCTAAAGGGTTTGCTTTGATTTTTCAGCCTAATGATTGCTTGCTTCACTAGCAGTGACAGCTCTTTTGACTTCATATTGAGAGTTAACAGCAACAGATTCCAAATGAAAATGCCACACTTGAAGTCAACTCTAGACCGTATATCTGATTACTTGTAAGTGGAATAATGAAGGAATAACACACACGGCCATGAAACAGCTGAGCAGCCAATTGTCCGATTACTTTTGGACCCTTCAAAAGGGGGGAAACGACATATAAAAAGTGCTGTCATTCCTACACCCTCCACACGATTTGAATGTAAATACCCTCAAATTAAAGCAGTCTGTACTTTTTGTCCCCAAATATTTTTAGAACTGACTTTATTCCGACTTTACAACACTACTGCTGCTGTAAAAATTTACATTAATATGCCCAATACAGCTTATTATCATCCAAATATAAATATTATTAGTTATTAAGTATCAAAGATGCCGAAAACTACTTATATAATTGGGGGGTTCCACCTAATGATGCATGTGTGCACTGCTGTGAGAAATATGAGCAGTAAAACTAGCCATTTGCTACATGTTTACAAACATTGGGCCGCATTCATCAATCTTTGAGTAAAGCTGTGTGTAAATGTTGCGTAAGCCAAACTGAACTAAAGATTTATGCAGGATTTACAAAAGCTCTGTACACACTGTTTTTCTTCTTATTCTCCCAAGTATGTTGATCAGTGTTAATCACCTGTAAAATATCAGGCGTGTGTATGCCGCAGCCGATTTGTGTGTTTGGTGACCCCCACAAAACTCCATTAAAAGGCCAAGTTTTTCAAAGCTTTTTAAAATTAACCAGATGCCATGGCAAATGGAACCGACTTATAACCACCTTTCATCCTCTGGGGGGGAAAAAAAAATCCATTCCAGGCTCTAAATATCCGTTGCATCATGCGTTAACTCTTCCAGTAATACCAATTCTGTCATTTGCACTGCATTATGGCTACCATCTGCACAGACAGGACGTCCTCCTTTTATATAGCAGCATCTTAATTGAACAACTAGCCTTATTTGTATTAAAATGGATCTGGTTTGACTTGCTGTCTTTTACATATGCATGCATGCATACACACACACAATATATATATATATATGAAATGACTGGCTAAAAGAATATATTTTATTTGTGTGTGTGTATTTGAAATAAATACACGACTTGAACCTCACAGCATAATCCATATATAAAACTCCAGTAACTCATTATAAGATTTGAAGCCAATCAATGGAGGTTTACATGTTAGTCTTCTCATGTGTAAATTTACACACTCAGGAGCATGAGTACGATATGAGATTTTTTCTGAATTTACAGGTTTTTCACAATTGTTTTGTGAAAACACTCACATGAATAATGTCTCCATAAATCCATTTGTATCCACCTTGATTAATGAGGCGCACTGTTCTTTTTTTTTTGCATTTCTATTCCCCATTGTGACTCTCAAGTCAAAGCTGTGTGGAAAATCAGTGTAATATATTTGTGATTTTTTAAATGATTGTTCACGTCCTTTACCTGTTTGTCTTTCAATAAGGACAAGTGTGTCTTCAGTAGGTGCTCCCTCAAGTAATTTTTCAGTCAGTCGGCTCCCACACGCCTTTAACAACCTGCAGCGTGCATGATATACGAGCATTAGAAAGAACACTGAATTCACTCTGCTACTGATTTACACAGGTAGATAAGGTAAATCAAGTGTGCATGTGGTGAGCTCAGTTTGTGTGAGTTGTTTTTGTGTATGTCCTACCAGCTGAAAGAAGTGTGCAGGCTAGCCCACAGGTTGGGATGCTGGGTAAGAGAGGTTAGAGAACGAGCTGCATTGCCACTGCGTTGATGAGGAAACCCTGCTGGTGAAAAAATCCGTACAGCTCTCTGAGGGCATACCACCTCGCTATCAAACACCTGAAGGTGAAGGGTAAAATAGAGACCAGGTCAGTCATCTTTTGCCAGTGGCAAAAGATCAAGAGTGGCCAGACTGGTTAAAGCTGACAGGAGGGATATGGTAGCTCAAATAAACACTCTTTACAACTGTGGTGAGCAGAAAAGCATCTAAGAATTCAAAACACCTCAAAACATTGAGGCAGGTGGGCTACAACAGCAGAAGGCCACATCAGGTCTTACTCCTGTCAGCCAAGAACAGGAATCCAAGACTACAGAGGGCACAGGCTCACTGAAACAGTTGAAATCGGAAAAAAGATCAGGTGGTGTTTTTCCTATCTTGTTTGGCTGACTAGATAATTGCATGAATGAGTAGGATTTACAGGTGTCCCTTTTAAAATGGCCAGTGAGTGTACGTCACCTTGGCTTATATCAATTCCAACTCATCTATTCCAACAAAGAAGCAACTAAGAAATGTAGATGTGTCATAATCGAATGTTTAATTACAATGCAGGTCCTCTGGCAACATTTTGTGTCTTTTAGAACTGTGATTAGTAAATTGCACCTTAACTCTGATTTTGTCAGATGGGTTTGTTATAATCATAGCCCTGAGCTACTGTGGGATTACTGGGATTGGACCTCTGGTACCTGGAGTGCTGTGCTCTGCAGACTCTGGATGGTGATTTTGAGGTGGCGCAGCAGGAAAGGCCAGGAGTTGATGAGGTAGATCCTGTCCATGGCCACTATAACGATGCTGTACCAGCGCTGGAAGCCACGCGCCAGGCTGTCTTTGATGAAGAACGTGTGCGAGAACACAAAGCCATGCTGCTCATCCCCAAAGAAGATGGGTCCTTCTCTACCTGGACAAACCTGTAAAAAGCACCCGCGTTCATAGTTAGACCAAAGTGATTTAACCAAATCAAAACGGTACTGGAGAAAGAAATAATCTGTTTCTTCTGCATATGTGAATCTAAATATGGTCTCCCTTTTGCAACTAAAGATCATAGGACAGAGGACTTCCCCATCAAACGATGCTGCAAACACACACGCACACCCCCCCACCAAAGCACTCACCTCACAGCTCAGGCTGCGCACGCATGCCTGTCGCACCACGCTGAACAGCTGAGGCTGACGTGGGTGCTGATGACTAAGGAAGCGAATCCCTGTCTCACTGTCCACACTCACAAAGCCAGGGTGAGAAGCAGGGAGGGAGCGACAGCCCTAAGCATGGAAGAGATTAAAAGACATCAGACACCAACATAGAAAAAGAGAGAGAGAACATAAGGCCATATTTAAGCATTACAAGTTAAGTTGTTTATCAACTCAATTGCTCTTCTACTGTCACCTGGCAATGTAATGAGAATGAGCACTACTTTGAATCTCACATCGCACATGTCAGCTCTGTGTGTGTCTGAGCTGTTGGCCTTCATGGTGAGACCCTCTCCATCACGCTCTCCTTCAGGTTCTCGGTCAGGTATCATCACTGATCCAGGCTGAGGAGGTGAGGGTGATGGTGGATGAACAGCCTCGGTGCAAAACAGAGTCCGAGGCCCATGGAGTTCACAGAAGTGACAAAGGGCAACTAATGCATTCATCTGTAAATATTTTATTTGGGTTAAAGAACTGTATGTACATTTATTCACTCAAGCAGTGGCAGTAAATGATATGAGCAGATGGAGAAGTAATTTCTGAATAGTTAGATTAAAAGGTAAAGTAAATTCGACATATAATGTCTTTTGTTAAGGATTTAGAGTGAATTCATCTACTTATTAAAAGAAATGAAATCGAAAAGTTATCACCTCAAGGAGCAAGAATAAGCAAACAATAATAATGAATATAACGTAAATACCGTAAATATATTTTACTTACCTTTTCAGTCTTCCTGAGAGTCACCTCCAGACACAAGGCTGACTTAGTGACTTAACCAAACCAAGACATCTTCACTTTTCAGCTAAATTCATGAATTAACACACACAAGAAACGTTAAATGCAAGTAGGTTACTAAGTATTTCCGAAATAGTCCTCCAGAAGTAAGCACGTTAAGTCGCTAATACAGAAATAGACCAGCTATCTACAATATCTCTTTGTCATTATTAGTTAGAAATCGCAGTCTGTTGTACATCTTACTGTATCTCTCCGGGTCAAAGTCCAGCATTTTTAGCAAAGTAGAAATAATTGTGTTTGCACTGCCTCACAATCCTTCTTTGCTCCTCGCTGGTCACGTGGCTCAGAGTCACGCGCTCTGTTTATAACAACGTGCGCGTGACCAGCCCGCATGCTGAAATAGAGATGAAGCCGATAGCGCGTTTACACGCCGTTTTAGTAGTGTGGTCCATTTCCCTGGACCTTTATTGGATTTCAGACACGAGATTGAGATTTACGCCATATGCTTCAGCTGATCTGAACCATCCATCAGGGTCTTAATGCGTTGCCTTTAATAATAATTTAAAAAAAAACTACAAGACCCATAAGCGCGAATGGTGACGTCACATGACGCTTACGGAAGTAAATAAAATCCAGTCTTATAGTGAGTCTTATAGTGGACCTTGGCAACCCGGTGTGTCCACCCAAGTACTTAGCACAGTATGAGTACATAGGAACAGACAACATGTAAATTATTTGCTGGGTATCCAGGATGATGTAATGGTGTAAACACGCCTTACTGTAGGCCATTTCCACTGACTTCCTCCTAGCCGCTTCATCTTTTTAGATGAGCTCCCAGTCCCTGTTTTTTTTTATTTTTATTTTTTAGGTGTATAATTATCTAGAAGAAGAAAAAAACTTACTACAGGCAAAACCTGCGAGGCTTTACATTCAAAGCTGTCTTATCTGGACTAAACATTCCGAGAAGTAACCCTTAAATACAGATTTGCTGAAAGTTTTTCCGGACTGAATCTGTTATGGAGGCTGCTGAAGACGAGAAAACAGGGACAGCACAAGCCCAAGCAGGTATTTATTTACACCTTTCATAATTCTGTGACTTTCATTATCATAACAGTTGTAACTTAGTGTAGTGTGTAAAAGAGATATGAAGCCTTTGTGTGTAGGTTTAGTTAGTAATAAAGTCATTGTTCAGTAGGTACAGTGAATGAATTGTTGTAGAAATAATATTGTCATTAAAAGGGGTTGATCAGAAAAATTAGGCTTAGTTTGGCATATGAAGTCTTTCGTCACTGATTTAATAACCCAAAAGCAACAGTTCTTTGTTGTACTGTGACCAAAAAAAGACATTTCCCATATTTCTTGGTCTAAGTGAAACTTGGACCTAGGGTGACTAGTTTGTAAGAAGTATGACACATCCTCCTCTCCTTCAACTCAGCTTTTGGATCTGAGTGATTATTACAGTCCTTTAAAATGACCCAGAAAAATGTATTGTAATCTATAGAAACACAGGGGATGGAAAGAAAGAGAGCTCAAGTTTAAAAGATGGCAGAGCGTCTAGACCATACTATTCTACTATTATTACTATTCTGCCTGCTTCAACCTTTTGTAATTTAGGTAAGCTCTGCCGAATACAAAAACGTGGGTGGTGAAGTAAAAGGGTCGAAGGTTGAAACATGAATTACAGCCATTCCAAACAAAAGCTGCCATTTCCCTTTACAGTACATTAACCTCTTACATGTCTGGACATGTCACATGGTCCAATCTGTATTACTCTTGTAACTACATTTCCTTCTTATTAGTTCCGTTGTAGATACAGAACAATTCACAGCAGTCAGGGAGAATATAATAAATAAGTAATAAAATAAATAATAAAGAAGCAAAACAATAATAATCTGTTAAATTGAATCATTTAAAAATCATTTGGATTTTCTTCTAGCCAGTGTAGTTTAAAGCAAGACCTGTGAGACCCAGTCTCTGGAAATGAAGTGCAATTAAAAAAAAAAAAAAAAGGTTATTAATTTATGAATGAATTTGAAATTGGTTTAAACAGTTTACTGTGTTGGTAGGTATAGCCACTAATTTGTCGATGCAAATGAGGAAAGGAGTTTTAAAAAAAAAAATCTAAAACCTGTAACAGTAATGTTGGTCAGTCTTATATTTTAATTAGACTGAATGTCCAAATGAGCTGATCTCGAAAAAAAAAAACTTTGAAAATAAAAATATATACATGTATGAAAACAAGCTCCGCTATCTTTTCAAACTTGCTATGGGTATGCTATTAATTTGAATACTGAATGCTAAATCCATAAAAATATATCTGAATGACACAGTTTGTGTGAAAATAACCTCTGCGATTGTTCTCACTCAGATCCAGATGCATCTAAACAAGTTCCTACAGACCTTGATGTCTGCAAGTTTTTCCTGATAGGCAGGTGTCATTTTGGAGACAGATGTCGCCTGTCTCATAGGTTTGTCCACCACTGTTGGGGTATCATTGGCTTGTCGTCATTATTGATTAAACCTGCAATGTTAAACCTGCAGTGCCATGGTAATGTGCTTTTGTGTACATTTCTGTAGTGGAGTTTTCATACTGCAGGTGGCATAGTTTCTATAGCATTTTGTTTAGTAAATGCTAAAAGGTCTGATGGAGTCTAATAGTCTAAACCACACTAGGAAAATAATGCACCAATTTCCTTTCTGGTTTGTCTCTCCCTTCCCTTTTTTACCCAAAGTAGCACATCTGCATTTGCTAATGATCAGCTGGTACAAACAGAAGAGAAAGGATGCAAAAAACATAAAACCAGAAGAAAGTCAGGCAAAACAGATAAGGCCAAAGACGAAGAAAGCAAAGGTGAAAGCTATATCTAGTGTCAGCATATCTTATTCAACTTTAACACACTTTAACACATTATTACTGAAAAATCTCATTTATTTTCTTTTTTATTTTTATTATTTAGGGCCTGAGAAAAAGATGCGTATGCGCACGGCAGATGATGTCATTTCCAGGATTCTGTGGGATACCTCTGTGGACCCAGCGGACTTTATAGTAGGCCACCTGGACCGCTTTCTGGGAGTTCTGGAACGTCCTTTCTCTGACTTCTCATGGGACACTCAGGTGCAGGATTACATGGCTGGCTTTTTCACTTTGCACTTATTAATTTCAGATTTGAAGACCTTGCATACACAATGTAATCATTGAGGTTTTATATGTTCACAGCTGTGTGACTGTGACTATTCAGAGGAAATGACTATTCCTCGTCACAGGATCCAGTACTTCAGCTATAAAGGCCAGCGTGTGTGGGACAGAGACAGTCGCACTGACCATGTGTTTGGCTCCACAGGACAGTCAGTAATGTCCCCATTTGATAGGGGTGATCAACCACAAGGTGAGGTTCAAAGTCTTTTTAGACCATGTTTGACTCATATTACACATTACACTGACTGTTCTATCTAATCATGCTGGTGTTTAGCAAAATATATTTATATCAGTTCAAGTTAATATCATATTCAGCAGTTCATTAGTGCTGCCTCACTCACTCTGCTCCTCTGCCTAATAATTGTGCTAAACGATGCATATTTAATGTGTCTTTTTTAATGACATGTTGTCTAATGTTGATCCTTAATGTTTGTTCCCTTTGGTCTCATTATTAAAATTACACAATTCATAGACAATGTTGCTCCAGATACAGCAGAAGACAGGGAAGAATTGTCTGTCGAGAAAAATGAACAGAATTCCATTAACCACAGCTTATTGGGAGCTGCGGACGAGGAACCTCTCAGTGATGCTGGAGACACATTAGACTGTAGCACTGATATACAAATGGACAAAGACTGTAAGGATGAAGGTCTAGCTCAAGAGGCAGAGGGACTATCCATCTCTCCACGAGATGAACAAATCACAACTCAGGGTGAATGGACAGATAGCTGTGATAATGAAGACGTGGAGGAGGAAGAGGTGGAGCCTGCTCAGCCCATACCTCAAGAGCCATGTCCAGGCCGCCAACCACGCAAGCCCACTCATTTCATTTGCTTCCGTGTGGACTCACCTGCTGCCTTGCGGGCCTTCCAGCTTGTCCAGAGGAAAGTTCTGACCCACTTACCCCAGTCAGAGCCGTTCTGGGCGAAACCAGAGTCACTGCATGTTACTCTCTCTTTGCTCGTTCTTCAAGGCCCCGCAGAGGTTTTTGCTGCTTGTGAGCTCCTTCGCTCAGTGGTCAAAAACTTCTACAAACCACCCATCTCTGTCTTCTTCACTCCTAGACTAAGGCATTTCAATGGAAGAGTTCTCCATGTAGCCCCCCAACCCCTCTCAGACATCCAGAGCCTGAACGCTCCACTCCAGGAAGCATTCAGGGAGAAAGGCTGGCTCCATCGTCACTCGCGAAACCCTACCTACCATCTCACGCTAGCTAAAGTGACAGATGTGGAAGCAGAAAGGATGTTTGAAGACGTGTGGCAGATTAAACTGGCTAAGCATTTAACCTTTGGGAAGCTGACAGTGGACAAGTTGTATCTCTGCGTCACCAGTGTTCCTCTGGCTGCAAATGGCTTTTATGAGACAGTGTGTTCTGTGCAGTTGCCCACTGTATAAGAGCAAAAGGTTGATTATAACAAGAAATAATAGTGGAGGTCATTTTGTACATACCAAGCAACAAACACAAAATCTGGAGAGAAATAATCGCCAGCTGGCCCTGTTGAATTTATGCACATCGTAACATCTGTATTTACCTAATGTCCAAATAATTTTAATGATGTGGGGTTTTTTTTTATTAATGATGGCAAGCTAATTTAAAGAAAATTTTAAAGAATTTTAGATCAAATATAAAAAATTAACATGAATGACACTTGACAATTTATACAATTTTATATTTATAACGTGAGGTTATGTTCAGTTAAAAAATATAATTTAAACCAGCAGTACATACTCTGAGAAGAATGTTTTTTAATGTTAGTTACCTCTTCACTGGGCAGGTTTATCTAATATCGACAATCAGGGATTACTCAGGTTAGGCCTGTCACACTTACTACAGCAATTATTTCAACTGATCGGTTATTACAGTCATTAGATTTTACGATCACGTTTATGTCACAGAAATAATTTATACAAGTTAGGCCTGTCACGTTTATTACAGCAATTATTTGAGATGATCTGTTTCAACAGTCATTAGATTTGACAGTCATGTTCATGTAACAAGAGAGGGTAAAAACTAGGTGTGTTTTCATCAGTTGGCAAATAAATAACAACATCCTGAAACAGCAGATCTGTTGTGCAATTTGTACATTGTTATTTTCTTAACAGCATTAACTGTCCTGAACCATCTCTAGATTTAGAACAAGCTATTTAAAAGGAATGTATCCAGGGGTAACAGGGGTAAAACTTTACTTCAGAGTGAGTACACAAATGAGTACACAAACTATTTTGAGCTTAATTAACACTTTTCATAACGACTGCATAATTTTGAACAGAAGCTGTCAAAATAAACCAGGGGATTGGTTTAGTGTGCACAAACACACAGGTATTCTGATTAAATTGGCAACATAAAGTACAATTGGCAACATAAAGTGCAGCACAAAGCTGTGGTATTACTCCCCTGCTCGAAACACATGATTTGTTACCTCACAATTAAATATATCGAGAGAAAATAGAGAGACTAGTCAGCCTTAGACACTATCTTTTCCGTGTGATGCATAGCCGAACATAACTCATAGCCGAAACGTTCACTAGTGTCTTAGTGACACAGAATTCACTCATTCGTTTCCCTTAGTCTGTATTAATGCACTTAACTAGCTAACAAGCTCACCATACGTTATTACATTATGTTAGCTTCCACATTTTAGCCCGGTCAGTTAGGTTTCCACAACCAAAACATGGAACTGGGGAAACACCATGGAGCCTGGGAAGCCCAATTGCCTGGTGGTTTACCTAATGAATGTATAATTTGTCTTCCCCGTAACTACCATAAAACCTTCCGTAAACCTTCCAAGTTGAGCAAAAGATCTCAGTATTACAGGGGTGTTACAAAAATAAACAAACCTTACTGTGTACATCAGTGTAACAGTAACAAATACTGGTGGAAAGAATTAGTAAGCAAAAAGTGAATGACTGACAGATATAAAATACACTCACTGTCCACTTTATTAGGATCATCTGTACACCTGCACATTCATGCAGTTATCTAATCAGCCAGTCATGTGGCAGCAGTGCAGAGCATAAAGTCATGTAGATACAGATCAAGAGCTTCAGATAATGTTCATATCAAACATCAGATTGAAAAAAAGTGTGAGCTCTGTGATTTTGACTGCGGCGTCGATGTTGGTTACCAGAAGGGCTGGTTTGAGTATTTCAGAAACTGCTGATCTCCTGGAATTTTCAAACACAGAGTTTACACAGAATGGTGCGATGGGCTACAACAGCAGAAGACCACATCAGGTTCCACTCCTGTCAGCCAAGAACAGGAATCTGAGGCTATCTTGGGCACAGACTCACCCAAACTGGACAGTTGAAGACTGGAAAAAGACCAGAGATCACATTTTCCCCCATTCTGATGTTTGATGTGAACATTACCTGAAGCTCTTGATTATATCTGCATGATTTTTGCATTGCACTGCTGCCACATGATTGGCTGATTAGATAACTGCATGAATGTGCAGGTGTACAGGTGTTCTTAATAAAGTGGGTGGTGTGAGCATATATAAGAAAAGACCAGGCAATGTTTTTCCTATGTTTAACTTCCCAATTTTGGTGAGCCTGTGCCCATTGTAGCCTTTGATTCCTGTACTTGGCTGATAGGAGTAGAAACCCATGTGGTCTTCTGCTATTGTACTTCATCCGCCTCAAGCTTTGCATTGCATTGTGTGTCCTCAGATGCTTTTCTACTCACCAGAGTGATAAAGAGTGGTTATTTGAGTTACAGCCTTCCTGACAGCTCAAACAAGTATGACCATTCTCCTCTGACCTCTCTCATCAACAAGGCATTTCTCTCTGCAGAACTTATTGGATAATTGCATGATTAGCAGGTGTTCAGGTCAACCTAATAACGTGGAAGGTGAGTGTATGCAGGTAGAGCAATGCAGGTTGGAGGGTAGGCACATCCTACATGTTATCAACCTCCGCTTATCATGGTATGGTTCAACACTAGCTTCACTAAGGCTGTCGAAGGTTATGGTGTGATAGCACAAGCTGCATTCGTGATGACCTATGAGTCAGAAAAAATAGTTCCAAATTTGACCCGACAGCTCTGAATTTGAATCACCATTTTATGGTTTCCAGGGTGACTGCCGGCAGCACACACTATATATTTCAGGGTATTTTTTTCTCTCTCTTGACTCAACAGTGCTACGTCTTTACATACTTTAAATAACACCACATTATTATGTTTTTATGGCCAAAGCTTTGAATGATTTAGTAGTGACCAGACTATTCTGAACATTGTGCTTTTCATATGTGTTCAGACATTTTTGTGATATATTAACAGAGGGCAATATATTAACAGATTTTTGTTGTGTGTGTGCCTCTTTGTTTCTGTATGCTAAACATTTTCAGTAATTCCCTAATGTTTCCTAATATATGAAGGATTCTTTTCATCGTATCTCTTCATGGGAACTTGTGATAATTCTTGTCTTATAGCAGGGTGCAATGACAATACAAACACAGTGGGATCCGGCCTTAGTAATATCATAATTTTGCTTTTTGTATGTGAAGAGATTTGTGATGTGTTTCAAGTCAAGTGGAGTTTATTGTCATTCATCCATATACAGCCAGTTAGTACATAGTGAAACCAAACAACATTTCTCCAGGACCAAGGTGCTACATAAGACAAACACAGAACAACACAGAACTACAAGGGACTACATAAATTTATACATAAAGTGCACAAGTACAAACATGTGCAGATCCTTTCATGTTATCATATATTGTATGTTGCAGTTGCCAAAGTTCATGCATAATCAGATCTTTCTTCCTTGCATTGGCATCCTCTTTCTTTCAGAAGCACAGAAAAGCCCACTGCACTTTGCCTCTCTTCATCTTTCACACAGTCATGCCCCCATCCTCACATCTCTCTTCTTTCCTCATCTCTCTTTCCCTCCCTCTCCCTTTCTCTGTTTGCTCACTGCTCCATTTGTCTTCATTGTGTTTTTCTAATCCTTTCATGTTGGTCGAACCCTGGCAAAGCTGCAGAGTAGCATTATGTCTTTCCTTAATCTCATACTCATGTTAAAGACGCTGGATGTTAGTGTAGCTTTTAAATACCTTTTCTGTGAGAAGAAGCATCACATTATATCAGATTTGGTGCTGATTGTTACTTTGTGGCCTCATTTCTCATATGCATACATCAAAATTCCAGTGCTGTATGTATTCACTCATGTCATGTTAGTAGGATGTACACTGGAATTACTTCTTTCTAGACAGTGTTTATGTGTGTGTTTTCAGCTCTTTTCTAAAAGTGCTCTTGGACTTCCAGCCTCCATTCCATCAGAGGCTCTATTCTCTAAATAGAGCCCCCTCCTTTGGTGTGTGTGTGTGTGTGTGAGAGAGAGAGTGGGACAGAGAAAGACAGAGAATGTGTGTGTTTGTGTGTGTAAGAGGCATATTTTTATATCTTAGTGGGGACTAAATGTTCACACAAACATATGCTGGGACATTTGGCTGGAAAAAAGACATTTTTTTTTTATTTAAAAAAAACACTAAATGAGTTGTTTCTAAAGGAGTAAATGTTTCCTTTTGGTTACTGATGTTAATGTTAGGGTTAGATGTAAGAATAGCATTAGTAAAACACTTTAGTAATTATGTCAATGGAAGGTCCTTGCAAGGATAGTAAAACAAACGTGTGTGTGTGTGTGTGTGTGTGTGTGTGTAACTTCACTTGCCTTTATTTCCCTCTGTAACATGTCTGAGGGAGCTATAAGCTCACAGCCTAAATGTCAGTTGTAGTTCACCATATTCACACGCTGCCCTGCGCTTTTGTCCACTATATATATATATATTTTTTTTTTACATTTGATTTTCTTTTAAAGAGACTTAAATGTCGTTTTTGAACTCCTTGCTTTTGAACTGGGAAAGGGATTACAGAGGGAATCTCGCCGCCATCCCGGATGCTGCTGCTGAGTGCCATGATGAAGTTGGTGCTGGAGGACTGATGCCTTTCTGAGGAGCTTCTTCTCCAGCCACTGAAAAGCTTCCTCACTCATCTGTCACTGCAAACCCGTCATTTTATTAGCATACGACGGACCCATCTCATTCTCTTTCTCTGTCTGCTATCAATCTGCGAGTAGCCTGCCTACTCCAGCTGATATTAAAGCCCTGAATTGTGGCTTACACCGAATAAACGGGCTGTTTTTCTCACTAATGCCGCGACGTCTGTCAGTTAGGATGCTTCTTCTCACAAGGCAAACAAAGCGCCTCGTCGGTCAGCAGTCCATTTCACTGAGTGGCATCTAATCGAAAATACACTGACAGAGACGTGGGACAACGAGACAACTTCTGAAAGTACAATTAAGCAAAAGGTAAGCAAATATCTACGGAACAATATCATTTGTATCTCTGTAATTCTTCTGTAATCATGTTCGTTTAGCTTTTTCCCTGTTTGAAGGCATTCCTGTGTGCTGCCTGAATGAAATTCTGATTCAACACATAACCCATGGTGCTAGAAGTATTGAAGCCACACTGAGATGTAGTGCTTCTTTCACACAATCTGTAATGACCTGTTCAAATCATTCTAAAATGGATCACCATGATTCAACATCTTGGATCAAAATTCTGTTTGTATTGGATTATGTTTGTAAAGTGACATTTCAGGACTGCCTAGTAAACAGGATGTCCACGAAACTCTCCCACACTTAAAACAGAATTAAAATCAACCAGAATTTGCTTTGAAAAATAGAATGATTATATTTTCTTCCACAAAAATGTTGGTACAGAATGGGACACAGGAACAGCCTACACTTTTAACCACATCAAGAATTCCACATTCTATAAATATGCAAATTTAAAAATGCCCCCAAACCTACACACCCCATCTCTTCCCCTTAGTAAACCAGTGTTACTGGAATGTGATTGGCTATTATGCTGTATTTTATGACATAATAACCCTGGTCTGTCACATGCTCAATACTAATGCGGATTTTCCAATTAGATTTACAGCCCGCTATTTTTCTTAACATAATGGGCAAGACCACTGCGGTAATATTTTTCACACTGTGACCAGTTGGTGCATTCTGAATAAATGTAACCATGTAATCATAAATAAGGGCGGCATGGTGGCTCAGCGGGTAGCGTTGCCACCTCAAAGTTACAGGTTCTCGGTTCAGTCCCGATCTCAGGTTAATGTCTATGTGGACTGTGGGTTTTCCCAGGGTTCTCCAGTTTCCTCCCACCTTCCAAAAACAAATGATGTATTCCTTCTAGGTGTGAATAAGTGTTCAAATGTGTGTGTTTGTGTGTATGGTGCTTTGCGATGGACTAACTGTTCCTGGGCTTGGCTCCAGATTCACCATGACCCTGGCCAGGATAAAGTGGTTACCGATGATGAATGACTCAGTAACGTAATGTAGAATGTTTAGGGTGACGTTAAGGGTACTAACTTTAGTAAAGCAGGAACATCTTTTTCTTGTCTAACAGTTAAATGCTTGCAGTACATAGTTTACTGTTTTTTTCTGGTTCTAACAAGACATTTTCATCTCTCTGAAGGCTTGTTAATTAGTTATTGAGCTGAACAGATGAGGCATGGGGAGAGCATGGCAAACAAGACCACATGCATCTGAAACCATAGTAAATTCATATGTCAAAGGTTATAGTTATTATAGGTGCAATACCATTCTATGATATTAAGTATAGTAGTATGCAGTTTCAAACAGTGTTATTATTTTTACACAACCTGAACACTTGAAAACATTGTACACTACCATTACTTACTATTACTGCCATGGGCCCTGTAACATACATACTTCAGGATCATGACCATGACTGGTCTGCTGTGGTGCATTTGTTCCACCATGTAGCCCTAAAATATTGAAGCCTGTTTTTTTTTTGTTGTTGTTTTGAAGGCTAGAGAAAGCCTTCAGGGGGATGAAATATTGAGGACACCATAGGAAACCCCTCATCGAGTAGCTAAGCTAAAGACCTGCCAGATCATTAGTCAGATGCAGGCCTAAGAGCGATTTAAAATGTTAATGTTGTATGAATAATTACAACATGCACTGATTCTTACATTTTATGTGACTGCATTTCAATTTATTATACTATCAGCGAGGTTTAATGGGGGTCAATTAGGATTTAAGAGTGTTTATGAAGCAGTTATTATCCTGTTGATTTTGTTACTGGCATGCAACATTTTTAGGTGCAGTTCACTCCTGTAGAGTGCCAAAGTTATTTAATTGTGAAACGGTGCAATGAAAAAATACATGTGCAGTACAATGAACACTACATCACAAACATAACAGGAATTATTATGCAGCTACATTAGTAAGAATACACACAGTGAAAGAGACTAGTACATATTTAAACATATTAAATATGGTGTTGTGTAGAACTGGTGCCAGGATTTGGTTTGTAACTATGCTTGCTTTCTTGCTCTGTCACATGGGACCAGACTCACCTTCCATTATGTGTTGCACAACACTGTGATAACAAGCCCACAGAAAGCATCATGTCAAGCCACACATGAGTGTTTGTGTTGATGGTGGTGCTGGAGCTCAGGGACTTTGTAGGAAGTGGGTTTTCTTTTTTCTTTTTTTAATTTAAATACATCATGCTTTTAGGTATATGACCCACATTGGAGTGATGTTGCAAGGCTGGGCCACTCCTCCAAGCCAAAATCCATCTGACAGATTATTATTATTATTGATAACTTGTACTTGAAATTGCTAAGAAACAAGCATTTAAATTCTGTAGTATTCTGATTTATATTTTGTTGTAAATTAATGTCTAAAGTTGAGAGCTACTGCTAACTTTAGTTTAATTCATGTTTCCCTGGCTGTGTTTAAGGTCCTCTCTAATTCCACCACCACACAGTCAGTCTACGAGCTCTAAGAGTTAAGTGGTTACATAATTTGCTAATTAGTTTAGGTTGTTAATAACGACTAGTGATTTAAATGTTTGAACAGCTGACCTTTCTCCTCCATATAGGCCAATAATAGTTATAGGGATACTTAGTTTTTCAAAAATATTTTAATAAGTGGACTGTTCCATAGGTGGATTGACTATGATAAATTGCCTGTAGGTGTGAAAGAGTGTGTGAATGTGTGTGTGCATGGTGCCCTGTGATGGACTGGTGTCCCATCCAGGGTGGATTCCCACTGATAGGATAGGATAAGATAGGGATCCACCATAACTCTGACCAGGATAACGCATTTACTGAAAGTGAGAGAGAGTGAGTGAACTTTTTCACTGCTGGTGTGCAATTACCAGGTTCATTTTGAGCCAGTTGTCATGTGTTAATAACTTGGCACAGTAGCAAAATATCAGTCAGACTACTGTTCAGTCAGAAGAAGGGTTTCCCATGGGTGTTTGGATAATTAATGTTTCTTAAAGTCATAAAATGGTTCCTACAAGGATCCCTATTATGAGAGGGAACCCTCTGTTGGTAGTGCTATATATAGAACCTCTAAGGGTTCCTCTTGCAGGGTCGTGGAGCTGTCAGTCCTTTAGAACATGTTAATGGTTAAGTTACGGTGACCGGGACAGCTGTTCCATTAGAGACAGCACTGCCTCCATCCTCTGCAAATATCTTTTGCACAGGGTTGAAGTGTGTTTGGAGTGGCTGGAAAAATACTTAGATTTTATTGTTTAAAAAAAAAAAAAAAAAAGGCAAGGTGTAGCCAGGCTTTTGATGGCTGGTGTAACTCTCATTCTCTGACCCCGTATAGCAGGTTACTGAAGAGGTGAAATGTTGATATGTTGTGGCTGTTTTTCTTCTGGGGGAGCATCTCTATTTACTCATTTGAAAGCAGTTTTGGGAAGCACGGTACAGTTTATGCTTTACCAGTGTTTCAGTAAACCAAGGTTAGGTAATGATTAGTAGTACCTATGTGCAATAATGATCTTATCCTTGCCTTACTCACCTTGATTTACCTTAATACTTCATGAAGTATTAATGTGTATAAAGCATTATTGCCAGATAAGTATACTGTAGGTCACACAGATAATTGTAAAAAAAAAAAAAAAAATCTATAAAGAAGAAATAATTCCAGCATCAAATAGAAAGGAAGACTGGAGAGTTGAACTGTGTGTAACATGGAGAATCTAATTGGTGTAAATTAAATAATGTATTTTGGTGTTTTCCATCTTGAACAATTGAGGTTCAGGTTAAATTGATTTAGAATAGCTTGTCCATGACCTGTATATTCAGACCAAAATATATCAGTTAAAAAACTCTGAGTTTTAGCAGATGAAATATGCACATATAAACAGATTCTTTGATCTCTTAATCAATTCTGCCTCATCCAGTCGCATAGTTGTAGTCATTTCTAAAAAAAAAAAATCTGGTGTGTGTATGTGTGTGGCAATTGGATGTCCCCTGCCTCTCTACTTAACCTACTTTCCCTTTTTTCCTCTTCTGGTGTCTGCCTGTCCCTTATTTTTCCTTAATGGCTCACTGCTGCACTTTTTCATTTGTTCTGCTTGATTTGTTAAAACAGTATAATGCATATCATTAATACAATACATGCTTGTTAATTTGAAGTTTCAGTTCTCTCTCTCTCTCTCTCCTATGTATTGTGAAAGGTAAAGGTGGTCATCAGGACTCATGGCTGCCATCGAGACTGTTCCCAGTTACAGCCCTTCAATATGGGTGCAGATGTGCCACGCTGTCCCTCGCTTCGATCTGACCATGCAGCTGCGAGACAACGTATTCACGCCAGACAGCTGGGAATACCAACAGGTTCCCTTTCCTTCATAGAAAGCTGTATTACTCTTTCCCTCCCTCTTTTCTGTTTCTTTCTCTATATCAGATGCAATTTTCACACCTGACAGCTGGTACCAGTGGGTAGACTCATCGTGTGGAGACACATACATGCTATTTCTGTCTTTGTGTCTATTTTTTTCCTCAGTAGTTCACTCTTTTCCTCTCTCATTTTGTCAAGATTTGAGCATGAGACCAAAATTATAGGGCAATAGGAAATATAGTAGGAAAGAGTAATAATCTGGAATTCTCTGGAATGTATTCATAATTTAGCTTCAAACTTTTAAACACTAATGCTTTGTAGCTTTGGGATCAGAGTAAGAGCATGGTATACAGTCTGGTCTGTAAGTATTTGGACAGTGACACAATTTTCAAAATTTTGCCTCTGTACACCACCACAGTGGATTTGAAATGAAGCAGTCATGATGTGACTGAAGCTTTAGTTTAAGGGGTGTAACAAAAATATTGCATTAACTGTTTAGGAGTCCCTCCATTTTCCCAGGCTCAAAAGTAATTGGACAATAATTGGACTGATAAGCAGTTTGTGGCCTGCTTCCTCATTATTTTATGACAAATTAAGGAGCTATAAGGTCTGGAGTTGATTCCAAGCATTGGATTTGCATTTGGTAGCTGTTCATGGGAACTCTCGCTATGCGGTCCAGAGAGGTGTCGATGCAAGTGAAGGAGGCCATCGTAAGGCTGAAAAAACAAAACAGACCTATCAGAGAGACAGCAGAAACTTTAGGAGTGGCCAAATCAACAATTTGGTACATTCTTAAAAAGAAGGAATGCACTGGAAGACAACTAAAGTGGATGATTGCTGAATTCTTTCCTTGTTGAAGAAAAACCCCTTAACAACATCTAGCCAAGTCAAGAACACTTTGCAGGAGGTAGACGTATCACTGTCAGAGTCTACAATGAAGAGCCTTCATGAATGTAAATACAGACGGTTTACCTCAATATGCAAACCACTGGTAACACCCAAGAACAGGAAGGCCAGATTAGACTTTGCTTAAAAAAAAAAGCCATTAAAAAAAAAAAAAGCCTGACCAGTCCTGGAGCAAGATTAACTTGTACCAGAAAGAATGATGTGAAGAGAAGAGTATGGAGAAGGAAAGGAAGGGCTCATGATCCAAAGCATACCACATCATCTGTCAAACATGTTAGAGGAAGTGTTATGGCATGGGCATGTATGGCTGCTAGTGGGTCACTGGTGTTTATTGATGATGTGACTGCTGATAGAAGTAGCAGGATGAATTCTGAAGTGTATAGAGCTATACTTTCTGCTCAGGTCCAATCAAATGCTGCAAAACTGATAGGACAATGCTTCACACTACAGATGGATAATGACCCAAAACATACCACAAAAGCAACTCAAGAGCTTTTTAAGGCAAAGAAATGGAATTGTTCTTAAATGTCTGATGACCTCAGCCCAACTGAGCATGCTTTTCACTTACTGAAGACAACAATGAAAGCAGAAAGACCCACCAACAAGCAGCAACTGAAGGCAGCTGCAGTAAAGGCCTGGCAAAGCAAGGGAAGAAACTCAGCATTTGGTGATGTCCATGGGTTCCAGACTCCAGTCACTGACTGCAAAGGATTTGCATGGAAGTATTCAAAATAATCCTAATATTTATGATAGTTAGTTTGTCCAATTACTTTTGAGCCTGTGAAATTGGAGGGACTCTGGAGAAATGGCTGTAATTCCTAAACAGTTAATGCAATATTTTTGTTAAACAACTTGACTTAAAGCTGAACGTGTCCACTAAAATCATAACTTGATTACTTCATTTCAAATCCATTGTGGTGGTGTACAGAGGCAAAATTACAAAGATTGTGTAACTGTCCAAATACTTATGGACCTGACTGTATACAACTACTCTCATGCTATAGACATAGTTGTAAATATATTATGACAGTCTGTCTTGTATTTGTGTTGTGAAATAAATTAAGCAGATAATATTGGTTTAATGTAGAATTTAAAACACTGTTTAAAAATGTGCATTATTGTTCACTCCACATGCAGTCTCAGTCATTTCCAGAGATTTATGTGAACCTCACTGTACTTTGTTGTTCTCATGATGTCCTGTATCTTCTGTTTAGACTGACATCACATTTATTAAGCATGTTTATTAGATACACGCCAAACTGAATTAGTGTTGAACAGTAATGATATATCTGTCTGTCTAAAGTCACTGTGTTTACACTGTATGATTTTTTTGGTCCAATTTTGTTGCTGCAGACAAAAATCCCACATGGATTCAAAAATATTCTTTGATCGTGGGTTGAGATGGGCTATCTTAGAACATGTAATGTGACATGCTCATTGGCAGCAAAACTCAAGGCCATTGTGACCAAGAACAGTCAGTGACAAAGTTCTGGCAGTGTCAGAATTTTAAAAATTGACCTCTGCTATGATGCTCATCTAAAAGCCTCCAGGCTTAAGTCAGACTGGACAAAACTGAACACTGCAGGTGTTCGTTCGACGCTAGTGCACAGCTGCAGAGACTGGCCGTGTTGCGATTTGATGCGAGATCTGGGACTGTGACTACCGAGCTGGATTGAGATGCAGTGACGTGGAAGGCTGTGTCAAATTGCAGTGCGTTGTGTGATTCACAGCAATAGTCTAATTTTAGTTCATGAGAACAGAAGAGATGCTTTCCATGGATCACACTATGTGGGCATGAGGAAGAATGACGACAGTTATGCTTTCGATGTAGACACTGAACCATGGTGAACCTTTGACCTGACCATGAAAAGAGAGGTAGAGCTTGTGAGGCATGCATGGAAGCAGGGAGAGAGAAAGAAGAGGAGATGTAAGAGGGAGGTGGAGGAGCGCTAGAGTGGTGATGGAAGAGAGAACCCTTTGTGAAAGAGGAAGAAAGGAAGAGGCATGGAACAACAGCGTGATGAATGTATTTAAGTAGGTCACATATTATTAATAGAGAGCCACTGGCATGGATAGAAAGGAAAAAGTGGGGAAGGCAAGCGTGAGGGAGAGTGCATGAGAGGGAGGTGAGAGGGAATAGATGAATGGGGGATGGGGGAATAGGAACCAAAGGAGAGGGCGAGAGATAGACAGAACAGCCAGATGGACACAGATACTAGTGCAGATTTGTGATGTATGAATTTGTGAAGTGTTTTGTCCGTATGTGCGTGAACATGCGTTGACATGCTAAGAATGTGCTGTAATTAAATCACTTCTGCCTCATTCAGTTTGCAGTAGAGCATGGGCTCTGTATCATCCAATGAAATACAAGAGATGGCCTCCATTTTACGTTGAGTTTTATGGGAGCTATCTGCTGCCGCTGTATATTGTGGCCTAGTCTTGTGTAACCTCTACATAAAATATATATATGAAAAAAGCAACGCAACTGCCATCCATAGTTTGGGTGAAAGCAGTGAATATTGAATGTTTGTATAAATATAAAAGATTTGGGTGCAATTAGTTGAGATAAGGCAGATTTTTCACTATTAACTGACAAACTATGCTTCATATTTATTTTGTGTGACATTTTTTGGGAAACTTTTCTCCCTCCATTTCTCTTTTTCATTCTCTTCCTTTCTTCCTTTGCTACACACAGACTCTCCTGGTCCTCTCCAGTCTCTCAGCCATCGCTCTCATCCTCTCGCTTCTTGTTGTCCTCTCCTTCCTTATTCACTACTGCTGCTGTCACCGCGGTGATACGGGCAGGGATGAGGAAGAGGAAGATGACGATGCCAGTGGTGGCCATGGATACGGTGGCAGGAAGGGGCGGCGCATCTGCTGTGTCACATGGGTGTCTGTGGCAGCTGTGACACTGTGCTGGTAACATACCTTAATCATGTGACATTACAGTTGTACAAAGCAATACCTACATCTGAGAATTTTTTTATCACAATAATATTTCAGTATTTTTCCCATGGTTTATGAAGGTATTGTATTAAAATCTACCTGTACAGGTTTGGAAAAGGAACTGAAACAACCCTGGAAAATCCTTAAAACAGCTGTTTGTACAAAGGTGACATTTTGAGCATGCTGGTCTGAGTCTAAATATACTCATCTCAGTATACTCATATACTGTCCATTATATATTTGTTGCTGAAGTGATTACTGACAGAATACAAAACTGCCTTTAGGCTTCTATCATAACTCTTTTTATAATAAAAGTTAACGTTTTATTTTTATTCAGTACAGAGTAACGTGGTAATCAGACATATACTACAGGTGCACTAGATGGAGATAAGGTTGAAAAGTGCTGGCGTATTCTCTTAAAAGAATGCATTGAACGGCATGCACACTCAAATGTATTCTCCTTACAGGATTTAATTATAAAAAAAAACATACTTTAGTTTACAGGCATACAGTGTTTACAAATTGCAGTATATCTTGACCCAACTATTTCAGCTCCCAAATAGCCATTTTTTTCATTAAATGAGCAAAGTTTGATATTTTGACCAGGGATTGTTATTCTTTGTCTAACAGTGTTTGAAATTGTTTCATAAAATCTTAATTGTTAAACCAGAAAGGCACTACCAGTGTGCTTCATTAAGAAGATTCATTTCCTTTTATCTTGATAACTGCTCGCCTCCTCTACTACAATTTACTACATAAAATACATCTTCAACAAACTGCAGTGCAGACAGAGCCTCCCTGTCATGCTGTATCATACACACAGCTGAGCTTCAAAGACATGTACATGTATGTCTCACCATTCATGCTAACATGTCAGCAACAACACACTGAGTAGTTGATATGTGCCCTGCATGTAGTGTCTCTTCTGGCGTGAAATGGGCTTAATCTGCAAACCAGAGGTACTTGATTTGTGTTCATTTTATTTTAAGACTATTAATAGAGTTGTACTGAATGTTGGTGGAAATTAAATTATCTCAATTTTGTACTGTGAGCCACCCGTCTGCTCTCCACATGAGAAAAAGCTACTTTTGAGACTTTTTTCAGTCCCGATGCACGCCTTTAACTTGCATACAGTAGTGTTGCTCTCAGAATCAAAATATTTCTAAACATGACTTTTTAAAAAATATATATATTCTCACTAACTTTATTTGCATGTAGCGCATAAGAAATATCCATATAGTGGTTTCAGTATTCTAATGCTGGCTTCTCAAACAGTTGCCTACATCTATTTTGTACCTTTTTTATTAAGTAATCCTTTGGTACAAGAGTTTGCCAGCTGAAATTTGGCACAAACACATGAGACCACTTATGTTGTATTACAGTTTAAACTCTAATAGCACTTGCTATAAATTGAGACAGGATATACTGTGTAATAGTAATGAAAATACCCAGATACACCCTTTCACTCTTTTCCTGTAGTACTTTAAGCCTTCAAACTTGTTTGAGATTCCTGGTTAAGTGTGTCGTTTGGGACATTGATCTTGAGAGAGAATTGAGAGAGTATATATGGCTTAGGTATAAACAAACAGAAAGCCATAAATAGGGAGGAATTCTGTATGGAGTGATGTCATGCCTGAAGCAGAAAGCAGAGCAGGATTAAATCTGGCAGTTCTGCCTTCTGATTGTACGTGATATCACGATACGCAGGCGTTTTAACGTTGCATCTGTTTAGCCTGTGGGCTTACAAAGATGACATCATCCTCTTCCCCTCCATATTGACCTCTTTATTCTTCCAATGTGGTGTAGGCAGCGGTGTAAATTTAGCCTGACATGGGGTGGGACAGGCATCATGAGGCTTTATTGTTCATGCAACAATTTAAACATGAAACTATATGACTAAAGACAACACACAACAAGATAGAAACAATATTGCAAAAAGATTAATTTCATAATAACAATAATATATATATATATATATATATATATATATATATATATATATATATATATAAATAATTATATTATTGTTATTATTATTATTAACTACAATAACAACAAGGATTTTTGGATAATTATTTTTGGAGAATCAGTTTCATCCCTGTTACAATGGAAGTTTTTTCTTTTCATTTCCTGTCCCTGAAATCTTAGTCTGACCTCAGAAAATTTGTATTGATTATTCTGTTACCAGTTAAATGCTGCATTACTTATGTCAGGCTTGCACTCAATCTCTGAATGCGATAAGAGAAATCACATGACAAAGTGCTCACACAGTAGAAGTGCTCTTTCTGAGTGACTGTCCGGTCTGAAGTGAAATGTCTTGTCCCACTCGGCTGAAAAAATGTTGACAACCATACACCACACAGCTCTAATGATGTACTCACCAAAAACTGTGGGTGTAGTCTTACATTCACACACATGTACCAAGATCAACAACATGTTTGTTGCTTGTAACACAACACGAATATATACATACCCTCACCCCACTGTCTTTAGCTTAATCTGGATCAAACAGTGAATCTGGGTCTGGCAGGGTGGATAAGTTGTGGGTAACATCTGGTACAGAGCTTTCAGTTGAATTTTTGAATATATGAGAGTGAAGTACAGCGAAGCTGTTTTTTCAGAATTAATTTTTTAATGGTGTGGCTAGAAGAATGATTTCACATCGCCATTTCAGTGTTATATCTTGGGCCAGTGCTTTTTTTTATTCACTAATGCTGAGTCATTTACTCAATTAAACACACCACCCTTATTCTCCCTTGACTCCATTCTTCTGTGTTTTGGTCTCTCGCAGTGTTGCAATAGGCTTTGGTTTCTACGGTAACAGCGAGGCGAACGATGGGATGTATCAGTTGACCTCGTCTCTGCTCACTGCCAATCACACACTGGCTTCCATCGATATGCTGGTAAGAAAACACTCAGTCTATCAGTGATCTACACTGCTATCCTTCCAAGAGAATAAATAAAGTCCCATTATGTCTTAGCTGTGCATTTTATGAGTTCATGTGAAATAAATACACTCACCGTCCACTTTATTAGGAACACCCGTACACCTGCTCATTCATGCAGTTATCTGAGCAGCCAATCATGTGGCAGCAGCGCAGTGTGAAAAATCATGCAGATACAGATCAAGAGCTTCAGGTAATGTTCGCATCACACATCAGAATGAAGAAAAAGTCTGATCTGTGTGACTTTGATCATGGCGTGGATGTTGGTACCTGTTTGGCTGGTTTGAGTATTTCAGAAACTGCTGATCTCCTGGGAATTTCACACACAACACTCTTTACACAGAATGGTACGAAAAACAAACATTGAGTGAGTGACAGTTCTGTGGGTGGAAATGCCTTGTTGATAATCTTGATGGGTGGGCTACAACAGAGGAAGACAACATCATGTTCCACTCCTGTCAGCCAAGAACAGGAATCTGAGGCTATAATGGGCACAGACTCACCCAAACTGGACAGTTGAAGTTCAGAAAAAAAAAAATAACATGGTCTTTTTGCAGCTGTCCAGTTTGGGCGTGTCTGTGCCCTTGATAGCCTTAGATTCTTGTTCTTGGCTGACAGGAGTGGAACCTGATGTGGTAGAACTTTCTGCTGTTGTAGCCCATCCATCTCAAGGTTTGGTGTGTTGTTTCTTCATTTTCTTCATTCTGATGCTTGATGTGAACATTAACTGAAGCTCTTGACCTGTATCTGCATGATTTTTGCATTGCGCTGCTGTCACATGATTGGCTGATTAGATAACTGCACGAATGTGCAGGCGTACAGGTGTTCCTAATAAAGTGGACAGTGAGTGTTAATAGGATAATAATCTGAATCATTTATGCGTGTGTGTGTATGTGGGTATGGATGTCCATACATTGTATTGATTTGGCTTATGCAGGCTTAATTGCTTGCTTATGCAGTCAGTCAATCATATATGTGTCACTCTGATTAATTCTCTCATCCTCCACATATGCTCTCCTCTCCTCTTCCCCATTCCCTTTCTCCTGAGCCCAGGTTTCAGACACCATAACAGCACTGCAGCAATCCATCTCAGGCCCCCTGACCTCGCTGGAGAATGTGTTTGGAGGGAATAAACCCGCTCTGGTGTCCACTCGCTCCTGCAGACGTCTCTCTGAGCGTGTGATGTCCCTTCTCTCCTCCCTCACTCTAGGAAAGGGGCTGAGCTCTATTGCTACTAATGCAAGTGATGGCATGGTGGGGGTTGTGACCCCTGCTCTCCCCTCTATACCCCAGGCCGTGACCTCAAGTTCAAACAGCGCTGCTGCACCCTTCTCCCCAGGGTGGGCAGCTAGCACACTCATGGTGAATGAGGACTACAGGTAAAGTAGTGAGGGCTATTTATTTATGTTGCTGTTGATTTAGGCTGAATATGCATTCAGACGATATGTACTCCATACTTTTAACTCCTCCCGTGTTCATTGTGTGCTGCGTGTTTTGCTGTTTAGGTGGCTCTCCTATGTACTGCTTCTCCTTTTGGATCTGGTGGTGTGTCTCTTTATTCTGCTAGGCTTGGCCAAACAAGCCCGATGGCTCCTCATTCTGTAAGTGTCAAACACTGATATTATACAACAATTTGACACATTTTTTTCTAAATGTTGGACCAAATGTTTTTCTATATGGTGGAAAAACTGCTTTCTAAAGGGTTCTCTGACTGGTTAACAGGCTAGTTTTCTAAAATAGTTCTACTTGAAATCTTTTCTGTAAGGGAAAGCCTATTTCAACACATTAATAAAAGAGAAACACTACACAACTGGTCAGCATATCATCTGTCCAATCACATTTTTGAACTACTTGCCCTCACTTGCCCTCACATCTACAGCTATTAGATTTTTTTGTGCCTTGAGTTTGGAGTTTATACGTTTACATTTAGAAAAGCATTTGTGTTAAAAAAAAAAAATCTGACCACAAACTAGATATTTTAATATGTGAGAGATATGTACAATGAGTACAGTAAAGTTTGCTTTTTTTTTTTTTTCAGAATTAAGGATTTTATTACTGTGGTCAGAGCAGGAATTATCGCTGCATTCATTTACCTTGAAATTGGGAAGTCAGAACTCGGAATTACGTAATTTTCAGTCTCAGTCCATTTGAGCGACAAAAAAAAGTGGGGGAAAAACATGGACGCCTCCATGTTTATCTTTTGTTAGCAGCAAGCTAGCCAGCTAACTGTGATGAGTTATTTATATTTACTTTCTCAATACAGTGAACTGTATAGTCAGTCTTATAGATTTAACAAGCTAATATGTCTTTTATGCTGGTTGATCTAAAGCAAATACTTGTATATACAGCATAACTCATTTAAAAATAAAGAAGTGCTACTTTGTTTACTGTTCATGCTGTGAGCAGCCATGCTGATTTGATGTCACTTGCTGAACTCAGGGATGAGGAGACCATCCTGAGTTTGCGAATAGGAATGCCAAGTTGAGGGTGCGTTTTCTTTGTTTTTCCTAGTCGGGGGTCAGAAATTCATTTCTGTGTGTGAATCCTTGGCCCAGCACTTTTTATTCACTAATGCTAAATCTGGCTTTACACTGTATGATTTTCTGCCAATTTTTTTGTTATCAAATAATCCCCGAATCACACATCATCAAAGAATTCTTTGGGCATGAGTTGAAATTGGCAGTTTTAGATTGCAGAGTTTGATGTGCTCACTGGCGGTTGATTTAGTGCCATTGCGATCAAAGTTCTGGCAGTGTCAGAGCATTTTGATTAAAACCACAGAGCAGAATGTAGTATTTTTCTAATATATTTATTTATTATGCTTAGTTTGAGGATCTTCATCATATAAGCTGACAAGAACACGTGTTATCACATAGTCTGTTATAAAATTCAGCCAAGATTTTATTGGGATCATCTCATACACTGTGAAAAGCAATAATCTTAAAGGATCACTGAAAAATAATAATACACTCACTATTGGGTTTAACACATCTGTAAATTGTATTAACTAGCAAGTCATAACTGTCTTCAAGCAGGAAAGAGTTTGCAAAAAAAAGTAACAGTAACAATCTCACAGGACAGTACCTTTAGTACCTTTAAAGGATACAGTTCGCAGGTCTTAAATGAACTAATGTATACTTAGCCTCAGTTTAATAGACAGAAGTCTGTTTAAAAAATAGGCTTTTTATATGGTCAGCTGACACACAATATCAGATGGTGACTGTAGTCTCTGTGTGTGTGTGTGTGTGTGTGTGTGTGTGTTTTGCAGGATGACAGTACTGGCCTGGTTGGCTTTGTTTTTGAGTTGGGGTTCTCTTGGCCTGGAGACAGCCACAGTGGTGGTGAGTATTCAGGATGAGGCTCCTGCTGCCCGTTTCTAACTTCTAGCCTGAAAAACAACTCTCCACAGGCGGGGTATTCAGAATATAATAGAGGCTGTGTGTGTGTGTGTGTGTGTGTGTGTGTGTGTTTGGGAGAACTCTTTGTCCTACACAGTAAAAAAAAAAAAACGTCTGACCAAACTGCTACATATGTGAATATTAAAAGTTTCAGTAGTTTAGTTCAGGGTGTATATATGAGAGATGTGCTTGTGTTTGTGTGTGTGTGCATGTATGTGTGTTAAACTGTGAAAAGCTTGTCCTCTTAGAAACTTGGCAGTCCTGGCATTGTCCCAAAAAGGCAATAAAAGGGTTAGAGTTGCAAATGAGAAAGACTGTGTGTGTCATACTGAGTGGCTCTTTGTGCAGTGGGGGAAAAAAAAAAGGCAAGCCAAGTTGAAGATGGGGATGAGAGGTCTTAACTGCGACATCAAGAAAGACTAAGCAAAGAGAGGGGGCAGAAAGAGAGAGAGAGAGAGAGAGAGAGAGAGAAATGTGGATGTGAAAGGAAGAAGCCCAGTGGACTACCACTCTGTTAATCAGGCAGTGAGAGGCCTGGGACAGGATGACAAGAAAGAGTGACTGGAGGAGATGGCCGTAGCTGGTGCTTAACACAGAGTCCCACTGTCCAGAGGCAGCCGACATGAACAGTCATCTCTCTCTCTCTCTCTCTCTCTCTCTCTCTCTTCTGTTTGTTAGTGTTTCAATCCTTTTATCTCTCTCTCTCCCTCTCACTCCCCCTATTGTTCTTGTAGTCTTTTGTAGTTGTGCTGAGTCCTATTTAAAGATAACAGTGATTAATTACATGTCTTCACATACCACAGAGGAGAGCAAGTGTGAAAAAAAAAAACACAGAGAGTACAGCAATGACAGCGTGATTGGAAGAAGAACAGAAAACTGGAGCACTCCACGGGAGGGAGAGTGTGCGGGAGCCCCAGGGGATAGACAGAGTGAGAGAGATGTACTGTATCTATGTCAGTGAGTGTTGGAGATCAATAGCAGTCACTGTGGCGGCAGCGGGGAGATGAGGGAAGTATGTCATTCGGTCACCGTGTCACATCGTTAACATCTTTCCCCTGTGTTTTCTCTTCTTCTCTTCCTGTCGCTCTCTCTGTCTCTCTGTATTTTTTCGCAGGCACTCAGTGATTTTTGCTTTGACCCAAACACATTTGTTCTCAACTCTACACACTTTAATGCCGGGACAAGTACAGGTGCTATGCTCTGTCACCACTCTCTCTTTTTTTTTTTTTTGGTCTAAATCACACACACACATACACACACACAGACACAGACACACACACACACACAGATTTGTGTTAGTATCCTTGTGTGGACATTTCACTGACATAATCAGGAATATAGATTATTAATGCTAAGCCTACACCTAACATTTCTTCAAACCTTAACGTCATTAAACAAAATGAAACATTTAGGCTCTTTTAGTTTTTCAAATAAAGGCTGCAGTTTTTGCAAAAAACAAACAAAAAATTTTCTCACTGGGACTGGCCAAATGTCCCCACAATGTCAAACCTGTCAGATATTCCAATCCTTGTGGTGACATTTTATCCCCACCAAGATATGAAAACATGCCCACACATACATACACAGACACACCTTAACAAATGTCTCTGTCACCAGAAATCCTGGATTACTACTTGACCTGCAGCAGAAAAATGACCAGCCCCTTCCAGCAGGTAGCCACTCTATTATAATACAGATGATAATGATTTATCAAGATGCTAGTATAGAAGAACTGAAGGCAACCATTGAGTCGACTCTCAGCACCTGTGATCTTGACATTTTACCATAATGTAGATCTTTCAGTCAATACGGGCTTGAAATGAAAGTCCAGTCAGCTGGAGGTTGCATTAAAAATGTTGTTTGTGCTCTAGAGAAAAAAAAACAACATCCTAGTCCTTTTCCTTATCACGTATTGGTACAGTAGGAATTTGAACCCTACTGAAAACCTGTGGTGTGAATTGGAGAGGAAAGTCCACATGCACAAAACTGAGAATATAAAAGAGATCAAAAATGTATTTCTTGCAGGAGTGGACCAAGAGTACAACTTTACATTACAGCAAGAGACTTTATAGGGGTGCCAATAATTTTGAAGCGTTTTGTAGAAAAACATTGCACTAATTAAAACAAAAGCATGTTTAAATAAACCTCTACAATGTCCCTATATGTTTGAGCTCAAAATATCCCTTAAGGCATGTTTTTTTTTATATTTTAACATTTATTTGTTTTCATAAATGGTACCAGTAATTCTAGAGGCCACTGTATCTCTGACACTGTTTTTATTAATGGGACGCTTTATTAGGCTTAAGAGAGACATACTGTAGATTAATAGAGAAAAACCATAGCATGTAAACTAGCCCAGTCCTTTTGTGCTTGTGCATACATGCATTTGCAAACGTGGACCAGTTTCAGAAGATGCATCACGAGAGTAATGTGTATATACATACAGGCGGACAGAAGAATACTGAATCAGGTCCTATGTCACATTGCAGCAGTATAAATAAAGTAGTATTTTTGTCTGCTAAGGATTTGGTCCAGAACTATTCTGTTATGCTTTAACAGTATATGTGTGTGCGTGTGTGTTAAACTGGCTGTAGCTGCTGACCCAGTCCCAGAGAGCTTTGTCTAGCATTCACTCCCACCTCTCCGGTTTAGAGAGAGATGCTCTCCCACGCTTCCCCAAAGCAGATGTGAGTGAACATGTGCTACTTAAATTGATGCATCTCTTAAATCGCTGTAATGAAATCTGAAATCAGAAACCATGTATGGAATCAGTGGCCGCTGTCTGTTACTCTTCCCTTGTAGAAGCCGCTGAGGGAGGTGCAGCAGATGCTCAACTCTACGGAGGGAAATTTCCACCAGCTAGTGGCGCTGCTCAACTGCCGAAGCCTCAACAAGGTAACCATAGCAACCTGCCTTCCCCAAAGCAGACTGCTTTGACATAAAAATGTGTTTTAGATGAAAGACGTGTGCGTCTTGCTTTATCTCACCATCTCTTTCTATTTCTATGTGTCTGTCTTTGTCTTACAGGACTATATTGACTCTCTGAAAGGCCTGTGCTATGATGGGATGGAGGGATTGCTTTATCTCTCACTGTACTCATTCCTCTCTGCTCTGGCTTTCACAGCCATCCTCTGCTCCCTTCCTGGAGCCTGGAGGAGCTTTTCCAGGTAACCTGAGCTGTTCCTGCTGAACTGTATTAAAAGTGTGAATGTTCTTCGTGATAAATGTGATGAATGACGTAACATTACTGTGGTCTAATTTTCAGTAGGGTTCAAAAGTTATATATAGTATATATTTTTTTGCCAAATTGTATTTCTCAAACAAGTTACATTATTATTCGCTTATTTGTGTTCTTTTTCTGTTCTAGAGGAGGGATTGTACTACATTTTCCCAATGTTTTGTAATTATAATTCAGACATCCGGTTAATAATAGATGAATATACTGACCACAGTGTAAATGGGCATTTCCTTGACATTTTCAGGATTCTGCTCCAAAAAAAAACTCATCTCATGAACTATCCTCTTTATGTCTTTACTGGTGCATAAGGCCATCATTATTTATCTGTATTAAAAAAAACAGCATGTTAACCTATAGTAAAAGTTTGAACATTTCAGTTCAATTCAGTTCAATTTTATTTGTATAGCTCTTTTCACAATGGACAATGTCACAAAGCAGCTTTACAGAAATATATAAATTCAGGATATACATTTTAAATTTATATATTTATCCATAATGAGCAAGACAGAGGCAAAGGTGGCAAAGAAATACTCCCTAAGACAATATGAGGAAGAAACCTTGAGAGGAACCAGACTCAAACCCAGATAGCAAAATTGGTTGTGGGCCTTATCTGGTTGAATTTAGGCCCACATACCACCACGGCCCACTCCCCTCGAATGGCCCTTAAGCTGCAAACTCATGCCAGAGCTCAGCCTAATGCTGTTTCACACAAGACTGTGAAAAAAAACTGTGCCAGAATTAAACCAGAAGGGCCTAAAGTAAGCCAGATCTCGCCCAGATTTTTTTTGCTATCAGGGAAGGGAACCCATCCTCATCTGGCTAACACCTGATAGTGCAGTTATGAATAATTCTCTTCTATAACTGTGTACTATATGGTCAAAAAGTGCAATTGTGTAACCAGGAAATTCATTACAGTTTTAACATGAAGTCTATCTTGTTAAAATTATTAACTGTGCACTGATTGGAGAGTTGAGTGCAAAACTGTTCGTGGCAGTTGCAGTCCTAAAGATATCATAGCAAGTCCTAAGCCTTTGTTTCAAAACTGTTTGTATCAATTGCAGTCCAAAGCCGCCATCATGGTTTTTTTAAGTGGTACCATCCACAGTAATCTCCTTTATCTTTAGGCTGTCCATATGGGGCCATCCTCAGTAGTAGGGCATCAGGCTGGATCAGGCAGGTCCAGAGAGCATAAAGGGTCAGGATCACTGGTATCTCAGGAGTAGCATGTGTAGCTCAAGAGAGAGAGAGAGAGAGAGAGAGAGACAGAGAGAAACACAGATTATTAGGTATGCTTATTGTCACATAATGGTTAAAGACAATGTACATTGCGTGCAGAGTGCAAGCAGAGACTCCAGCAAGACTAGCTATGACAGCAATAAAGAAAAGGGACAGCCTAAAGGAAACACAGACATTAGGGCGCCCTGCGTTAGAGTTAGCCTTAGTGTTAGCTTTGGCTTTGCGATTATGCCGCCGAGTCTTCACCCGTTCGCCCCGCTGTGAGGACTCTAATGCTGGAGTTGGGGAATTGCTAACTCCACCTAAGGCATCCAGACTTTCGCCTACAGAAACTATGCTGCTCTCGCTCTCGCTAACCCTCTCTATAGTCTGATGAATCTGCTGCAACATGCAGATGGTAGGGTCAGAATTTGGTGTCAGCAGCATGAATCCATGGACCCAAGGTGCCAGATCTGAATCCAATAGAGCACTTTTGGGATTTGGTAATATGAGAGACTCATAGCACGTATGTGCAGCTGACAAATCTACAGCAATTATGTGATGCAATCATGTTAACATGGATCACGAATCCATGCCACAAAGAACTGAGGCTGTTATGAGAGCAAAGGTGGGTCCTACCCAGTTCCTAATAAAGTGGCCAATGAGTGTATATGTAACTATATATGTAAAAACAAATGTTTTTAATTTTTCTTTTATGCCGTGGGTTCTATAGACTGTTGAGGAATCCATAAATTAGTGTGACTCTTTTTCAGGTTTATAAGAGGCAGATTAATACATTAAATTACCACTTCTGTATATTTGATAAGTGAAATATCAGTGGTGTACTTTGTGGTATTGTTACATGTATGTCTAGAAAGTCATTCTTTTTGAGCATGCTAACACTCATTATGTTGCATGCTGTCTTTCTGTACTGTGACTCATTTATTTCATCCATTTTCCTAATTCACGGCACAGAGACTCAGAGGAGTATGACGACTCGGACAGCGAGAGCGAGGACCCCTTCACTTCCCATCAGGCACGTAGACAGATGGCCAGGGGGTCCCAGCGTGGGGCCTTGTCCCCCTTCTATAGTTACCAGGGGGCTGGCTGGACATCCCCCTTTTCTAGTGCACCTCCGTTGCCGTGAGTAACACATGCACAGACACACAGACAGACAGACAGAATGAGCCGGTGGATCACATATGTATGTTCATACACCTTAGAATGCACTGATTTATGCAGTGTGATTTTAAGACAACTTATATGTATAGAGTTCATGTCATTTAGTTTTAGAGAGGTGAAGAAATTAGTGTAGAAATTAGTAGATGCTAAACAGCTTTTTAGTCTATGGTTGAGTGCCGTGCACATCAAGACGACAGCATGTCAATAGTCAATGCTCCATTCAACATTTTAAGAGAATATAGAGTGCAGATAGATGTACTGACAATCACAAACATATTTGTTTACCACTGACAATCAAAGACATACAGTCCTGTGCAAATGCCTTAGGTACCCTATATTTTTGTATAGATTTACAGGAAGTGCTTATTTTAAGCCTGTTACATTCTTTTGCCAGTAAAAAAAAAAAGTTTCTTTCCAAAAAAATCAATATAGCATAGGGATTTTTGTATTTTTTGTATATAATGGACCACGTTTCTGATTTAAAAAAAACAAACAAAAAAACATTGAGATTGTGCTGAGTTTTTAACTGCAAAAGAAGAAGAACTGTAAAAACTTCTCTAAAAAAGGCTGTAACCACCTGCTAGTCGATTTCCTAACAACACTGCACAACAGTGTAGCAGACAGAATATATGCTGCTTTAAACTTGAAGGCAGATTATCAGATGAGGAGATGTTTTACTGGCTAATCCACAATATAGTATTTAATAAGAATCTTTTCATTTCATTCTGTTTGAAGGCGCCTTCCCTTTACAACATTTTCTTTCCTAAGACATTTGCAGAGTACTGTATTTTTCTTCAAGTCCACGCAGACACATGTAGATAGCTGCAGATACACTTCCAGACAGATACACACACACACACACAACACACACACGGAGAGACACACAGACAGGTGGACATGTTGAGTGCAGCTTAGCCAAATGAACAGACACAAGCCCAGAGGTCTGTCTGTCTGTGTGTCTGTCTATCAGTCTGTCCATCTTTTTCAAGACAGACATAAATCCACCAGAGGCAATCAGACTGAATGTTTTTAGGTAAAATCCCACTCTCTCCAGTATTTTCTCGGAAATCAAATTTGCGCTTCCACAATCTGCCTTCCCATCTCTCACAATCTCTTATTTTGCTCGTCTTCACTGCATTTGCATGATTTGTGTTTTGCTTGGGCTGCAGTAGTTTATGTGCATTTCTGTTGTCAGGAGGGCTTGTGAGTAGATGTTATAGTGTCAAAATCAAATAATTCCTAATTTACACATTTAAGAGCCCTCCGCACTACTCTCTTGCACTCCCTGTTGCCCTTAGCGATCACCCTGCTTCTTTCCTGTCAGAACCCTCATAAACGGATTATTGTACTGAATAAGGTCTTATATAAGGTGTGTGTTCATCTCTTTAACTCTCCTCCACCCTTTCTCTCTCTTTATCCATCCTTGGTCCTGTTTTTTGTCCCTTACTTTTCTCTGGATGTGGCATGGCCCTTCTCTATGTCCCTCCCTGCCACTCCTTTCTCTTTCCTTCCTCTTGTCCCTCTCTCTGTGTCTCTATGCAGGACTCCAAACACTTCCTCCAGTGGCAACCCTGGCTATGAGAGCCTGCCTCTGAGTGACAGGCAGTCCCCACCCCCCTCTGTGAGTTCCCCTGTCTGTGTGCCATCATCATGACTCATGGCATTTCCATTGGTTTTTAATCTGTGCCAGGGTTCTAAGTGGTTCTAGATGGGTTTTTTTTCTTTCCCAAAGGGCTTTATAAACCTGCAAGCAGCGAACAAATTTAAACTTTAGGACTGTGGTGTTCTCATAAGTTGGTGAATTTGTTGTAGTATTTCTTAAAATTTGTTACGTCCTGGGTGTATATTCACTCAAACAAAGTCCTAGTTGAAATCTGTTTAGAGACATCAGTTTGTTGGAGTGTTGAAGCTGCCATATATGAAATGTGTTTTTCCATGTTAATAGATCAAAAGTAAAAGATTACATCATTTTTCATTTTGAACACTGATTCCCAGTATGTTGTTATTTATGAGGCCTATTTTAGTAAAACAATATATAAATGAAATGAATGAATTTTATTATGATTTAGCCCTGAGTTCCGATAAGGCATTATGGGCCCTATTTTCGTGATCAAGGCATGAGAACATGGAGTCGTATGTTCTCTGTATTCAGAATTCAGAGAATTCAGTTACAGATTTCATATAGATTTTAGAGATAGAAATAACCAGCTGGCTGGCAGAACTTGCAGCAAATGAGTTTTCTGACTTCCTTGTCACTAGATTTTATGTTGATGTTTTAGTGGCTGTGTACTCTTGGAGACTTGGAGACAAATGTTCCTGCCTATATTTGTAATTGCAACAGTCTGAAATCAGGCTAATGCAGCAATCAAAATGCAAACACAAAATGTTCACAGAAAGTCAATAATAAATAGGCTATAGACAGAATGAGACAGAGTACACCAGAATACGATATGGGCCTTGTTGGTTTGTGAATTTGTTTGCCCCATCTGCAAAAAAAATATCACTATTTAAAGCTATTACAGTTTTATTTATATATCCATATGTAGGGTTATTAGATGGTTTTCATCTTTTGGGAGCATGACAGAACATAATGCATTAATGGAAGGTCCTGCAAGAAAGTGAAAGGAGAGCACAACTCAGCAAAGGCGATCAACCCTATATGAAGTGCACAATTAACTGATACTGGTGTCTTAACAAAATTGATATCGCTGACTATGATCTAAATAAATTGGTTTAATTTTAATCCTGTAATGTTACTTTATTCAAATGAATTTGCATGGATTTCTAGGAGGTTTACATGTCACTTAAACAGTGCAGTAGGATGGATAGGGTGCATGATTTTACAGCTCGCTAAAACTAAAAGGTTTGCCATTCAGTAGCCAGGATTTAATTGTTTGTTCTTGGTTGTTATGGATATCATAATTCATAATACAGTTCTGTTTTATTAATTAGTTGGGTGAAGAGTTTTAGCCTATTTATTCTAGGCTATTTATTCTTTAGCCTATTTAAGTCAGGAAAATACAGTTTTGGCATCGTGTTTGTTAAGATGAGACCTCAGAAGGCCAAAATGTTTTTTTTAAATAAGCACTGCAGGGGTGGATTTTGAATGTTGCACTGCTCCCCCTGGTCCCTTCATTTATGACCGTGAAAATAGCTACAGAGCACAAATGCAGTCAAAAAAATAGCAACACTCGGGCATTAACAAGCAAAGTACTCTTGCGCTGACACGAAAATAAAGCCCTACAAGTATAATTTCTTTTTATACACTTTACAACTTTGATTGTTCATTCATTGCGTACTGACATTTGCTTTTATTCTTGTCTTTTTTTTTTTTTTTTTTTTTGCATCTGTCTCCTCCTGGATTTGTCTGTCTGTGTGGCGCATGTCTGTCCAATTCCATTGTGGTCATGTGAAAGTACAGTACTCTCCCAGCATGCTGACAGGCTATACGGGTAGTCAATCACACCCCAACCCTGCCCATTCAAGGAACCTGTACTCACGCTAATTTGTATGTATAGTATTACAAAAATTATATATATAGCAAATATTTAGTTTTAATAAGGATGGACACTTTACTGAGAGACTAATTTAAAAGTCATTGGAATACTAGATGTGTAAAACCACTGTGGAACGTCAGGACCACTGAGATTTAAGAAGAAAAAACAAAATGAAAGTTAAAATATCTGAGTTGTGCAATACACAATTTCCCCTTCAACCTGTTCAGTGGCGTGTTTACTGGAGACTGGAGACAGGAGACAGGATGGTACTGACGTTACCAGATTGATGTTACTTTATTATTCTATTTTTTAAATGTATAACTACTTTGTTTTGGAGTTTTTATATTGTATGCTAAGTCACAAACACATGGGAATAATGGCACAATTTTTTCTGTATGAAGCTTAATGGGCACTGGATTTTTTTTTTCTTTTTTCTAAATATTTGACTGTACCTTTTTTAATTATTGGCAATTGTGTATTACCTTGTATACCCACTGATACTATATAATATACAATATTACTATGTGATACAAATATACTGTATATTTACTGTAAATTATGTTTGAGTGTTGCACTTTGATGCTTAAAATAAGAACAATATGAAAATGGCAACAATAAAGAGAGATCTACGGTTTCGCTAGCCTCTCAGCTGGCTACGTATGGAAATTAATTTCCCGACAGCATTGCAGCAAAACAGCCTCTGCCATGGGCTGCAGTGCAGTAGCCATAATGTACACAGCAATAATACTGTTTTCTTAACTGATGAAGCACACATCTGCAAATTAGGGGTAATGTTCTGAAAACAGTGTTTCTGTAGTAGTTACTTTATAGCGCTTCAGCTTAAACTTGATAAAAATAAAATCACTTCTTAGGAACATCATTAGGTTAATTTCCTAATAACCTAATAATAATAATAATATAATATATAAATATGTAATAACAATAGTGTAACTTGTAGTTTGTCCATCTAATATAAATCATAATTTATTTGCCATATAGACATGAGAAAGATAATATTACTGTAAAATATTCAGTAGGCCAATGCACAAAATTGTGCAAATGTACCTATTTTTACATTTACGTTTATAAAACTTACTACTTTGCAATTAAATAATACTATGCAGGTCAATAAATTAAAAATTTAATGATCTGCATTTTTTGGCCTGATAGTGTCAGTCCCAACCAGACAAGGTAACTCTCGAGATAATTTTTTTTGTAACATCAGAAGTTATAGTGAAGCTTTTTGTTCACAAAGATTTGTGATAAATGTGCTGACTAATTTTAGTGTATCCACCCTAATTTGCAGGATTGTTCTCTCACTTGAAACAAGTAAGAAACAAACACTGTGTGTTATGTTTGTGTGGGTGATACAGGGTCTTCTTGAGATGTTCTGTGTGTATGTATGCACATATAAATATACTCAATTTGCCATTGCATTAATCCTGCCCTTTCCTATCCACTTATTAATCCAATAGCCCTGTGTTTCTATGATTTTAATGCTCCTTTGAATGGCCTAATTTTTCACTGCTGAAACTAAATATAAACAAAATAAAACTAACAAAGATGAAATAACTAGATCCTTGTGTGTTCTGTGGCCTGATGTAGGGAAAAAAAAAACAGTAATTTGCAAAGTTCTAATTTAATTGTCATATCACTACTCCAACATTGGTTAATTAAAGTTTAAATAAACTACCAATCCATTGCCATTTGAGTTCTGTTATGGGAATGACACCAGAATTTAAAACGTTTAAAACATTCTAAAAAGCTTTTCCTATAATAAAAAGGACTTACTAAATAACCTAACACAGCGTGGCACCATAAAAATCAACTAGATTGTTATTGTGGTTATTTTTTTGTGAAGATATACTGTACTTACTTACTGGACATTTCACTATGAATTACCGTTTACTCTTTCCTTAAGCGCAGTTAGCTGATGCATGCTCAGAAGAGTGGCCTATAAGAGTGCCTATAAGGAATGCTGCATCTGACTAGAAGTCGTAACTTGTAATTCACAACCTCTGACCAGTAAAAACCAAAGAACCGAGTCCAACAAGTGACGTCAAATCAACATGGCTTACTTTTAAACGAGTAATGCTGAATGTACAAATATTTGCTTTAATCATTGTTTGCTTGTTAAATCTATAACACTGACTATACAGTTCGCTGTTTTGAGGAGGAAAATATATATCACTCATCACTGTTAGCTGGCAAGCTTGTTGCTAACAAAAAAAATAGCATGAAGGCATCTATGGTTGTTTTAAGGTTGAAAATGATGTCATTCAGTGCGCCGACTTCCCACTTGTGAGGTAAATCAAATGCAGCAGAAGCCACTGCTCCCCACCCTCAGAAGGGTCATGGGGTGGCAATTGGCAATGCATGGCAGAAGATAGGGCTCACTCCAAACATATAGAATGCAGAATCACTCTTTTGTTCTGCTTAAGCAGGTGAACAGCCTCTGTAAATGGTAATAGGTCCATGATCGGACAATATTTCTTAATCTGGGATGGCCTCCCTTAATAACTTGCACTGGGGGGACCACACTGAGCTGCTGGTGCTGGAAAAAGTTAAAGAACAATATCATCATTCATTTGGTCCACCCACACATTCAGTTGCCACATGGGAGGAGGCACATCTTGGACTGATTCCATTGTCCATCCCCTGACAGTGTGGAACTTCAGCCAGAGATGAGCCACCTACCGGCAGAACTGCCATCAGCTTTAAACTTTCAGAAAGTGCCCTTCAGGTTCACTGGGATGGACCTGGTCAGACCACTGCTTGATACCGCAAGGACACATCCAGAGTAGTGGATTATGTTATGCACTATACAGAGGCAGGAGCCCTACGCCAAGCTGGCTTCAAAGCGATTGCCATGGAACTATTCCTCTTCTCTAGAGACATAGAGATCTCTAAAGAAATTTTGACAGACCAAGGAAACTCTTTAATGTCCTGCTTGATGGCAGAACTGTGTATACTTCTTCAGGTAAGCTACATGCAGGATTTGTCACACATAGGAGAGAATTTACCTCTTGCATGCACAACCTGTGTCAATGAGGATCAATAAGGTGTAGCAGTTTGACACCTACCCCACTATTTCTTTCGTTGCCTTGTTTTCCTCTATGGTGCTATCCCTCCAGCCTGTTGCAGAGGATCTTGTGGCCTGTACAATCTGCCACAGATGCCCCCTAACCATGAGTTTGTGCCTTGAGTGTTTTGGTTCATTGCTAGGCTGCCAGCTATTGACCATGTGATGTTTATGCTATATTTGACAAGAGGCCATAATTTGTCATTCCTGACCTCTGACCAAGAAGAACCAAAGAAAACACCTTCTCAACTCAGAACTCCTACACGAGAACTCGGAATGGTCTCCTTAACTCTGAGTTCCTCCGAGATCAGCAAGTGACATCAAATCAACATGGCTGTGCACAGTATCAGCAGCAAACAACGTAGCACTTCTTACCTTTAAATGAATCCGGCATTATATACAAGTATTTGCTCTAAATCAATCAACATACAGACATATTGAATCTATAACACTGACTATACTGAACGCTGTTTTGAGGAGGAACATATACATCACTCATTACAGTTGGCTGGCTAGCTTGTTGCTAACAAAAGATGAACATGGAGGAAGACTTTTTAGCTTGAATGCACAGAGGTTAAAAATGACATAATTCAAGGGGTACCAACTTCCCAATTCTGAGGTAGGCCAAATGGAGATTTACAACTCTGCAGGAGCCATAGCCCATTTACACAGTGTCCCGAAATATAGCCAACTACAACAATCTTTAAAAATGCATGTAATTTTAAATAAAGTCATTATGCCTACCTACTTGGTTGCTTGAAATCTGGAGCTTTTTCAGAGTCTGCAGTCCAGCAGTATAACCATTTTCAGCTCCTTCTTGCTTCTAGGGCTTTTTACCTTCAGCACAATCGATGGAGATTTTTTGGGCGAGTGGTTTAGAGCCCGGAACGTTCCGCATGTGGGGGAACCACATATAAAAAGTGCTATAATTCCAACATCGTTCATCCAATTTGGATGTAAAGCTGAAAGTCTGCACTTTGAGATCAGTATTTTACAACTCCAATGTACACTGGTAGACAGCTAAAATAACCATAATGTCCAAATATACCTGTATATAAAGACTCACACATGTTGAGAGAAAACAGCTGACTGCAGATGTAAATGCCAAATCAAGATTCATATCTTTTGTTAGCTCTCCTGTGCATGATGACAAACAAGTGGCCAAGAAAAGACAAAGCAGCCAACTGTCCAGTTTCTTTACAGAAAGGAAGTAAAGACAACAGAAATTACTTTCATTTTTAATTACTAATTGACTGGACTGTTCATAATTATCATGGCACTAGTGCAAGCACTGTGCAGACTACAGCAGTCACAGACTGACGAAACAGCACTTTCTTTTTTAAATAACAGTCAATTTATTAGTGAATTTCATTCCACTTGTATCCTCTGAGATGTGAACAAACTGAGAAAAGAAACATAGGCAAATAAAAAGAAGAGTCAGGAGAAAAAGTTTCCCAAAATATGCAGAGCTGGATAAACAGAAACGACTCACAAATTTAATTATATTTACAAAGACTGTGTTGTAGCATTTCTGTGCATAGTTGGATACACATCTTCATCAACCTCAGCAGTGCACTGCATAGAAGCAGAACAAATAAGACTGCTCAAATGTTATTTTTAAAACTCAAGCACTTATCCTGAGAGAAATGAAAAGAGGGGGAGAAAGAAGAGAGGCAGGTGATGCAGCTGTAGCAGTCTGTGCCACATACTGCTATCCTGCCTGGATCCTTTGTTTAAAAAAAAACAAAAAACAAAAACAACTCCTTTACAGCAGAGATGATGTCCCTTACATTAACCTTTCAATTAGACTTCTCTGTGTGTAGGTGTGACCATCTGGGAGTGCTTCCTTTCTCTTTGGTAGTGCTGCGCTGCACAGGACCGTCCTTTTTTTTTTTTTTTTTTTTTTTTTTTTTTTTAAAAAAAAAAAAAACAAACAAACTTTTTGCATTGTGCATGAACAGCCTGAGTGAGCTTCCTGTCCTGAGATTTCAGTTCTCACAGCCATCTGAAATAAGCCATGATCCATCCTCCTCCACTTCTCTTTGGACTACAAGAAGCATCTCGGCAACATCCTGAGACAACTGCTCACTGAGAAATGGCCTGGAGACATGGACATGGACAGAGAGACATTTGTGGGTACATAATACAAGCTGATAGATGGATTGCTACACTGGGAAGAGGTTTTTTTGTTTGTTTCTTGTGTTTTATTACTGTTTAAATCACCATTATTGCCATAGACTAAACAAAATGATACAGAATAGCAATTAAATACAGAAACCTAAATGTCTGTGGAACCATCTCAGATGCTAATAGGAATAAATGAATGCTTTATTAAAGTCAAGTGTACTTGGAGGGTAAATCTGTTCAGTCTTCAGGTATAAGACTCATAGACTATGCTAGTATTAATTGTAAAATATAAATATATGGTGTGGGATTTAATTAAAGTGCTAAAGATTTTTGCTTTCCCTGGTTAGATTGGATCTAGATTTTTCAGGTAAAATAAAATAATTAGACATTTTATATATATATATATATATATATATATATATATATATATATATATACACATATATACACACACACATAAATATATATTCCTTGGTTAGATTTTCAAAAAGAACAGGCGTTATTCATCAAGAACAAAAGCTTGGCTATAAAGGCGTGGGCAATGCCAGTCACACACTCGCTCCAGGTTCCAGAAAGAATAATTAGGAAAAGGCAATTTGTTGCAGTTAAACTACCTTATAAGTTCAGGTGCTTATTTTAAAGGTCTTGCCTTTTTATGTTTCACCATTTCTGTTAATGCAAGTTAGTTTTAGGTGCTCAAAATTCACCTGAGTTCTGTTTCTCCTCCGATCCAAACAGGACCCTTAAGCTTAGAGTCCAGGTTGTAGTACTGCCCATTGACCTGCCGAACTGCTAGCCAGTGCCGGCGTCTCAGTGGGAGGGACACGATTCCCAGCGACACCCGTGACGGGACATTCAAGATAAAACCTTGCACCTTCTCCAGACGCAAATTCTGCACTGACCTGAGACGACAAAAGAAATGTACAGCGCAACGTCACAACACCTGACACCAATATTTACAGTCATAAGACGAACAAGATGAGCAATGGATATATGTGTAAAAAGGTTTATTGTTGATTAACAAACTGACCTACGTTTGTCCCACCACACTGCAGCCAATTCACGACTCTGGAGAGCCGCCATAATCACGTTCACGTCATAGTTCCCCGTACCCAGCACAGAGCGGTGTGGGTTCACCACACACTGTGGGGCAAGGCTATTGGAAGGGCATATTTATTTAAAAAAAAAAAATAAATAAATAAATAAAAAAAATTATATCAATTCTTTCATCACAAACATTCACAAAAATTTAAGTTAGTCTGTTCCTGTACTGTACTGTACGCTAGGGCAACGATTAACATTGACTGACAAACTAACAACATCCATGATGGCAATTCATTGACAATTCCAATACTTCATGGAAGTGGCTTGACATTTTAGCGATGTTACGATCCAAGGATGAGGAATGAGATATGCTAGTATAGCAATTTCACTGTTTAATAAGGCCAGTAAAATGAAGCCTGTTTCATTTTCACATCTTCAGATTAATGGTAAGGAAACATTTGCATGCAGGCTTTAATCTTTACATTTTTTTCAGTTTCTTCATTACTTTTGCACTGTCAACAAATTATTCGATTATAAAAAAAATAATCATTTGTTGCAGCCCCACTGTTCACATGGTTACATTTACTTCCACACAGTAATTACTGCCTTTAAATTGTTATCGCAGTACTGGTGCTTGCAAAGTGCTTGATATGCAAATACTACCAGCTACAGCAACATGTCTAGCGAGTAGTACATGAGTAAACTGACCTATGTGAAGTTTTCTTACTGTTCTGCTGAATGAGAGGAATTCATGTAAATATCAAGGTCACATGAAAATATGAACTGTTCTCTCATGGGCTATCTCATATGAAAAGGCCTAGTTTGTATGCATTACACAAATTTTTTTGTTTATGAAAGCAAATGGTGAGCATACAAGTTATCAGAGAATATTTATATCACCTTTGCATGGGAGGCAAAACTTTTGAAATATTACTTGATGATTTCACTATAAACATTTTGACTGGTCTTGTTATCTGTAATAATGAAGAAACGTCTATTAAACCTAAAAACACAATGATTTGTTGCTATAAATTACATCTTATTGGTTTTGTGCTGAAGGTATACAAATGCTTTGGTAGGCTGCTTTTGGAGGGTTTGGGGGAACTTAGTTTCTTAAAATTCTACATCGATTTCTGTTTTCTGATTGGAATTATATATGAACTTTATTACAGTAATTTACAGTGTAAATGATGGCTGGTATTCAAAAAGCTATTGCTTGGCTGCGGTGTACAGACTTTCACTTACAAGTCATTTAGAATCACGTAAACTATAGGCTAGTCTGTAGTAGAGGCTAATTTAAAACAATGTCATCAAATATAGTCAAGTCGAATGCCTGTAATTAGCACCTCTCACAAAAATAAGCCAGAAATACACTCTGATCTCTTTAATCTGTGATGTAGTCCAGTGGTTCTACAGTGGGATCAGGAACCCCAGGAGTCAATGAAGCATAGCCAGGGGGTTGAGATTTTTTAATTTATGATTTCCACCACTGTAACTAAATGTGTAATTAAAAAATCTCACCCCCCTGGCTATGCTTCAACTTGGCACTTGAATGGTATTTATACAAACTCCAATAATTATTTTAAAAAAATAAATAAAAATAATCTGTCTTTTTCAGTCTGCATTAGTGTCATTTAGGGTTGTTATGGTGTCACGGTGTGTCACAGTATATGATCGGGCGGTTATCTCACAGTTGACTTTATCAAAATGCAGATTAAAATGCAGGTTTGTCTTTTTTACATGATCAAGTTCCTTACTTCAGTGCAACTGCCCAAAAGTTAAGGTTGGATTTCACAGCCAACTCCCTCCAGACTTCCACTACTTCACACTCCAGGAATGTCTGTTTCTCCGTGCAGGGATTCGAACACCCAACCCCGGAGTTACGAGGCAAACCACTAATATCCCCATTATATATATATATATATATATATATATATATATTTATTTATTTACATAGGGCTCAGTGCACTGCCTTTCCTCACAACAACTCTTTCTTTCAGTGACAACGTGATAAATACTGACAGTGTAACAGATTTTACAATCTTTCCTTTTGCCTTTTGTTACATAGAAGAATGTGCAAAGACACAAAGACATCCCATTTGTCCTATTCATTTTCACCAGCTGCTGCTGTGGTTTTAAAATGATCGGATAATTACCGTGATACCGATATTTCACACCTAGTGTCATTTAAGAGGCCAAAAAAAACGACATAAGCAGCTACATGAGTGCCACGCTCAAACTGACACTGACTGTGGTTATGAATAATTAATTAATTAATTAATAAATAAATAAATAAATAAATAAATAAATAAATAAAATGTGCTCTCACTGCTTGCAGATGTCGTCAGCAGCCTCCTTGGTAAACACTCTCTCCTGCAGCACGTTGTTCAGGGCGTGAATAGCACACAGCTCCAACCTCTGCTTCTCATGAAACACCTCCACCCCGCTCATACTCACACACACACTCTGAAATCCAGCTGGAGAGGGGCTACATACCACACACGCACGCACACACACACAGGCTCAGTTTAATCCCTGCACCATCCCTTATTGGTTCATACAAGCAAAATACTCTTACATTCTAAAAAATTAGCTCATCTTCAGAAACACTATTTCGAGTGCATGATGCAGAAATCACGTAATCCTCACTTTAAACAAACACACTGCTACCCCTGCTTAGCTAGGCTGCTAGCTAGCTAACAGTAGCGTGTATCTACTTACCTTTAATCACAAAGTACACTAAGCATAAACACAAGCTAGCCGTATATCAGAGGTAAGCTCTTCTACCCAACTCATCGATAAATGAGAACACATCTAGCTAAATGAACAACTCTACTATCTCCCTGTAACTTGGATGCTGTAATGACTTCCGCGAAATGGTGAACCGGAAGCAGCAGTGTTCTTGTTGTTGTTGTTGTTGATGATGATGATGATGACACTCATGAAAACGCCCCTATGAGGGTTGGCCACATGTCAAATCTCACAGCGTTTACTACAGTAGAGTGAAGAATCTGTAAGTAATTACTGTTCATTTTATTTTACCCCTGAAGAAGAAATGTCTGGACATGTTTTTATGTCCTGGTGGGGACCAAACGTCCACACAAGGACAGGAATATCTGACAGTTTTGACCTTGTGGGGATACTTGGCTTTACTTTTTAACAAAAATTGCAGCTTTTCTTTAAAAAAAAAAAAAAAAAAAAAAAAAAAAGAGCCAAAAGGTTTCCTAAAGATATAGTTAGGGTTCGGTATAGCATTAATTAGCTGCATTAATATAATAATAATAATAATGGTGGCTTAGTGGTTAGCATTGATGCCTCGCACCTCTGGGGTTTGGGGTTCGGATCCGCCTCTGCCCTGTGTGTGCAGAGTTTGTATGTTCCCCCTGTGTTTCAGGGTTTCCTCCGGGAACTCCGGTTTCCTCCCCCAGTCCAAAGACATGTGCTGTATTCTGATCTGTATAGTGTGTGTGTGTGTGCGATTGCGCCCTGTGATGGGTTGGCACCCCGTCCAGGGTGTCCCCCGAGCTTTGTGCCCCCACCTTGTGCCCCAGGCTCCCCCGCAACCCCATGTAGGATAAGCAGTAGGGAAAATGGATGGATGATAATAATAATCAATCTTGATGTGAACAGATTTATTCAGAAATTGTTCATAGGAGCATTTACACAAAAATATGGTATTCGTGAAAATCCTGTAATTTCAGAAAAATAAAAATTGCATGTTGAGTCACTGGAGTATAGAAGAGACACTGGCTCTTACTTCAGTTTGGGGTGAACCAAGGTTCCAGCAGCAGTATGAAAAAATGATTCATAATCACAAAGTTTCAAAAGGCAACCATTTTACATTTCGAGATTGGAAATGTTTAATATCTGGTGACACCTGCAGAGAAAATGACGGACATGTGTATGGGACTAAAATGATCAAATGACTGCTAAGTTTGGAAAAAAACAAACAAAAAAAACAAACAAAAACAGTAGGTAATTTGATCTGAAATTTTCCCAGAGGAAGACGGAAAAAACACAGACATGGCTGATCCGGATGGAAATAAAGTCACAGAGGAGCACTTGTAAAATAGGAGATTACCCCACACCCCCATGTAAATTTAATCCTGTCCGAATAGGGCTAATGTGTACTATAGGTTCTGTCATGCTGCCATTCTTATACTTTTCAGTTTACTTCGTAAACCCTTAATACTTTTTTTTTTTTTCAGTTTTCAAAAAACATGGTTGTAAATTGGAATCAGTTTTCTGATGTACAGTACAATGATCGCTTTTTGGAAATACTCGGTAAATGTTTAAGAGGATTATAGTGTTAAACTGCAAAACGTGAACAGATTTCTAGGTGTAGATGGCTGTTTTTGCTTTACTTTACTGCTATGTTTACTAATTACCAGACGTTTTGGTCTAATTTATACTCTCATTTAGCTAAACCCCTGTTAGTACTTTAATTTAAAATATATTATTTGCTATAATACTGACACTTCCAACAAGTAACTGGAATATATCCTCAACTCTTTTTTTTTTAATCATTTGGTAAATTTTTTATCCATAAAAAGAAGTTTTCAAACTCACAGCCTACTCGCTCACATTTGTTAACTGAAATTGACTCCTCAAAACTTTTTATTTAACTAATAATAAAAAAATGGGACATTCCTGGAACACCGTGAGAGATGTTTTGGTGATACTATTGATGAGGTATAATCTACTTTCCTCTACTTGTCAATGATTTCACTTTTTTTTGTCTTCACTCCTTGTTTTTGTACATGTTATAAGTTTTATGTCATTATTGTTCTCCTGAAGGTGTTTGTACAGTATCACCTCTGTTTCTTCCCTGATGAAAAGAATGACCACAGGAACGTATTTGCATGCTGTAGGTTGTTCCTGCATTTAGGGCGGGTGTGAGTTTTTTAAACGCACCTATCACATGAGAGCATTTTTCGCATTCTCCACTTCAGCCAGTTTGCGAGGTTACCAAGAGCAGTTACGTAACTACGGGGAAACGATATGATTGGTTAGACTGGTTTGGTTGTTTGGAGACGTAGTACTATATCAAACCGTGATTGGCCAGATCCTGCTTTTTTACGTGTTCGTATTTTTGTTCCTGTGTCAAAAACCGCTAGCTTGCTAAATACTGAGGCGTATTAGCCATCAGTGATTAAAAAACGCTACCATTACAAGAGACACACATTTTTTATTTTATATTTAACTGTTTAATGGACATTGCTGAGCTCGATAGTAAACTTCTCACGTCGAGAAACTAGCAAGGCCAGTAGTGAAGTTAGCGTTAGCCATCTAGCTAGCTCAGTTTAGTTTAGCTAGCCGAGCGGACTCTCACCGAGTGTGGCGTTTTTAAATCAAACAAGGCTTTTCTGTGCATTCATTTAACGGGTAGTCATTAATTGGCGTTATGTTGGACCCTGTCACTGTCCTGGAGCGGTACTAGCTATAGTGTAACTTAATATACAGCTAGCTAACGTTAGCATCAAACCCCGCCGGCCGGTGAGCCTCGGAACAAGCTGCTGTTTGGACTGGATTCAGCTTCACTGTTCTCATTACAGGCGATATGGTAAGCCCGCCATGGCCATTTCTCCTGGTGTAAATAAATAATTTAATCGTGTCTTTTTCTGCCAGCTACACTCCATACTAGCTGACCAGGCTGCCTGGCTAGCACTAGCTAAGTTTCAAAGCTTTAGCGAGCTGAGTGATAAACGACGTGTGTATCACACAGCAGACAGCTAGCTGATTTAACTCAGGAAATGTAAGAAGCTACATTTTAACATTAAAACTTGCTTTATTTTATGACTAACCGCTGAGCAGTCAGTCTGCCCCACTAGTCTGTTAGCTGTGTGAATTCCGATCCCAGGGAACAGTTTGGTTGCACCAGTGGACACAGATGCACAGTGCAGCACACTAAGAGCAGGCTAACTAATCAACTTCACTACTCACGAGTCACTTACTTAGATGATGATGATGATGATGATTATTATTATTATTATTATTATTATTATTATTATTATTATTATTATTATTATTTAACCCTTTCTGTTCAGGTCAAAATGACCAGTATTTATTTACTTACTTACATGTATTTATTTTTACATTTATTATTTATTTATTGCTTAAATTGGGACCACACTAAAAATGTTCTCAGCATGAATCTTTGTGCTTGGCTTCTTTTCTCTACTGAACATGGAAAAAGGACAAATTTACTGTTAGCCTCTCCAGTGTTGCCAGCTCTCTTCAGGAGAAAGTAGCTCATGTACGCTCGATAAGTCGCCAGATGACGCCATAGACTAATTAGCATAGTAATTGAATTACCGTGATCATTTGCATATCAAGTAAAGATTAACACACTTCGGACCGTGCTGTTCTACAAAGATTATACAGTCCAGGTGTGGTGTGATGGTGCCACGGTCTGGAGTGTGTTATTCCGCTTATACCATGTTGTATAAATCTATTATTGAACATGTTGTGCATTTTGATGAGTTATGTGACAGACATGTTACATGCTAAACAGCGGACAATAGCGAGTAGTGTTAGAAATATGCTAGCCTAATGATGTTGATTACTTTCTTACAACAGTGATTAGTATGGTCAGTGTTATAGATTTAACCACGCACAATGTCCGTATATTAACTGATCTAAAGCCAACCCTGCTGTAAACTAATTTAAAAGTGGAGGAGGAGTGTGTTATGCTGTTCACAGCGTGCGCGGCCATGTTGATTTGACGTCACTCTGTAACTGGGGAAGGAACTGGGCTACCCCAAGTTGATCAGTTGAAACTGGAAGTTGAGGGCGTGTTTTTGGTGGGTTTTACTGGTTGTAGGCAGCGAAATGCAAGTTGCTAATTCGCCTCAAATGCAGCAATAGGCTTGTGCAAGTGTAACTCAGGAAGGCTTTACAGACTGGAGATGAGTCGACCAATCCTACACTCTCAACTCTTATAATCAGCAGCTGTGATATGAGCAGGACAGCTGCACTGAGTGCAGGACAGATAACATCACTTTATTTTTCACCAGGCTCCTTTTTTTTTTTTTTTTGAAAGATACCTAAAATGTTGCCCAATCTAGCCAAATTCTCCAAGTTGGCACCAAATGGGCTGCAGAGGAAAGTCTCTGTGGATCACCTGTTTCTCACCAAGTCACTGGAACACCGTTAAATTACTCGAGTAATATACTGATTGTATTGTATAGGTGTCCATGTTGCTAAACTCAGTGTCAGTTAAATGCTAAATGGCATACACAATTAAATTTTCACTCTTGTGAAAGATAACTGTAGAAACTCCTTCTGAGACATTGAAGAGCCTTTACTGAAATTCTTACTTGCATGTTGCTCTTCATGACTGCACATGATAATACAGACATATTCACAAGATAACATAGCTCCTAGTCAATATTCACACCATAAGAGAAAGCATTACATCAGTAGACTCCCTGATCTTAAAATTAGGGCTGGGGCAATTAAAAAAATATGATAAATCAGAACAGAATTGTGCATGAATATGACTATATGTTATATTATGTACCTTCACGTGTATTTTACTGTTCAGTATGTTGAGGAAAGTTCCCATGTTTGTCCAGAGGGGGCAACAAAGCATTGGTCACGCAAGCTAAAAATTGGAATACAGTGGAAAAATCCTTAATTATGACAAGCATTGTATGTTTAGATGTGTTTAATGTGAATTATTCATTTTGTAATAATTAAATGTACCAGTTCCATGCAAAAATGTTATCTGAATATAAAAGCCAATTCTGCCTGCATTATGTAAGACACACACCAAGCTGAGGAATTCTAGGAAATTAGTCCACAATGGGGTGGTGTGATGCAGCTGACGTGAAGTACAACACTTTTTGCACCAGGCTTACAAGGCAACAAACACAGTGCTGCCTGTGAGAATTAAGATAATAATAATTTGACATAATAAGCATCAATATGTCCAAAAGAACAGATAGCGTAAGAATGCAAACCCTATTCTGTGGCCCTGTTAATCTAACACTAAATTGGTTAAAGTGCCTGCAATTACAGTGCAATTTGTGATACTAAAGGTTTGTCATTAAATAAGCATTTGCGAGTGGAAGCTTAAAAAATATACTAAATCCATAATTACAATTTAAGTATAAATAAATGGTACAAAACCTGCTTTTTTCTGTCTGGTCTGAATTGAGTGGGCTCTTACGAGGCAGATGGAAGTTGCCATTGTGTGGTGTGTCTGTACTTTAGTCATGTGTTCATGGACCTCCCTTTGTGCACAGGGGAAGTGTCATGCTGGAACATGTTTGGGCCTCTTCGCTTCAGTGACAGGAAAATATAACGCTACAGCATATAAAGACATCGCATACAATTGTGTGCTTCCAGCTTTGTGGCAACAGTTTGAGGAAAAACCACATATGGGTTTGATGGTCAGGTGTCCACAAACTTTTGGCCAGATAGCGTAAATATAGGGTGAATCCATCAACCTGCACAAGCTGGTTACATAATTTGACCCATTCCATCTTATTTGATGTCTACACCAAACAGCATACTTCCTCTCCATCCATTAGGATCACCTGCGCATTCATGCAGTTATTTAATCCGCCAATCATGTGGCAGCAGCGCAATGCAAAAACAAATCATGCAGATACATGTCAAGAGCTTCAGTTAATGTTCACATCAAACATCAGAATGAAGAAAAAGGGTGATCTCTGTGACTTTAACTGTGGTGTGGTTGTTAGTAACGGATGGGCTGGTCTGAGTATTTCAGAAACTGCTGATCCCGTGGGATTTTCACACTCAACAGTCTCTAGAGTTTACACAGAATGGTGCGAAAAACCAAAAACATCCTGTGTGCAGAGGATCTGTAGGCTGAAACACCTTGCTGATGAGAGAGATCAGAGGAGAATGACCAGACTGGTCTGAGCTGATAGGAAGTCTAGAGTAACTCTAAAGTACTCTTTACAACTGTGGTGAGCAGAAAGGCATCTCAGCATGCACAACACATCGAACCTTGAGGCGGATGGGCTACAACAGCAGAAGGCCTCAAGGTTCGATGTGTTGTGCATGCTGAGATGCCTTTCTGCTCACCACAGTTGTAGAGAGTGATTGAGTTACTCTATCCTTCCTGGCAGCTTGAAATAATCTGGTTATTTTCCTCTGACCTGTCTTCTCCACAAGGCGTTTCCACCCACAGAACTGTCGCTCAGTGTTTTTAGTTTTTTTGCACCTTTCTGAGTAAACTCTAGAGACTGTTGTGTGTGAAAATCCCTGGAGATCAGAAGTTTCTGAAATACTCAGACCAGCATCTGGTACCAACATCCATGCCATGATCAAAGTCACAGAGACCATACTTTTCCCCCATTCTGATATTTGATATGAACATTAACTGAAGCTCATGACCTGTATCTGCATTATTATTATTATTATTATTATTTATTTATTTATTTATTTATTTATTTTATTTTATTTTTTTGCATTGCACTGCTTCCACATGATTGGCTGATTAGATGGATGTATGTACAGGTGTTCCTAATAAAGTGAATGTTGAGTGTATATTATACCTATTTTGCATCTTAACAGTTCTTTACGGAACTAAACCAACTATAGAGATTAACTTGCTACCTATTTTAATGCTGTAGCATTTTATTGCTAGCATGTCTGGAGATGTCTGAAATACTGGAACATAAGTGAGGCTCCCTTATGAAGTGAAGTGTGTAAATAGATGGACAACATGGCATATCTATATGTCCAAATAACTGCATGTCTACACTATGCACATGTAGGTGGAGATAAAAATGACACCCGTACCGCCCCCCTATTCCAGCGATCACCAAGCTAAAATGTTCATTCATTTGGAAATGGTCTCCGGCATGAAACTATAGTTCAGACAACCTTCTGGAAATGTTCTTGCTCTCCTCGCTGTGCCCACCACTGCACCTGGAAGCAATTTTCATATCACACACCTCTGTCATCTCACTAACTAAGTAGCATAAACACGACTTTGTTTGAAAACCAGTTGTGATCTTTTTCTTCATAGCATAGTACGTGGCTGTTTTTGGGGCTACAGAGTGAAAGAATTCCCAATAATCTCCTCTTAAATTGGGAGGAAAGTGTCTGAAATGTAGGCGTGTGACTTTAGATACCTCTGTCCTTTAGAAAATTGTTAGAAGTGTGTTTTTGCCAGCTGTATTTTTGAAAGGACATCTTTGGTAATAAAATTTCACTTATAGTGACCCACTTATATGCTGTACTTGCTCAAGTTTTCCCCAAAACAAACTTTACATTTTATGGTATGTCTGTTTCTGTGTGCAGAACTCGAACGTGGAGAACTTGCCTCCCCAGGTTTTGAGACTAGTGTATAAAGAAGTGTCTGCTCTGGCAGCAGACCCACCAGAAGGAATCAAAATTTACCCCAGTGAGGAAGACATCACAGAACTTCACACTGCCATTGAGGGGCCAGGTAGTAATTAATCGTCTTGTCTTGATGTGCTCTGTTAAATATAAATATTTGCACATGGTGTGAGTATAGAAGAGGTTTAGCATTTGTGTGTTTTTATGTTTGCCTTGAACAGAAGGGACCCCATATGCAGGAGGAGTGTTCAGAATGCGTTTGGTCTTGGGGAAGGATTTTCCTGCTGTACCACCCCGGGGCTATTTCCTGACCAAGATTTTTCATCCAAATGTTGGACACAAGGGTGAGATCTGTGTCAATGTACTGAAGAGAGACTGGAAGGCAGAGCTCGGTCTCAGGCATGTATTACTGGTGAGTAGTACAGATCACGGTCGTTTTGTTATAACAAGCTTGAAAAAGAATGTATGGTTTTCTCAAGAATAGGGCTGCCACAGGTTTTGACTTTGTTACTGATATATGATTCACCACATGAAAACTATACGGTTAAAAAAAAATATTGTAAGACTTGTCATGAAATGAAAAATATTCAGATTGTTGCAGGATAGGTATGTTATTGTACTTCTCCGGTATGTGGGGAAAAAATAAGTAAATAAGCAATAATTCAAGCAGTGCCTTAATCAGTATATTCTAAAATCACACGATGGAGCCATAGTGATGGATTTGGTGGGATTGTGATAGGGGATTGCTGTTGTCAGATTGTAAATGAGTTGGTGTGAATAATTCTGGCGTCGGTTCTCCCCAAAAACATGCCTGGCAGTATCCGAGTTCTCTGTACTGTATGACTCCGAACTGCATGATTAAGACAGAAGTGTCACGCACACTGGTCAGCATTGCCCCCCCAAGCTGAAAGCCAGGAGCTGGCTCTAGGGGAAGATAACTTTTTAAAAGTCCTCACTGCATTACAATGCAGTGACAAGTACTGAAAGTTATATTTCAAGAATTGAATAGTTTACCACACTGTAGTATTGAAAGGGCAACTTCCAGCTCTACTCTAGGCATGGATTATTCCAAACAATCCTGTTTGCTTAATATAAAAACCAGAGGTCTCATTTAACAACGCATTTGTAGAAGTTCTAAATCTAAAGAGCCACCTATATGCACAAGAAAATTGGTATTTATTACACATGTATACGCACAGCTCTATGCAGTGGCTATTGATAAATCCCAAACGTTCTAAAATGATGTACTTGTGTTCGGCCATGCTCATTTGCATAAACATACGCCCTCGGATCGCCATATGTGATAAACAACTTCCCTTTAAAAAGCACAGTAGCCTGCTCACGGTGCTGCTTGTTACATACAGCATGGAACACAGCGAAAGGTCTAAGAAGATGAACGTCACTGACCATAAGGATACTGTTTCACATGGTAGAATAAAACAATCATTTATTTGTCACTTTTATGAGTAGTTTGTCTAATAAATAAATACTGTTTTTAAAAGATTTTATGAGCACATTCGTGCAATCTATTGCTCCAGTTACCTTAAGAAACTCTGCGATGGTGTGAAAATTCATCATTTTTGCTGTCTTTATCACCTCTTGTTTTTGGAAATGTAGTGTATTGTGGCATGATTGACATGAGAGAAGGTAAGACTGTGTGTACGCATGTTTCTATGAATTGAATGGGATTTATCACGTTTTGTTCGTGCATGAGGATGCGAGTATTTCTGCGCACACTCCTGACCATGCGTATGCAGGAACCCCTAGTGGTTGAAAAGTGAAATAGCAGGCAAACTGATTACGAGAAGCTTCCGTAATACATGTTGTCCATCATATTGGCATAACTGAGAGAGTAATTATGGATTTCGGTGCACACGTGGAAGGTAAGACGTATCATTATTCACCTCGTAGTTGGTTGCCAGTGCCGTCTCCAATTTCTTTTTGAAATGTGCCTGTAGCTGAAAACCCTAGAATAGAGATCAACTAAAATTGCCCTAGGCAAACAAAATGGACTGATGAGCCACTCATCACTCAGCATAGATTTTCCAGTGCGCCCTAAAAACACGTTCCTCCCTCTGCATAAGCCGAATCTTCAAACAAGACATAATCCCAATCGATCTTTAGATGCGACTTTTATACGATTTTAATTTGTATTCCATCTGTGTCGTCTGTCTGCATCTTGTGAGCACCGAAATCCATAATTACTCTCTCAATTATGCTAATATGATGGACAATAAGTGGTACGGAAGCTTCTCGTAATCAGTTTACCTGCTATTTCACTTTTCAACCACTAGGGGTTCCTGCATCCGCATGGTCAGGAGTGTGCGCAGAAATACTCGCATCCTCATGCACGCACAAAACCTGATAAATCCCATTCAGTTCATAGAAACATGCGTGCACACAGTTTACGCACAAAACTATGCGGGTGCACGGTTGATAAATGAGACCCCTGGTCTTTATTTGTCCAACATGACCTGCAACCATGTCTAGTCTGTTTTTGCCAGACTAAACAGTGACCCACTAATTTTATTTGAGATGGATATTGCTGCATTATAAGAAATGTTGAAGTACTGAAAGACTAAAGTTTTCTTCACTACACTGGTCTGCTATAGTTTTCTTTCGGCACTTTTAGCCATCAAGTTTGAAAAGGTGGGGCTGGTAATGGATGACAGTCTCTTGTGTCCAAATGATTTCACTTGGAACACTGAAGTTATACTAAATCAAATATTTCATGAAGGCTGAGTGAGGAGGATGAGATTTAAAGCTTCTGACTGGAAGCAGGGCTTTAGCCTGTAACTAGTCTATTGAAACCTATTTTTAACCCAAATGTGTCTGTTTTCCACTTGAAGATGGAATTTGGATAGCTATAGTGCATTTTCCAGTTATTTGTTCAGCCACATGGCTCACCCCTGTTATTGCCTGCCACAATTTCAATCCATTTGCAAATGTTTTCATTGTTTGATGGCTCCCTACAGCTTACAATTCTCAGGTGACACCGATCAAAATGCTTGAAAATGAACCGTGGCTTGCGAAACTGTGTCACATTTTGGAGCTGCCTTTTCAAGATCTCATATTCTCTCTCTCTCCTCTCTTCCTCAGACCATTAAATGCTTACTGATCCATCCGAATCCAGAGTCAGCTCTGAATGAAGAGGCCGGGAGGTTACTGTTGGAGGACTATGCAGAATATGCCTCACGTGCCCACTTACTGACCGAGATCCATGCTATGGGAGGAAGCTCAGGAGCTCCAGAGCCTGGTGATGGACCACAGCCCAAGAAACATGCAGGAGATCCAAGCAAACGTGCAATTACAGCTGGTGCAGCAAATACAGTTGCTACAGCCAATGGCACAAATAGTAGCAGTGCCAGTGGCACAAGCAGTAGCAATAATACTGGAGTTGCTAAAAAGAAAACTGACAAAAAACGAGCTTTGAGGCGACTATAATAGTGGATAATCCTTTGTTTCTTTTTATTTTTTTTTTTTGGTTAATATAAATATTGAATTGAGACCATATTTTCCTCCTTTTTATGATTTCTGTTCTAGAAAATAACCTCTGCTTTTTATTGATCTGTGATTTAGCATTCTACATGAATTCCTTTCATAACGGTTTGTTCTATTTAAACAATGCTCTCAGGTTTCTGACTTTCATGATGACAATGTAGATCACACATGGAAAAGGAAAAGTTTTCAATTTAAGCATGTATTTATGTCCCCGGAAAATCTCATATGTAACCTTTCTCACCATGCCAGTATTTTGCCCTTTCCACCCTTTCAAGGGGTTAGAGATAATATCTTGGTGGTAGTTAAACACCTGTCAAGACAGTAAGGCTATTCTGTTTAAAAGCAACACCAGCGCTTTAAAGAGAAAAGCACCAGTTCATCTAGAGATCAACCAACCATTCTTATTTGGCCAATAAGAATACGAATTTGAGGTAGAAGAGTGCCAGTATGAAATGCATAGGGCACTTCCGAGAAAACCAGCGTTGCTCATGCATAAGAATGTTGAGTGAACAAAATTGCTGATTTCACTGATTGCTTTTGGTTAAGTGGAAATGTACTACCCGGGCTCTTTGTTTAAATTTCAGTAGCACACAACTGCAGGCAAAACATCCTGCCATGCTCAGTGGATTTTAATTAAACGTGAGAACAATAAATGAATTAAATCTCCAGTTGTTTCACAGGCACACTTAGAGAGTGAGTAAGCTGATGGTTTATGAAGTGGTCTAATGAGTTCCATCCTGCTTCATTCGGATAGCATGCAAGAAAGTCCAGTGTCTCCCTGTCCATAAGCTGAGTGATTTTAATAGATTTGGCTCTTTAAATTGAGTGATTTATGGGTGACTCTGTGGTTAAATGCCACTCCAGACTAATCTAATTGGTAAAATCTATTACAGAAAGTAGACGTAAAGTGCAGCTTTGTCCCTTCACAATATTCTACAGTTGTATAGTGTATTAATAGAGTAAGAAGTTTAAAAATAAATTAGGGGAAAGCATAGAATGGGTTAAAATGTGGTCTGAATATAACTTTAAAATGTGCTCATGTCTTTTTCCATGTTTTTATGCTTTTATGTTGTCTGTTCTACACATTTTCCAGTTTAAACCGTGTACGTGTTAACAGTTTTTGCTTCTGGCTTTTGTCAGAGATCATGTCCATGATCCAGAAGGGGCAGATCAAGGTCTTACAAATTTATTTTTTTATATATAGAATGAGACAGTCCCTTTTGCAATTTAAGAAGCATTTGTGTTCCACAATCATTGTACACTTTTTTTATTTTTAATCCTAAAATGTGACTTGTTTTAAAAATGATCTCGCTGTAATGCCCCTTAAACGTGTGTAAATTAGAGCTGAATTCCAACTGTGTTGCTCTTAGCGAGGGAATGTCTCATCGTGTCACTCTTGTTTCGGTGCGTTTACGTTCAGTGCACATCCAGCACTGTCCATTTTGTCAACACGGGGGACCTACGGTTCCCAAGGAAGCTCTCTTTTAATGGCTCTGGGCTCTGCTAAGACCATGCATACGGGTAACCTTTTACCATTTTGTGAGGTTCTGTGTGGGCTTTGGGGCAGTGGTGTCCATTTAAGTTATTTAAATTAAAAATAAAGTATCTTCTGTTACATATTAGTTGTGTTGGACACTATATTCTGTTTTATTTTCCTCTTATTTTTTAAATTGTGTTATACCAACCCCTGTTGAAATTTATTTTATTTTTTACCTGAAGGTGTTGATTAATTTTCTATAACAGCACAGCTCTGACAATAGTTCCAGCTGTAATTTGAATGCTAGGCTTATACTAATATGCTCATTCAAATAAATTATCGCTTAGTAAATTAAATTTAAAGGAATTTGTATGGTGGATGGTCTATACAATCAAAGTCTAATAATAAACTAATTAAGAAAATGCATTGTTTTTTAACAAAGTGTATAATCATTGATATAGTGATGCAGTAAATAGGTGTTTATTTAATGTTTATTAAGGAGTCTTGGGTGTGAGCCAAGACCATCACACTCATATGTACATCTCATTCCAGATTTAGTCCACCTTTGCTCTTATAATAGCCTCCACTCTTCTGGGAAGGCTTTCTACTAGATTTTGGAGTGTGGCTGTTGGGATATTTTGCTCATTCAGCCACAAGAGCATTGGTGAGGTCAGGTACTTGTGTCAGGTGAGGAGGCCTGGGGTGCAGTCGGTGTTCCAGTTCATCCTAAAGGTGTTCAGAGGGGTTGAGGTCAGGGTTCTGTGCAGATCTATATAGGCTATATAGTGCGGTTCAGTCAGAAAGAAGAATCCCACACACTTGTGGAGTGACTTAAAGAATTTGTGTAGTAATTTGAGGCTCCTCTCTAAATTTTTGGGCACTCGGCAATACTTGGCTTGTGATTTGAAATAAATTGCATGTGAATGTTAGCTGGAGAGGGGAGGTAAAAAAATCATGTAGCCTATAACATTGGCAGATTATTACATCTAGAACTTAACTGAAATGTTTGACTGCCTAGGATGACCTCTTGGATGTCACTGCACCTGAATTCTGGTAAAGAGCTTCAAGAATCATGTCTGTAATACACTCTCACACTTGAAGAAAGTTTGATGGGCTTTATTTCAGTAAAGCTGTGTATAAATGTTTTTTTTTATTTATTAACTTTCTGACTTTCGGCAAAGATTGTTAGGTAGATAAGAAGCCAATTTAACAAACATAGTTGAAGAAAGCAGTCAGTCTGCATGAAGGTGTTTTAATTGCTAGTTAAGTCTGTTTTCCTCTCAGTGATTAAGTTGTTGGCTACATTCCATAGTGAAATGGACATTAAGCCTAATAGATTAAGTTTGTAAAAGGTCTGAATACCAGCTGTCAAATTATCTACAAGGCTCATGTACATGATACAAATGGTGGTAGACAAAGTTGTAATGAATTAATGCTTTTAATTTGAATTTTAGCCAACAGAACAAAATTCACTGAAGTTATTATTTCCGCACAGATGTAAGAGCAACAAGGCTCCTGTTTGTCAAATGCTATGACTGATGTTCACCTCACGAGCTAAGACTAGAGAGATTGATGTGGATGATGCTTGCTTTAAGACAGTGTGTAGACTGGAATATTTCAGTTCAGGAAAGTATGTATTTATCAGAATTTCATATAGTAGAGTATGTCAAAATTTCATCACATGAAAGGTGTTCCCAGGCTATCATACAATGAGCTGATATTTATACGTTGCTTTATGACTTCATGTAATATATGAGTCTGGCAGATCTGTAAACAAGTCCTCTGTCATTGTCCAGATATACTACAATGGATATAAAATGTCTATACACCCCTGTTAAAATGGCAGGTTTTTAATGAAAAAAAAAATGAAACCAAGATAGATCATGTTAGAACCTTTTCCACCCTCAATGTGAAATTACAACATATAAAATTACGTGAAAAACAATCTGAAACATTTTAGGGAAAAATAGGGGGAAAAAAATTACTATAACCTGGTTGCGTAAGTGTGCACACCCTTATAATTGGGGATGTGGCTGTGCTCACATTCAATCTCATGTTCAAAAGTAATTATTATACAGCTGTCATCAATTAAATTATTCTGATTAACCCCAAATAAAGATCAGCTGTTTCTGTAGGATTTTCTGGACATCTCCCTGGTTTCAGCTGAATGCTGAAGCCATAGTCCGCGAAGAGCTGACAAAGCATGCATAGGATTTTACTTTAAATGAATTTTCCTAATTACACTATTGCACTTTTTGACTATATTATAGAAGATATAGATGGAAATTTTTTATAATTGCACTATCCGGTGTCACCCAGATAAGTCTGGTTCCTCTCAGGGTTTCTTCCTCATATCATCAGAGGGAGTTTTTCCTTGCCACAGTCACGTAATTTATATCCTGAGTTTATATATTTCTGTAAAGCTGCTTTGTGACAATGTCCATTGTTAAAAGAGCTATACAAATAAAATTGAACAAATGGAGAAAATGGAGCACCGCAGTGATGTTACCAAGAACAGGACATCCCTCCAAATTTACAAAAGGACAAGACAAAATCTACCAAGGGAGGCTGCCAAGACACCAAGGAATATCTGACAAGTATTGATTACTCTCTGCATGTGACAACAATCTCTCGTATTCTTCACATGTCTGGGCTATGGGGTAGGGTGGCTAGATGGAAGCCCTTTCTCACAAAAAACATCAAAGCCCAAGTAATCACCCCAAACCATGTGGCAAAATGTGTTATGGTCTGATGAGACCAATTCCAAAAGGAGTAATGGACTTAATGGGTTAAATGCAGAGCACAAATTCTGAGTATGGGTCACTATACTTGGCCACACTTCACTTCACTTCACTTCATTCCATAATTCCAAAAGGTATATTTGGCACAAAAAAAGCACACCATCAAAAAACACCATAGCCATGGTACAGCATGGTGGTGGTAGCATCATGCTTCAGGACTGCTTTTATTTGGCTGGAACTGGGGCCTTAATCAAGGTGAAAGGAATCATGAATAGCTACAAATACCAGTCGATTTTAGTGCAAAACCTTCGGGTGTCTGCTAGTAAGCTGAAGATGAAAAGGAATTCTACCTTTCAGCACGACAAAAACCCAAAGCACACATCCAAATCAACAAAGGAATGGCTTAACCAAAAGATCAATGTTTTTGAATGATCCAGCCAGAGCTCAGTAAAAATCTGTGGGGTGACCTGAAGCGGGCTGTGCACAGGAGATGCCCTTACAATTTGATGGATCTAGAATGTTTTTGCAAGAAAGTGAGAAAATATTACCAAGTCACGATGTGCCACGCTGATAGACTCTTAGCCAAAAGACTGAGTGGTGGAATAAAATCAAAAGGTGCTTCAACTATGTATTAGTTTAGGGGTGTGCACACTTATGCAACCAGGTTATTGTACGTTTTTTATTTTTACTATTTTTCCCTAAAATGTTTCTGATTGTTTTTCACTTAATTTTTATATGTTGTAATCACACTGAGGGTGGAAAAAGCTGACATGATCTATCTTGTTTTCATTTTTTTACATCACAAAAACCTGCCATTTTAACAGGGTGTGTAAACTTTTATATCCACTTTATATTTATTTCAGTCATTTCAAAATGTATAGTCTAAATATGCAGGCTGGGCAAGTAGATTTGATTTGTTATGAAATTTGTTCGATTTTCATTTTTTTTATAGGTAGCCTTAAATGAGAAGGCTTAGGCAGTAAACAATGGAAGGAGTTGTGAAGCCTCCACAAAACATCTGTACTGCAAAGCATACAATAACTGTTATAAATATTCAGTTCCATCTAATTACAATGCAAATGAGAAAATATGAACAAAAAAATACCTGAAATACAAATGACCTCAGTGTTATCTTAAAGAGGAAGCTCACCCTTAAATTCTACCATATGACAGCTAAATGTTTTGTGAGACACCAGACTGTAGGCTGCACCTGACACAGCTGGGGTCGAAATGTTAATCAGTAGGATTATACCTCATTAATGTATGCTATTTCCTAAAAATAGGTGATTTTACAGAGCTGAACATCCCTCAGTCAGACATCCCTCTATCTGCCTTCCTTTTCACCACGATTTAAAAATGGCTTACTCATATGACTATACTATTACAACTATTGTGCTAGTAATACGAATTAATTCTGTGCTTGTCCTGTTCAGTACTTTGTTGGAAACCATCTGGAGAGGATAAGTATCTGAAGACTGTGACCCAAAGACATCAACAGATGCTGGGAATTTTCCTGGCTGATACCCTGCCAGGACTGCAATACAGCCATTTTTGACTGCTGCTCATTCCTGGGGCATTTAGCTTTTAGTTTTGTGAAATGCTGGCTCATTTTGGATTCATTTTGAGTGAAGATCGGTCTTCATTTTAGTGCTGAAAAGCTGCATAACTGCTACAGTGGTATCTTTCAGATGCAGTCACATCTATTGAGCTTAAGCAAAATACAACACTACCCTTCATGCTTTTTAGCAAACAGGCTTTTCTTTTCCTGACATGTATTAATGGTTTGTATCCTGTGGTTTAATACACTGTCATCATATAAGTATATTAACATTTTGTCTGTCTTTTTAAATGATCAAGTTTATTCAGTCTCATACTTCTGCTTTACTTACACATTTCTTCGATCCTTGTGCTGTGAAGCAGCAGCAGACTGAAGCATCACATATACCACATATACTAATAAACCCTAGATACTTTGTTAGCTGTACTGTGTGTAAGCTAATGAGGCAGTGACAGAGCTGGCATCAAACAACTGGCCAACCAATCGTATAGTTACTTTAGGCTAAAATGGAAGAAATAAAAAGGGACAGTACTGTTGACTTGCCCCACCTGGTATGGATGCAGCATGCTGGAGTGCCATAGTACAATTCTTTATGTATTGTTTATGCAAAGTATTCTCTTCTTTTTGGGCATTTAAAAATGACAGGCTAAATGATAGCAAATGGATAAAATACATTTATGCATCATTTCCCCATCACAACACATGCTAACTAGTTTAGCCAAGTTATCAGGCCTCCACTATATGCTTCAGCACAAAGTGACTAATGAACCATGCTGCAAAACTTGTCTATGACTATGTATGGGAGATTTTTCCAAGTTGAACCGCAACGGTCAATATCAGCTTCAATGACGTCTGGCAGTACGAATTGCGTGCTGGGTGATGACGTGCAGCCCATAGCACCGAATGCAGTCTTTCACAATGCACAAGTCAGGAAAGACCTCACTGTTCCACAGTGTAAGAACTGTGAGAGCGTTAAAGGAGGTTATAGAACATGGCAGGCACCTTAGCTAACATGATGGGGTCCAGGCAGATTGGCCTAGGCCACATGTCTGGCATGGACACTTATATTGTTTTGCTGGTGGTTTTACTGGATGAAGCATACAGTACTGTGCAAAAAAAATTTAGGCAACCTTTTTTTTTTTTTTAGAATAGGTTTGGTATAGATGTTTTTTGTTTTTGTTTTTTTAATTCTATTTCCAAACATGTTTGAATGTCAGCAAAGAAAGTAACATATTATTTAACAAGCCACTTCTCAGACAAAAAAAACATAATGAAGGCTGCAAAATAATGAGTTTTGCAAAAAAAAAAAAAAAAAAAAAGGAAATGCAACAGTCAGAGTCTCCAGAAGAACTGTGGCTGATTTTCCAAGGTGCTCAGTAAAAGTTAAAATTTCCTTATAAAACTGCACAAATTGTACTTGGGACTACTAATTTTGTTTTGAAAAAGGAAAGGGTTGTCACACCAAATACTGACATTGTTTAGTTTATTGCTGTTTACTACTTTTTATAGTATTTTAAAAAAATTAATATGTGTAATTTCATAATTTTTGAAGGCATTTTTACTTTACAGCATTTCTTTGCATGTGTCTAAGTCTTTTGCACAGTACCGTATGCTATCCAAGCTCTGAATGCAGATGCATTGATTATATTTTGGTGAAATTTTAATATATTGCCTTGTGAATGGCAATTTTTTTGCCCATTTTGTTGCTTGCATTGGAATGATTGCTGCAGAGCTGAACGAATCCTTACTCCTAGCAGTGAGACACCTTGCCCAGGACATAGTGTTGCTCTCTGCTAATCTGATTTATGCAAGGTGCCAAGTGTGATTGGCACAGTGCACATTGATGGACTGTACTCAACCTTGCCAAATCTGCCTTGCTTGCTCTTTGGGCCTTCAGCCAAAGAAGATCTTGAGAGAAGAGTGGAGGTTTCAGAAAGTAGAAACCGGCATAGCCAAATGGACCAATCTTGCGGCACCCTCAATTCACCAAGGTCGAGTCCCTTAACACTGAAATAGGCCACGTGATTCATTATTGGGAAGTCAAACTATACAGCCGAAAGTATGTGGACATCTGACCATCACATTCGTATGTGCTTGTTGAAAACCCCATTCCAGTTTTAGTTCGCTCTTTGCTGTTATAATAACCTCCACTCTTCTGGGAAAGCTTTCCACTGGATTTTAGAGCATGACTGTGGGGATTTGTGCTCATTCAGCCAAAAGAGCATTAGTGAGGTCAGCCACTGATGTCGGGCAAGAAGGCCTGGGGTGCAGTCGGTGTTCCAGTTCATCCAAGAGGTGTTTAGTGGGGTTGAGGTCAGGGCTCTGTGCAGGTCACTCAAGTTCTTCCACTCTAAGTTTGGCAAATCATGTTTTCATGGACCTCGCTTTGTGCACAGGGGCATTGTCATGCTGGAACAGGTTTGGGCTCCTTAGTTCCAGTGAAGGGAAATTGCAATTCTACAGCATAAAAGACATTCTATACAGTTTTGTGCTTCAAGCTTTGTGGCAACAGAACTGCGAAATTGCTTTCAAGTGGTCCCCTACATTTGCCCAAACTGACTTACATGAAAGTGCATCAACTAGTATTATGACATAGGGTGACACTATTGTTTATTCAATGCTAAATGTGATACAACTTATTCAGTTCATTTGTTTATACTTCAATAATGTCTTTGATAAAGTATTGACTTGATTGATTAGTAAAAGATTTTTCTGCTGAGATGAGCGGGCCCCAGAATCAGATTTCATCAGGTAGCACTGGTATTCCCATTTCAGAAAGCGAGAAGCAGCTTGCTACCAAAAATTCAGAAGTATCCACCAAAGTGTTTGGGCACGAATACAGTATACAAATGCCATCTTCAAAACATGTGACATAAAAGTGAAGTCATGGAGTTGCAGTGTTACAAATGTATCATAATTACCTGGCAGATTGCTCAATTGGAGTGCCATTTGTTTCACACTGATAGTTAAAAGAGATTTTAAACATGTGTCCCTCACAACAATCTATTTGCATGTTTCAGGTAAATAACTTAAAACATGAATAAAATGTATCTATAGCACTTAGAAAACAATATTCTTGCCTGTCCCAGCCCACTATAACTACACATTACCTTGAAATATAATCAACAGAATACTTAAAAATTGTATTCCTTAAACCATTATTGTGGGACTCCATTTAATATTTCATGCTTGAAACATGGAAGAGTCATCCGTTATATGACATGTTAACTGCGTCCCACAACATTCACCCCTATGGAATATTTGGAATTTTGAACTGGAAGTTGAATAGGAAAAAGTTTTGTAATTTTTTTTCTTTATTTTCAGTTAGACTGTGGTATTGTCATATTGTGAAAGTAGCCTACAGCCGTATAAATTAATAGTACATTAATAATTTAAAAACATAAGTAAATTGTTACAATGTCCTCGTGCCATGGATGCTTGGTAAACATATTTTGTGTATTTGCTAATTATATGGTAAGGACTTTTTAAATCCTGTGACTCATTTAAGAGCAAACCACAGCTATTGGAACACTGAGACTGAGTTAACACATTTTTAACGTTTAAATGCACATTTTCTTAGATTCACTGTGTAATATATATGTGTGTGTATATATACACACAAACACACACACATATATATATACTTAGTGAGTTCTTGCATCATCACAATCACAGCAGCTGATTTTTAATTGACACTTATTTTTGAACACTTTGTTGCAGCTGCCCCCTCTTTACAAAATAGGGGAAATATTCATGATGATTTGAATACAATGATTTTTTTTTTTAAACATCATAGTTTGATCAAGTGGACCTATTTCAAATGGGTTTATTCTGCATGCTTATTCTGCCAGTGGTTTGTTAAACCTTCCTGGGCCCCTCACACGTCCTGAGCCAGGGACATTCCCTGGTTGTCCTACAGATCACTGGGGTTAGTGCTATACTGTGTGTGTGTGTGTGTGTGTGTGTATGACCTGTCCCAGTGCATGCGTGAGATTGCAAGGAATGCAAACAAGGGAGAAAAAAAACAGGAAAATGGAGGAAATAGGGGAAGAAGAAAATGGAGCGCCCCAATGGGAAAATTCCCAGAATTCCCTTGGATAAATAGGGTCTGGAGCTGCCTATGGATTGGCCCGTGACTTTGATGAAGAATAAGGACCACTGACACTGGAATCTGTTAGGATTTAGTTGAGATATCACAAGCCCAGGACTGGGAAACTGTAACCTCTGAACCTTTCATGCATTCTGCTAATGCTTTGATTTTAAACACCACTGACAGACAAGGGAATCAGTTATTTCAATAAATAGTTTATTTATTTACCCCTCTAATGGCCAACTCGCCGCTGTAGTGATGTTAAAACAGCAATCTCAGCAGCCCCTTCATTTATTTGCTATAGCCAGGCAGCCTGGTGACATTATTTTGCGACTTTTCGGTTGTGTTCTCCAGCTCGGTTTTCTGTGGCGTGCTGATCTCCAGAGTGTGTGATCGCAGGCTGTAATTTGAGGCCCTTAGAAACGGCTGAGCGCTTTCTCTGGGCGCGCGCGCACGCGTGTGCGTGTGTGTGTGCGCGTGTGTGAGAGGCCCGAACAGCGGCCCACCCACCTGTATAGGAATAGCAGACTAGCGCACTGCCTAATTACTGTCTGTGGGAAGCAGAAACTCAGACTGGGGGAGGGTTTTGCCTTAACGACACAGAAATCGAAGGATTCTGAGGCCCCGAATTAATAAAAACGTGTCGCTCAGATTGGCGAAAAAAAAAAAAAAAAGAAACTAAGAGGAAGAAAGAGTGGAAAGGGCGCAGAAGCGGCGCACGAGCCTCTCAGTGACCTGAGCGGACCTGAGTGAGAGCAGCACACACAGCAACAAGACTGTTTCTCCCCGCCGTGGTGTGGCTCTGCTGTGGCTACCAAAAACCTTATTACTGTTTGTTTGTTTGTTTGTTTTTTAAATCGAGACCTCAAACTGCACGGTTGTTGATTTTATTGTCTGATCTTCTGCTCAGAGACGTCCCTGCTGAAAAACAAATAAACAAACAATAGAAACCCTCATAGAATTTATAATGGTTTTAATGGTTATAATGGGAGTTGTATTGGTTTTAATGGAAACAGTAATGGTCCCTGTGGGTCTCTAGTATCTGTTACCCATAATGGCAATGGATTTAAAGGTTAGCTGATGGTCTGTAATGGTATTTGTAGTGGAAACCATTAGAATTTCTGTGATTTTTTTCCCCCCAGCAGGGGTGTGTGGGTGTGCGCGCGCGTGTGAGCCTGCTGGTTCCGTGGAGAGGAAGTCACAACTTCATGTGTCATTCATTCATTTGCATTTGCAGTCATTTTCAAACTTTCTACACTACGTGCGTAAATTGATTCAAGTGCTGTCCGTCTTTTTCCACTCAGCCGTGCGCTGTCCGTGGTGTTGAAGGTGCTCATGAATGACTGAACCTGCACCGGAGGCTGAACCTCATCATAATTCAGGTTTACTGAATCTTATGACATGTTCTTGTGATGTCACTCAGAAGTAAGCGAACCGATCATCAGGTTTCTGCTGAATTTTGGTTCTATAACATCACAAATCTGGACAACTTCTGTATTTTCAATCCTTAAAGGGCTTAGCTAGTTACAGTTATAGTTATATATTGTTCATTTCGGTTGCACAGAACCAAAAGTGCAATAACTGCTGCAAGCTTTGCTCTTGTGCTTTTGCAGTCTGGCGGAAATTACAAAAACTTCTTAAAACATGATTTAAAGGATGAATAAATGAGCTGACACTATTAGCTTATTTCAGTATAAATGATCTTCTCTGCTAAGGAATATTGGCAACCTGTTCGGCTGTTACAGTGATGGTAGCGTTGTTATGGCGCATATTACATCAAATTACATGACATTTTTAAAAGAAAATAAATAAATAAACATCATGGCCACTTGGATGTTTGCTTGCTGTGGTTTGGGAAGAGGAAAGCACGACGCGAGACGCTAGTGACTATCATGTTGCGCAACTAAACAGGGTATTTGTCCACTCCATGTTAAGAAAATAGTCTCTTGATTATAGGTATAGATTATTTATTTCTTTACTGTCCAGGTTCTCCATCACCCCGAGACGGTGACCAGTGAAATGACACCGTTGCTGTGGCAACCGAGCCTCCCTTCCCTCCCCCCTTCCCCCAGCTGCTTTGCTAGCCATATTCGCGGAAGGAAAGAAAAAAGGAAAAAAAAAAAAAAAAGAAGCGCGAGAGATAGGAAACAGGCAAAACGGTGCAGAAGCGGTTTATCGAGCATTCAGTGCGCGCGCCATGAAAGATAATGAAACGGCACTGCTGAGTCCAGGGGAGCTGTGGAAGAGCAGCAGCGCTTCATTCCGCCACTGCTCCTGTGGAACGGTCCACACTGTACAGCCGCGCTGCGTCGAGCTAACGCCACCTGAAGGAGTAGCTAACACTCAGCGACAAAAACAGTGTTAAAGCGCGTCAGCAGTTTTCGACCACGACTCAAACTGCGTTATTTTGCCTTTAAAAAAAAAAAAAAAAACAGCCGAGGAAACAATGTGGAGCTTTTTTCACTCGGAATACCTTCGCAGTGCCATAACCGACTTAATGTAAAAAAAACAACAAAAACAAACAAACAAACAAACAAAAAAAAACAGTTAAGGCTTTCGAGCTAAGTTTAAAATCGCCTGGCAGGAATGTGTCCAGGCGACATTTCAGCCTTCATCATTCAGCACGAACATGGAGGCAGCTATGCTCGGTAGATAAGAAGGAAACCGTGTCGTAAACAGGTGAGCACAACTGTTTTTTTCCCCCGCATTACAAGTTTTATTTGCATGTGTAAAAAAAAAATAATGGGAGTGCGTCGTGATATCAGGGTTAAATGCACTGTAATGCTGAGGAACGCAGTGCGAGGAGCTTCAGCATCTCTCCATAGAGAGAACATAACTCAGGTAAGTCAGCAAGTTAGCCTTTCAATTTTTCATTTTTTTTCTGCCATCAGATCAAAGGACTTTGCTTTTTTTTTTTTTTCCCCCTGTTCCTGAGTTTTACTTCATTTCCTCCTATCACTACAGCAACCAATTATTCCCTCAGGGTGTAGTAAGGTGTTGAGAACCAGAATGCTGTTGATCAAGCTTTTTTTGTTCCAGCATGCAGAGAAGCTATGAAGAATCCAGACATGCATGTAAAAGTGTAGTGAAGCTGCAGCAGCCACTTTATCCACACATGCATTGACGCCGACGCAGGCGGCCATTCAGTGCAGCCTCACTGGCTCTCATACCCACCTACTCGCCCAGTACTATATGCTCAATGCTACTCCACAGCCAGTTCAGACATGTATAACGACTAATCAGTTCTTTTCACTTAGGTAGAGCCATCTGTGAGAGCAGAAATGGATGATGTTCACATCACTGCAGAGAAAGCTGTTCTGCTCAGTTCTGCATTCACATTGCACTCGTGCTTCGTGCCTGTGGAGCTGCATGTCTCGCTGACTGTTGAATGTGTCAGCTGTGTGCTATATGTCGGTATAAAATCTACGAAAAACTACCTGCACTCTTTCTCTTTCTACACACCCAAATTGCGAGTGTTAAATTGTCCCCTACAGTGTACATTAAAGTAAGGTGAGGCCACACTGTTAATGCTGTAGGTGTTAATTTAACACTGTAAAAAGTTGTAGAATTTTGCTCTGCACCTTTGTGTCTTAAGGAAATGTTTATGTTAGGCCTGTCCAGTGCAAAAGAAAGGAGAAACCACCATCTGGCAAACATTTCCTGACCTAAACGTTCTCTGCCTGTCTCTCTCTCTCTCTCTCTCTCTCTCTCTCACACACACACACACACACACAATCATACACATGCACACACAGACAAACACAGACTCATGCTGTCCTACATAATTTGCGCCACTGCCCTCTACTCCCACCAGATGAAGAGTTATCCCACATCAATGCCAGTCAAGTGTAGACAGCGTGATTCACTCAACCCTTGCTTCTGCAATGTCTTACAGTCAATGTATTTGATCTCTTATGTAATCCAATCAGACAGATCTTTATCCATATATTTCTATGGAGATGAGTCCACAAATGCTTCTGACAGCATTTTATTCAAGCGAGCGCGTGGCGTGAAATAATTCCGCCGTTTGGGCGATGAACTGAGGGGTGCGATAAGGGACACTGAATGCCAAGCAACCCATTTGCAAATTTCTCTGTGACTGCACTGGTGGGGTGAACCTAATGTCACTGCTGAAGTGTGAAAGAAGATGACATCTGTTGGGGACTAACTAACGAAATCTTGAATATTATGCAAGTACCAATAAGATTACATCCATGCAGAGCTGAAAAAAAGAGGTGGTGCTGTGCAAAAAATGGGGAAGAGTGCGTCTTCCAAAAGGAAAGACGCCTCAGAGGGGAAACAAAGGTCTTCTTGTCCTCTCTGTCATTCTCTTTCTCCCTCTTTCCCTTCACACAAGTATGAACTGCTGCAGTGCTATTCTGAGAGAGAGCTAGCTGCCTCAACCCACGCACTGAATATCATAAAGAGAGAGAGAGAGAGAGAGAAATTGAGGGTGGGAGCAATGGAGAGAAAAAGGAGAGAATGTCCAAAACAGATGTGCTGTTTAATAGATTGGAATAAAAAGAACACCAACATTTCACACCACTGCAGTGGAATCTGATGGTCTGATTGTCGCTCCTTGATAAACTCAGCAGTCAGAGTGTTCTGGAAACTCTTTGTCAGTGCGCCACGTCTTCAGTGGCACATCTCTCTCAAATCGCCCACAGTCTCTTGCTGACGGGTACTGTGCTTAAGAAAGGCTAATCCAGTTTACTGAGAAGGGTGAACTGTTCCACATAGCTTCTAAGGTGTTGAAATGGCCTACGCATTTTAGCGCCATTTCCCTGTGCTTTATCCTTCGTGTGAAAAAACAGGATTTCAGGAGTATCATTGACTATGTTTTTTTTTTTCTATTAAAAACCGTAAATGGATTACATACATGACAGGTGTTCACTTACATGTCATAAACCAAATACCATATGTATAGTATATTGTGCACCAAATACTTAGCTGTGAACAATTTATGCATTAATGCTTAAATTGAAGCGTTTAAGTTGTGCACATCCAATTGTGCTATCTTTGATTTCAGTGGATCAGTGGAATCAGTTGTTGAATTGATAGAGCACTACAACACTAATTTAGAATGAGAATGAAATAAAATGGCAGCCCTGCATAAATGTCAGTGAGACACAGCACAATATCCTCAACAGTTTAGTCATTAGGAAGTACATGTATAAATGTAGCTGTGAATTACAGTAGACTAAGACTAGGTTTATCTCCAGGTTGATAAATACTATGAAAAGACAATCTTCTCAAATGTAATTTTAGCGAAATACAAATACACAGGAAGTCAACAAGGGTTCTAAATTGCGTTTGTGTTTTGATTAAGTAAGTGAAGTCAGTAGTGACGAATAAATTAAAAGCAAAGCAGATTTAAATTCTCATGTGAGCCCTTTCTTTATTAGCACATTGGATTAGATTAAATGTGAGTGCCTGTGTTCAGATCATCATTGTATATGAGAGATCAGTTTTCCACTGAGTGTTGCAATGGAATAAAAAATATGCAGATATATTGGGACATTATGTACTATTAAATGAACTCTTTACATACAGATAGTTTCACAATTTCACAGGAATAAAGTCTAAAAGTTCCCAACAGGATTCCATTATTAAAAAATGGCATTTGAACATAATAAAGTGTAAATAAACCCCAGTTGCAAAAATCTAAGGATTACCTTTGCAGTGAGCGGGTGCAAATAGTTTATGACAGACTGTAAGCATTAATGAAGCACTACATCTAGATACAAGTTTTAAAACATGCTACACTTGAAAGGACAGAATAACATTATTTACACTGATGGTTATTTTCAACCACCACCACTTATCCTATGGCGGCTGAATGGATCACGAAGCCTAAAATAGGTTGGTCTATTTAATAAGAGAGTATGTGTTCTCCGTTTGGGCCACTTCATCGATAGTCGGAATATCTGACTACTAAATGGACAGCATTGCTGAGTGCACAGACGTTTGTGAATCAGGGACAAATAGGGCAAAAAGAGCAGGGCTTGTCCATGGAGATTGCCTGTTTTGCTCTGTGAAATGCTGGATAAATAGTGTGACCCTTTGTGTGAACCTTTGTTTAGATTTGAGTGCCTTGTTTATGTGAAAGTGTTTAGGATTTGTGACTAATGGCACAACGAATGGGAACAATTACTGAAATAGACACACACACACACACATATATATATATATGAATTTAAATGATCTTTTAGACATTATAATAGTATGTGTAAAACTGTAATGTTAATAGTAACTAGTATGTTCATAATAGTGTCATGGAACCTACAGGAAACATGAAACACTACTGGGGGCCACGGTGACTTAGCTGTTAGCACTGCTGCCTCCCACCTACAGGGCCTGTGTGCGCAGATTTCGCATGTTCTGTCCGTGCTTTGGGGGTTTCCTCCGGGTACTCCGGTTTCCTCCCCCAGTCTAAAGACATGCGGTGTAGGCTGACTGGCATTTTCCGTAAATTGTCCAGAGTGTGTGAATAGGTGTGTGAATGTGTGTGTGTGATTGTGTGATGAGTTGGCACCCCATCCAGGGTGTCCCTCACCTTGTGCCCTGAGTTCCCTGGAATAGGCTCCAGGCTCCCCAGTGACCCTGTGTAGGATAGGTGGTACCGAAAATGGATGGATGGATAAAACACTACTGTTCTGCTGCTAATTTGTCAGCAAACCTACATATCATTTATCGTAAAAAACGTAGAAAGAAGTGACATGATATGATTATTTTCATCATGTTGCCCATCCCTATATATATATACACTACATCTTATATATTATACATAAAGAATAATTAGAGGCAAATGACAAGCTGAACTTCATCACTCTGCCTAAGCAATGAGATAAGAGTGGCTCAGAATGACAAGAGTGCAATTGGTAGGCTTAATTAAATCGCGACAATTAAACAGCAATAAAGAAATGAATACAGAAGTGATAAAACAAAAGCCCTGTGTGTCTGTAGCAGCACCTGCATGTGCATTCCTCATTTTTTGGCAAAAACGTGCACCCATACACACACCAGCTGTGTTGGGTGTAGATGTGCATATGGTTCTTTGCTTTATTTCACTGCATGTGTTGCAGAATTTTAGTCCATTGTGGATTGTTTTGGTTTGTCGCTTAAACGTGTTTTGTAGCTGCTCTGTACCTGCTGCATGAACATGCCGTGCTGTATACTATGTTTGCATGTGTGTGCTGGTAAGCGGTGTCACAGAAAGCTCTCCATTCTCTGCCACCCACTCGCCGAACTCCCACACACTTGCACTTCACCAACACCACACACAGAGCTTTTCTGCCATACCTCTGGCTCTGTTTGTTCCTGCTGCATTTATCTTATTCGCTCTTATTCCTCTGTTCTCTGTTTTGCCTTCCTTCATCATTTTCTGCCCAGAAAATGCAAAAATAAATAAATAAAAAATCAGATACAATTTAGACATCTCAGGAGTAGCAAAAACTCTCTCTCTTGCTCTTTCTCTCTTTTTTCACACACATGCACTCGCACAGCGCATAAACATACTGACACATATAATAATGCACCCACAAGCAGCTTCATCATGTGCCTTATGAAAGGAATTGATCACTGCTTGTTCAGATCATCGCTACTATTCAGACCTCTCAATGCCTCTGACTCACACTGGCACATAGTAACACATTAAACAAACCGCCATTACCCTTCCCTGCACCATGCAGCACAACTATTATGCACCATTCCTTTTCTTGTCTCCAAGCGTATGCTGGAATTTACCCCTGCAATGTTTGTGATATAGTCTTCAGGATAATCAACTGAACACCAATTATCCTTAATGGGCTTTGAAATGCTTGAAAGGCTTTCACAAAGCATGCATTACCATTTTTCTGCTTATGAATTTTGTAAGGAACAAATGCATCTGTTGCTTTGCTTGTTGAATCTGTTAATTAGCCATTAATATACCCAATGTTCTGTTACTATTGTGCAGTATACCTACATTGCATTTGGCTGTGGTTGTGCAGTGAAAATATGGCCACGATCCGTGGTCTTGCATCAAAGCCTGCGTGTATCAGTATGTATGTCTCTCTAGGATGTGTCTGTTATCAACTTATTTCTTCTGTATTTCAGAAGCTCGTCACTCCTCCCTGAGAAAACAGCAATGCTGATAAGGATCGTCAGATTCCAAAGCCAAGCAGTCGGAATTTAAAAGGATTGAAGATTGGGATTTCAGTGTTGTTTTTGCTGTTTACATGCGTCAGATTTTTCTAAAGGTTCCTTTTTCTTGCTGAAGACGTGGCTCAACAAATCTGCTGTTGTACCCAAACCAAATGCTGCTTTCAAATACAGTGATATTCTTCAGACAATTCAAGTGAGAGAATCAACATTTGAAAGACATTTTCTTCGTTTTTCCTGTTTCTTTTTAAAGGAGTGAAATAAGTGTTTACTTCCTTTTTTTCATTTTTAAATAAGCAGTACTTAAAATCACATTTCAACAGCAGATATCTGTAAACAAGTAAGTAAGGAATTATTATGTGTAAATTGTTTAAGTAAGAAATAGTTGACCTCTTAGAGATAAAGGGATTCATATGTTTTATTTCATCCACACAACTGCACTCTTTCACACGATTAGTAGAAGCACCATTTTTTGAACAAGCAGGTAAAAATGTGTGCTGTTCTGCTCTGAGCAGAAAAGCATTGGTTAGATGTCCAGTGAGTAAAGCCTTTGAAGGGCTGTGCAGTCAAAATGATTCCCCATCACACTGACCTTAACCATTCCAAAGATTTCACCACCATAAGTAGTCCTCTAAAGACGTAAACCTATATTAGTGTTAGTTTATTAATATTATCTCAACAATATAGTTGGTTCTTAAACTGTTTTAAATGATTAAAAGAAAATTGCATTCAGGGAGTATTACGGGTCAGGGAAATTCCTAAAGACATAAGTGCCACTGTTGACTATAAAGAGTGCCCAAATTGTATAGCAGTCATACAGAAGACAAAAAAAGACAGTGCATTAGTTTACATTTTATGGTGTTTACAGTTGCCCTTTGCTTCTAAGCAAAATCATCTTAATAAGTGCCAAAACAAGGAGAATATATTACACACTAACTTGTGCTAAATGGACATGCATACATATATTAACTAAAAAGCCTTTTAAAAGCATAACTTTACCTAACCAGTGTTTGTTTAATAAGGGAAGCCATTTTATTCTTGAGACATAAACCCACTTTAGCTTGTTTTAAAGCAAATTTTTAAGATAAGGTGAGAAGTGAGTGTCTCTCAGTTTACTTTGCCTCAAGGGAGAACCATTAGGCCAGTTGCTCAGGCTTCCTTTGTTCTGTTGAAGAAATGAGGATCTGAGTTTCCCTGGAGTCTGAGACTACATTATCATCACTGCCCCCCTCCCCCCCAATTTTCTCCCAGAACATTGCACAGTGCCCTTTTTTATAGACGTTTAAACAAACATTATATGTTGGAAGCCCATGACTTACATTTTTACATGCGGTGTCAAGGACTGGGGTTTTAAAGGAGGATTCTGCACTGAACAGTGGGTTGAGTCAGCAAGAGAAAATAGTTGTGTTAGTCACATAAAGATGATGGCCACCTCAGGAGCCCGAACGCGTGTCATCCTCCTCTTCCTGTTAATCGCTGCTCCACTTAACACGTCCTCAGCCAGTGTTTCGGTTCCCTCTAAAACCAGAAATGCACCGATCAGACCCACCAACACCCCGACCACCAGCCCCAGGCCCAGTAGCTGGGGATTCTTACTACTGCAGTCCAGAGGTGGAGGAAATGGGAGAGGAAATGGGCGAGGGAAGGGGTCGACGGGATGGCCAGAGACACCACCCAGACCCCAGGCTCAAGTCATGCTTTCTAAAAATGCCACAGCTGACGCCCTGGGACCTCCACTTAGAGCAGCACAGGTGGTCCCACCTCCACGCAGACTGGTGGAAGTAGATGTGTGCCGTGGTTACTATGATGTCATGGGCCAGTATGACCTTACTTTCAACTGCTCTAAGGATGACTTTATCTACTGCTGCGGCACATGCCACTACCGCTTTTGCTGTCCAGACCGCTCCCGTCGGCTCGACCAGAACATCTGCCATAACTACCACTCACCAGTATGGGCCAACACAGCTCCACCAGGGACTAAACCGCCCCATCACCTCACTGACCCTGACCTCAGTCGCATCGAGCAGAGCAACAATACCATATATGTCATTGGTGGAGTAATCTCATTCACTGTTGCTGTGGCTGTGGCCATCAAGGTGGCCTTTAACAAGGCCTCGCGGCAGGCACGCAACAGGGAGCTCAATATGCCCAGGTAAGGAAAGACAGCTATATTTAATTTAAGGGATCAAGCGATCATGTCAACATACCTGTAATCTGAACTGTTTACTTCCTTTGATCTTCTATCTGTGCTCTCAGAGCTCTGGTGGACATGCTGCGCCACCAGTCTAGCCCAGTCCAACAGGGAGAAAGAAACAACAGTGTCGCCCTGGGCAGTGGAGGAGGAGAGGGCACTCTTGGGCGGCCTCCTAAAAACCTGTACCCTACTCTGCAGAGCAAAGACAACCGATGTGAGACAAGTGACCAGATACAGATGATTTTTTTCTTTTTTTCAAAAAGATTGATCTTTTTCAGTTACTTTATTTTCTTTTAGAAGATCCAGTAAATCTTTTATTAGTTTTACTACTTAATGAATTAGCTTATGTATTCCATTATATTTTTTATATAGTCTCGTGTTCCATGAATCAGAAGCTCGTCATGCACATATAATGGTCTTCTTTATTGCTATGGATGTGGCAAGAATTCTGTAGTGCAATAGGAAGTGTTTACAAGCAATCATTTACAGGGAACAGATGCAGTCATGGCATCAGTCATCTCAGCAGCAGTATTTCTCCCGGGGTGTTCACAATGAGGGGGCACTCCCAAAACAGATGCAGTCGTGCAAACCGTTCTAATTATTATGCTCTGTGTTGTCAAGAGTTTAGGTTTTGGTAACTTAAAAGCTTTACAGGAATAGGTATAATACTTAGGAAAAAATTATTTTTAAATTTTAGTATACCAGCATAACACAATGTAAGTATGCATTAATTTACTTAGACAAGTCGATGATAAATCAGTAGAACCATTATTCTGCATTGCAAAAAAAAAAGTTTCTTCTGTGAAAATACCCAGTGCTTGCTTGTCTTGCATGCACACTTTCTCACCTGTCATGGTTTACTCTGTTTTAGTGGGAAATCTGCAGCATAACTTCATCCATACCTCAGGTTCCAGCCCCAAACACACTGCCACCATTGGTAAGTCAACTCAAGTCTGTAGTTTTACACTCCATTCTATAGTTCTTCAAGGAATTAGTGGATGCGGATGTGCATGTGAAAAAAAAAACTACAACAAAAGCCTGTATGTATAAATGCAAGTCTGTGCATACATAAATGTGCATATTTATTTATCTATTTATGCATCTATGTATCTATTTAATAACCTGTCAACTAAAGTATGTATGCTGCTGTCCACAGAGCGTGCACCACGCATGAACAACATGCAGATGACCACTGGTGGAACACTGAAGCCAAATAAGCACACTAACGCCATGAAGCCTCAGCCCTCGTTTCACCACTCGCTTCATAACCTGGCTCAGCTCCCGCCCTCGTATGAGGCTGCCATGAAGCCTGAACTCAACAGATACTCTTCCCTGAAACGGCTGGGTGAGTCTAATGGAGCATCCTCATTAAAAGCAGGACATTCTACACTTCTCATAAGGTTACTTTCATCATTTTATGCTGTTTCTGGTTGGGTTAGAAGAATAATTAAAACGGCTGCTCTATTGCGCTGTGGGACAATTAAGTGTAGGGCAACTGGACATAACTCTACAACACTTTGCTTAAAAATATATACACGTATGGCTTCATTTAGGTGAGTATCAGAGTTCCCTGACAAAAATGTCAGGGAACTCTAAATATTTGTTAAGGTCATTTTAATGAGGTCAGATTACAGCATGGAGGCCTCATTTTAGCATTAAGTGCATCTAGCCATCAGGCTGCAACCTGATGGGATGTGAGAGACAGAAATAGAAGGAAAACCAGAGGACAACAAAATTAGGCAGATACAATTAAAAAAGAGAGATACAGCTTGGGTTTCTATGGGTGATCACACAAAAGTTAATATATTCATATAATGTTCATTCATATTATGTTAACCCATAGTATCTGTATTTCAAAAGATAGTCTTTTATCACTCACAATGAAATCACGAGTGTTAAAGTAAAAGCTACCATGTTAAACTAGTTTCTGATGTACAAGGGTGTACAAGGTGTAGTAATATTAATTTAATGATACAGATTTTGCTGTGGGCCGCCACAATTGGCGCAGCAGGTAGCATTGCCACCTCACAGCTCCAAGGTCGATCCTGAGCTCAGGTTACTGAATGTCCAAATTTTCACAGGTTCTTTGGTTTCCTCCCACCTCCCAAACCTCTCACACCTCTCCTGGTGTGAATATAAGTGTGTGAATGTGTGTATGCATGGTGCCCTGCAATGGACTTTTCCCGTTCAGGGCATATTCCCGCCTCACGCCCAGTGTTCCTAGGATAGGCTCTGGATCCACTGTGTCACTGATGAGAATATAGTGGTTACTGAAGATGAATGATTTTACTATGTGTGCTATTAATGTTCTCATGACTTATACCATTTCCATAGGTCAAGAACATTTCAGTAGTTTTATGTGGGACTACAAAATAAAACAAACTTAATATCAAGATATAAATTAATATCCATCAGTGTTCAGTTGGAGATTTTGGTTGGTTTTGTCTAAAGAGCTACCAGTAGTGATTAGCCAGGTTTTTATACAACCAGCTATAAAATACCACATGTCCGATGTTTCATAGTGATTAGATTTTAGGCTGTTGCCTCTAGATACCATCCACTGTTGCTTTTTTCATTGATAAATGCCAAAATTAGGGTAAAAATATGTATTACATTATTAGCCACCATGATTTAGCACAGAGAATAAAGGATACAAGTTATACTCAGACAAGCAAATAAATATTACACAATACTGTATATAACACTTGCAAAGAATAAAATAAAAATAATTTTCTTTAATACATTAATTAAGCATTATCATTATTTTTTTAATATTTGTTTGTTAATGGTACAAATTTAGTTGAAAATATGATAACCAGTTCTGATTGTCTCTCTGTGAGCAAACTCCTGAAAACATCTGCTCTTCTTCCCAACCACAGAAAAAGGAGGTCTGGAGGAATATTCAGGTTACTGCACCACTAAACGGAGACCCAACAATGCCCCTCCGTCCTTCCACTCATCGCAGCACCACTTGCCTTGGGGTGGTGACTATACATTAGGGGGAAGAGGCACACTCCCCACCCATGCCACCCGTCCCCGCATACCCCACCCTCAGTCTGCCCCCAGCCATACACCTAACCCCTATCCCTTGGAGCCTCCAGAAGCCAAGCCCAACCAGAACTACGACACCCTCTCCAAACCTCCTCGCCGAGTCAAATCAACAGATCAGCTCCTTGCCCTCGGGGATGGCAACACCTTATCACGGCTCTCCAAGAACCAGCAGCACCAGTACTACAAGGCCATGAATGCTGCAACAGCAAAAAACTCCAATGCCCAGAACACCCTGCGCAAGTCTAAGGAGAGGCTGCTAATGTCGCCTGATCATCTAGAGGAGGAAGTGGGCATGGGTGGAGTCGATTATGGAGGTGGTGGGGGTGGTATGGGCATGGGCATGGGCGACTACACAGTGGGAGGGGGCATGGTTCCCACTCTACCCCGCATGAGCCACCAGAAGGCTCAGTCACAGCAGAATGTCTGTGCCACCCCCTCTCTTGATCGCCATCACATGATCAAGATGAACTCACATCCGACCTCGGGCCGCGAGCAAGAGCGCAACACAGTTGCCATGTCAGGTCACCTGGGAGGAGGCGGAGCTGGAGGGATGGGATGGAGCGAAATGCAAGGAACCGGGGTTGTCATGGGCACAGGAACACTAGCAGGTCATAGTGCCAGGAGGCTAGCTTTTGCTGCAAAAAGGCAAAATACCATTGAGCAACTACACTTCATCCCCGGAGGAGGAGGGAGCAGTGGAGGCGGGGTAGCCGCAAACCAGGGGGTTCGGACGGGGAGCAAAAATGAAGTGACTGTGTGAAGAGAGGATGGAGGGGATTGAGAGAGTGTTAAGGAAAATGGAGGATATGGAGGGTGAGTTTGAGGGTGCGATGAGTGGGATGGTAATGGACGGATTAAGGAAGAAAGAATAAGTGAGTGGGCAGACAAGGGAATGAAAAGTATAAAGGAAAGTGTTAAAGGAGTGGGAGGATGGTATAGGTAAGAGAAAGGATGAAGAAAGCATACAGAGACAGAGAGTGGATGAAGGAAAAAAGTAGAGAGAATGAGGACATGAAAGGAAGAATTACAGAAGGAGAAGTAGAGGAAACCACAAGGGAAATAGAAGCTGTAAATACAGAGAGAACACAATGGTCTTGTAGACAAGTTTAAAACTTTAAAGTTGTTGTTTTATTCTCTTTGTAAAATTTCAGCCATAATTACAGTATAGTAATTTTCTTAATAGGTTTGCTGATAGCCACCTTAGAAAACATTGTCAGAAATGAATATTGTACATGAAGAGACTGGGTAAACAGGTGAAGAAAGATAAATTCATGTCACTGTGTCATGTTTTTTTTTTTACTGGATATTACATGACATTTAATGCCACTATAGAGCCATATGTTCAAGTAATGTCCAATGGAACATTCATCTTATCAAAAAAGAAAAGAAAGGAAGAAAGGAAGAAAAAAACTGAAGGAAACATTGCACACCATTTGCTTACATCAGAAGATCCCTTCAAACCAGAGATGGGTTAATCCAACTGTTCGATTGTGCTGCTACAGATTGGAAACAGAAGTGAGTATTAAAACAAATACATCAGGATATTGATAACCTGTCAAAGTACAAAAGGAGCGCAACATAAATGAGGGATATCAGAGCTACTGTCACAAATCAAGAGAATATATGGTGATGGCATGGTGATGTCACAAAAACAAGTTGATCCAAAAATCATTGCTACAATTTAAAAGAGACCTTTTTTTTGCATAGAGTAAGGGAAACTAAACTGCATCAGCTTTAGGATAGCCCCCTGATTATTATTGCCTTTTTCATACATACTAAACTTTGCATCACAAGTTCTGGAAGAATTGCTTGTGGATTTACTACATGAAGACTGCTTTGTTGGAGCTAGTTTTGATAAAGTTCACAGAAATCAATATCTGTGTGGAGTAAGATAAAACCAATAATTATCATTTTGTCCCTTCAACCCAAAAGTCCCAATGAAGGGGGTAGTTAACTTATCTTCAAAAGCCATTCTGATTGGGCAACACAGCCCAGGCCAGAGGGGAAAAAAAGAGATGTATCTGACAATCATCGACTTTCACCAACTGAAATGAACTCATTAATGTTTGATGGCACTTTGTTTGGATTCTAAGCCAACGGTTTCTTCTACGTCCATGTTCAGGGACTTGACAAGAACATTTTACCTTGGCTGAAGGACGTTGGCCATGAATTCGAAAGAATACTAAAACAGAGTTCTGTAAGGATGTGCACACATTTGTGCCAATATAAGCTCTACATATGCTGTATGTATTGTTGAAATGTTTTTATTTATATGGATGCCTCAAACTGTTAAATGTGGCTTAGATGAGGAAAACAGGCGTAGAGTCCAGACCTTCACAGTTTTATATAGAGAGGTTTGTTAAGGATCATTTATGTTCATTAGGCAGCACAGCACAGTAAATGTTGGCAAGGTTGGCCAACATCAGCATTTAGCTCAGGTGAGCTTACTAACAAACTTGCTGGGTTGCTGTTGAAATCTCCCTAAAGCCATGTGTCTGCACTGCTAAAGTGAGGACCGAACATAGGGAGAGTACAAGTCATCTCACACAGCTATTCTGCTTTCATCCAGAAATGAACAGAGCGTCACACCCAATATCATAATCAATAATGCTTATCAATATTAAGGGCTATACTACATGTGTGTCAGTGGTAGACTGCCTAGGCACAGTTTATTCATTGTTATTTAAAAGGTAATGAGAACACTGATGACAGTAAATATTCATGTACATAGACTGAGATATTAATCCTGTGAAGCAAAAGAAAGCAGTGAGGTAAAGATGACCTCAGTCTAGCCTACAGGACAGGCTATGGTGTAAACCATTTTAGTTCTCATTCATTTCTAAAAGTTCACAGCAAGTAATGGTAAACATTTTAGTATTAGATAGTTAGTTATTTCAAATGTATTTCTCCCAGTAAAAGTAGTTTGGAGTAAATTGCCTAGTAATTTTTGAGGCAGAGAAGTGAAAGAAGTTCATGTGGTGGCAGTAGATTACATTCACTTATTTCTGACAGAAATTTAAATGGATCTTGATGCGTTAAAAACAAAACTTAGAGACAATCTTCCTACAGACTCTCTTATACATACGTGTTTGTTATTGTCATTAATATGACAGTTAATATTATGGTTATTGGTGATATTTATTCTTGCTGTTTATTCTCTATTATCTTAACATTATGATGGTGATATTTTCTTCTGTGGTTTTAGTGTTAACTTGTTTTTAGGTATCTATATTTCTCATTAAATTATTTTGCATTCTAAGTACAAAATACAAGCACAAACACAGGCACTCATTCTTTACCAATTCTCAGTGCATCCTGATGAGTGCATTGAAACATTCCTTAGCGTGATGTCATAGTGTGACCATCATAAAGAAGCTTGCCAGTGTCATTGTGGCAATGACATCCCAATGGGTTGATATGATGTCATAGTGTGTATGTAAATGAATTATAGGTTGATTTGAATTAAATTTCAGCTGTTTGAATGTTTATTTCAGGGAATATTAGAATAGCTAAATTGATTTAGCATTTTTTTTGTCTTAAAAAGTCTGTAGCAATGTCTGTTCAGTTTTGTACCCACAAGCCATAACTGTAAGTTTTTATGAGATGTTTAAACATAAAACTGCAAAGAATAAGATAACCATCAGTTGTGCTGACATAGGCCTTAAACGTTTTTATGGCAAGACTAATCAAAATAATATTAAGTGTAGGCTATAAAGCATACACATTTAAAAGAAGCTCCAGGTAGAATTTTTTTTTTTTTTTGCCTTCAGTTTGTTCCTGAATGGGACCCTTAAAGCAAATATTCTATCTGGTATTTAAGTAATAAAACCCTACAGTTGTGAACGTTTTATTACACTAAAGCACATGCTTTATTCAGACGTGCAGAAAACAGTCAAACTAGACAATGTATTTCCCTGAAAAGAACCCAACTGAATCATTTACCTGGGAAAAAAAAAGTTCTCTGACACTGAATAGCTTTAAATGTACCTTTGTAAAGAAATGTAACAAAAAGCAACAGAATAGAGGTTTGGTCAATAGTGAACTATTTTACTCACTGAAATGCCCAGATCACACTATTGTTTTATTCAGCACTTTGTTTTATATATATATATATATATATATATATATATATATATATATATATATATATATATCCCTCTTCGGTAACACATAAGGCAAATATGATTGTTTACCTTTGTAAAATAAAGTCAACTGATGAAAACTGTCTTTGAGATTACTGTCTTAAAAGCACACGACATTTTAAACATTTACGTGATACAGAGTTTGTGTGCCGCTTCCCCAGACTGTCTGTATTCACTGTCCACCTGGACAGAAGCGGTGCCAAAAACCCGAGGCAGCCATTTTGATGCGGACATGGGCTTTTACTTTGAGCTGTCACGCCGTAATAAAATGGCCACTGCCTGTTCACATCCCACAGTGTCAAAGTCTATCCGGTTATGGTACAAAAAACGAAAAAGAAAAGAAAAAAAAACACTGCACATGTAGAAATGTGCAAGAAAAATACCCACTATACCATCTTAATCAACGCAATAAACATTAGTTAGACAGCTAGCACTGCTAGCGCGCTACATGAACAGCAGCCAGCTCCGAAGCGAGGCTTCACCACCTTCACTGACAGTTTAGCGAAAACCTAAACAAAATTCTAAATAAGACGTTTTTACAATATTATTACTATGCTATTACATTTTCTTTTAAATTACCGACAGAACAAAGCACAAACCGCCGACTAACTATACGCAAACTGCGCACTTGCATTAACCGGAAACATTCTGAAAGCCGGAAACGCCTGATGGCGCTCACACGTCATTCGTTCCTAAAAAAAAAAAAAAAAAAAAAAAAAAAAAAAAAAAAAAAAAAAAAAATAAAAGAGATAGACGGTCCTAAATATTTTAGCCGACAAAAAAAATTAAAACATGTATCGGTTAAACCCAGGCTTGGTGTCGTTTAAAATAGAACAAATTTACGCTAATCATGTTTAGCACTTAAAATAAGGGACAAAGAGCTTGTGTGAACGAAGCAAGGTTGCGGTGAACATAAGGTCTAGCTATCTGGCTAACGATTGGAAAACAGCACGCAGAACAAGGGGGCATATGAGCAAGAGGGGCAGGGTGGGAGAGTGTAGCAGGCCCCGTTCATCTCTTTCCCAATCTAAAAGATGGATGCATAGGTAAAAAAGGCCTGTTTTATTGTCTCGACTTTGATTTCGTTACGATGCGTTTGCTATCGGAGTTTTACTGGCGTGTTGCTCCTGTATAATCCATGCTTGCAGATGTTTGGTTGCGCATCATGTACTGATGACATAGCAAGCTATGTCCCTTCGCTAGCCGAATATGTGCTAATAGCCAGCTGTTTTGCATGCTAACGACATGTTAACTACGGCGACCGTTTTCCTAGTGTTGCGCATCCGTAATTTCTCGTGCTGTAACATGGTGTACTAACGATACTGTCATGCATGTGAGCATTCGCGTTGTAGATCATTGTCGTAGATTTCCTTGCGCCCCGTTGCGTGTCCAAAACGGACATTTTCCTTTTGTGTGACATACAGAGGTATCGGCAGATGTAATAATTACTTGAAATTCACACCTCTCCCCGCTATCGGCTCGCGCGGCTCCTCAGCATCATTTTTCTGCACAATGCGAGCAGCACGCGATGTGTAAGGAAACATTAATGTACAAGAATAAGTGCAACTTTTGGAAAATTGTGAATGGTAAACATATCGGTTAAAGGTGTTCTACGGACTGCGATGTGCTTGATGTATTCAATAAATCAGCCCCAAATTTTACATTCTTATGAAATATGAAAATCATATATATTTACTATATTTACACAGGCCAATATATTTTACCCTATGTGAGGCAAGAGAAAAACCAAACAGTATTCAAAGCATACCCTTACTTTGGGTTATCAACGGGTTTGTGTTATTTAAGTAGGGTTTTTTTTAATTAAATAAAAAAAAAAAAAACATTATGTGTTGTTACAAAATGGTATGGGCAACAGCTTCATAAATACTACATATGTAATAAGCTGTTGACTACTTGTCATTCTAAAGTCACTTTTGTATTATATTGCAATATATTAGTTATTACAAACATTATTTGTATTACACATATTTAATAAAGAATATGCCATTTTATGGTTATTTTACACATGGAAAAATGATCTCTACATATTCATATGCATCAAAACAAGTCAGTCAGTATATGGTTCACTGATGCTCAGGTTTTGCAACACCACTGCCACCGTTTCTGTGTTTGTTGTCACATGCAGCGTTTCAGTGTTTTATGATAGGGCTCTCAACTCCACTCGCAAGCCTAGTATAGATTTTCCTGTTTTTCTGCTCTATCATACCAAATCCAGTGAATCAGCTATTTATCAACCCTTACATTAGTTAAATGAGGCTTGTAGGGGCAGGGGAAAAAAATTAACTGCACAGAGCAGTGGGATGCTAGGGGCCTGTGAAATCAGTTGACTTCACACATTTACATTTATATTCACTCTTTTTCTGTCACACAGTGAGAAGAGGAGTGGTGTGGAGAAACGTCCCATGCATCTGAGAGTAATTTCTTCAACAATGGAAAAGATGCCAAGCATATTTGCTGAAACTCAGAAAAGGAATTGCATATCACTTGGGCTTAAATGGATTAAACATTAGCAGTCTCTGACTGTAATGAACTAACACATGGCACTTGGAGAAATCTATCCATATCTAGGATGCTCATGAACTCAAGTATGTAACCAAGAAAAGTCTTATCTAGTCATCTTGGTTTTGTTTCATAAAAAAAGCATCAGTAAGCACTTTCAAAATGTGAAAATAAAGTGTCACCATATGTGATTTGCACATCTTCTCACTTACATTACATAAAAGACCAAATCAAATCCATTAACATTAATGACGGACTGACCAATGTGCAATTCAAGGAAAACATTACTGACAAGGATACTGATGAAAGAAAAGAACCGAAAAGAAAGACAACTTCTTAACCACAGACAATGACTCGAGTAACCATCAAGCACTAAACCACAGAACTGTTAAAGACTCAAAAATCAAATCCAGCCTTTGAATTGTGTGTTGCAGAACTTTGGAATATCACTATCCATACCGAAAATCCATTCTTCGCTGCAGCATCTGCTTGGCACAACTGGCTATAAAGTGGGAACAGTTGGTCATACACAAGGGTGAGTTGAAACAGGTTAGAGAAACAACAGTGATTGTCATTGTAACACCTCATCTGGCAATTTTAGTGTGATTGTTGTTACTGCTCCTAGAGCAGAAGGTGTTGCCATTGCACACCCATGTTTCAGTAACTGGGAAATGTTCCAGTTTGGAAAATACAATGTGGACATCATAGAGATGCTGAGTGGACACCAAGCCCATCAGTTCAAAGGTCTTGGATTAGAGCGACAATTACAACACCAGCAGCAAGTGCAGCTTCACCAGCACCAGTTGCAACAGCAACAGCAGCAGCAAGTAGAAACCTCTGGGGCAATTTTGTCTGGACTTGGCTTAGGCCCACTGCAAGGATCTAGAAGCAGTGCCTTTTCTGATTCTACATCAATTTTTGCAAAAATGAGTGCACCCCCCCCTCCTCTACAGCAGCAGTCACTGTCGTCATCTTCACAAAGTTCAAGGAAGTCAAGCAAAATGTCTGGGAGCAGTAGCAGTGGAGGAAGTCACGTGAGTGGGTATCCTCAGTTTTTGCGTTCATTTCATCCAGCTGAGGCAGCCCTTGCACAAGAACAGCTACATCCAGGAGTTGGGCGATTTGACCATTTTGCAGGCAGTAGTGGAAGTGGAGGAAGTGCAGGAGGAATTGGAGGACTAGTATCATCTGTTCCACCTCCACCTCCCCCATTACATCCTGGCCTCTCTGTTCCCCAAGCATCCCCTGGACCATCCTCCTCTTCCCCATCTCCTTCAAGTTCTAGCTCCAACAACCCTTCCAGCACTAGTGCAGTAACATCCCTTGGTCACCAGTTGACAGGAGCTCAGTCTGATGCACGAAGCTTGCATCAACAGTTTAGTTGCATGCTAGCTGCTAATCAGTACTTTCTCTCCGGAGTACCAGCCAATTCCAGCTTAGAGCAATTTTTGGTACAGCAAGGAAGCCACAACCATCTAGGTCTTGAGTCAAGTTCAGGTCTTGCTCCACCCCCTGCTCTCCACTCCTCACACACACATAGCCACCCAGCCACCTTGCCCCAGCCACAGCAGCCACCACCACAACAACAACAGCTGCCCACTCACACTCTGTCACACCCCCATCCACATCACCCTCTTCATTCTTCATCTCAACCTTCCTCATTAAGCAGTTTTGACTTTCAAGGGATCCCTGTTCTCTCCTCAAACCAGCTAGCATCTCTGATGCAACAGGAAACTGGTTTACCACTTCCTCTGCCCTTACATTTGTCCCTCTCCAAGGATGATGGGAAAGTAGACAGTGCAGTAGGAGGAAGTGGAGGAGGCAGGAGAAAGAAAGCAATGGCTGGGTACTTGCCTCAGCGGAAGACTGATGGCAGCAGTAACACTAGCAGCAGCAATAGTCATGGCTCTGCAAATCATAACTCCAGCAGTAGTAGCACTTCAGGGGGTCTTAGCCAAGATGCTACACCTGGCATTGGTGGAGGTGGCCGTGTTGGTATGTCAGGACTTGGTAGAGATCCTCCTTCCCACCTAACCCCCCCATCTTCCTCTTCAATTGTATCATCATCCTCTTCCTCTGCACCCACTTCTACATCCGCATCAGTTCTGGTGACAAACAGTTCTAAACCTGACAATCATAGCTCCATGCACCCTCGTTCATCTCAACATGAACCCGAACCACTTTATCATTGTGGAGAGTGTGGAAAAACTTTCACTCACCTATCCAGTCTGCGCAGGCACTTACGCAGTCATGAGTTGACCACTGCAGGCACAGCAGGCACAAGAAGTAATGTTGTAAATCCTGTTTTGCATCCTGCTGATCCAAGTATTCCTCACTCAACCCAGGATGGTTCAGCATCATCCTTATGTCAAAGTCCTGACAAGACGTTCCATTGCTCAGATTGTGGAAAAGGATTTAAAAAAAAGGGACACCTGCTTCAGCATGGTGTCATCCACTCTGGTGCACGACCATTTGCCTGCAGTACTTGTAGCCGTGCTTTTAATCGGCGTGAGTCCCTCACCCGTCATGAAAAGATACATGAAGAGAAGCCTTTTCGTTGTCCAGCTTGTGGCCGCTGTTTCCGTGAGAGTACCTCTTTGTTGAACCATGCAGCCTCAGGCACTTGTGGCAAATCAGGCAGAGGACCAAGACCGAAGAGTGATAGTAGCAACTCTATAGTTGGTGGCAAGAACAGTAAGACAGGGGCTTCCAGTGATGGAATGGTAACTAGTGCAGTGGGTGAGTCACATATTTATCTTACAGGATAGTATGTGTGTGCGCCAAATAAAGTTGTGCTGTATGATGTGCTAAGGGGATATTTGTTTATGCAGCATTCATACTGTTTGATTTGTCATGCAGGGTCTTACCGGAGTGATGGTTACAATAACTTCAAAGACCAGCGCTCTCAAGGCAACCTTTATGCTGGAACGTCCTCATGTGGTGGAGGCATAGCAGGACCAGCACTAAGAAAAGCACCTTTAGCTCCTACTCTGCACCCACACCCACAAAGCCAAAACCAGCAGCTTCACCAACAGCACCAACATTTACCTCTCTCTGCTCTGCTGGATGATTCTGAAGATGATGTTACAAGCTCTGTCAATAATGCTATTTCTGCTATCACTGCTGCAGCAGCAAATTGCATGACTGGTGATCTTAACAATAGTGGACGGGGAGACGACAGAAGAGATATAATTGGGGGGCTACTTGGAGGTCTTGGACTAGGCCCTCTTGGCTCACCCGGTGGTCCGTCTTCAACATCCGGAATGGATAAATCATTTAGAGGTGGTGAAAACCAGGATACCCTGGCACTTCACCAACAGTCAATCCAACAGACACCAGGTGGAAAGCCCAAACGCCCTCGGAAGCCTCGTAAAAAGAAGGAACCTGGGGCAGCAGGTGCAGAGCCTCCCAAAAGACGACAGTCCTCCCAGAGAACAGCAGGGGGCCTAGGGGACGTTAGACCATATTTGTGCAGCATCTGTGGTCGAGGATTTGCAAGAAGAGAAACTCTACGAAGACATGACCGAATTCACACTGGGGAAAAGCCTCATCACTGTACGGTGTGTGGCAAATACTTTAGAGAGGCTTTTCACCTTAGTAAGCATCATACAGTGCATTCTGGAGAGAAAAACTATAAATGTCTTCTTTGTGGAAAGGATTTTGGATATGCCCAGAGCCTTAAGAGACATGGAAAGCTACACCAGAAAGGAGAAATGGAAGAAGTACCTACAACACCTGGAGGTGAAAACCTTAACAATTACCCAACTCCTGGTGGAAGCATGATCCAAGGGGGTCAAGGTAACTCTTCATTCTATCCGTACCCACAAGATGTTAAACCCCAAGGGTCAAATCCCCATCCGCCTCCCAGACTTTACACATGTGCTATATGTTGGAAGTCTTTCCGTCATCACTTCCATCTTACTGCACATCATCAAACAGTGCACGAAGGCGGTAGTGACAAGCTGTTTTCTTGTGAAGTGTGTGGGAAGGCCTTCGCATATTCCAACAGCCTTACAAGACACAGGCTCTCTCAGCATGGCCTAACCCGTACTGGTCAAGGAACACCTCAAGGGAGCACTAGTGTCACTGGAGAAGAAAGCAATGTTGGTGGCTCAGTATCTGAGAGTGAAGCAGCCACAAATGCTTTGCTCCAGCTTGCACCCACTGGTGGAAACCAAGGAGAAGAGGATTCTCACAGTGGGGTTCTTCACAGTCACCAGCATGCTCCACCACAACCACAAGCTGGGTACTCACCTCTTTTCTATGATGCCAGTACATCTCTCCCTTCCTCCTCTAATGCCACACCATACTCCCAGCCTCTGCCTTCAAGTTCCTCCCTACAATCCCATCAGCACACAGGAGTAAAAGGTGAGCCCATGTATCAAGCTGGCCAAAGACATACACTCAACCCAAACTTACCTGTCCACCCCCTTGTTCTGCCTCCAGCTGAGCAACATCAGCACCATTCTCTCACCCAGCAGCATCCAGCTAATATCCAGCCACACCACCACCACAGCTTTCATAGTGAAGAAGAACTAAGACGACGCAAGAAAAAAAAAAAAAGACGGAACGGGAGAGAGAAGATAGGCTACGAATGGGGTCAGACCACAAAAATGGACGGGGTACAGATGGATCTCTCAGCTGGGGAAAGGAAGAAAAATGAGAATAGAAAGCTTCAGAGAAGAATGAGAAAAACATTTCGTAGAAGGCAACGTAAATTTAGGAAAAAAATGGCTATGCTTTTGCGGATTAGGAGAGGTAGCGGAGGAAGCAGAGTTGTGTATGAACTAAGCCCTTCAGGAGGACTGGAACTATATAGACTGCTCTCTTTTCAAGTTCCTCTTAAACGATTCCCTTGTCCCTTCTGTTTTCTCACAACATTTTCACGACGAGCAGCACTTATGGTCCACATAGCAGCTAGACATTGCCCAAGAGTCAGTTACCCTTCGGGTCGATTAAGATGTGCAGTTTGTGGAAAACAATCTCGCAAATTACTTTCGGCCCTTATTCATAGAAGCTCTCACTTATCTAATAGAGCATTTTCCTGTAAACGCTGTCCTTCTCGTTTCTGGAACGCAGCACTCCTCACAAGACACAAAAGAACTTGCCGGGGAAAACTGACAGAACTGACACGAGGGAGTGCTCTTTGTTTGAAATTGACAACAGGAAAAATCTTTAAAAGAGGAGACAGTAAAGGGAATATTTCAACCCTGCAAATACAGTACAGTCACTGAGTGTGCTTCATTAATCTTAATGACTTTAATATGTAGTAGCAAGAAGGACATTGTGTTTTGCATGACAAAAATAGAGACTAAGGCTTGGTATCTGACCATCAGAAGGTCAACTGATTGCTCTTAGTTTTTTCTTTTCTATTTAACCATCATGGGTTCCTCACATAAACTGAACTTCCAAACTGAACTGCTAAAAGCAAAATTACAAATGCTTTGCAGATATCTTTTATAAAGATACCAACATAACAAGCCCCAACTCAGTCTGCAAAAGGGTCTTATACAATTTTGTGTGTTGAACAACATCCTGGCTCCTTCACTGACAATAGGTGAATTTATAGTCATTTTACTAATACAGTATTTCCCTTAATGGTAATACTCACTGTAAGTCAGCAGTTGCTCTGTAGAATTATTCTGTCGCTGGTATGTATAATGTGTAGTTCACTTAGAACAAGTGTGGGGATTTGATCTTTGTAACAATGCATTAGTAGCATAAGAAGAAAAGAAAGAAGGTATTAGGAAGATCAGTGTTTTGTTCAAATCTGTGCATGTTGAGCACTGGTCTTAATGTGTTGGATGAATGTTGATTATTGGATGGTTCCATTTTAAATACAATTGGAAATGTATAAAATGCAATTGAAAAAAAAAAAAAAACAATCCCAGAATAAGCACTCCTTTTTTAACCTTAATCTTCATGCTAGTGAGTACATGAGAGGATCAGAAGGGATGTATTCATCTTTGGAGTGACAACTAGCATGAAGAAAGAAGGATCAGCACTTAAATTGGAAAAGGCTTCCCGAAATAGTAAATAACAACAATAATTAAAAAAAAAAAACATGCAGCTCTGTTCATTGAGAGCTACTTGTGTGCATAGTTTATTTCTTTAACCAACCACAACACAACATCAGAGTATTCCAGAGCATCAAAATTATTGAGAAATGTGGGTTATACCCATGTTCCGTAGTAAATTAAGGTGGGTAATAAGTTCTGCAGGAGTAGCTCTCGAGGAATAGGTTTGAAGATACCTTAATAACAATATAATTCAATATCTAAATTTCAGTAGAATGAGGCAACAAAGCCTGTTCAGTTTGAAATTTCACCTATTGGCATGGTGAAGCTTTTATATATAGAATCTAAGGTAGAATTAGGAAGGAACAAGTGTACTGTAATGTAAATTGTGTCAATATTTTATTATTGTTATGATTTTTTTAAACAAAGGTGAAATATGTTTTTATCATAGGTACACTGCAGGTAGTTTGGAATGATAGTGGAAGTTATCACTTTCATATTTTACTTAATGTATTTTGTGTCAGACATAGTCTGCCCACTTGCCAAGTATGAAAGCATCCCTTATACGTTTCTCTTACTTTTTTATGTAGTGAGGCCATACTACCCATAGCTCATGTTTTTTTTTTTTTTTTTTGGAAATAATAAGTAAATCAAGTATGTTTCTATCACTTTATTTACCTATAATAAGCTGGTTGTTGATGATACCCAAGCATTTAATAAAAATTTAAAACCGTATATCGTTGTTCATTCTGTTGTTACTGCATTTCATTTAGTTTGTTTCGTCAAAATACTACTTATTGTCCCATATATATCTCAGAATGAATTGCACCCAAATGTTCAGGTTTTGTCCCAGGTCTATTAATTACTTATTAGAGGAGAGAGTATAATTTACCTTTCCAGAACCACAAGAAAATGAATGTCAGTAGAGATTATTTTTCTAATAGCAACTTCTGCTCACTTGTACAGATCTGACCACGTGGGCAGCATTTTATGTTTCATAGTGTATCATTATATCAATATGCTGTGCACTGATGAATAAGCTTAATGTCCTGCTTTATGCCTTGCATTCATGAGCCTTATGGCCTTAGTATTATAAGGTTCTATCTTTGCTTCATTCTTAACCCATAAAATACTAATATCACAAAATGAAGAATGCTACTGGGGTTGTAGTAGTTCCAGAAGAAATTGCTTGGGGCCCCATTTCTTTCCTTCTTCAACCAATGCCAATGATTTAACGCAATCCTGTAATAGTAGCAATGTTTGGCTCAGTTTACTACCTGGTAACACATCAGAAGTGACCCGATCATTATTTGCTATTTGAAGCTGCACATCTCTACTTTAACCACAGGATGGCAGAATAAGGGTTTCTCATTTTTCTGTTAAATTCCAAGAAAATATTATTCCATTTCTTTCTATGTGCTTACATTAGAGGAACTTCAGTCTGCAGGGCTACACAGCAGTCATTTATGCAGTTTTTTTTTTTTTTTTTTTTTTAAATGTAAGTAGCGTGTAAATAATTAGTTATTAGGGAGTGCATGGAGGATTAATTTACTTTAGGATGACTGTATGACACTGATAGTGGGTGAGAATATGTTTTAATAGATTATATATCCTTAATATAAATGTAATAAATTCAGCCTTGGCAAATCTCCTTCTCTTAAGTGTGTGTAGTTGTTAAACACACACACACAGCCCGTATGCACATTCTACACACATACCAACATGAGGTCTAAACTGTGTAGTCTCACGCGGCTGTGGCTGGCGAGATTACGGGGGCGGGATTGATTGCACGGCGGCAGCCAATGACCGGATTCAAGGGGCGGAAACCTTATTCCTCTTAGCCAATAGCAAAGAGGACGACGACACGGCCAGAGGCTTCTCCGCGTGCTGTGTACACGTGCGATGGAAAGCGCTTGTGCTTCTCCTGTGTTCCTCTGTGGAGAGAGAGAGAGGAGACAAGCGCCAAACATGTCCGCGAATTACGAGCAAAAATGTGTGTGTGTGTGTGTGTGTGTGGTTTTTTTTTTTAAACCTGTGATGATTCTTCGATTGAGCTGTGTGTCAAGTCGGTTTATATCCATGGGTATAAAGAAGATAAAAACATGAGCACTTTAAAATTGCTGTTGTTTAAAATACTGCTCAAGTATGAACACTACAGGCCTATCCAGGTGATCCCATAACTATATCAGATCATCACAAGCCTTCCCCTGACAACTGTTAACACTTGAGATGAATTATAAATACATAATTCTGTCATGAGGAGGCGTGTCATTACTATGCATCAGATATTTCACACCAAGTTCTGAAAATAAATGATGATACATGGAATTTCCTTGCACATGAGATCCACAAACAGTGTATATATATATATATATATATGTTAAAGTGACTTCCAGTCTTGGTGTGTGTGTATATGCAGTAGGATTATGATGACAGGTTATATTATTCACCCAAATGAGCTACCACACTATTTTCCACAAAACAGCACGCTGTATAGATTTACCTTCAGCTCTCTCACTATTTGAGCATATACTTTGTGCAGTATATTATGCGGCTGTGGACGGAAGCCTGCCATCCTCTCCTCCTCACTCCATTCAGTCAAGCGTCTGCTGAGCTCGCGGGAGATGTGACGTCACGTGACTGCCCCGGGTTCGTTCCGGCTGAGCGCGGAGCTCACGTGCTCGCTCAGAGAGGAGGAGGAGGAGAAACGGCTGCAGAAAAAAAAAAAAAAAAAAAAAAAAAAAAAAAAGCGATAACGTCCAACCAACCGGCACTGCGCAGCTGCACCCGTGTCCTGCATTTTTTTCTTCGGTTTTGTTTTCATTCGTTGTTTTTTTGGGACGACGTTGCTTCCTTTGCTTAGTTAATGTGTATTATTGCTGCTGTTATTTTGAACATGGTTGGAATTTTCACTCCTTGTCTTCCTATTAACAACTTTTTTCTTTCTGCAAGACCTGCTGTCTGACAGTTTAGGCTGTTTGGTTTGTATGGACGTACGTCGCAAAATTGAGCTTTTTAAAGTTTGAACCGACAAATATTTTGGCACCTCGGAGTAAGTGAAGGCGTTTTATCCATTGGAGTGAAACCAAACGCAATAAAATGACACACTTTCCTTTTTTCTGAGCTCTGTGCTCTCAAGAAGACTAAAGGTAAATATCCACTTACAGTTAAAGACTATTAATAGTAGTTTTAATGCGGGTCTTGGTGATGATGGTACTACAATAACTGACTACTGTCACTGGTGTAGTTTACATGGACCTTGTTAGTTACACAGCTCATGATTGGTGCTCATGCCTGTAGTTGCTGTTTCCACTGTAAAGCACACTGTGATTTGTTTGTTTGTTTGTTTGTTTGTGTGTGTGTTGAGTAGTGTAGTGTACTGGTCCAGCTCTCCATAGTGAACTGGATGATGGCAGGGCCTCCCTCCCAGCGCCTGTTGCCCCCTTCTGGACCCAAAACACACTTCAGAAGCTTAGACCATGCAGGAGGAGACTCGCTGAACACTGGACCAGTCAACACCGGCCCTGACCTCAAATCGCCACCACAGACCCCACTCAAAGGTGATCAGAGCTTTAAAGACTGCTGTGAAATGAAGGGTACGTCACACATGTGGCTGCTGTCTATACCTGAGTTCACACTGGCATCACTTTGTTTGGCCTGTGTTGTAAAGTCGCTCTATGATGGTTTGCCAGTTGATGTTTCTATCTTGAGTTCTTGCTAGTTGCCATGGTTTTCCTGGTAGCTCATGGCTAGTGTGGTATGGCTGCAAAAACTACTTAGCTATTTGCGGTGGAAACACTAGCAGCTCTGTCTTTATTTATCAAACACATTGAGCCTGTAGCCAACATAGCAGATATCAGCAGGTGACAGTACAGTATGTGGCAGGGATATTCAACTGAAATTTGTGAAGCTCGAGGTACCTAAATTTCCTTGCATACAAAGGTTTGTATAAGCATTTAACGTGGCTGAATGGCAAAAACAGTTACCCATTAGGTTATACAAGTTATAGGTTATAGCTTATTATAAATAAGACTCAGATTTAAAGTGGTTATGTTTTGTTTTGCAATATGGGCCTTCATGTTATCACTTTTGACTTTTGTTTTTGAATTTGAGGCAGAGAATAAGCATTTGTTTTTTTTTTGTTTTTTTTTTACAAGCCATGTAGTCAATTCACTAATTAGACCAGAGACGGTCAATCTATGAAAGTCTGTGAAAATTACCTTTCTGGATTAGCTGCCTGCAGCTTAATAATTCACGTAAATGAGCGTGATTGGTCGAAAGAGAGGATCGGCTACAGAAGCTGTGCTGGTTCATGTTTAGAAAACTGGAGTTCAGTTCTCATTTGCATAAAGTATAACTCTGCCCACTCCTTCTAGCCAAGTGTTGCTTCACCTACTGTCAACTACCATAAAAAACTAAAAGTATCTCTGCCTGTACGAATGCACTAGTTTGAATTTAATACTAGTATTAATCTTATATATAATTGTTTTTGTGGTTTGTGCCATAATTGTTTATTGTTTATTGGTCATTTTTATACAGGGCATTACATGGACATGCCTTGGCTTTAGTTGATACTTTAGATATCCTGTGACTTTGGTTTTGGTAGTTAGAGTAAGACTTAGACTGGAAATAATACAAGCATTAGCCAGTTTCACATTGGGCCATCACTGCTGAATAGTGTTTCATATATGTGGTGTTTATGAAGCATGACGTGTGTAAAATGTGGTGTATAAGAAAAGTTTAAAATGGTTTTACAAATTTCAGTAGGGTTTATAGGAGCAAAGAGGCTGCTGATTAGCTTTACATATCTAAACATCCGAGTTGTTCACCTAAGAACGTTCACCAAAAAAAAAGGATGTGTCAAATACCTGGATTCTATAAAATGGTGATACATTAGTAATCTACTTGAATTCTGCTTGAGAATACACAACAGTATAGACCATAGCAAATGGTCTAACCAGAGGCAGAATCTGCTGCAATCCGTGAAGATTTTTTCAGCTTTGTTGCACTCAATCAAAAAGTGCCCCACATTCAGATGTCCTTGCAGAAGGAGATGTTGACAGCTGTTGGCCAAGAGATGGGTTTTTTTTTTTTTGTACAGTGACTATGCAAAATTGGTGTATGATTAACCTGGTCAAGGATCAAGCATTTTGATCTTAGACTGATTATAAACCAAGTGAAAAGCCACCTGCCCCATTAATTCCAAAGGTTTATTTGCAGCTCAAGTGCCAGCCCACAAGCATTTAGGTTCTCAGTCAGACATATGGGATTTATTGCCATTCAGCTATAAAAAGGATCAGTACATTGATTTTTTCCATCAAGCCTCATGAAATATTTAAAATAGCTGGAAGGCAACAATTATTTAAATACAATTCAGAATGTCGTCGGTTAGGTCATAAGGCTCAGAAAAAGAAAAAAAAGTAATATTTAAATAATATTATTGACATATTTAAAATATACGTTACCATAGACGCAATATGTGATGTAGAAAAGCTCTGCCTTTTACAGATATACAACTGTAAGTTCACTAATTATTATAACTGGGACAGTTATCACTACATTAGGGTGTAAAGGCTGTTACTGGAAACATATGTACCTTTCTGCAGTGCCTGTAGTGAGGCTGAAGTTATTTCTAATTCCGATATCGTGTCACACAATAAACACCAATTGCCATATGTCTTCTGACAAATGAACGTTATAGCCTTTTTCGATATTATAGAAATAGCAACAGATGGTTGCTTATGAATCAAAAGATCGTGGTTTTATCCTTATTTTTTCAATTTCAATTTATTTTTGTTATACACAATGAGAACGCTCCCTGGCAGTGATGTGGAGTTGGTTGCTAATGCCATGATATTGAATTGGTGTTTTAATTGTCAAATGGACTATTATATCATCGCTACTGAGCACCAGTAATGGAGTGAGACTACTAATGACTACTCTAATATTGTGGGTTATAATAGCATCTGCATCTGCTGTGAGAAGTGGATTTGCTGTTTTCAGGGAGGATGAGACTAATGTGGTATGATTGAAGCTGTAGTTTTACAGCTTCCTTGTGTTCTGTCTGTGCCTGCAGCTGTGGCCTGTTCAGATGATTCAAGGTTATCCTCAAGCTTTCCCACCTTTTTTTTGTTTGAGACCTTTTAGAGAGTAATGTTTAGTTACATGTGCAGATTAGCATAAGCATGTGCAGGAGCGTGACCTACAGAATGGGCATTATGTATATAAGTCTAGTAAATTATAGTAGCTCCAGCTCTTGCAAACAGAGATAAGCTACTGAGGTGAATTTACATACACCAAGAACTCAGGGTTGACTTCTGGTACAGGAAAATTACAGTCATGTGATGGCACTAGCAATATTGCACATAAGTGAAGATGCTCTGTCTATACTTCTCAATGTATGTACATATTTTCGTTGATATTCCTTTTGAACTCAACTCACAGAGCTCAACAGAGCTGACAATGGAATAAAGAAGTAAAATCTCTTATAAAGGCTCCCACCAGGAATGCTGTTATAAATAATTAAACTTATCATGTACAATGGATAGAAAAGTTTTACACACACCCCTGTTAAAATGGTAGGTTTTTGTGATGTGAAAAAATGAAACCAAGATAAATCATGTCAGAACTTTTTCCAAACTCAGTGTGAAATTACAACATATAAAAATTAAGTGAAAAACAATCAGAAACATCTTAGGGGAAAAATGGGAAAAATAAAAAAGTTACAATAACGTGGTTGCGTAAGTGTGCACCCCCTTTTATAAATGGGGATGTGGCTGTGTTCAGAATGAACCAATCACATTCGATCTCATGTTCAAAAGTAATTATGATACAGCTGTCATCAATGAAATTATTCTGATTAACCCCAAACAAAGACCTTTTTTTTCTGTAGGATTTTCTTCACATGTTCTTGGTTTCATCCGAGTGCTGAAACCATGGTCCACAAAGAGCTTACAAAGCACGCATGGTATCTCACTTGTTTAAAGGTATCAATCAGGAGAGGGGTATAAACAATTTCCAAAACATTAAATATACCATGGAACACCATAAAGGCTATCATCTACAAATAGAGAAAATGGAGCACCACAGTGACATCACCCAGATCAGGAGATCCCTCCAAAATTTACAAAAGGACAAGACAAAAACTTACCAGGGAGGCTGCCAAGAGACCAACAGCAACATTAAAGGAGCTGCAGGAATATCTGACAAGTACTGATTACTCTCTGCATGTGACAACAATCTCTCGTATTCTTCACATGTCTGGGCTATGGGGTAGGGTGGCTAGACAGAAGCCCTTTCTCACAAAAAACATCCAAGCCCAAGTAATCACCCCAAACCATGTGGCAAAATGTGTTATGGTCTTATAAAATCCAAAAGGTATAATAATTTCATAATACCAAAAGGTATGTAAAATAATGCACAATTATTATCTAAATAGCTATAAATACCAGTCAATTTTAGTGCAAAATCTTCAGGTGTCTGCTAGTAAGCTGAAGATGAAAAGGAATTTCCCCTTTTAGCACGACAGGCTGTGCAAAGGAGATGCCCTTACAATTTGATGGATCTAGAATGTTTTTGCAACAAAGAGTGGTAAAAATATTGCTAAGTCACGATGTGCCACGCTGATAGACTCTTACCCAAAAAGACTGAGTGGTGGAATAAAATCAAAAGGTGCTTCAATAAAGTATCAGTTTAGGGGTGTGCACACTTATGCAACCAGGTTATTGTACATTTTTTTATTTTTCCTTTTTTCCCTAGAAAAGTTTCTGATTGTTTTTCACTTAATGTTTATACGTTATAATTTCACATCGAGGGTGGAAAAAGTTCTGACATGATTTATCTTGGTTTCATTTTTTTGCTTCACAAAAACCTGCAATTTTAACAGGGTGTGTAGACCTTTTATATCCACTTTATATTACTTTACCAAAATTCATTTATAATTTGGTACGTTCTTCTCCAGGAGAGGAATTCTCAGTTTGTACATATCTGAAATGAGACTAAATAGAGCATGGATTACATCTCAGATTTGATCAGGACCAGTATGCTTTGATGGAAAACAGTATTACAAATCACAGCTATGAAAATCAGTTTATGCCCAAGTATTACCCTTGTTTCAGTGAAATCTCACCTGGATACTGTGGGCATGTACCTACGAGCTGCTGCTGTAATCATAGAGAATTTCCTGTGCTTTTCCCCAGGACTCTTATTCACAATGTGCCTCGTCTCTGGCTTGCTCATTAGGGATCTAAATCTACATCTGGATTTCTGTAAAGCTGACAGTTAAAAGCTCTAAACAAAAGAAATTTAATTGAATGTAGCTAAAATGCTAATATGCAGCATACTGTAAAGCATTAGCTACAAAGAGAAAAGTAGTGATTTATTTTATTTTTGTTTTATTAATGTTTCTCCCCACCAATATGCAGATTGTATTTCATTGCATTTCTTCCCTCTCTGCATCTCAGATAAGGACAGGTTGGACATGGATGAGAATTCTCTGGGACGTTGCTCCATCCGTGACAGGAACAGCAGTGGGCAAGTTGCAGATGGCAGCGGTTTAGGGACAGGAGCAGGCACCTTCCAGAGCCTGTGGGAGCGGACAGTGGCGTCTGATCCCGGTTTGTTCCAGTTGCACTACATGGACCTGGGCGAGTTCCTGACGGAGAACGGCATGGCCATGCACGGAGCTCAGATCCCCTCCCAGAGCTCACAGTGCCCCTCCACATCCCCTTCTCCCTGCTCTTCCTCTTCCTCATCCTCAGCTTCCGCTGCCTCACCACCTACGCTGCTTGGCTTGGACCTGCAGGTGCAACAGAGTATGCTGGGAGCTGCCGGCTGCTTGCACAGTGAGTTTGGCTGGTGGGCACATTTTTTGCTGGTGCTAGTTGGGAGACTTTAACCTTGACTTGGGGCTTGCAAAAAAAAAAAAAAAAAAAAAAAAGAATGGTTATTTAGACTGCATATAAATAAAAATTCGCAATTATTCAGCTAAATTTAGAACAAAGTAATTTCATGATGCAACAGAATCAACATTGTACAGCAGTCTTGTGAGATATAGATTTTTCCATGCTCATGATTTTCCATTTTAAAATATCGCTAAAAGCGTTTAACTGTCCAGAAGCCTAAAAAAGACATGTATTGCCACGATTTCAGGTTTAAGAAGAGTAGAGGAGGGTGTAATAATATTATCAGCTGTGCAGTTGGGAACTGTGATAATATATATACCGATCAGCCATAACATTAAAACCACCGAAAGGTGAAGTGAATAACATTGGTTATCTCATTATAATGGCACCTGTCAAGGGTGGGATATATTAGGCAGCAAGTGAACAGTCACTTCTCGAAGTTGATGTGCTGGAAGCAGGAAAAATGGGCAAGCGTAAGGATTGATAACTTTGACAAGGGCTAAATTGTGATGGCTAGATGACCGGGTCAGAGCATCTCCTAAACGGCAGGTCTTGTGGGGTGTTCACGGTATGCAGTGGTTAGTGCCTACCAAAAGTGGTCCAAGGAAGGACACCCAATTAACTGGCGACAGAGTCATGGGCACCCAAGGCTCATTGATGTGCACAGGGAGCGAAGGCTAGCCCGTCTGGTCCGATCCCACAGAAGAGGTACTGTAGCACAAATTGCTGAAAAAGTTAATGCTGGCTATGATAGAAACGCGTCAGAACACACAGAACACACGATGTAGCTTGCTGCGTATGGGGCTGCGTAGCCGCAGACCGGTCAGAGTGCCGTCCACTACCGAAAGCGCACGTGAACGTAAGAACTGAACCGTGGAGCAATGGAAGGTGGCATGGTCTGATGAATCACGTTTTCTTTTACATCATGTGGATGGCCAGGTGCGTGTGCGTCGCTTACATGGGGAAGAGATGGCACCAAGATGCACTATGGGAAGTAAAGCTGGCAGAGGAAGTATGATGCTTTGGGCAGTGTTCTACTGGGAAACCTTGGGTCCTGGCATTCATGTGGATCTTACTTTGCCATGTATCACCTACCTAAACATTGTTGCACACCAAGTACACCCCTTCAGAATGTAAGTTATAAATGTTAAAATAAAAAAGACATTACTTTATCTACTTTATCTAACTCATTATGTATAACATACACTTGCATTTCAAGAAATATTAGGCAGTCATAAATTGAAAAACAATGGATAAAACCAAGATCTTTTGACTCATAAGTAACCATTTCTTACTATTCATACAAAATCGAAAAAGGCTATAACGTTCATTTGTCAGACGTCATATGGCACTTTGTTGTTTATTGTGTGATGTGATATCTGAATTAGAAATAACTTCAGCGTCATCACAGCCACTGCACATAGGTACCTATGTTTCCAGAAACATCAGCCTTTACATCCTACTGTAGTGATAACTACCTGAAATATTATTGAAAAGGAAGTATGCTCATTTGTTGTGTGATCCGATTTTAACTGAAAATGTGCCAATGAACTGGAAACAGGAAGTTTGACTGCTCTAGTATAAGTGGATAAGAAAAAAAAAAAAAAAAAAAACAGTCCAGGACGGTTAGCTCAGTAAACAGAAGTCTCCGCTTTGATATATGTCTCAGAGCCTGTATTCCATTTCCCTTTGGATCTGTCAGTGTGTAAAATCCTGAGGGGGTTTGTGTTATTGGCAGTTTGGCAGTAGTGAGCATATGGGGTCTGTATCCAGTTGCAGGATTTGAAATGTTATTTAAAAGGTTTCAGGGGTTTGTAGGATTTACATACATAAGCATGCAAATATTTAATCTCTATCATATTACTGCAGTTATTATACGGCAGAGTAGAAAAGTATTGTTTTTAAGACTCCGGTTAATGGGTGTGTGTGTGTGTGTGTGTGTGTGTGTGTATGGCCCTTGTTTATCCTGTGTTATAAAGCAGTTAAGATTGGGTTGGGTTTGGAATGTACTGTAAGTAAACTGCTATCAGTCCTCACATGCTGACAGAGGGGACTATACACAAGATAAAAGAGTGCAAAAGAAAGACAGGGAGTGGGATTGGGAGTTAAGAAGAAAAGAGATAAAGAACATTAGTGAACTGAAAAAGTAATAGAAGCGAATGGAAGGACAAGACAAAACAAAACCAAGCATAAAGAATGACAGGATATGTGAATGTGTGTGTGTGTTAACACTTTTGGTCCAATTGCACATGCTCCATCACGTGCCAGGACAAAGTGTGGAGCAGAGTGAGGGAAAGGGGGAGGACATATAGAAAGATAGATAGATAGATAGAGAGAGAGGGGTAGAGGAGCAGTGGGAGGGGTTTAGTTCTGTATGTGCATGTGTGTGCGAGAACAACTGTACTTCAGAGTAAATGTTTACTCTGAGCGGCGGATGGAGAGAGGCAGAGAGAGATTTCAGATGTTCTGTAGAGATTCTGGTGTCTGTTCTTTTGTTTTATTCTTTTTTTGTATGCTGTGATAGTATTTAATTAGTTTCATCAAATCATTTAGACTTTCGGTTGATAGTTCAAGAGGTCAGTAGATCACACACTTCTAATTGGTATGTTGTGTTTTGTTAGTATTTTAAATAAATGTCTAAGGTCCATGTAGATTAGGTAATATTGATGTGTGTGTGTGTGTGTGTGTGAGTGAGTGAAATACTGAATTGTTGTTCAGTGGTGAAATGTTTGCTGTATTTACCTGCTGACCTCTGGTGGAAATGTAAAGAACAGCAACATGAATTGAAATATTTAATATGATGTGGGTGCTGAAAAAAAACAAGCTTCAAACAGGGTGTACACCATTCGCAATGCACACATTCGAGAAAAAAAAATACATTTGAAAAAAAAAAAGTACATTTGACTTGTAAGTGTGTGTAATGTTAGGAACCCTTACAATATGTCTATGATATGATGTGTGTCACTTCAGTGAACAGAATGTTATGCTCATCATTGGCCACAGTCATGATTAAAGTTTATGAGGAGGGTTAAACTCTGTACAGAGCTGACACCCGAGTGTAGTTCCTTATTCAAAAGTCAGTATGAATCTTTTTTTTTTTTTTTTTTTCTTTCCCAGGAATGAGTGTACTTTAAGCTATAGAAAGCAGTCTATGAGCTGTGGAGAAACAAATGACAATGAAAAAATATTTAGAGCTTTTCCTTATAGCAGCCTAAGGAGAGAGTGTTTTAAAGCATCGTGAGGACATTTTTTGGCTCATGATGCTTGTGAGCTGTTTTTGAATCTTCAGGGCTGTCCTCTTAGAATCATGTTCAGAATTGGCTGCCAGCATTGCAGAAGTTATTTCTGAGAAAACACACAATCTCTCTTACTGATCTTGACAACTTTGGGATATTTGGCTTGGGTGCTTTTATTCGAGATCTGGCAGACCGGTCTCGCTTCTCTCAGTCCTTCTCTCAGTCTCATCATACCTGCGATGTGAGATGGGATGATCGCCAGATACAGTACTGTGCAAAAGTCTTAAGCAGCCTAAATGTTTTATATAAATTTTGGTGTATATTTGTAACATCACCTGTTTTCTGATAAGCATGTCATAGAGGCTGTCTGGGATCTGCAGAGACAGAAGTGAGATCAAAGTTTAAAAAATTTTTTTTTATAAATTCTCCAAGGTGCTTGAAGGACCCACCACTTCATTTCTTTTCATTTCTTTTACATAAGAGAATTGATGCAACATCAAATATTTGTTTGATTTCATTTTTGCTACTCTTTTAATCTTTGATATTTAGAGGCATTTCATTTGATTATTTTTGAAAGTATTTTTACATCACAGGTTTTTTTCAGCCTATCATTTTCCCTTACACTCAGGGTGAACAGGTCAATATCCAGTCTTTTTTGCAGCTATTGCTGGTTTTCCCAATGTAATGAGTGCAATCACCTGCATTCATGTTGCAATAAAGGCATGACAGGAGACCTAGGTTGTTCTTTTTTGTTGAGAGAAGGTATTACATTTACAGCATTTAACAAACACTCTTATCCAGAGTCACTTACAGAAGTGCGATGTGGTCTCCATCAGAAATGTGACTTGAGTTAAGCATGATTCCTACATTTTGTCTGATAGATGTGTACTAGACTCTTGCATACATTGAGAGTAATAACGATAATAATAAAATAGTCATGTTAATGAGTATCATGTTAGTATCATGGTAATGAGCATGGTTTTTTTTTTAAGTTCAGGTTCTACATATGATAGCCGCATATTACAGATACTGCAACTCAGATATGCGCACCACTGTGTCCCCCAAAAAAAGACTGAGAAAATACATTTTACATTTTACACACTTTTTCTATGCCCAAATATTTTGTTAGTTTCAAGAGATTGGAAAGTAAAGTCCCTCTCTTGTGCAACTTTTTAAATTTGTCCTGTGGGACCCCAGTCTCTGAAGCTGGCAAGCTTCTTAAAAAAACAAAAAACACCGGCAACAACAAAAACCTAACCACTACACACTATTGTTCATATGCATATGCATATTTGTTTAGGATGCATTATCTGTTCAATCTGAATAATGTGTTTGCATTTACATCATTGTATTTAGTTACATTCCTAGTACAGGGGATTGTATGTATGTGACTGAATGTTTACAGATTACTGTTTACGGATTTACACAGTCTATCACTGCACTATAAAACTTTTTCCTGTAAAAAAAAACAGTAAACAACTGGCAGCGGAGCTGGCATTTAGTTACTGTAATATTAACAGTGTTTTACTTTTGCCGAAATCTACAGTATGGTACTGTTTATAAAAAATACACTGTGAACCTATATTTCATGGTATTTTACAGTTAACTGACATCTTTGAAAATACAACACATAACTGTTTTCTTACAGTATTTTACAGTTTTACAAGTTACAGTATTTAGTTGATTCTATGTAGTTAAAAGTTATTATTGTAACTGTGTATAGGAATACACACAGTGTCTAAGATTACAGACACTTTTGTTAATTAAAAGGCTGCTTTATGTTAACACTAATACAAACGCTGCTGGTTGTGTCCAACTCTGGACACACACACACACACACACACACACACACAAACACACAAACCATCAGAAAATGTACTTTGTAAATTGTTTAGAGGACTAAACAGTGTGCCTTTGCAGTCATGTTAAATGTGTAATAAATCTCATGTGGTTCTTAGAGCATTTTACTTTTTATTTTAATGTAAAGTAACAGAAATTTAGTTTCATCACTGTACGTGTAGGATATTTGCTTGTTAAAAACTGTTGCAAAAAAAAAAAATCCCATGTACACGTCTTCTCTCTTCTATCACATCATCATTAATTACAACAGCTAATATCTAGCACCAGTATGTCTTAACATACTATACTGAATATAGTGTATTGGCCAGCCTTAAGATATGCCAGTGGTGCAAATGGAAAAAAAAAAGATCATTAAATTACAAAAACAATGCTCTCTGTCAAAGACAATCCAAATTTAAACAAAGATATACTGATATTCTGAGTACTGTTCCCATATTGCCATGGCTATTGGTAGGTGTGTAAGTGCAAATATTGAAGATGTGATGAGGGGAGGCATGAAACAGTCCAGTAGTGTCCACTTCTCTCAGTCTAGCCCCTGGGTGAGAAAGATAGAGCAAGAGAGTGAGAGACTTGAGACAGAGAATTGAGTTTCGAAACAACATCCATAGAATTAATAGAAAACTGTCTTATTTAAAGAAAACTGTGTGTAACCATTGTTTCCTTTTATTATAATAACGACCATGCTAAGTTAGGTGCATTGCTGTGAATTGTCATATGTCTCCCATCAGCCACTATGATGCTATTTTGGTTCAACAAAAAGTCAGTAAGTCAGCTATCTTATGATGATCAGCTTATGATATAATATGATAAGCTTTTCAATAATTGATTAACTGAGTAACTGACAATTAAATAAAACTGCCCATTAACAAATAATTAGTAAGATTTAGATGGATAAAGAAATGAGGATCTTGCTTGTGCTATTTCAGTCAGATGTGTTATTTTCTTCTCATCATTCTCAATTAGTGGTAAAGTGCTGTATTTGAGGAAAACATGATAGTTCTGATAGGGAACCATAATTTGTATGTAACTTAACAGATTTTCTGTTGTAACAACAGTAGTGTTTTGTATTTAAAAACAACAGGTTAATACTGATGAAATTACAGTGTGGTCACAACTGGTTCTCAGATATTTTGTGATTTACATTTACATTAAGAGGAACAGAGATTTAAAGATGATCTGTTTGATTGTGCTTTCTGTTCTTTTTGATGCTTATGGAATGTAGTCTGAACTCATGGTTCAGGATCTGAATTTTTCAGTTACTTTAACAGTGTATAAATTAGTGCACAGCAGTTGTCTTAACGTGTCCCTTACCTATTCACACTTTCCGACCTTTCTGTGTCCTTAGGTCCTCCTCAGGGCAGCCTCGAGCCTTCTCCATCACCCTCCTGCCCGCCACTCACTGCCCCACCCATGACCAATGCCAGTGACATGCTGACGACCTTTGACCCTGACCCCGCTGATGTGGCCCTGTCCAGTGTTCCAGGTCAGGAGGCGTTTGACCCCCGCACACATTGCTTTAGTGAAGACGAACTCAAGCCACAGCCTGTGATCAAAAAGGCCCGTAAGATGCTCGTCCCTGACAGCTTAAAGGTAAAAGCACTCACTGTGTTGTGTATGTATTAGCATCACAAAGTTTGACTGGATTAAAGAAAATAACCCACTTAAGTTCATTTTCCACTTTAGCTATAGATCTGCAAGTGCACTTAGGGAGCTTTTTTAAGTTATATTCTCAGCAGCCAAAGTGTGATCTTATGAAACTTCATTATCCTGGAAGTGAAGGTGAAACGTTCTGTGCCAATGATAACACGTTCTCGTGTAGCAATTAAGATCTGTTTTGTGTTTGAGGTGTAATTCACTGCTCTGTTGCACTTGTGGTGTCATTGTATGAGCCGTTGTTCTGGCACTAAGACCTAACCTTCTAAACCACAGCAGAGCTCTGGGGAGATGCAGCTCAATCTTTATCTCCTTTCTTCTGTGTATCTAGGAAGGTTAATAACTGTAACTTCACCCACCTCTGTGAAATAGACTGTCACTCCACACATATACATTTCTGTCTGTCTTTCCCTCTCCAAGTCTATTTTTGTCCACCTCTGCTTTGTATCACTTGGTTTTTAGACAGACAGACAGACAGACAGATAGTTGGATAGATAGATACTTTTTTTGATCCATGAGGGAAATGCATTCTGAATTCACAGAATTCAGCTTTATAATCATCAGACATTGAAACCCCGTAGAGTGCCTCAATGCAAGGGGAGCTTGTAGTGTTTTGAATGTTTCATGTTCTTTTCACTTATCTGCCGTCTTAAATAAAGAAATGCTGTAATAATCTCTTGCTTCTCTGCCTTACTTTTTTTGTCTCTGTGTGTACAGGATGAGAAATATTGGAGTCGGCGCTTGAAGAACAACGAGGCAGCTAAGCGCTCACGGGACGCACGGCGAGTGAAAGAGAACCAGATCTCGGTGCGCGCTGCCTTTCTGGAGCGGGAGAACGCTGCACTCCGACAGGAAGTGGCCAACATGCGCAAGGAGCTTGGCCGCTGCCGCAACATCCTCAACAAATACGAGAGCCGTTATGTCGAGCAGTTATGAAGAGGAAAGAAGAGAAAGACGTATACGGATCACTGAGTGTGTTGAGCGACAATGGACATGAGCTGAAACTCACACAAAGGCACAAAGGAAAAAGAGAAATACATGGACAGAAAGAGTAATGCAGGGAAATGGACAAAAAGCCTGTTTATACTTTCAAGATAAGAAGTTCAACATAGGATAAAATGTTTTTCCATAAAGAAGAGTAATGTATATTTTTATAAATAGAGGCATTCAATATGGGAAGAGGAATTTTTTGAGAATATTTGACATATATATATATATATATATATATATATATATATATATATATATATATATATATATATATATAAAATCAGGAAGACTATTTCAGGGGGGTGTGAGATTGAGAGAGAATGTAGAAATATTGCTGGTATTTTGAAGCATCTTTAGCTGGTATTTTAAAAAGCACTTACAGGGGGCTGGACAGAACTATAATAGATGAGAGGGGAAAGTAATATTGGAGTAAAGATTTCATCAAATTGGTGGAATAATAATTTCAGACTGTGAAAGCTAAAGTGTATTTTAAATTTGCAAAAAAATATATAATTTGGGTTTATTCAAGCACTTAATTAGTTGTGTACTTTTTATGCATTTGTGATGAAAGTGTTCAAGCAAATTTTGGAAGACATGACATTTCCTGAGTTTTGGCTTTTTTTTTCTTTTCTTTTTTTTGATTAGCAGTTCTAACAGGAAAGGGTAACTTTTGATGTTTTACTGATATTTGGGACAGTCGGTTCTTAAAAAGGAAGACAGAAAGTGAGAGAGAAAATGGGATGGATTGTGATGCTTAATATTGATTCTTCCTTTTTTCTTTCTTTCTTCGCTCTCTGTTCATTGATTTGAATTATAAATGTATTGTGAAATGAATCTTCACAAATGTACTCAGTTTCCTTTTTCTTCTATTACTGAAATAGACATCTCCTAGTATCCTTCCTCCCACACAGTTTAACACTACAACATGTGCGATCACCAGAACTGTTGGTGCCACAGTGTTTAAGTCCCTTGCATACTTGAACCCTCTATAGAAATTATCCTTGCTGTGCAAAGCATACGCTTGTATAATACTGATACAAATGACAAGAATTATCCTTACCAGATTGTGTAAAACATACCGTCTGTATTGTATACAGATATTGAGTATATTTTCCAAACATATTTGCATTTTGGACTGATTGTGCTTTTGTAGGTTGCTTGCATTTGTGTGTGCAAAGCTGTTCCAGGAATCATTAGTTTTATATGTCCATCATTACTGGAATTTTGGAATTTCAGACACTGACTGGGAACAGTTACAAATCATGCCCTTGAGTTTTACTAATCTTCATGAGTTCCAGTTTGAGAATCTCAACATAAATGCATTGACATCATGGCATGGCGCACTTCACTTGTTATAGCACCTTGAATATTTACTTCTCCTTTCTGCTTCTAAATCTCTTTCTTTCTTTGGATCACTTATAAAGATCTTTGAATTCTTATTGTACTAAATATTACGTTCACTTGTAATATGATGAACTTTTGATTTTCGTTTAGCTTTGCTCTGTATTTCTGTTCCTGTAAATGCACAACTCTCTCCTTAATTGTACATGTTTTAGGCCACTTCCTCTTTGATAGCTCTGACCAGCGCCAGCAGGTGCAAGGTGAATTTGTTTATCTGAAGAGTGCATTATAGACCCTCTGAGACACTCTTGTAGTTGCCAGTGGTCACCACAAACTGTCGAGGAACTGAACTGCAATTTTTTTTTTTCTGTTTAGACATTCCACTCAGTCTTTTTCGGTGATGTAGGTGTTGAATATTTGTAGGTGTCAGCAGTGACAATATGATTTCCCTGCAACCTTAGATTCTCCTTTAACAGACTCATGAATACAAAATGATCATCCTCATCGTCCTTGAGTTATGCATCCCAGTGACCACTTTGCTCTTAGCCAAAGTATTTCAAGGAAATGTCTTTTAATGGAGAACACAAATAAATAATTCTTATTCACAAAGCTTGTTTATTTTCTGTGTCTAACATTTCACAGTTACAACTTGCAGGTCTTCAAGCTATTCATCATATTCCCAAAATTATTAAACAGGATGATCAATTTTTACGATCCCTCTTATTTTTTTAAATTATTAAAATTCTGCAGATTCTGTAAAGCGTACTTATGACCCCAACTGCCTACTATGCGTGGATTTCTAAAAATGCTTGCCTTATTTGCTTTGAATAATTTCATGCAACAACAATAACCACATATCAGGAAAGCATATGCAGGAAATATCTCAGTCACTTGCACCCCTCTGAAGAGCAGTAATAACTTCTAAACCCTAACAGAGCGAAATCATTCAGATCTTTATTTGGCAATCACAGTTGCTATGATTAAACTGTAAGAAAAACCATTTGTCATTAAAACAGGGCTCGCATTCTTGTAAACCTTCTAAAGAGTTTTCTGGCAAGTTTTGGTGATGTCTTGGTGACCTCATGATGCAACTCACTTCTGTGGTGTTCCAACTGTGACACTCTGACAAATTTTTCTGCTGATTTTCCTGCATGTGAGGACAGAAGCTTTCTAGGCCAGGTCAGTGAATCTCTTTTCAACTTCATGGTTTTCGTATGTTATATATATATATATATATATATATA
>CM075003.1:21722817-21747786 GCA_037576675.1 Pangasius sanitwongsei
TTCAAATCCATTGTGGTGGTGTATAAAGGCAAAATCACAAAAACTCCGTCATTGTCCAAATACTTCCAGACCTGACTATGTATATATATATATATATATATATATATATTTTGGAATTTGGAATTTGGAATTTGGAGGCCAAGTCAACACCTTGAACTCTTTGTCGTGTTCCTCAAACCATTCCTGAAAAATTTTTGCAGTGTGGCAGGTTGTATTATCCTACAGCAAGCTGTGATGTGTGTTCTGTGTGTTCTGACACCTTTCTATCATAGCCAGCATTAACTTTTTCAGCAATTTGTGCTATTCAGACCAGACGGGCTAACCTTCGCTCCTCACAAGACCTGCCATTTTGGGGATGCTCTGACCCAGTCATCTAGTCATCACAAACAAAACGCTTGACCATTTGTCCTGCTTCCAACACGTCAACATTGAGAACTGACTGGTCAATTGCTGCCTAATATATCTCACCCCTTGACAGGTGTTACTGGAACAAAATAATCAATGTTATTCACTTCACCTTTCAGTGGTTTTAATGTTATGGCTGATTGGTATATATTACCACAGTTCCCAACTGCACACTATACTAATACTGGGTAGGGCCTCCCTTTGCTCCGGTGACTGATTGATTGGGATTAACACGCCCAAAATGTGCCAAAAAACATTCCCCACACCATTACACCACCTCCACCAGCCTGGAGTGTTTAAACAAGGCAGGTTGGGTCCATGAATTCATGCTGTTGGCGCCAAATTCTGACCCTACCATCTGTGTGTCTCAGCAGAAATGAAGATTCATCAGACCAGGCTACGTTCAACTGCCCAGTTTTGGTGAGCCTGTGCCCACTGCAGCCTCAGCTTTCTGTTCTCGACTGACAGAAATCGAACCTGATGTGGTCTTCTGCTGTTGTAGCCCATCCACCTCAAGGTTGGACATATTGTGCATTCTGAGATGCTTTTCTGCTCACCACCACAATTTCTGTCAGCTCGAACTAGTCCGGCCATTCTCCATTGACCTCTCTCAACAACGAGGCATTTCCGTCTGCAGAACTGCTGTTCACTGGATGTTTTTTTTTTTTTATTGCGCTGTTCTGAATTAATGCTAGAAACTGTTGTGCATGAATATCCCAGGAGATCAGCTGTTATAGAAATATTCAAACCAGCTTGTGTGCCACCATCAATCATGCCATGGTCAAAATCTCTGAGATCACATTTTTTCCACATTCTGATGGTTGATGTGAATATTACCTGAAGCTGCTTGCCTGGGGGCAGGGGGACTAAATCTGGAATGGGATGTTCAACAAGCACATATGACTGTGATGGTTATGTGTCCAAAATTATAGTGTATAAATAGGAGAAGTTTTATTTATGGAAAAAAAAATTCCTGTGTTGTCTTTTTCTTCTGGGTAAGGTAGATGTCTCTTGTATTTGGACTGAGCTGATAAAAAACAGTGACATCCTTTGCGTGACCTTTTTTTTTTGTTGGCATTTTTATCAAGCGCCAGTCATTCCAGAGAGAGCACTTTGCTTCTCTTTAGTATGATAATCTATCACCCATTTCCCCATTAGGCATGCAGATACAGACAGGATCTGATACCTTTAGATACTCAGTCAGGGACTAGAAGTAAAAGTAGATATGAATTAGACAGAAAACAAAGCTGACTGTATCCCTATGGTTTTGGTTCTTTAATTAAATTGATTATTATTTATGAAGAACATACATTGTCATCAAAATAATAGGATTAAAAATATACAGTCCATGGGATAAGAGCAAATGTTTTCAGACATGTGAGTTGGGAAGAAACTGGGAAGAAGAGAGAGCAAATTTATCTCAGAGGTGTGACATTCATCAAAAGGGTGATAAAAAAAGCAGAAACAATGAAACATTTGATCAGTTAACACTATTGACTTTCTTTCTTGTTTAACTGAGTGTGATGACATTATGTGTTTTAACTAACTGGGAGTTTGCTGAATTATTGCTGAATTATTGCAAGGATATGCATTTACACATTTACACATATTTGGCAGAAACCTTTATGATATTTTATCAATGATAATTGCAAGCGCATATTGCAAGAGATCCTCGGAGTTCAGAGACATCACAAGGTCGAAAATTGGATGTTATATATTAATTGTTTTTATTGAGAGTGCAAGACAGTTATCACACATTGCAATTGTGTGGTCTGTGGATGAACCAGAGAAAAAAAGAGAAAGAGGGAGAATATGAGGTGCATGTCTGCATGATGGTGAGAGTGTCTGTGCATCTTTGCATGTGTGTGTGTGTGTGTGTGTGTGTGTGTGTGTCATTGTGTCAGTGTGTGGGTGACTGTGCTCAGTAGGCATTAAGAGAATTGGGTGAAAGGTCCTTTTAGAAGGGAATTTTAGCAAGTGTTTAAAACACAAACCAGATGTGTGTGTTCCTGCATGTACCCTCTGCTCCACTCCGCCCTCTCGATCACCCCATCACAATACCCCCTCCTACCATCCCTCCACCCCATCTTTATAGCCCCCTCTTCTCCTTTAGTCTGTCACAAGATCTCCTGTGAACAGCAGGGAATGATGGAGACATCTCAACTACTCCTTGTGCTCTGTGTGTGGGCGCTCAGCAGCCTGTCCCTGCAATCAGGTGAGTAGACACTGTGTGCATGTGAAAGAGAATGACAGAGACAGAGACAGAGATAACATGACTTAGCATGTCCTGAATGTTTTAAAATGTATTAGGTTTATTATATATATATATATATATATATATATATATATATATATATTATTCCTTTGTAAATAAATAAATATAAATGCTAATCGCACATTTATGGGATGGGCATTAGCTACAGTTCCGAGTCACTGTACTGTACTGTACCATACTGTTACTTATGCTATGTAACTTATTATAACTCATTTTATATATATATATATATATATATATATATACACATGCACACACACACACATATATATATATATTTGTGTGTGTGTGTGTGTGTATGTATACATTTACAGTACATTAGTCATTTAGGAATTTAGGGGGCCCTTCATCAACGGAACTGCTGGAATTTCCTTGAAGACCATTTCTCCTACATGTTCTCCTTCTCTCTTTGCCTTAATATTAATAATTCCATACTGTAGGTGCAGGTATATGTAATTAGTTGATTATTTAAGTTTCAGTAAATATCATACTTTGAATTAAGTCTGTGAGACTTATGTAACAAAATTGGACTTCTGCCAACAGACCCTCTTGAATAACCCTCCTTCCCCAATATTCACAACCTGCCTAACGCCAGCACTGTATTACTCCCTTTAGACCTTTTTACAGCTTTTACCTGTAGTTAAGGTGTAGATGCAATAACATTACATAAGTATCTGATTTATTCAAGTTAATATAAACCTATATATATGTCCGAGCTGTGCTGTTATAGAAGATAAATCAACACCTTCTGACCACTCAGAATCGAAAAATAAACAACGCTGTGGTATAACATTTTATATAGAGTTTATATAGGTCTATAGATATAGATTATCTAATCTGTAATTTCTTTGAGATTACAAATAAATATTTGTCTTTATAATAAGTCAGTTAGCTGGTGAAGTTTGTCAAGTGCTTCCTTGAGGAATTTTCTAAAATTCATAACACATAATGTAGTATTTTTTAAATCCTAATTGACACCCTTATTGAACAACTCATTTTGTAGAAGGTTATTTGTGTGGTGATGTATGCAACATTATAGCCAATGGTATATAAAGTACTTTTTTTGTGACAAACACTGTATATTCTATGTTCCGTATATGATTTCTTTCATGCTGTAGCAGAGGTGATTGAACAGTGCCCAGATAGGATTCTGGGTAATGAGAGGAGACGAACATGCCCTAAAAAGTGCCAGGAAGACAATGATTGTGGCAACAAGCGCCAGTGTTTATGCGATGGGCCATGCGGACTCAGCTGCGTGGCTCCAGGTCAGATTCTTACAACACATCAATAACACCTACACAATGTTTATATTTGTAAACCTATGACAAGTGTTATGCAAGAGGTCTCAATGAACTGTAAAGTTTTTGTTAACTTTTTGGTTATTGTTCATAAAACTTTTATACCAGTTACATATCTGAGTCATATGAAGACATTCATGAATAGAAATATGTGTTTACATAAACATTTGTACATGTCTTTGTAGAATTCACAAGTAAGTCTTTAATAAAGCCTAACTGAGTAACGTATTGTAATGCTAAAACTATTTCAACAGGTCGGACATGTCCATGGCCTCTTCCCGCCGGTGAACACTTCGATGTGGCTCTCCTCTCTCCATCTCCTTCTTTCTCTGCTCTTCTAGAAGTGCGCTGTCATCCTGGTTACACCATGGCCAATAGCCTGGATGTTACTATCCGCCAGTGCCAAGGTGACCGACAATGGAGTGGTGATGATCCTGTGTGTACAGGTGGGCAAAAACATAAAAAAGTAAACACTTTAGATAATTCAGTAGTGCATAGAAACTAGTAGATAGGTTGTAGATAACTTGTCTGTGGGATGATGTTCATTAAATTGAAGTGTTTGACAAAAGTAATTGTGAAAATTCATAGAAGAAATTCATACACTGCCCCTGCAACAATACTGTTAGTTAGTGTGCTGTACTCAAGAAGTGTTACTGATTCAACCGCCATCTAAACTCTCCTTATGACCAAGTTCTTCAAGCAACAAGCAGCGTGTTGTAATTGAGAAGATTAAAGATGAAAAGTGTAAAGATGAAAGCACAATATACAGTATGATTTATACACATTGGGATGGATTCCCTGAGATGAGCACATAGTGACAAATTAATATGAAAACTGTGCACACTGATATTTTGACCTCAGATGTAATTATGGACGTCAATTTGAGCAGTTGCGCACAAGTTATATGCATGGGGTGAAGTTTACCTTTTAAAAGAGGCATGTTTCTGGACTTAAGTCAGTTTTTCTTGTGTGATATCTGTGATATTGTGCCTTTTTATTAAAAAGAAAAACGCCACGCAGATCTGATCCAGCTTTTTGGAGTGGTGCAAACTCTGTGTGGTTGTTATTGGATATCTTTTGCATGAACTCATTACATATCAGGTTTTGTCTCTGGGGTTCACCAAAGAAATGAAAGGTAAGCATACTGTGTGGTGTTGGTTGAGGGGCAACCTATCTTTCATAAAGCCTTTTTTCATCATCTGTAGGAAGGCATAGTCTTCAAAGGATGGAACAAGTAGACTATCATTTTAATTTTGCAAAAAAATAAAAAATAAAAATTCTCCCAAAGGTTTCTTCACTACATCTTACTGGTAAACCTGAAATTGGCTTCTTTCAGTGCAGGCTCTTCAGTGACTCTTTAAGCTGAAATTATCCTTGACTCTGAACATGCTCGGACATAGATCCAAGTTCATTTGGATGACTATTCTCTAATATACATGTTTTAATAGGTTTACTTCTCTCAGCTTGGATATACTACCAAGGCAAACATTGCTACAATAACTGAACCAAGGTTATATGTGTATTGGGCATCAGAAGTGCCATTAAACTCTTTCTGGACCTTGTGTACCCATAAGATGTCTCAGGCAACTAGGAAAAAAAATATCATGTTGAGGTTTAAAGCACAAATTTCATGATCTATGTCATTTAGATACTTGTTGTTTTTCCAGCTACATTAAGTCTTAAGTCCAGCACAGGTCCTTAAGACTTACACTATATGGCCAAAAGTATGTTGACACCTGACCAGTGTGCTTTTTGAACATCAGATTTCCAGATTTAGTCCCCCCTTTGCTGTTATAATGGTTAAAGCCTTCTGGGAAGGCTTTCCTTTAGATTGCGTGACTGTGGGAATTTGTGCTCATTCAAGCACAGACGTTGGGTGAGGAGGCCTGGGGTGCAGTCGGTGTTCCAGTTCATCCCAAACGTGTTCAGTGGGGTTGAGGTCAGGGCTCTGTGCAGGTCACTTGAGTTCTTCCACTCCAACCTTGGCAAATGATTTCTTTATGGGCCTTGCTTTGTGCACTGGGAGATTGTCATGCTGGGACAGGTATGGGCTAATCCCCTTAGTTCCAGTGATGAGAAATCTTAAAGCTACAGCATACAAAGACATTCTAGACAATTATGAAATAAATGTATGTATATACAGTATATAAGTATTGTAAGTAAGGCTAGGATAAAATAAGATTATGCAGTCATAGGAAAAGGTTCATCTCAAGTTCTTTGTTCAGTGTTGACATGTAGTTGAAGTCATGTAGTCACTGGGTAAGAGTGTGTGTAGGGGTGCTATAAAGAGGGTATGGATGATTCCAAAGGTCCTGATTAAGGGGCAAAAGGGGCCAAAGGGATCCCTGGAGAACAAAAATTGTTCTGTGGAATGAAATTGTCCAGGACAGAGGGACCAGTGCAGTAGCCCAAAATTCCTTCTAGCTTCCTGATCGTAAGTGTGTTTACATTATTGTCAGACAATAAATATCTTCAATTTTCAGACATTGCTCAGCAACAGTGCTGCACAATAAGAAGTACACATAACACTGATATTTCTGTTTAGAACTCTAGAGTGTAAAACAAGCCCAAATAAACATAAAATCATCTTCCTATCTCCTTTCCTCTGTCTCTCTCAGATACAAAGACAGGTGCACAATGGTTTGTGCAAAGCTCTCTGGCATTAAAGTACAAGAGTCTAGTGAGAGCTGTATGAGCTTGACCTGCCTGCTGAGGAGCCCACACACACACTGTACGCTGAGAGATATTTCCAGGACTAAAGCGCCAGGCAGAGAGGAGGTGTGGGCGTTTAGAGAGCATTCCTACGACAGCACCTGCAGCTCAGTGACATGACAGAGCAGAGAATCCACACACATGCCAACATTGTAAATGTGTTAGATTTCCTCTCTCTTCACCAGTAAATCACCCACGCATGTTAGAGATTGCCAGATATGAGTCAAGTGAATGTGTGAACAGATCATTCCAGATGGATCGCTGTGAAGCTGTACACTATTCATCTGTCCTCCCTTCCACCTACCCACCCACCCACTCATTCATCCATCTTCCCATCCGTCAACACCAGTCCTCCTGCACTCCTTTGTGTCCTCTGGCGTTACATTCAGCATCGTTTAAGCATCGAGGTAGATGCCTCACACTCAGTGATCAAGACCAGTTTTTGCTGGTCAAAGTGGTCAAAATCTACTTTAATAAGATCTTTAATAACTACTAAATCTAGTCAAAATCTACTTTAATAAGATCTTTTTGACGTGTTGTTTTGGTTATAATGTGCTGTATTGGTATTATTGCTTTACGTGCAAAATTGCCAAAGCGATTACAAATGGACAGACTATTCCATAATACAGTAATAATAAAAATGCATAAAAAGCCAACATTTTAATATATAACTTTAATGTATAACTAAATAAATAAGAATATTAATTTATTCTTATTCATGTCCACCAAAACTAACTAAAGTAGAATAGAATAGTATAGGATCCAAAATAGGATATTATTAAAACAAAATACATGGCTGCAGTAACTTTCCCTTCCAACATGAGCCGGTTTCATTTGTTAACCCCTTAAGCTTTGGACTACTTATTCATATTATTTATTATAAGCATATTATTCAGTCACTATTGTGAATTATTCAGTAAATGTAATTAGCTATGAAAGTAGATCTGGCTATGGAGTTTAAAGGGTTAACTGTTAACCCTTTAGAGTGAAATTTAGTCGTTTGTTTGCCTTTTTTTTTTTTCAGAACTTTTTCACAATGAAATGTGAAGTGCAATCCAATCTCAGCCTCACTTGTTTTACAGTGATCACCTGATCTACTTTTCCTTACTTTTTTTCCCCCATGCCTTTGCTGAATTCTAATGAGTCAGAAGTATGAAACACTAATGTCACATGAGCATAAGGGCCATGGGGCCATGAACAGATTGTTCAATCAGACTGAATTCTTGCTGTGCTGCAAGAGCAGTGTAGCTAACAAGACTACCTTAATAATGATACAGTTACATTGGTTGTCATATTGAGACCTTGGGATTATACATTTTTACCTGGCTTTAAAAAAAAAAGTTATGTTATATAATATTATGTTATTATGGCACTAAATATACAGTATGTGATGAGTATTACACCAAAATATATCTTAAATGGTAAAAAAAAAAAAAAAATAGTGTTCTTAGCTCAATATCTTAAAATTATGGAACTGTCAGATGAAACTTTATAATTCCAAGGTGTCAACATATAGATGCAGAGGTTGGCTACTGTATGTAAAACAGAATTTTACAGTGAAAGAAATATTCTAAATTTATGACCTCATGCAAAAAAAAAAAAAGTTGCTGTTTTGAGAAGAAAATTGCATTAGGTTGTTTTACTTCTGGCATTAACATTGATGGTGACTCACTTCCTAGTGTTCTTCACTTGAACTAACAAAGTATTAGAAGGACCCTTGAGAGTGATAGGGATTCCCATATGAGGAATTAGTGAGAGGAAGTTGATGAAGACAGTAATGGAACACAGCCATAGCCAGTGATGGTTAGTCATGATATCAGGTTTGAGAGCTAAAATCTAATATCTATCAATAGCTCGACAATGAAACTGTTATGGCTGAGCAGTGCATCATATCATGATTATATCTCATTGTTGCCAAAATGAAAATGAGGTAGCAAACTACTGCAATCTATTACACACAATTAAATGCAAATAGGCAGCTGAATTCATAATTCCTCTTTTTTCCCCCTGTTTTTTCTCCAAGTCTGTGATGCCATCTTTTCTCCAAATACCAAACACGTTAAACAGAAATGTGGCGCTGTTGTGTTTGGTTACACAAAAGTCCCAAATAATCCACTATAAGACATTTGTTAATATAAAATAATCAGATATGAATGCCAAAATAAATAAACTTTATATTGACTTTTTTACGTTATATTATACTTTGTCTTTTTTTTTATGTTTGAAAGATGAGGATTTAGCTCAGCTAGCCCATTGACACCAGCCTCCCCTGTCCATAGCCAGCAATGATTTCTTTGATCTGCTCTTGTTGAGGGCTAGATTGTAATGACTAAGCCTACTACTTACAATCTATCTTTGCTTTTCTCTTGCTTCCTTCTCAGGTAGAAATGCTGAAACAGATCCTGAATCTAAACTGTCTTGCCCTTTGCCTGATGAGTTGCTGTTGATACATGGCAGTGCTGCTGTAGGCTCCACCGTACAGTACCAGTGTGCTCCTGGGTGAGGGACAGAGTGAAAGATAACAGAGAAACAGAAAGACAGCAATACATAGTCTTCATTTTGCTCACACTCCCTCATCCTTTCCATCTTTTGCAGACTTGTGCTGGTTGGAAACAGTGAAAATTTTTGTCATAAGGACCAGACGTGGCATTACCCACACCCCATCTGTCAACGTAAGGATGCATTGTGTGTATGTGTGTGTGATTACTTCTGCAGACTTTAGAGATCAACAGTGTTCCATTTTTAAAAATTCCAAGGGAGGAATGTCAGGTGATGAAATGTGTGTGCATGTGGAATATGGAAGAGATCAACCAGAAGTGTCAGCACTGTGTGCTATGTGTCTGTGTATGCACACATCCAAACGACTGTGTATTTGTAGGTCTTTCTGCTACAAATTTGGGAAGGATGTTAGAGTGTGAAAGAGTGAGTGAGTGATGAAGACTGTGTAGGTGGGTACGTAGGAGTGGAGGATACTATGCTGCCCTCTGCTGGATCAGTTTGAACGTCCACCATATTATCTGGTCCTACTGTGTTTTCAAAAACCTTGCCTGCCACCTGCAGGATGTTAAAAAATACAACCACTGCTGCACTTTGCATGAGGTCATATGGCTGATTCCACGACTAGGGTGTGTATTACATTTACAAATTCCCCCTATGGAATATTTGGAATATTCCACAAGTCACATGTTCAACAGGAAGTTGCATCATCTGAATTTTCTGAAGATCATGGGAAGAAAAGCCTTCTCATTATTTTTTCCCCTTTATTTTCACTGATTTTATGATATTGACTGATGAGGTCACCTTGAATGTACCAACATTAAATTGCAGACTGAAAGTAAATTATTCATTTAAAAGCTAAATGGCACCCCAGTCATGGAATCGTCCATAAGTGAAAACCTAGTGAGTTTAATTTTCAGTGATGCTGTTTTGTGTCTATCTCTGCATCGATCTTTGTATCTATCTTTTCATTAGTCAATGACAAACATATAGTCAATAGTCTATATGTGTTTATTTTTCCTATAGGTGTGTTTTGTCCTCCACCACAGGAAGTCAATCACGGCTACTTGGTGGCCGTGCAGAAATCTGAATATAACGTGGGTGATGCCATCTATTATCTTTGCAAAAAGACGTTCCTACTCGATGGGCCTAAACAAGTTACCTGTCAGTTAGATGGCACCTGGAGCACAGTACCTTCCTGCCGAGGTAAGGGAGGATCCATCAAATATAAAACTATCATATAAAGCTTTAATCCATTTATGTGTACAATCATAAGCATCCATTTTCTATTAAACCATATTATACTATACAGCTGTTAAATTCTTGAATCTGAATGGTTACAAAGTTGATTATTTATCTATAAAAGCAGCTTTGACAATATGCTTGTTCTGATACATTATCTTTTCTATAGTAACAATTTATTCACCTGGGCTTGGTCCACATAATCCAAGCCTAACAAAAAATGGATAGTAAAACGTGTTGTTAATTTAATGAAGAAACTTCTGTAAGGAGTTTATTTAACATTTACAGAAAGGAGTCTCCTGCATGAGCACTCTGTAATGGTCAGTAAGTTTGGTCATGGGAAAGTCTTCAGGACAGAAGACTTTGCACTTTCTGGTTTCTCTGAACCATGGCAAGCTGCATATTTTTTGTCATATTCACTTCAGTTTAGAGAAAAAAAGAGGCTGGCGAGGGAACAACTGTTTATAGCTATTATAATGTACATGGTAAGCTAACTTGTCTTTGAGATGTATGATGTGTCATTCATTAATAAATAAAACATGTAATTGTTGGTAAATTGCTTTGGTATAAGAGGACCTGAACTTTGTGTAGTATGACCCTCCACTTTGCCTCGGACTGCATCACACCACCCCGATGATTCTTTTCCTAGCAGCATGCTCCATTGTGTTTTATTCCTTACATACCAAAATGTTCTCTGTATCTGATCTGTGCTTTTTTGTCTACTTGTCTCACCTACTATTCAGCTCGCTGTCCAATCCCTGCACAGCGCAGCAGAGTGATAGTGGGCGGGGTTAAGAGCTGGCCCTATGACGTGGCCGACGGGATGGTCACTCATGGCGAGAATGTAACGTTCTTTTGCAAGCATCCACAAAAGCTTTGCAGTTTCACAGCTACGGAGACCTGCTTTGATGGACTGCTCTCTGCACCCAGCTGCTACCTTGGTTAGATAAAACACACAAATACACCTATATATTTAAGTGTAAATGTGTGTATAAACATATATATATTTATAGTATCATACATGCTCATGCATTTCATCTCCTCCCAATCTCAACCATGACTTTCCTTCTCTCAATTCCTCCAGACCCCACCTGGTTGCAGTATAAACTCTACCCTCACCGACTGGTATCAGAGATTAGTCCATGTGATCCTGCTGACCTGGACTCCACCTCTGAGTAAAGTTCAGTTACTGGGCCTGATTCTAACTAGATGCCACTTCGCCACACAGGACTCACACTTCTTGTTATCCGTTTCACCAATTCTAAGATGTAGATAGTTTTACGCAGAGGAATTTAATTAATCAAAGCCATTTCATTATGCTGTGCTTCATACAGGAGCAAAGGTCAGGTAATCAGAATGCTGTTTAGGGTTTAGGGAACACAGTTCATAGTTCACCCACAGGGAGATTAACAGAACTTATGGAACCATTCAGATCATTTATTTAAATATGGAATATTTTCAGTGAAAAGATAAAAGAAAAATAAGCATAAAGATATACTGCATTCATAACTGAACTTGTATTTGTGATTTTTATTTTTTTAATTTAGCAGGTCATTCACTTTACTCTATATTTCTTGAACAAGGATATCTTAAACTGAATGGTTGAAATGTAAGTATGTTGTATATTAGCTGCTGTGTTCTTGTTTTATAAACATATTACAATTGCTAAATATATGTCAAGTGAGTGCCAAACTCACTTTTTCAAAACATTTCATACCTCTGTCTGTACAAGCACAAGACTTAGCGCAATAATTCATTTCATGACTAAAATGCACTACAATGGCATGTTGTAACACCACATACACTTTTCAATAAATTCATTAAAAAAAACACTGAGCAGTACTTCTCTTCTAACAAGAACGCTGTTTCAGTCAGAGCTCAATATGATATACATTCTCTGTCCACTTTAATAGGAACGCATGTACACCTGCTCATTTATGCAGTTATCCAATCAGCCAATCATGTGGCAGCAGCACAGTGCATAAAATCATGCAGATACAGGTCAAGAGCTTCAGTTAATGTTGAAATCAAGCATCAGAATGGGAAAAAAATGTGATCTCTGTGACTTTAACCATGGTATGTTTGTTGGTACCTGATGGACTGGTTTGAGTATTTCAGAAACTGGATCTCCTGGGAATATCACAAACAACAGTCTTTAGAGTTTACACAGAATGGTGAGAAAAACAAAAAACATCCTGTGAGTGACAGTTCTGTGGTGTGAAATGCCTTGTTGATAAGAGGTCAGAGGAAAATAGCCAGATTGGTTCAAGCTGCCAGGCAGAATATACTATAGTCTCACCCAAACTGGAAAGTTGAAGATTAAAAAAAAAAAAAAAATCACCTTGTCTTTTTCCAGTCTTCAACTGTCCAGTCTCGGTGAGTCAGTGCCCATGATAGCCTCAGATTCTTGTTCTTGGCTGACAGGAGTGGAATCTGATGTGATCTTTTTCTGTTGTAGACCATCCACCTCAAGATTTGATGTGTTGTGTGTTCTGAGATGATTTTCTGTTCATCATGGTTGTAAATAGTGCTTATTTGAGTTACTATAGACTTCCTGTCAGCTCAAACCAATCTGGTCATTCTCCTCTTATCTCTCTCATCAACAAGGTGTTTTAGCCTGCAGACCCTCTGCACACATGTTTTTTGTTTTTTGCACTATTTGCTGTAAACTCTAGACTGCTGTGTGTGAAATTCCCAGGAGATCAGCAGTTTCTGAAATATTCAAACCAGCCCATCTGGCACCAGCAACCATGTCATGGTTAAAGCCACAGAGATCATATTTTTCTTCATTCTGATGTTTGATTTGAACATTAATTGGCTGAGTGGATAACTGCGTAAATGAGCAGGGATACAGGTGTTCCTAATAAAGTGGATGTTGAGTGTATATTGATGACATCATAACTTTTTATCCTTTAATTTGCTTTGTATTATAATGCATGATTTCCCCTTCCTTGGTAGTGTAAGCAATTAATTTATTAAAATTTTTGATTACACACAGAATGACACATCTTGCTGTACATAACATACCAACAGATTCAAACAGTTAGAAATCAAGTCAAAAATGATAAAGACAAAAACATTTTGTAGCAGAAAAATGGAGTGTATATCAGTGTGTGACTGCATGAGGATAGTGAAGTGCCTTGTTGTCCCATGCAAATGTATGCATGTTTTTTTTTATCTGCATTTATCTGCATTTTTTTTTTTTATCTTTAGCCACTCTGTATCGTATGAGCTGATCCAGGATTTGTGGAATGATATTACTGCACATATGGTGCTGCTGGTAGCTCTCTGACTTTCTGGCCCTTTTTAGGCTTTCGATTTTATTCAACATACTGTTTGTTACTTAGCTGCTTTTAACTGTGATCTACATGCCTATCCAACTGCCTATCCATTTGGCTTTGAACTTAAATGAACTTGAACTTGGATGAACTTGAATGGGCTTTTATAACATAGTATTTAAACATTTGCAAATTAGGCTGTAGAGATACACAATGTTGCTGATCATAGATAACAGTGAAAGATATATGCAAGAATATTGAAGACTGTGTACACTAAATAAAATTTGTGTCAAAGCAATAAAACCAGAGTTTTTAGTTTGGTCCACACAGTGCATTGTGGTGCTAGCTGAATGAAAAATGAAATTGGTAATGACTAATGCTTGATAGCAACTGGATTTTTTTTATCTTAAATATTGCTTTGTTAAGAAAAACTATGGACTAAGACTAACTGAAAAACTAGGACTATTGTTTTATTATTGTGATTTTTCCCCTTTAATTTTTTTTTCACATACTTTACTTTCTTTATCAGTCAGTAAAGCTATCAGAAATCTCGTATGTTCTGTTTCTAAAATTCAGTGGGATTGCAAAACAACATGAGTGGAATGAAATAAAACAGCAGGCCATCTGGGACGAAGTTGACTTATATCTGGGGCAAGGATGCAGTGTATTGAGCAAAGTTTATCAGAGGCCAAATTGCACATCAGCTGCTTTGGTTTGTTTGAGAAATGTATTTGTTTTGCCTGGATTATTTCACAATAAAGCAGCAACACGAAGGTTCTGATTTGTATTTGTTATTATTGATTACACCACAGCGCTGTTAAATTCTCAAATCTGATTGGTCAGATAAAGTTTTAGCTTGGATTAGTCTATTTAACATTTATGGAAGGAGTCTTGGGTGTCGGTGCTTTGTAACGGTCAGTTAGTTTCTACCATGGGAGAATCTTCAGAACAAAGGACTTTGTACTTTCCTTTGTCTAGGCAACATGACAAGCTGAGTTTTTTTTTCTTAATAACTGTTTATAGCTGCTGTAGCATAAGTGCTAACAGGTAGTAACTTGTTTCATGGATGTTCCACAACATTAAAGGTGAATATAAATGTCAGAAGCACAATGTATGGTTCATTAATAAAATAAAAAATTCATTGGCAAAAAGCTGTTGTATAAGAAGAATAAAACACTTTGGGATATGATGTTATATGAACATATTTCAGGGTGGTAATGGCCATCTGTGAACACCACCCAGTTGTGGATTATTTTCCTATTACAGCACACCCTGTTGTTTTTTATTCCATACTTAACTCATTAATACACTACACCAATCAGAGATTAGGCTAATTTTGGCTTATGTCAGTCCAGGATATCTCTGTAATAATCCTGTTTTCACTGCTGCCTTCTTGTATAAATTACACATGTGCCTTCTTATGTAAATGAAATTTGTCATAATTTAAATTTCAGTGCCATTTAACCATTATTGTTAACCCCTCTCAACTGTCGTGTCTGACGCACTAAACTGCGACACCACAACAAGCCCCACCCCTACCCCTCACTGTCCCCGCCCACTCATTCATTCATATTTGGTGTTCCGGAAGTGCGCGAGGGTCGGGTTAGCCAGTGCCTGCGCGAGCTGACTCGTGGGGTGAGAACAGTTTCATATTGAATATTTCAGTTTAAAAAAGGAAGTGTCACTACAGGGCTTCAGTAGTATAGTGATATATAGAGCGTGTCGCTTGTATGGTAGTATTGTACACATGCTGTTATCTTAAGAAAGTTTGAGATATGGTTTGTATGCGAGCGGTGTTTTGCGCACGGTGTCACCGGCTCGAACCCTCGGTACGCAGAAAATGGCTGGTCGTAGGTCCGAGCTCGGAGTCTCTCCTCACAGTGCGGCAGGAAAGAAAGGCGGCTAGCTTGAGCTTGAGCTTTTCTACAGGAACGAATTAAACGCGCTTAGCGACACGGGTTCGAGCCACTACATCGAGTCACAACATCAGAGAATGGTAGGCTAAATGTTTTTTTTTTTTTTTTTTTTTAATCGGACCTCCGACTCCGTGTAATGGCGTCCGTTTGTGCCCGTGTCGCTTCCTCCCGCAGGACGTTTCTCAGAGCTTTGACTCTGCGCTTCTTGTCAAACCCTGAGACGGGGGCGTTCACTGATGCGTGCACCTTGTTTCATTAAGATCATTAAAAGAAGTAAATGACTTTCGACGCCACTGGCAACTAGTAAGGACAAGCCAGTTGAATTGGGGGGAGATATTATTCACATAATGCACAGTGAGCTACGCTTTGCGTGTGCGGTAATATTTAGATATTTTAGGTCTGGTACGTTTTATAGCCTATGCAAGAAGGAGCCTTATAATATGAGTCTCTAGAGTTTAATTATTAATTATTTACCATTAAAAAAACACAGTTACAGATCATTCTGCCAGAGAGAACAGCCCAGCTTACTACAGTGCTTCAGCAGAATAGCTTAAGAAGTTTGCTGAGTCAAAACTAAACTATAAATGTTGCCTAACTGGGAAGGCACATGGCAGTTTAAAACCCAGTGTGGTGGACTTGAGTCTCACCACAAAAAAGTGGACCATTTGAATTCCATTTTTCGTGACTTAGCAGACACATGATGGCTTTGGATTCAGAAAACAGATGCTAGTTACTAAGATGAGATGTTTACTAAAATGCTCAAAAGTCATTCCCTTGTGGAAAAAAAAAACAGTAGGCCTAAGCAGCGCGTGAGTTCCCGAAGTTATGTACTTTTCCATGTTCTCAATAGGGCACACATTGGAAGCATGAAACCTTCTAGGGACATTTCATGTCAAAGATGTTGGGTCCTTGGGTCTTGACACCATCTATAACAGATCTCAGCATCAGAAGGCAGAAAGTGATATCAGAGGTAATGTTTGAGCTTTTTTTTGTGTGTGTGAATCATTTGTACATTTGTGTAGCAGCCAAAACAACTTGCCATTATTTTTTTTTCTTTTATGTTTTCTTTTAGATCTTAGCAGTTGTGTTGAAGTAAAAGCTTATGTGCAGCATGAGTAACAATTGGGTGGCTTGCTGGTGCAATGGGTAGCATTGCCGCTTCACAGCTCCAGGGTCCCTTGTTTCATCCTGAGCTCAGGTTACTGTCTGTGTGGAGTTTCTGTGCTTTCTGTGCTTTCCGTTTTTGGTGTGGTTTTCACCTGGGTTCTCTGGTTTCCTTCAATCTCTCAAAAACATTCCAGTAGGTGGATTGGCTACATTAAATTGCCCCTAGATGAGTGAGTGAGTGAGTGAGTGTGTGTGTGTGTGTGTGTGTGTGTGTGGGGGGGTGCCCTGTGATGGACTAGCATTTCATTAAAGGTGTGTCCCTGCCTTGCTGCCAATGTTCCTGAAGATGAAAGAATGAACAAATAACAACTTAATCTCTTATAACATCTAACTAAACAACTTTTATCACACGTTTGTCAATCTGTCAGTTAGTAGGAACTTAGGCAGCCTTATTGTGGATTGTATCATAACTTAAATGGGATTGAGAATTTATTAAAAAACATAATGATTTCTGCAAGAACAAATAAAATGTAATGATGAATAATGTATCCTGATATTTGTTGAGATAACAAGTCCTGTAAAACAGTTCATAAAGTTTAAAAAATAAAGTATGACATTACTGTAGTAACCTAGTCCTGAAATAAGATAATTTAAGAAGATATAATAATGTTTGGCAAATAGCTAAAATATCTGCCTGAAGAAACGTAACTAGACAAGACTACTCTCCATGGAAGTATGTAATGACACATGAGTAACAATGTAGAATACAGTACACCTGTTTTATGTAAGGAATTACACACAATAGAATGTGCTGTTATACAAAAATAATAATCCAAGCTGCGGTGGTGTGATACGGCCTGAGGCAAAATAGATTAAAATCCGAAATGTGTTATTATACTTTTACCATGAATGAATGACATATGACACTTTTTAACTGGGCATAGTTCCACTTAATGATGTGGAAGTTAGTTATTTAGTTCCTGTTATCATTTATGTTACAGCTGTTATAAACAGTCATTTGCTCACCAGCCTCTTGTTTTTTTCACTCTTGAAAAAGACAAAAAAAAAATGTAGCTTGCCATGATACTGAGAATCGAGAAAGCCCAAAGTCCTCTGCCCTGAAGACTTTCCCGTGTCGGGAAACTTTGTAACTGTTACAAATTGCTGACACCTGATACTCCTTCCATAAATTTTACATGAACATCTTCTACCAGACAACCGCACCATATCAACGATTAAATATTTTTCTTTGTTACACAACATTTTTAAAAATCCATTTGTTATTACTCTTAGATTATGTGGAGCATCCACCATGTAAGTCCCTGTGAATGAGCTATTCACATGGACTATTGGAATGATAATGTATTAGAACTAGTGCATTAATATAAACCTGTGATTAATGTTACAGCTGGAGCTACTGTCAGAGCCGTGCTGTAATAGAAAATTAATGCATGCCCTCTGATTTGAGAATTCAACTGCACTATGGTATAAAAGCAGGCAATAGTTTCCAGTAGTCATGGATAATTCTCAGTACTTTCTGCTGATTTATGTCTGCTAGTGTGCTCAGTTATGCACTGTCATTGGTACTGCATCATGCGAATTGTTTTGAAGTGAGTGTATTTCTGTCTGGACAAGCACCATTTGCGACAACAGAGATATATAATGTTATCATATACTTCTTTTCTTCCCAACCATAGCTATAAACACTATATTATAAAAACAAAACACTATCTGCATGCCTTGAATTTATATGTAATACATTTATTTGTAAAAATACTTTTGCATTACATTTCCTGTAGATATTTTTTCCCTGTTGTTGAAAGGAAAACTTTCAACAACAAAGGAAAGGAAAAGGAAAAATGAGCAATTTTTTTTTTCATATGCGTCTTTAAATTCTGCTAAAATATTGAAAAATCTGCCATACTTTGTTCTTTTCCAGATTAATGACCTTTCCCAGTGGCAGTGACAAGGATGGAGACGGATGGCTCCACCAGAAGAGAAAATGGTTCTTTTTGCATGGGTTATACAAGTGGATTTGGAAGAAACGTTTCAGTGAATTCTCAGGTAGTAATAAACTGACTAGTATGCATTGAATGACATCATCGCTCCTTCTGTGGTGAGCTAACAACCAAAGTTAGCATATTCTTGTTTCAAACATCAGAGGATATTGTTCAGGACTTTAGCCATCCTAGGGGACTGATGTTAACTCTGTCCGAGTCAATCAAAAGTAGGTTTTATGGACAAGGTTATAAATTAGAGGACCTTAATGAAATTTTAGCCTGAAAACCAAATACCCCTTCCATCTCAGGAGTATCTCAAGAATAGGGTGGTACTGATAGTGAAGACAAAGCAAGAAGGGAGTACCACACCATGCCTCTGATTCAGTTTCAGACAAGCATTCTGATCATTTTAGTCAACCTGTCAGAAATGGTGTCACCAGGCCTGAATCCACACCAGACAATAATCGAATAGCTTCACAACTGACACCCGGCATCAGGACTAACACCATTTAATCAGAAATGAATGAACCAATAACCAAAGCGATATATTTTAATCCTAACCTCTTATCCAGTGATTACCCTGTGAAGGACCTTCACCGACAATCCCCTCTAAGGAATACTAGTAATAAAAAATATGATGAAAGTTTCAGTCACATTACCAAAGAGGAGGTGAAGATACAGGACTTTGCAGATGTTACTGGGTCTGAAACATTTGAAAAGACCAGAGACTGTGTGGACAAAAAAAGGACAGAACACCGTCAGGTGTGCAACAGTGCAAACTGTACAGCTCCAGTCTCATTTTATGAAAAACAGAAGGGATTTGATGTAGCAATGCCTGAAGCTCTTACTAGTGTTAAAGAAGCCATGGGGCAGGAAGAGGTCTATGCAGCACTGGATTTAAGCCTGCCAAAAAAGAATGTCAGGGATAACAGAGAAAAGTGTAAATGGGTTCTAGATCCTGATTACCAGATTTCATTAATAATGGAGGTAGATGAGATCAAGGATGACACTCAGCAGGTAGAAGTGGTGCAAGATGAGGACGATGAAGATTACTGGTCTGACTTGGGAAATGATCATATGAACAATTTTCACTTAGGAAATTGGGATCAGTGTCCTTCTGCTTCACATGTAGCCATACCATCTACATATGGATCAGTCATGTGTCCTGATCCAAAGGATACACTTCTCATAGATGACGAAGGAATTCCCTATACTCTTTCTCCAGATGGTCAAAAAGTTCCCCAGATAGATCTTTCCGAAATGCCAGTGACTGCCTCAGATGAGACACGATCTGCAGAGTCTGACATTGAGATGTCTTTGGCTTTTCAGGATGCAGAGCCTGACCGAGAGTTTCTTCCAGATTTGATTTTGGAGGACTCATCACCTAGTGTCTCAACAGAAAGCTCACAAGCTACTATAACGGTGGAGAAGAAATCTCCCAATGATTCCACTGTTGAGACCGGGCCAACTGCCTTGCCAGTGATGTCTACCCTGCCTTCCCTTCCTATTCAGATTATGGCTAGTAATACTGACTCAAACACTCCCATCCTCCTACTCCCACCATCTCACCTTCAAACACTTACAGCTTCAGCATCTAATGCTAATCCTGAACTTATGGCTCTGTCGCTACCTTTTGCCCTTGCCTCAAACACACAGTCTGCACCTGTCTTACTTGTTCTTTCATCTCCTGAAGTGTCCTGTGGAATTCAATCTTCCTCAGGTTCAGGACATTTTTCTTCAGTTTCCTCCCCATCATCTGTTGCAATTCCTTCATCTTCAAGTTCACCTGGCCCTAAACCAGAACCTGTCTCCTGTATAACTGCTATAAATCTCTCAGGACAAAATAAATCCTGTAATTATTCTGCTGCCCCTACCTCACCCATTGCTTCCTCCAGCACTTCCTCTGTGAACTCTTCAAATCTGGCTAAGCAACTGAAAACTGATACCTGCTCTGACATGCCCACTTCTTTCCAGGAAGCACTGCTTAGATTAGCTGTATCTGCTGAACAAAAAAATGAAAACCGACCCAAATGCATTGACAAATCTTCAGTCTTTAACTCGTCATCTTGTACTGAAGCAACTCAGGCACTAGAGGAACATTGCGACACTGAACAAGTGTCACCAGTCTCTGAGCCAGAGTCTGTCTCAGTGGACCGAACAGACTCTTTATTAAGAATCAATACTGAAGACCTTCCGGTCCAGTCCTCTACTTCCCCTCCTAGTCCAGACTCAACAATACTTCCCACCAACCATTCAAAAAAACAGGATCCTCAGGCATTAGGCCCACGTCGCATTCTTTACTGCCAGTACTGCCCACGGGTTTTCTACTACCTCTCAGACCTTGAACGCCACTCCATCACACACTCCCAGAAGAAGCCACACATATGCCAGCTGTGTGGCAAGGCTTTCAAACGCTCCAGCCATCTGGAGCGTCACAAGCATATCCATACAGGTGAGCGGAACTTTGAGTGCCAGCTTTGCCCACGGCGTTTCCGAGAGGCTGCAGAGCTGACAAGGCACCAGCGGGTACACACGGGTGAAAAGCCTTACCAGTGTCTGTTATGCCATATGCGGTTTGCTGAGCGTAACACTCTACGGCGGCACACTAAACGCAAACATCAGGGTCAGCAGCAGGAAGCAATGAACACAAAAGTAAAGCCAGAAACCGAAGGGGTTTCACTTGTTGGTATGCACGAGCAACAGGAAGAAAATGCAGAGTGGTATATCTCAACTTTGACTGAGATGGAGTCTGACAATGACACAGGAGGAGAATGAAAATGAAACATTACAATGAGGCTTCATTTATATATTTAGGTGTTTTTTTAAAAATTATATTTGCAGTTTATTTACTTTTATATTTAAATACTATTCTGTTCTCATTAAGTATACAGTGAAAATTTCCACAGAAATCCACATAAATAGATTGCTAGATATGGCAATACTTGGGCTTTGTTGTTCTTTTACCTCCTATTTTTACCCTTAATACTTCTTAGAATGTCTTAATTACATGAGTGCACATTTCTTACTCTGGTAAAATGAACCACTTTGCTGTGAAGGTCAAGTAATCAGATTTGTTGACTCTTGATTAGTGCTTTTCCTGTGATCATTTAAAATGCATCACAAACTTCATTACCAAGTAAAGCATCATGTCACATGATGCGTCGAGACACCTTCAGAGGTATCGAGTATACTGAGGTGTTGATTTCAGTTTCCTGTTTTTATTTAAAAATTGTACAAATTCGTTTTGTTTTTTTACTATTGTGCCTTGAAATACATTTCATCATTTCAATTGCTTATTGCTTTTCAAAAGTAATGCACACTGTGAAAGCAGAACATTTAAAGTTTCTCCTCAGCCTGTTATTTTTACTGCTTTTAATTTGCTGTGAACATAGAAGTGTTCTCTGTGTCACTGATTGTCGCTAGAAGAAGTGTTAGCAAAATCGTTGCTCATTTGCGTTGGTATGTTACATTGCAGTTTGGTATAATATGATTAATACTAAGAAATGTAAATAACATTTAAAAACAAGTTTTGGTGTGTATATAGATAGTGTTTGGTCATTTAATTTAATTTTCTTTTCTTAATTTGAGTGTGACTCAAAGCAATGCACATCAGCAGAGTAAATATACTGTGTAATATGTTAATATATTCCCTGTAAATAACAAAAGATCATCCTAGGTCTGATTGCCCTAGGGTTAATTTAAAACTCTACAGCGTGTATTTCATATATGATTAGCAATCTGAATATTTGCACACTTTAATTAAAGCATGCTTGCTGACCCTTCTCTCTCACTTTAGTCATTCTCCTGATCAATTGTGCAGACAATTTATTCTGCTTTAGAATCACTGGACTGCAAATATTCAAAACAGCTTAGACAGAGCTGCTAAGAAATATTACCTAAATTACGCAGTTGGGGTTGCAGTTTTGTGCTGTACTCGATGTATATTCAAAAGGATCAATTTTATTTGTTGAACTCATTATACATTAGACTTGCCACGGTGCTATGTGATAAAAATGTAATTGTCATAAGAGGGGATGTTGTAAGCCTTACACATTATTATTTTAAAAAGAATAAGCAAATTGACTGCCTGTAAAGTAAATGCAGGAAATAATGTATTCTGTATTATTCATATTAATATTATGTGGTAAGACCAAGCACTTCTATGAAACACAAACCACTGGGTTATATTCAACACATATCCATAAATATGACATGCCATAGTTTCTGTCACACTGTCTCATGTCTAAATAAAATGCCTTAAAATAAAACTTGTCATCGACATTTTCATTATCAAAAAATGCTTTTTCATTTTTGCCATTGTAGTGGTTTATTTTATTATGACCAGTAATTTTATCTTTATTTATTTATTTTAGAAATAGTTTTAGACAGCTAGACAGACAAGCATCTCAGCATCTCAGCCTGTGCAAAACATCGACCTTGATAGTCTCAGATTTCTGTTCTTGGCTGACAGAAGTGGAACCCAATGTGGTCTTCTGATGTTGTAGCCCATCCACCTCACGGTTTGATGTATTGTACGTTCTGAGATGCTTTTCTGCTCACCACGGTTGTAAAGAGTGCTTATTTGAGTTAATATACACCGATCAACCATCACATAACATGTAGGTCCCCCTTGTGCTGTCAGAACAACTCAGACCCATCGAGGAATGGACTCCACAAGACCTCTGAAGGTGCACTGTGGTATCTGGCACCAAGACGTTAGCAGCAGTCCTTTAAGTCCTGTAAGTTGCGAGGTGGGGCCTCCATGGATTGGACTTATTTGTCCAGCACATCCCACAGGTGCTCGATTGGATTGAGATCTGAACTCTTTTTCATGTTCCTCAAACCATTCCTGAACAATTAATTCAGCATCACCCTGCTGAAAGAGCCCACTGTAATTAGGGAATACTGTTGCCATGAAGAAGTGTACATGGTCTGCAGCAATGTTTAGGTAGGTGGTACGTGTCGAAGTAACATCCACATGAATACCAGGACCCAAGGTTTCCAGGCAGAACATTGCCCAGAGCATCACGCTGCCTCTGCCGGCTTGCCTTCTTCCCATAGTGCATCCTGGTGCCATCTCTTCACCAAGTATGCGATGCACATGCACTCGGCCATTCGCATGATCCATCAGACCAGGCAACCTTCTTCCATTGCTCCATGGTCCTGTTCTTATGCTCACATGCCCTTTGTAGGTGCTTTCAGTGGTGGACAGGGGTCAGCATGGGCAATCTGACTGGTCTGAGGCTACCAGCCCCATACGCAGCAAGCTGCAATGCAGTGTGTTCTGACGCCTTTCTATCATAGCCAGCATTAACTTTTTTCAGCAATTTGTGCTACAGTAGCTCTTCTGTGGGATCGTTCCAGAAGGGTTAGCCTTCACTCCCCACATGCAGTGAGCCTTGGGTGCTCATGACCCTGTCGGTGGTTCATTGGTTGTCCTTCCTTGGGCCACTTTTGGTAGGTACTAACCACTGCATACCAGGAACACTCCAAAAGACCTGCCATTTAGAGATGCTCTGACCCAGTCATCTAGCCACCACAATTTGTCAAAGTTGCTCAGGTCCTTAGGCTTGCCCATTTTTCCTGCTTCCAACACATTAACTTGGAGAACTGACTGTCCACTTGCTGCCTAATATATCCCACCCCTTGACAGGTGCCATTGTAACGAGATAATCAATTTTATTTACTTCGCCTGACATTGGATTTAATGTTATGGCTGATCAGTGTAGCCAGTGTAGTCTGGTCATTCTCCTCTGATCTCTCTTATCAACAAGGTGTTTCAGTCTGCAGACCCTCTGCTCACAGGATGTTTTTTGTTTTTTGCACCATACTGTGTAAACTCTAGAGACTGTTGTGTGTGTGTGTGTGTGTGTGTGTGAAAATCACAGGAGATCAGCAGTTTCTGAAATACTTAAACCAGCCCATCTGTTACCAACAACCATGCCACGATCAAAGTCACTGAGATCACACTTTTTCCCCATTCTAATGTATGATGTGAACATTATCTGAAGCTCTGTAGGATTTTTTGTATTGTGCTGCTGCTACATGATTGGATGACTAGATAACTGCATGAATGTGCAGGTGTACAGGTGTTCCTAATAAAGTGGATGGTGAGCGTATGTATTATATAAATGTCTTTGTGTGATGTTCATTTGCACGCTATTAACCTTCCAGCGCTGTGTGTGCATGCATCCTTGCACAGGTTTTATATTTTTTTAAATAGCAAAATTACCTCACAAG
>CM075003.1:21747886-21769405 GCA_037576675.1 Pangasius sanitwongsei
TAACCTTCCAGCGCTGTGTGTGCATGCATCCTTGCACAGGTTTTATATTTTTTTAAATAGCAAAATTACCTCACAAGGATAGGAATATCTGACAGTTTTGGCTTGTGGGGACATTTGGCTGGTCCCGATGAGGAAAACTGCCTTTTACTATTTTTATTGTTTGGTTATTATTAGGTTTAGGTGTAGCATAACATCAATAAGCTGCATTAAATATAAGATCGATGTAAGGTCCTCACAAGTATAGTAAGGAAACCGTGTGTGTGTGTGTGTGTGTGCGCACATGCTCCGGGTGTGCACCCCAGATGTGCCTTTGGTCTGTGTTCCATTTGGCAGCATCTTCAAAAGAGAGGATGCTGTATGAGAAACAACCTGACAGGGTGTGAGTTTGTTAGTGACTCGTTCTTTCTTTATCATGGCTCGTCATTCTTTTATGTTACATGTATGGTTTGGCTTAATTTTTCTATTTTTCTAAAGCATTTAATGTGATCCTTTCTCATTAGCTATTTAGCCTTGTGCAAGTGGATGCATGCCAGTATCAACTGCTGAGGCCTCAGAAACTTTATTTTTTATTTGATTTTCATTTCCATTTCCATTTAACATTCAAAAGACTCAACATGTTGTGCATTATAAGGTATTATTTGAATATATTCCCTGTAAACTGCTTTTATAATGATCTTTTGCATCACTAAACATTCTAATCTTTACCCTTTAGGTAGTTATTTTAGTGCCAGCAAAAAGCAGGCAATTGCCAGTTGCTGGCTTCTCATCTGTCCTCATATAACCAATCATGACCTTGCTTTGGCGTGAGTCGAATCTCATTGCACAGTGCTGCCACTGGATGGCAAACTCACTCCAGATTTCTGTGTGCAGCGCAACATATGAAACAACCTTAACCGCATACTGTCTTATATTTAATGAAGCTCTTGATGCTGATACACTGACAAATAAAATTTGCAGCATTCTGTGGTTTCATACATTTACCAAACCTAGTTTGTTCTGCACAAAAGCTTCATATATGTCTATATGTTGACCTTTTGTTTTCTCATTAGTTTTTCATATCTGACTGAAGCGGAATTGATTTTGCCCTCTGTACTGAAGAATACAAAAGCCCAAACAAAAAAGTATATGCTTATCAAGCTGCGCCATTCAATGACACAGGCTGACCAAATGAGACTGGGGTGGGGTTAAAAGGAGTGTAACAGGTGTTAATCAGAAAGGGATTCCCAAAAGGGGGGCATAGATACTTGACAAGAGAGTGAGAGATTACATCATTTTCCCTTCATGTCCTTAGATGTGTCACTGTGTGTTTGTGTGAGTCATTGCTGTGCACTGCAGAGAACAATGCTGAGGACCTTCACACAAAGCAGACATTTTGACCTGAGGTACAGGAACTCAGTTTGTCCCCCATGATCATAGTACCCAATATATTTCAGTTTGTCTTATCTGAATTTGATCCCTTACCGTTTTACTCATTTAGATGCTCTGCATGCAGGCTTTAACATCTGCTTCTTTCAGTCCTGAGCTCTATATATACAATCTGCATAAAATAATTAGGATTGAACTTCCTGCACTCCAGTGTGCTCTCTCTCTCTCTCTCTGTCTCTCGCTCTTCCTCCCTTTTGGTCTGTATGCATGTCTGTCTCTCTGTCAGTCTGTCTTTCTCTCTCTCTCTCTCTCTCTCTCTCGCTCTCTGTCCCCCACCCATCCTCCTCCCCCCCCCACACACACTGACCTGCTGATGCAGCAGCACACACTGACATGCCTGTCAAAGTGGCTGAACAGGTGGTGCTGTAATGACCACCTTCTGCCCATCCCCCTTCACCCACACACACAAACACATACAACTCTGAATTGATAGATTGATCCACAGTATGCCTCACTGCAGTACATGTGTATGAAATCAGTCATGTATTTAATGAGGGCACTGCATATACACTTGCACTTGCACTTGATCTCAGAAGGTGATCATCCAATCGGTGAAACTGTGCATGTTTTTCCAGCTAGGATTCTATATTGTCATGGCATCTCTCTCTCACACACAAACACACTTATAAATCTAACTATCCATGTGGATACCTTATGCTGACATCATAATTAATGCTATATCTACACCTAACCCTAACCTTAACCAAAAGGTCATCTTTTGGATATTTTACTTTTTTCAAGCATGTCCCCACAAAGTCAAAACTGTCAGATATTCCTACCCTCATTTAGGCATTCGGTCCCCACAAAGATATAAAAACTTGCCCACACACACAGGTTCATATATTTTTCAGTCACGTGTGTTGTCAGTGTAACATAACTCATGAAGCATGTTTGCCCTCTGGTACGCTTTGAAATCTTTATTTTACTCAATACCCACAGTTGCTAAGTGAATGATTCCAATTCAGCACTTCCATGTTAAATATGCAAATGTGTTAGTCTGTAGTCTGTAAAGCTTTGGAACCTGATCTAACAAGAGTCAGAGTGTGATTGAAGCCGTCAAGCCTCCAAACCTCAGCATCAATCAGTCAGCAAACAAGTCTGTGTGTGTGTGTGTGTGTGTGCCAGTCCTAAAGTTTCTGAGGAGGGGGTTGGGTTGGGGGGAGGGCAGGGTGCTGGCTTGACAGCCCAACACAGTTGGCACAACCTCGTCCAGAGAGAGGGTAATGAGAGAGAGAGGGAGAGAGAGGACAGGGTAAGTTCGGAAAGAAGGAAAAGAGGTAGGAACTCTCAACTCTTTGACTCTAGACACTCACCTTGGAAGATCTTGGAAGGAAAAGAAGCAAGCCTGGCATGAGAGCTACCACTACTAAATGCATCTGAATTCCTGGCCTCCTTCGCCTCGTCCTTTGGTTTCTCTCTCTCTCTCTCTCTCTGGCACAGGCCACTCCACTGGCAGGACAGCACAGAGCCTTTTTCTGTGAGTATCCCTTTCATTCTCACTTTTTTTTAACATAGCACCGGAGTGAATCTTCAGTACAGAGTGTGAATGTCTAGTCTGACACACTTAAACTTCACAAAGAAGATCTTAATGGTATTTTTGGAGTAGGTCTCTTCTGGGTAGTACCTTTTAAAATCAATATTGCAGTGAGATATTGCAGAAAGTCGGCATTTGACTGTGGATTGTAAAAAAATAAAAATAAAAAAAAAAAGTTAATCATTCTGTCCATTTCTGCATCACCGGCAGTTACTCAGGCCTCCATGTGATGAGATTTTTTTATCTCATCCATAAGCTCTGGCTGTTTTATCCACAGCTACTCATTAAATACTTTAGATGACAGAATCTGTACTGCTTAATAAAATGATGATTTTAAAGATGTGTGTTAGCAATTTTGGTTTTTCTCTTTTTCCCTGTCTCTCTCACTTTCTCAGCCGTACTTAAGTATCTGAGTATTATTTAATGTGTTGAGGTGTATTCTACTGTGTTAGTCACTTTAATGTAACCTTTCTGTCTTCCTCACTTTCTTGCAGAGGTGGAAAAAAACATCAGAGCCCATCCCTTATACCTACTGTACAGGAGGAAACCCCAAAGGACCTCCATATTTTAAATCTTTTGCCTCCAACTGCCCATCATGACCTTGCTGGCCTCTGAGAGGTCGCTGCTCATCCGGAGCAAATTCCGCTCAGGTAAGCATTAAGGTCAGAGTTCACATGAATCTTGAGCACGTAAGAGCATAGCTAACATATGTGAGAGTGCATGTGCGTGGAGGGTTCTGGTTGGAGAGTGTTGGATGGTGATTGGTGGGCAACCACAGGTGTGTCTATGCTGCTGTGTAATGGTTGGCTGGTAATGAGGACACCTCACTTTTCATTTGGTGTGATTTCATTTCATCTGGGTTAAAGAATATGGTTAAAGAAAGAGCTAGTACAAGTGAGTATAGTTTTGGTTCGGGTGTGGTTGAGTCGAGAAGTTCTTAAAGCATGTAGTGATGATGAGAACCTCTAAAACAATTCACATATAATGTTTCTGTTGAAATTCAAATGTTTCAAAATGATCATTGATGAGAAAAATGAAACTGTGGATACTGCTTCCCTCCAGGATGTTGACCAAAAATGTATTGGCTTAGTAATTATGAACCTATATTTATGCCTAATTGTGTATTTGAGCCACTGAAAAGATTCAAATGTGCCACTGATTAGAAACCTCAGTGAAAGTTTTCTAATCAGCTGTGCTTTTAAACCCAAAAGATGTTGAATGAGAAATAAGTAGACATGAATATTGTCTGAACAACATTTTTTTGGACAAGAGTTCCATCAATATTTGGAACTGATGATTGTATTCATTTTGTAGTTTGTCATAATTTTGTAAAATCATAATAAAGACTAGACATAGGGGACTGTTACTATAAAAGCAGGTTTATTTTACATAGGCAATTTATTTGCGTAGGTAATTTATTTATTTACATAGGTAATCCTATTCAAAATCTATAATTTAATATGATTTGCCTTTTTTCCTTTTTAGTCTATGATACTGCTAGTCCTGGACTGGAAGCAACATAACACTGCACAGTGCAGGAACTTTTGCTCATTTTGTCATCTGATTCATCTTTTTAGCTAATAATTAATAATAATTAATCTTTTTAGCTAATAAATAGTTGTTGATTTCAGTCAGGTGTTCACTGTTGTGGTTTCATATGCTGAAATTGCTGATTGCACTTGTAATGGTCTGAGATATTAAGATGGGCAGGATGCTTCAGTTTACAAAGGATTCACAAAGGCATTTTGGTGAGCACCCAATGAGGAGTGTTGGTGTTTCCTCATTAAAATACATGTGGACAGAGGGAAGACCATGTGCCTCTCTCCTCTGTGCTTGGAACCCTTTCAAAAACCAGTGCCCTCTGACACACTGCATCCACGTGGCCCCCTGACTGAAGCACTCTGGCTTTTAAACGCTGTTCTTCACATTTTTGGTCAAACCAGATGATTATGCACAAAGTAATTTGGCCTTGGATGAGAGAGGATGAAGGCCTCATGATGTGAGCTTTGTGGAAGAGAGACAGGAAGATTGAGTATTTTGGCGTGTTAATAGATTCTGTAGCCCTAAAATAGTGAATTAGCGGTTTCGCTGTGTGCGACAATGATACATTTTTATTCCATTTAAAAAAAAAAAAAAGCAAAAAAATGGGTTAAATGCCATGTGTGGCAAACACAGCTGTCGTGTTTTCTGAGTGACAGTATTACCTGGAGGAAGAAAGCCATAGCTATGGGAATAAGGCTAAACGGTTGTCTCTTAAAAGCAGCATATACTTCTAACCAAATTATTGTAACCAAGTGCAATTTATTGTGCCTGTTTTGCACAATTGTGTAATCAGTGTTTGGCTTCATCAGTATCAGAGAGAAATTGTGCCAAATCTAGACATTGCTGCTGGGCTCATGGCAGCTTGACAAGATTTTTTTTAAAGAATTGGAGTGGCTCTGAATTGAAACAGCTATTCCAAAAATGCAGACGTGCATCAAAATGGTTTTTCTATATATTATATTCCTATGTAATGAATATGCAAGTACTGCAGTTTTAAGAAATGGTAACAGAATTACGCTAGAATAATAAGCTATATTTGTAGGAAGCTTTTTATTTAGCACATCTGGTCATAGTCATGTCTACATCTGAAGTAATTCTACCACTTATTACATCTGAGTATCACTGACATTACTGTGATGGATTTGTTCGCACTTATCATTGGACAGGAAGCGGGGCATATGATGTGCTCCTGTTTTTCTTTTGACATTGTTCTGCGATCCTGTATTGTTTACTGCCCTGCTCTGCCATTGACCTTTGACGCACATCTTGCTTCTGTTTACTTGTCCTTCAAGATTAAACATCAGTACTATCCTTCTTCTAGCCAGGACTCTGTCCTGACCTTCAATCTGATGAATCAGGACTACAGAGAATAATAGACATGCTGGAACAGTCCTGGTTCTGTGCAGTACATTAAATGAAATTAAAGATTTGTGAACCCGTGAAACATTCCTTTCATTTGAATTGATTAATTGTTTATGATAACCTTTTGTCCGTAATAGAACTTAAAAGTTGCACAGAAGCGACAGCAACTGACTTGACACCAAACTTAAGACGAATCCCTTTTAATGCAAGTGTGAAAAGTGTTATACAGCACATTTGCTGAGCCTCTGTAATGCTGCACTCATGGCAGGTGTATAAACGTGAGGTCTTCCTTCACAACAAGGGTTCTGACAGTTAGTGACACTAAACCATAAACTGTTGTTTTAAGATGCCTGACCTTAACAATTGCTTTTCTTGCCTTTTCCTGTTTTTTCGAATGGAACCAAATTCTTTAAAGCTGTCAGTGGAGCTGTACACAAACAGGAGCAGAGGCACCAGCATATACAGTGCTGTTCCACATTTTACAGTAAAAGTTCTTGGTACTGTATATCAAAGTAACCGCTTTGAATTTTATTCAATTAAACTTCTTCAATTTATTAGATCAGACATTGATGTAAAAAGCCTACAGATTTTCTAGAAAAGTGAAAAGAGGAAGAAATTACTTAGCAGAAATGACAGTGAGAAAGAGAGAGAGAGAGAGAGGGAAAGAGGGACAGCTGAAAGGGGGATGGGGGATGACAGAAATAGAAGTACTGAGGGATAAATAGTTACCTCCTCCCCTCTTTTCCTCTCTCCCTTCACCTGCTGATCCAAGTAACTGTATGCGTGTGTGTGTGTGTGTGTGTATGGAAGTACTATGGGAGGGTGTGACAAAAAGCGTGTGTGCATGTGTGCTCCTAGAACTGAGTGTGTGAGCAGTATGCATATGTGCCTGATGACAAACTTGGTTTTGATCATGTAAAGAAATGACTGACGCAATACACTTCTAACTGTAATAAACTGTCACAGCTATAAACTGTTCTTATGGCACAATGTCCCACCACACTGCCGTGCACTGAAGATGAGCTTTACACATGGCGTAGCAAATACAGTCTCTTACAAATGATCCATTTTATAAACCACAGGGTGCATCCATCAATTTTCTTAAGAGATTCCTGATTTATTGTAATAATTCCCTTCTTTTTCAGTTCTGCAGTTGCGAATACAGAATCGCAGACAACAGAAAGAGCTAAATGCTGACTCCGGTGAGTGTGTTCATTCATTTGTGCTGTGCTCCTTACGTTACCAAAATATCACCATTACAGAGTGGAAAAATAGGCTAATTTATATCATCTCAGTCAGCATTTTATTCCCTACAATAAAATGATTAAACCCTACAGTTACAATAAGACTCATGACTTTAGCTTCTTTATTTAATTCAGTACTCTTTTTTACCAGAAGGTGTGAAGGCCTCCTGCTCTGACAAAGTAGGGGAGAAAGAGGCCAATAGCACTGGGGTGAGTGATGTGTCAGAACGTAATAAACAAGAAGCACAACTACACTCATAAACCAATAACCATGGTGAAAGAGAAAACATATAGTAAAAGTTTTGTTACTTTAGCACAAATGGAAACGTTCTTAACCACTGCAGTGAGTAAAAGTACTTGTACTAAAAGGTTTCTGCTAATCAGTCATCAAGCATGTAGATATTTTCTAGTATTTCTAGCTAGTTCTAGACTACCTATGGAATGGGGAATGATCAGTAAGAAATGGTCAACTTAAGAACACTTTTCAAAAGAAGTAAACTTTACAGAGCTAAACTAGAAAAGTATTTAAAAATTTTCTAGTTTTGGTCACTACTTAACTACATGACACATTATTTTTCAACACTGACCAAATCTACCTCAATCAGGATACCGACAGCAATGTATTTTATACAAATAAAGCTCAAATTGCTGGAAGGATGTATTTACACCAAAATGAGCAAATGTGAAAATGCTAGCAAGGGTCAGGACCCAAGGAAGAGCCCATGAAATGGAAGATTGTATAAAACTGAGGTGTATGCTTTTTTTAATTCCACTATTTGAAGTGTACATGTAGCTATTTGTATGAAAAATCATGAGACTACGATCTTCCTCCCTAAGTGAGTGTGTGCTAGGCTATGCAAGTGTGTATTATGCTGTGAGATTGTGTGCTAGGCTATGTGAGTGTGTGTTATTGAGAGTGTTTTGGTGTTAATGGTTGGTGTCACTGGGCTGTTTCCCGATGTAGCATCAGACATTGGATGGCACCACTCTGAAGTCGCCCCCTAGTGCTCTGACTGCTGAAACTGCACAAGGTGATTCATGATGCAAGAGGGAATGGGAATTGTTTTTATAAATATCAATCATTAGTACGAACTTTGACCCAATTGTAAAACTGATTCATTAGTTCATATGTTGTACTTTTTTTGCTCTTGGGGTTACACCCAACCAGAAGTAGACAGTAGGCTAATTAAAGTAACAAGAAATTGCTTTAGGAGAAAATTGCTAATGATAGCTTTCTTATATCCAATTCATTAGTCCCCTTCAAACTCCTTTGAGGTTCTCTTTGAAATAACATGGCTAGCTGATTAAACCTTGTGTACCTTCCCTCTCCCATTTTTTGTAGACAAGGCTAGCGGTGGTGCTCAGAGACAGAAGAAGGCTCGACTGGTTGAGAATGTCAGTGAGAAGATCCAGAGGCGATCTGGGTCCATTGAGCTACTTCAGAAACACACTGCACCGTTAGAAAACAGTGAGTGAAAGTAATAACCCATTCAAGACACACAGACACACTCACTTCTGTGGGACATTTCAAGGATGATTTCACCCAATACGGTGATAAAAACACTTTACAAAGCTTATAAAGTTATATCATTGTGTCTAATTTATTAACTGCACTGTCTTTGATAGTTTTTGGACATTACTGTTACAGCATCAGTTAATGTCCCCTCAACTCCAAACATAACATTGATGGACCTCTCCCTCTCTTGACTCTCTGTCTCATTTTATTTTTCAGCTTCTGTTTCCTTTTCCTTACCCTCAGATGTCTTCGAAGATGACATCTCCTCATGTTCCTCTGCATCCCCCGAGCAACTCGGGACACACCAATCCCCCAGCTTCTCCTCGTCACCCGGGCTGAGCAGTGACCAGTCACTGAGTGATGTGTCACCTGTTGCGATGCCCATCAACCACAGCCCAAGCAGTGTTCAGGTATTTACAGTTAAAGACATTCTTAAGATAATGAAATATGTATGTACAAAGATTTCTATGCAATGCCCTCCTTCAGCGATGGTTTAAAATTATAAGGTCTCATTTATCAAAAAAAAATATTTTTTTTTTTTTTTTTTTTTTTTTGCTTTTACTGAGATTTTACTCATATGCTCATTATTTGGGTATACTTTACTTGAAACTAAAAACTGAGACAAATCCTTTAATGGAATTAAAATATCTATAAATTTTCTGTTCAGATATGATTTCTAACTTTTTACAATGTTATAACAAATATTTCATTCAAATGTAAACGTGCTTTTCTAACACACAGAATCTTTGCAACCTAATCTTAACAACCTAAACACCTCATATTGGTGGTATATATACTACCTCATAGTGGTATATGTTTCTTTTATTCTACAGCAATTTGCAAATGCTAAGAATTGTTTTTATTTATTAAAGAATTAGTTTTTTGCTTATATTTGCGTTTAATGTTGTGAAACATCCAAAAAACATGTTAGTTACTTTTAAGTTATAACAGCTATAAACAGTCTTCTCTCCGTCCTGAAGACTTTACTATGTAGAAAAACTTGAAGTTACAGCTTTACCTCTGTTACAAAGAGTTGACGCTGACGACTGCTTTCATAAATGCTATATTAACATTTCATCACAGAAACCTTCACCATATCAACGATTACGCACATTTTTAATCAACCCCTTCTGACCAAGCACTGAATTGAGGATTCAGCAGCACTGTGGTATAATTGTCTGCTTTCAGTGAATAAGAATGTTTTTTGATTTTTATCATAAAATAAATGATGTACCCATGTTTGAGAAACAAAATATTACAAAATGGTTTTAGATTTTTTTTATACCTCATAATAAAAGAAAGCTCTTAGTACTAGATCTCAAGGGGGACTCAGACCTTTGTTCCTTGTTGTAGTAGAGGAAAAATGGAAACAAGTGAAACCCAATTATATTTTAAAAACTAATTTTGTTCATCTTGCAGCAGTGTGGTTCAGCTTTGCACCCAGGAACTGAGGGCATCACGGAGTCAATGACCATGACGGTGGCAGGGTCAAACTCCATGGCAATGACTGGAAGACCTAAAGGAATGTATGTGCCCTCTCAGACGTCATTGCTGCCAAAGGTACAGGCTCACATCATGATTGGGGCCGGGACATGAAATGCTTGAATGCACTGGATATGTACACTGGGAAAAATGTGCTAAGCACTTGACTATATGTAATTTTGTATAGCTAAATGACATATTTAGAGTGTGGCAATATTAATTTATTAAGATGTTCAGTTCAGATCTGCAGCCTGATAAATACACACAGCTCAACTGATTTTTTTTTCAATTACATGAAATTATAATGTTGATTTCATGTTTTGTCCTGATTGACTTATTTTAAAGTCATTGGCTCCATTTATCCTATCATCTTTTTCTTACTTCCTGCTTTCTTTCTCTTCCTTTGGTTCTGTTGATCTCTCAGACAACTCAATGCCTAACCCCACCTACTCATTCCATTCTTGGAGGGTCTTTATCCTCGCCACGCCCTCCACGGCCACGGAAACCTCGTGACTGTAAGCCCAAAATGAGGAAGCTGAAGTACCACCAATACATACCCCCAGACCAAAGGGGCAACACTGGAGGCACTTCTGGGAACAATTCCCAAAAGAACAGCAACACTCAAGTTCAGCCAATCGATCCCGCATATTCCCGCCTCCTACACCAGCAGCAGGTTTTCCTACAACTGCAGATTCTAAACCAGCAACAACAGCTCACTGTGGCAACCAGGTAAATTAAACAGTACACAATCTTACTGTATTAACCTGTGAGACTTATTATATTCTAGTAGGCCTGCTACTTTATGTGCCTTACTATGAAGAGGCATATAAACCACAGACTATTAGGTAACTTACCTATTTAAAGTTTCAAATAGATTTTAACAAATACATTTTGTTGCTATTATTACTATACATCATATTTGTCATCAAAGAGGGGAATATTACATATGGGAACTTTATCATACATGTTTCATCTCGGCTGTTACCTCCAACCCAGACTGCTACTTTCATTTAGCTCACACAGAGCACTAAACACTGTTTCAGACAAAAGTGCTAGCAAATGGTACCAACAGTGGGGTTTGTCAGTTTAGACGTGGTCACATGGTGCATTAAACTTAATATTTAACTGATGCCAGATTGTGCACTGCGCAGTAGGATATATGTGAATATTGAATGAACATGAATATTGTATTTTTTCTCCAGTTATAAACCATAAAATAGAAATTTGATATCACTGTGGTTTGTGGCATTAAATAGTAAATATGCTTTGTTTGTGCATCAACCGTAGCCACAAACATCCAGCGTAAATGGCCACTTGTTTAACATAGGATTGAGTTGGACATGGCATCACTGTAGTCTGTTGTAAAATGGGCTTAAAAGGAGCGCCATATTGAATAAAAGCCCTCAGCTAATGAAATTTCTATATGTTTAAAAAACAGTTTTAATGATTCTTTTAAAATACTCCACAAGTCAAGGTTTGGTAAAACATCTCTTGTGACCCCAAGCTGGGGAACCTATGGTCTAATGGTAAGAGTAAATAAGTTAGAAGCTGAGGACTTTGGACTGACTTGCTGTTCCTGGTCAGTGGTTGCTAGTAACCAGATCCGCCATTGGCAGTCTGTGATACATCAACCTACAGTAACTGTTTGGTTTTTAATGTGGAAACATTAACACTGACACATACATGATCATCAAGGAATTACTGACATCCACGTCATTTCTGCAATTAACAGTGAGAATCAGGTAGTGACGATTTCTGGTGCTGGACCACAAAGTTGCCTTCAGCCTGCTCCCCTACAAACAAACACCACCCACCTGGAAACAAGCTCCATCCACAAGCTAGAATTGCTTCCCCCAAACCTTGACGACCTAACAGTAAGAATCTTACAATGCTCTAGCTAAATGAAGAATAGATTATTTCTAAGTTGTTGAGTGTTTTAACTGTTTGTCACAGGTGTCAGAACTCCGACAGCAGTTACGCAAACGTGGACTCCCGGTCTCTGGCACAAAACCTGCTCTGTTAGAGAGGCTCCGCCCCTTCCAGATGCCCCGTCCCCAGCTAACACCTGCCCCACTTTGCCAGTTGGAAGGGACCCTAGAACCTTCTCCACCCCCTAACCTAAGCCCATCTAGCAGTCCTTCACAGATTTACATCCAGCCATCAGCAGTGGTGGAGGAAGGCTTGGTTGGTGCCACTCATTTGACATCCCCCTCTTCTTCTGCGGGTTCAAGTCCAAACCTGCAGGCTCCCTCACCTCCGGTGCCCTCCAGTGCTCTCTGGAGGTCAGAGCAGGCAGCAGAGGAGCTGACCGTGGAGCTGGAGATGAGGGAAAGGATTCGGAGCAGACCCAGAGGAAAAGCTCTGGGTGCAGTCACACAGGCAAGGACAAACACAACACAACTTCATGATTTTATATATATATAAAATGTATATATACACATATAATCACAAAGTAACTGCTCCTCATTTGGTGCCTTTGTATCTTATTTCAATTGCAGACAAGTGGAAGTTCCCTACATCCCTTCCTGCAACAGGACCCAGGATGTGCCAGAGGGAAACCAGACACAGAAGGACAGGAAGTGCTGTTTACACAGGTGAGAACAGATTAGCAATCAAACTTCTGTATATTGAAAGTGTATTTATTGCCCAATATTATTAAAACACATCTTAGAGCTAAGTTGTACAGAATTGTTTATCAGCTTTGGAGATATTCCAGGTATAATTTAAGCTGAAATCTCTTGCTCCGCGTGGTGTATCAGCAGGTGTTTTCCTGTCAGCCGTGTGATACTATCTCCCAGGATTTTGAACTACCGATGCAAATCACAGCCAGCCCAGAGCAAGCTCCACCCCATACTGAACGCAGTCTGGAGGAACTATTGCAGGAGGCCATTCAAAGAGTACAGGTGTGTGCGTGTGTATGAGAGAGAGAGAGAGAAAATGGGTAATATGTGAGAGAATCTTTTAGTAAAAGCCTATTATCATCCTTCCATTTCAGATGGACCCACGTGAATCCATAGATGACATTTTGGAGGATCCTGTTAGCTGTTCTGGTTAGTTAGCAGCATCTTCTTGACTTTTAACCATCACATATCACCATGCGTACTCCTGAATATAATGGAAATGTTATTTCCATTAATAAAAATGTAAAAGGAATGTTATTTCCATTATATTTAAAGAATCTTGGAGTTATTTCCTGCCATGCTTGTTTTTTCAGGTAACACCATCACTTCAGAACTCCAGTCATCCATCACCACCCTCTCAGGCTCCTCCCCTGCCTCACCACCTGACCAATTTCAATCTACCCAGCCCAACTCGAAAGGTGAAAGTGGCCGCTCATCTCCACTTTGCTCTTCACTTCTGTTGGAGCTTCCACCCTCCCCTGCCCACACCCTGCCCCTTGAATCTAACCCTGCACCTCCTCCTCCTCCCCTCTGCACAACTCCTCCTCTAAGTGCTCCCTCCAGAAAGAGGAGGTCCGATGTGCCTGCGTTTGATGCTGTTGATTGGCTGGAATCCCTGACCTCTGGCCTGCACCCTCTCACGCCTCCCGTGGCACCTTTCGTGGAAAGCGACTTTGCCCTCGATTCAGACCTGAACATAAGCAGGGTCCTTGACCTGATGGTGGAGCAGTGGTGAGGGACATGAAGGTGTGCATGTGGGGTGTGTGTGTGTATATGTGTATGTGTGTGTGTGTGTGTGTGTGAATGCGCGCGTGCATGTGTGTGTAATTGGATGCTTGACGGGTAATTACCCACTGTTCAAATCTTGTCTCCCTGGAGAGGTGACCCCATCTCCATCCTTTCCTTTAATATCCATCCATCTCTGTCCAGTGATGTGACCAAACAGATTCTGACTGGTGTTGACTGCAACTCTCTACTCCACGCAATGTCGGGAGAGAGAGAGAGAGAGAAACCAAGTGAGAGAGAATGCAATGAAGACATTACACACATGTGCATGTGCACACATACACCATACGCTTGTATATATAAAACTAAATAATTCCTGCAGGCATACATACTCCCTCAGCGCCAGACAAACCGTCGGCATGAAGAGGGTGAGTGCCTGCAGTCCCTTTAAACATGTTGTGTGTCTTCACAGGGAAGGGTATGCACTCCCTGTGTGTATGCTTTTCTTTGCTGCTTTCTTGTGTGTGTATGGGTTCATACATACACGTACATGTTCTTTATCTACACTTTCTGCACACTGTAAGGTGCCATAAGCACCCGAATGCACTCATTTCTATCTGTGTCTGCTGTTGTACAGTTATTTCCCTGATTGAACAGAAGATCTTTCCATGTTACTTAATGTATGCATCCAAATAGCTGTAATCATTTTAAGCGCTGGCACGGAGTCAAAAAAGCTCAGTTCAACAATGGGTCCCCTAGAGACACTGGGTTAGAATGGAAATGCCTTTATATATCTCATTGTTCGTTACACGAAGATGTAAAACACCTGTCTTGGCTTGGAACCTGAATCTCTCCCACTTTTTAAAATCCTATTATAAATAAGGTTGTGAGCTATGATCTCTGAGCAGTGTTCAGGGGATAACACTGATTTCTATTTAGCAAACATATCTAGAAGCTTTTGGTTTCCAGCTCTACCAAGCAACACAATTTACTTACCGGGAATATCTTCAAATGTTATATCATCCACAATAACATTGATCTTTCAGCAGCCGTTTGCTTAATGTAGTGTGACTGTTCACACTATTACACTCCATAGCAAAGGTTCAGTCTTTCTCCTGAAAGCCATATTTGGCCTGGGTGTTTCTATTCCTTTGCTCCTGTTGTTGCACTAAACAGCAAAGAGCATTAACCAACCAAATAAAAAATATACCATTTTCAAAATATATCATTTTAATTTATCAGTATATTTATTGAGTAAATTATTCAATCTGTCACCTTTTCATGTTCAACTATTCAGCTGTGTCGTAAATGTTAAGAACAAAAAAAAAAATAAAGTCTTAATTGATTTTTCCCTTCAGGTCTTATTTGTCTTTTGGATTTTGTTCTTCACAATAAACAGAGCCATGCCATTTGTAACAATATGAGAAATATGCCTTGAATAGGTTATATAAAACTCACACATAACTGTGAGATTTAAAAAAAAAAAAAAAAAAAGACAGATCCTTACATTTTTCTGGATGTACTGAAAACTTCCAGAGCTTAACGCTTCCATAGATTTTTGTGATGCCCGTAATGTTGCACATACTGAGTGTTATGCTTAGAGCTATGCTCAAAATCAAATCAGTTTGGTTAGTCTGAAATGAGCCAAGGTAGTCACGAAGTTCACTTAGTTTTCATCTTACATTCCTGCTCCTCAGGCTCTCAATAATAATTTCACAGCCTATAATATTGCTCTAGAACTTTGGAGTCTCAGCAGCAGGATCTGTCCTTTTATTCACCATACTTCACATTCTATCAGATTTTACACCCTCTTTCAGTATGGATGAGGTTCTGCCGCTGGTTTGCCTCATGTCCACGAAGTTTAATTACTTTGGCCAGACTATTTCCTGCAATCACTTTATCTGAGCTGAACATTTCTTGTAGTGTTAAATTTGCTGTAGTCAGCAGTGAAATGTACTTCATCACACTGGTGTCTGGATATCCAGTTATCATCATCAACTTATATTAAAGTAAATCAAACATTTAGATAAACATGCATATCTGTTATAAAATCCTTCTTAATTTTACACATATTTTGTACATTCAAAGATTTATTCAGAGTGAGGGCTTAAGTACTTGATAATACTAATTATCCACAGTTTAGCTATTCATACATTATTCATATCTGTCTCCATCATCTTGATAGAGAGGTTCCACCATCTGCATGGATTAATTAAGTTAAAATGTTAATTAGATCCCACTTAACTAAATATGACAAACAAAATCAATATTGTTGAAATCCATACACAAGTCTTTCAGGTCATTAAATACTCATATGGGATCTCAGCCTAAATATTATTATGATATTGATTCAGCATGCCCTGTGTATGGGTACCACATGAGGAAGAGTATATCGAATACGGTGCACATGCAATGATCCTCTCAAAAATAATGAAATGTCAATTTTCTAAATAAAAATAATAATAATTAAAAAAAACTGAATAAAATGAATAAACTGCACCAATGCTCTTAGGTAAGGAAAACTATTGGTAGGTTGTTCCAAGCAATTTATCAAAGTTCTACTGCAGACTTTAACAGTTCTGTACAATTTAATCAAAGCAGATTTTCACCAAATCATCGGAACTTCAGTAACAGTTATATTAGGTCACTTTTTCAAACTTCAGAGTTCTTGGATTAGGTTGGTAGAATTCCTTAAAACTATCTTATCCGAAATTCCCATTACAAATGAAAGGAAACCCTAGGCTGTCAAACACAAGCCAAGCAAGATGAATAATCTCAGACACCAGGCTCTTTTGAGATTAAACACCCTTACTCTGGTGGAGCTGACATACTCAATAGGGAATAGAAATGAAGCAAGGAAAAAAAAAGGTAAAATAGTTTCTGAGTTTCTAAAGTGAACAGAAAGAAAGGAATCAAAATAAGTCAAGCATTTCTTCATCACAAGGTAGCAGACCATGTGCTCTACAATACAAATGTACTGAAAATGATGGCTTACAAGTTTCTGTGTAATGAAAAACGCTCCACCTTCACTTTGCCACTTCATGGAAATGAATACCAAAAAGGCACATTTCATGTGTAAAGCAGTACGAGAGGTGTATCAGTGAGTGTGAGTGTAAGTGCGTGTGCCCGCAGGCTTGTCCTTTCCTAGCCTCCCACTGCAGGGGATCTGCTGGGGAATGCACTTTTACTTTGATCGCTGGCAGAAGGTCAGCTTCATTCGATTTTTTCACAGCACATCATGTGCCTGCTTCTCCGCTACAGCATCAGGGTGTATAAGGTGATGGGGGCCGCGTGTTAATTGCTCCTGCATGGTCAGAGACTTAACCGAGCTGATCCTGTAAAAATGCACACGGCAGGGTCATAATGGTAGCCACTGTGTGTGAATGCTGGGGCATGAAAAAGATTTTAGGCTTATCAACTTTGACATCCAGAGAGAGACAGAAAGATAAAGTTGCCAAATTGTGAAAAAAATTGTGCTGCCAACGTTCAAGCTTAGATATTTCCATTAACTTGAATGATGTTAATTTCTACACAGGCCTGGTCATATTCGGTCGATTAGGCACTGAAGGCAGACCACATATCAGTGTTATCTGTGTGTTTCTCCGCTGTCTCCTTCCCACAATGCTCATTCACATGACACAAGAGACACTTGTATCTGACCATGAAGCCTTTAGAGTTTATGTTTAATCTCACCTGGATCCTATAGCCTCGTACCTTCTGTAATCATAAAAACTGTCTCATCCCAGTATGCTCATACAGAACACACCTTCAACACACTTAGTACTTTTTGACATTATAGTATACAGTTGTAGAAGAGTAATTATGTATAATCCCACTATCCGGTGTCACCCAGAAGAGGACAAGTTCCCTTTAGAATCTCAAGCTTTCTTCCTCATGTTGTCTCAGGGAGTTTTTCCTTGCCATTGTAGCCTATGGTTTGCTCATTAGAGATCTATATCTATGTCTGGAATTCTGTAAAGCTGTGACAGTGTCTATTGTATAACAGACATAATGACATTGAACTGAATTGAACTGTGCTAAAAACCTGGATATTACAGTGAGAGTTGAAATAAAAAATAGTAGTAGTAATGGAAAGTTTTATCATATGCATTTTTATCAAATCTTGATTTCTTCTACTAACCTACATACAACATCTGCAAATGCTTCCTGTAAAACAGATAATGTGTGTATGCAGTGATAGGATTGATTTTGATGATTTCTGTGTTGATAATATGAAGGGTACTTGTCAAGGTCGCTCAGTGAACATGATTTTAATTTATGTAATCAATGCATCAGTCTTCTTTTTCAAGGAAAATGAAAAGTGGTTTATATCCTTGAAATATCCACCCCATGTGATTCATAATATGACGGATGAACAGTGGACTGTAAATTTTAATTGGATAGCATTCACCATCTGTCAGATTTCCATCAATTCCAACACTGCAGAATAGAGACTGCAGTCACTGTAATGTCTACCAACACCCACCTCACTGAAATAGCACGGATAGTTATAAAACATATATACCACAACGCTGATGAATTGGTCATTGATTAATTTTCTATAACAACAGCTCTGACAATAGTGCTGGCTGTAATTCAAATCACAGGTTTATATTAATGCACTCAGTTTAATAGGTTATAGTTTCTATAGTAACAACATTTTCACAGGGACTTGTATGATTAAGAGTAATAATAAATGGATAAAAGTTATGTGGTTATTGAACCAATATGAAGCTTTCCACAAGGAGACATTTATTCAAAATTTATGGAAGGAGTCTTGGCTGTCAGTGCTTTGTAAGTCAGAGGACGGAGGATTTTGTGCTTTCCAGTTCCTTGGCAATGTGGCAAGCTGTGTTTTTTTTTTGTCTTATTAACTTCAAGAGAGAGAACAAAAGAGAGGCTGGTGTATGGAATGACTGCTTATAGTTGCTGTAATGTAAGTGATAACAGGAAGTAACTTATCTAAACATTTAACTAAAAATTGTAATTGTTGGCAAACAGCTGTGGTATAAGAGGAATAAAGTGTAGTTCTTGGAAAATAATCAGTGTCTTGGTGGTAACAGTACCTTTGCTTTGTGGCTTCATCACATTACCCTGTCATCAATTATTTTCCTATAACAGCATGCCCCAATTGTTTTATAATCTCTAAACAGCTAAGGATTTCAGTGAACAATCAGCGATTCTAAACAATACAATATAGCAGCACAAAATGAAAGTTTTGATAGTTTAACATTGTTAAACACAAATAAATATTTGTGGGACAATATGGCACAACTGTGAGCGCTATGGCATTCTTTTTTCCCCTCCCCTGCCTTTTCCTTGTTCCCATCCTCTGCCTTGCTCCCTTGTTTCAATGCGTTTCCCCCTCTTTATGCAGAGCTTCATTAGCACAGAGGTCAAAGTGTGAAATCAAAATGCATGAATGCGGGCTTTGCACCGGAACGTGAGTGTTAGCTGAGCAGAAGCACATTGTGCCGGATCTGTTGTCTCTGCTGGGTGCTTGTTTGTACAGGTGGAACCGTGGGAGCCAAATGGACCCAGAGAAAATGATTACATAACGATCATTACTCTACATATGTCAACAGCGGCAAACACCCAAGGTCATTATCACACTTCTGGTCTTATTCTGTTCCAGTTGCCTAGCTCAGTTCTTTTTTTTTTTGTCTGGCCTAATCCATTCTAACTGATTCACTCTGACCAATCCCTTCCTCTTGAGTAGGCTTGAGTTTAATTTGCTGATGCTTCCTGTGGCCTTCTTTAACAATTTTGATGGGCCAGACAAAGAACACTGATAGGTATTGAAGAGCAGAGAGGATCAGAGCGAGGGAGAATTTTAGGTTAGATTTAGAGAAGTCACTTGAGTTAATGATAATAAGCTCTTGCAGTATGTAGATAGCAATCTGAATGACATGGTGAGAGAGAGTAATTACAGCCTCAATTAAACAAGAGAATCTCAGATTCAGGTCAAAAGCTCTACAGAAGCGTATCTCTGACACACTGTCACTTCATTACTCCCGTTTTCTCTCTCTCTCTCTCTCTCTCTCTCTCCATTCCCTTTCTATTTGTTTTCTGTTAGTAGGCTATCTTGCACGTTGCTTTCCTCTGCTCATCTCTATTTAATGTTCTCATTCTATAGTCCTTTCCACTTTAACCCCCCTTCAGTTCCACTAGCATGAAGCACATGTGCTGCCCTCCTCATTGACCTCATTACCTTGTCCTAGTATGTAGTCATGTTAGGTTGATAGTAAAGACCTTACAGGCAATGTTATAGAGATGAGCTTCAGTATCTGGCCTATGAGGACACAGGCCGTTAATATTTATAAATGCTAAAGGAATCTTTTGAAGGTCAGCCTCTCTGGGCTGCCCATAAGTGCTTCTGGGAATCTGAACTTTTGAAATGTACATAGGATCATCGCAGGAATATGTTTAACCCTTAAATGCATGGATGGCCCTCAACCATTTATATGCACATGGGTTAATCAGTAAACCAGCAGTTCAATAATATCAAACGAACTTCAGTAATACTGTAAAACCGTTAAAAGATTTTACGTATATTTTAAAAGATTTTATGTATATTTTTTTCACATTTAATGTAAGCTGTGTTACAAATCACTATGAACTATTTATAGTCAGATATTTTGTCTATAGATGCCTAATATTTTAGCAATATTGCAAGAGCAAGAGTGTGGTTATACTGAATATCAGCACGGCTGTGATTCACAGCAGGCACAAGCCGAGATTCAGTATAACTGCACAATTGCGAGTGTGATATTGCTTTTATACAACAGTTCTATAAACAAGGAATTAATATTGAGTAAGTGACATTTTTGAAAAAAAAAATAGCCAAATGTTCTGTTCATTTTTGTTTCACTAGCAGAAATAGATCCTGAAGAAGCCACACTCACTTTATAACACATCGGCTAGCTGGCTAGCTAGCTCACATTGATTTGTACATTCCTGTTAAACGTGCTTCCACTAAAATTGATGTCCTTTCTTCTTTTTCATTTTCATCAGCTTTCATATTTTAAGCCAAAAGTTATATTCATGAAAAGTATAGCTTGTCGTGTTCGCTGATGATGTCGTTAACACTACTGTAGTAACCATTTCGAACTAGGAAGTGGCAAACACAGATGAGTGGAGTGATACACACAGTGAAACGTCCCGGTGAGGTTAGAGGAAATATAAGCCCTCTTGGAATGCCACTTGACCAATCAAATTAGTGCACCAGAACTAACTGTTGCATAATAAACACATATTGAGTTAAATATTAATGAATGCTGTTCATTAACAGATGTACACTGTCTACCACATATAACAGAAACTGCAATTTAAAAAAAAAAATCAGTACTGGTAAATTGTTCAAAGCAGAATGTTTCAAGAATGCTAGAGGGGTGGGTCCTAACTGAAAAAAAAATAGACAAAATTGAATAGGGAAACTAAGTCATGCATTTAAGGAAAAAATATGTATTCATATACTTTAAATGATTTTAAACCCCTTTTCATACCTGCTCTGCCCCAACACACACACACACACACTTTTATATTACCTTCATTGTAGTTACTGAATGATCCATTGAGGCTATCGATAATTTGCTTTAAAAATGAATAACTGTGTAATGGAGTGGCAAGGTGGTGCAGTGGGTATTGCAGCCTCATAGCTTCAGGGTCCTAGAGCTCCTGAGCATGGGTTACAGGGGAACAATAACTTTACATTTTGTATAAGAAAAAATTGCTATCCTTCTTTAGGAGAGAGCAAATAAAAAAAACCAAACACTTTGACATGTGACT
>CM075003.1:21777111-21797829 GCA_037576675.1 Pangasius sanitwongsei
TATACATTTTCTCGCCCGCACCACACCCCACCACTGGCCAATATTGTTTTGCGACTCGATAGATAAATATATATATATATATATATATATATATATATATATATATATATATATATAAACTAATGACTAATGATTAATATATTAGCAAACTGTGTAGAATTGGTCATGCATATGACAAGCAAATACAGAGATTGAATTATGTTTTTAGGCAAAACAGTGTAGTTCTTTCTAAAAGTTTTCACATGAAACTATGGCATTGTTTAATTTCAGCAGTTAAAAACATTTACTTTTTACTTTTTAATACTTAAGTTCATTGAAACAGTAGTTCGTAGTAACAATGTTACTTTAACTTGAGTACATTTTTAGCTATATACCCATTCATTCATCTTTAGGTACCACTTCGTCCTAATCAGGGTCGCTGTGGATCTGAAGCCTATCCCAGTAACGCCACCCTGGATGGGAGACTAGTTCCTGGAAGTTTGGCTGGATACTTCCACTTTGGTTTGAGTAAGATTTTGACACATTAACTATATTTTCACTTAAGAATCATTTCTCAATACTTTTCCACTCCTGTTTAAAATAATCTTAAAGAGAAATGAAAGAGACAAACACAACAGTATTATCCCTGAGTTTTTTTTGTTTTTAATTCACAAAAAAATTCTCATGTAATTCCCATTAGGCCTGCCTCATCTACATATACTAATCAAGTTCTTTTATATTTGTTTATTTTAGTTGTAAGTCATTCACTGAGACTATTAGGACAGCAGACTGGCTAATGCAAGAGGCTGGTCAAATGGCCAAAAATGACAGGTAGGCTTTGAATCTCAGAACCAGCATGCAAGGCCCAGCACTGTAATTCTATCCAGGCAGAAACAGCTGGCCAAAGCTCACTTGCATACACATTTGATCTATCACTGTAATATTGGAGCTCATACTTAAGTCAAAAACTTGGGTGTGCAGTTAAGGTTAACCTAGCATCTCCCACTCAACCTAAGACTGGGCTACCATCACAGAAGTGTGCAATATATGAGTAATGGTGCAATATGCCTACACAGTGATTCAGGGGGACAGAATAGATGTACACTGTGCTAGTTCACACTGCAAAGTGCTTGATATGATTGTCGCCTATCTGACTGACAAAGTATTGTGCATTCAAAGGTTACAAGTTCAGGTATTATTATGCAAATTTTTTTCATGTAGAATAGACAACTTACATTGAGCATTTGTACATAGGGGAGGTGTTATCAACAACTGAGTAACAGCCAACGGTAGGTAAGGGGAAAAAAAACCCTCTCTGTGTTGATGATCTTTCCAAAAGTCTTGCACTGATCTTAAAGCAAAGTGTACAGGAAGCTGACTGATGCTCACCTTCAAACAGATCTAAAGCAGATATTACTGGTGCATTTGCGAGTCTCTGCAATGCTGTAAGATAGATCAGCTAGGTGTACATACATGCAGTTTTACTGAAGCATGCCGGAAAGTGTGCGACACAAACTGTCAATCTAGGTCAATGGAGAAGGACATGGGAAGGTGTTAGTGTGTGTATACAGGATAGAATGCTAGCAGGATTTAATGTATAGAACAGCTGTTTGTCTAAGGTTTTGACAATGTCATAGCCAATTTTAGCTGGGAATCTTAAAGAGTGTAATTGCCCTTGCTCGTTGGGCAGCAAGGATGGTGATTTTTTTTTTTCTCCCATGTCCATCAGAATAACTCCAGCTACTCTAAGACATGGATACAGAATAGCTAATGTAGCTAGGAAGCACATTCTGCCACTCTATATAGTTTCATGTAGCAGCAGTTCATACAGATGTGGTTACTTAATGTGTCTTTGAGGAAGAGGTTTGCCCTCACCTTCTATGATTCATGGGTGTCATACAATAGGAGATAACTAGCTAGTGGGTGTGCACTGACAACAGTTAAATAAGAAAAAATCCCCCACATCAGTAAATAGCTTGTATTTCTAAAACATACTGCTGATTATGAATATCCTGATGTAATCTTCAACAGCTTTGAAAAGTAACAGTATTTGGCTGGTTGTTTCATTTAACAGGCAGGAGTGTGGCATTAGTCTGATGAGGAATTCAATCTCACAGGGCTCCTGAATGTGGAGGAACATGATGATGAAGAGTCTGTAATATCCACAGTGTTCACCCCCATCTTCTTCAGTGACAACGCATCCGTGACTGAGACAGAGCGGGAGAAGGAGGGACGCACAGGAGTGACTGAGCCTGCGAAGGAGGTGGAGGAGGGAGGAACAAGGGTGTAGAGGAAAATTGACAGAAAAGAGAGGTTTTTATAGAGATACTCAAACATGCGCTGACAAGATGAAGGCATAACATTCTCTTTAACCTTTTAATAACAATCTGCTTTGGCAATTCTGCTTTTTTAAGATGCAAAGATGAAAAATGCAGGTGCCGGTGTTATACACAGTAAAATGTGTGTGTGAATATGGAGTGAAGGGAATTTCTCAGTAGGGTGATTTGAGAACTTTGCAATGGCACTGCTTTGTCTAAAGGGGCAGTAGAGGCACATGCTGCCTTAAGTGCTGTGTGCTGTTGGATGAGAGCATGATGTTCTTTTATTATGAGCTCAAAGTCAGGGGATATCACCCACTGGACTGTAATTACTGTCAGGATTATCATTAGCACTGTACGCGGTTGCACTTTTGCCAACAGAAGGCAGTGGGAGGCTCTGAATGACACTACACACATACATACATTCACACACACACACACACACTCACACAGAGACAGACCCATGCATGCCAGTAGTATCATTGGTGTAGCATAACATGGGTGGATGATTTACATTGCTTGTGTTAAGACAGGGTGAGTTCAGGAGCATGGCAGCATCACACTCTTTAGGATCATCACTGCTACATGAACCCCACTCTGACATCACTTGCTCTCTGTCCTCCAGTATCTGTCCTTCCCTCCATTTCTCATACATGCTCCTCTCTCCACCTATTTTCTCCAAATCTTCTCCCTTATCCTCAGGCACGCTCTTCATTTCTCTATCACTGTCACTCTTAATCACTCCTCCTTCCCGACTCCTTTTTTTCTTGCTTTGAGATGTTACCTGAGTCACTCATGTCCTTCTTCATCTTCTGGTTTGTCTCTTGCTGCAGCTGCTTCTCGAACTCCCTCACTTCCTCCAGGCTCATCCCTGTCACAACACAAATGCAGAGCTATGTTAGCCAGGCACACACCAGTCCACACCAGCACTTTATATGCAGGGTACGCAGCGTATGTATAATGCCTGAATAAGCTGCACTGAAATGACTTGGAGTGCTCATATTTGAGAGGGCTTGTCAAGAAAAGCAGTGTAATTAACCCAAGGGTCAAAATGACCCTTTGTAAATTTTTACCTAAAGTACAGTATTAAAAAGTTTTTTTTTTTTAAATGAAAATGAAATACCAATTTAAAAGATAATATTTATATTACTGAGATACGGGTAATGCTTAGGTTATTTTGACCTGAGAGTAACAAGGAGAAGTGAAAATGGAGATATTAAGTAATACATTTTATAAATTGAAAGAGACAGCCTGTGTGAATGGGATATCCTGACCATAAGGGTTAATAAATGAAAGCATTGTAAAGCTTTATACTCACCATGCCACTCATCTATCCATGCCACTGCCTGTCTGTGTCCTACCAGCAAGATGTCACGGATATTCTAAGGGGTACCAGGCAACATTGTTACACACTGTAATCACTGATGATATAACAGTGCCACATAAATGAATCCTGGGAAGTTTAGCTCAGGTTTTCACCCTGTGGATGAACTCTTCTGTCCGGCCCTGGAACCCGTAGACCTCAAAGCTGCACTGAACTCTCTTGTAGGAGCACATGATGGGCTTAGTGTTATTTCTCCAGCCATCCACCAGGGGGCCACGCCCTGTCTTGTCTGACACCCAGCTGCACAGGTCCTGCATGGGTTAATCAGTCACATACATGTTACACACATACAGGTGTGCATGCCTGAGAGAGAACACTTTCTGTGCTATTAGTGCGTCTTTGTCAGATTCCGATAGCAAGATAGATTTCTTTTCTAATCTTGAGTGTTGTAATAAGTATGTATGCCCTATGGCCTCACAGTAATTACGAAGACCACCTATGATGCATTGCCTCCCTGTAATAATTAGCAGAATGAGCACTCCTAGTATGGTGTTTGTTGCAGTGTCCTAACTATGCCCTAACTCACAAATGATTTTGTCCCTTAGATTTACAGCAGTTAAGCACAACAATAAATCAGAAGGTCCAGTATCACAACACTGTTTACTGATTTACTACTCCAGAAGAGAATGTCCTCTAAATCTCTATAGTGTGTATGTGTGTGAGCATGTATTTAGCTGCTTATGGAGTCCAAACGCCCCTGTAATAATAGGATTACATGACAAATTTGACCTTGGTTAGACTGGTCAGCATGAAGAAAAATGTCTTTATAGTATACCTATATAAGTTAGGGTTAGGGGTAGGTGTAGTGTTTTATCTACAGTGCTATGAAATTCAATTAAAATAAATCACAAAGTAATATAAATGTGTGTGTGTGTGTGTGTGTAGGCTAATATTGACTTTAGTGTCTAGCTTTTAGCTCTGTCTCACAGCTCAACAGATTATAGCAGGTTGAACTGGTATGTTTGTGTCTGTGTGTGTGAGTGTGTGTAGGGGGCACCTTTTTATATCTAGGTCGAGACCAAATGTCTCCACAAGGATAAGAATACTGTATGTGACAGTTTTGACCTTGTGGGGACTTTTGGCTGGTCCCTACAAAGAAAGCTTTTTTTTTTAACTGCAGCTTTTATTTAAAAGCATAAAAAGCCAAAAGGTTTCCATCTGGTTACTGAGATTAAGGTTAGGGTTAGATTTAGGTGTAGGCATGCTGCATTAATAGTTATGTCAATGGAAGGTCCTTATGAGGATAGTAAGTCAGATGTGTGTGTGTGTCTGTGTGTGTGTGTATATATACCTCATCTTTTTTGTAGTACTTGTCAGGAATCGGGTCACTCAATATATCCAAGAAGCAGACACTGTCTTGAGGTGTGGGTTTGTCTTCAAACACCTGTACAGGTGACATCAGAGAAAGTGGTCACATGATCTTTGAAATGGCCCCAGTGACAGCACAGCATGGCAGGGGTGAGAATGAAAGTCACACTCATTTAACATCCTCACAAGAGGTCTGTGAAGTGAAACCCACTAGCCAAATGTGCTGAAGCCTGGAAGGCATTCATTTTTACTGAGTCATGCCAAAATTGAAAAGCGAAGAGCAAACATGGACAAATTGCAAGTTAGTGAAACAAAAAGACAGAAAAATTATGTAATGTGGAACAACACCAAAATAACTTAGGATGGAATGATTATCAACTGGAGCAACATTCTCTAACATACCTTTTGCATGACACTGTGTGAAAAACATACGATGACGAAAGACAGCCTGCTGCAGTCAAAGCCAGTGATTTATGCAAACTACTGCAGGCAAAGGGATCTTTGCCCAAGTCTGCTCACCTCGCAATTGAGAGCAAGCCACAGAGGGAGCAAAGGCAGAGCGGCCTCGGCTCTGCGGCGCAGCAGGTGCCTTTTATAGCAGCCAGGATGAAAGAGAGGAGAGCTGGACAGGATAAAAACAAGCAGCGTGGGATTCTGTCATCAGTGACTACTGCAATATCAGTCCCTGTGTATAAGACTCTGACCTGCCTCCTCCTCTTTTTATTTATTTTTTATTCTGCCTAGACTCTCTCTCTCTCTCTCTCTCTCTCTCTCTGACTGTCTCACGGTCTGTGTCTTTCTCACTCTGGAGTGTTGCTTCAATGTTTGCTCTTGCTCTTGTCGGCTGTGTTGACATTTTCATGTGTGTTGTTTCCCATTATCCTGTCGCAGGCATTTGTGAACCTGTGTGTTTGTGCGCTCGAACATTTTTACAAGTGTACTGTGGGAATGTCTGGGTGTGTCTATTTGTGGGAAGATCTAGAGCGATGGCATGGTGGCAGGCTGGGACTTGTACACCCTAATTTGCATGGCTTAATAAGAGAGGGCACTTTGAGGCTGAGCCAACTTTTTGTCAGTCACTGACTGTATCCAAAAAGACATCAACACTATCAAAACCTGCTTTATTCACCTAACACAAACATGGACTGCCTTATAGTCTTAACAACCCTGCTCTTTTAAAGGGAAATGTCTCTCTAACTGAAACACCTCAATACTTTCCAATCCCACTTGTTCTAGTGTCTTCATGATGAAGGTCAGAAGCAGAAAGGCTCTTATAAGGACTGCGAGGGCGCAGTGTGCAAATGAATAGGTAGCTGTGCTTTAAAAAGATTAGTGGCATACACACACACGCACGCACACAAAGTGAGTATTGTCACCACTGTACTCACATTCTCATTGCTCCCATTGTTGTTCTCAAAGTGCGTCTCGATTTTGATGCTCAGCTTGGGAAGGAAAGAGCACTGGGCAGAGAGATAAAAAAAGAAGGAGAGAGATATATATGCAAAGTGAGAGGAAGCGACAGGGGGGTGCTGGTTATCATGTATATTCAGATGGTCAGTGAGTGCATCAGGACTGCATCAGTGTTAAAGTCTGTGTATGAGGCTACTTACTGTGTACTCTGCAGCAAAAATGCCAACAGATGCGGGTGGAATAGGAACAAACGAGGGGAAAAAGAGAGAGAGCATTATGGTCAAGGATTTCTCTGGTGCAGGATAATGAAACAATCGGCACACTCTTTCACAGACTCATGCTTTTCTTGCAGCTCATATAAAGTACAATAAAAAATTACATACAGATAAAAATACATATAAAATACTTTTATGAAATCATTAACCTTGTAGCACTAAGACATAAAACTATTACACATACACATAGGAACATTCATTTAAATACAAACAGGCAACACCATTCATGATTGCTTGTGACAAGTATTTCAAATCATGCTCTGTCTCTTCTGAACAGCAAGCAGAAAAGCTGGGTTTGCCATTAACTCGCTCTTTCATTCAAGCCACACAAACCTGGTTCTGTCACTTGTCCCTTCATGAAACTTGAATGTTGATTGGATAATATTTACTACTGATATGGATATGGTGAAGAGGGATTAAATAAATTATCCCCAGTGCACACAAAGTTTCAATCTGTGTAAACATGTGAAATGATTCTCACTGATAGACTGAATGAATCTACAGTCTGAGCAAGGAAGTAATCAGCCGCAGCCTCTACTTCATAATACTGTGTATATTTTTTTCACAGCTGTTGGTGGTCCATGATAAGCCATTTGTTAACAGCAAATACGATAATGTGGATGCAAAACACTGAGATGTATTTTTTATGTATTGTTTTCTTAAATGAGAAGGAGGGCTTAGCCCTGTTAGCCCATATACAGTAAATGTATATAAAGGGTTATTTACAGTATATGTACTTGTATGTATTGGGTTATTGTTACTAACCTGTGATAGTGTATGGGTAGAAATTCCAGGCCTTTTCTGTGACATAGAAGATCATAGGGACAAACTTCTTCATCCAGGAGGGCAGCTTACTAGGATTTAGTGGTAAAAAGGTTACTTGAATGTCATTATTATCAGTATTATCGTGTTGTTCAAGTTGTCATAGTGGTGTGGAGTAAAGTAAATTAAGGCTGTTAACTGCTGACAGACCGCTGACACATAAAACTTTGTAGGCTATAAAATGAACCTTTCACAGAAACCCATCCAGAAAGAGAAAGAGAGACAGAGAGAAAGAGAGAGACCTCTGTACTCTAATAAATGACAGCAGTACAGATTTGTAACCACAGGAACAGAGTGATAGATGTAGGGGCAGATGTGTGGCTGGTTGCGTGGCACAAAGAAGAGATATGAGGAAAAAGTTATACAGTACATGTAGACTGTCATGTCCAAAGTGTTCTTCTCTCTCTTCCACCATCTCTCGCCTTCTCTGTCTCTCTGATTCTTAAGGGACACATCACCACAGCATTTTCTACAGCCTGAGCCGTTCCCGTGTCATAATTATTTCAGCATTAAAACAAAATAAACATAAGAACATTTATTCACCAATTAAGAACATAATGCTTCTAACACACTAATGGTTTGTATTCTACTGTAAAAATGTATTCTACTTCTGCCAGTAAAGTAATTTATGTTTTATACTCTCAGCCCCTCAGGATTGTGTGCATGCAGGTTATGTTTGTGTGTTTTGTGTGTGTGTGTGTGTGTGTGTGTAGTTGATGTGCAACAGTAGTAAGTTACACTCAGCATAGAATTACTGTTACATTCAGCAGTCCAGATAAGAGCAGAGTAGAAAAATTCTCAAACTATTCGAGCCAAAGTACTTTGCTACACAAATATGTGGCTCTGCAATTATTCACTCATTCTTCACTTACTCCTGATTCAGCATGCATAATCTAAATGCTAATGCCTGTGAGAATGCAACACTGATTCAATTAGATTTGAAGCCTGAAAAAAAATCATCATATGTACAACTTTAAAAACTGCCGGAACTCAGAACGATGTTCATTACACGGAGCTGAACACAGTTTACATTTGTATTTAAAATGGAATTTCATTCAACTTGTACTCAAGCATCACTGATGAATGATATTTGAAAAAGCAAAAAAAATCAAAAAAGTACAAACACTACTGCTGCAGCTTCCTCCGTCTTTAAGCATGAGAGGAAATGAGAGTATTAGCAAAGGTTCGGCTTTAAGACAGCTGCAGATCACATACCAATTAAATGTTTTAAAGCTGAATAATTAGGGTTGTGAGCATGTTAAGAAAAGACACCATGTTTAGCGTTTATGCTACCTGACAGACCTGATTGAGGCGAGGAAGGAAGGGATATAAGAAGGAGCTTAGGACAGGAAATTCTGAGTGCTGTTAGACTGACACCTCATCATTCAAAGCCTAAGAGGCTTGTTTGTTCTTCTACGCATAGCAAATGTCATTTTTTTTACTTGAGGAACTAAAAATGATCAGGCAGATAGATATAATAGTGATACTGTTACTGAGAAGAATGTGTCTTCTTACCTGCTGAGGTAAATACGTTTTTCAGTGACTTGACCAGATCCGTATTTAGGGTGTGTGTCAGGCTCATTCCGGATGACCTCCACACCGTCTCCTCCCCCGCTCTGCTCATGGCTGTGCTTATTGATCATGTACAGCTGACCAATTCTATACTGAATTACAGAGAGAGAAAATAGTTTCATTTTTGTCATTTTCCTTTTTCTGTCTAGCCTACTTCTTCTTCTTCTTCTTCTTCTTTTTGCTAGTTATCATTAGTATTTTCTTTCTAACACAATACTTGCACATTACATAAAACAAGTCTTGGAAATACAAATGTGCTGTTATTTGTTAAGCTAATAAAGCAATTTGAATGGAATTTAATTAAATTAAGAGACAGAGAGAAAGAATTAATACACCCTTTTGGTCTCAAACAAATAATTTCAACTTTGGTCATTTTCATCTTTCTTAAATGTGAGCTATTTTTAATGCGTAGGTGACATGGTTACATGTAATATACTGATATTTCTGCATTACTGGGTTAACTCTTAAGCATGCATTATTAAAACTAGTTGGCCTGACGTGGTGACACTTTCTTTTTCCTTTCATTTTTGCATTTTTGGTGCTTTATTGGTGCCACAGATGCGTTTATGTTGAATTAAGTTTCACAGTTTGATACTTTTTTTTATCGCAACCTTTACACATTCATCCCAAAGAAACAGGACAGGCCCTCTGATTTATCACTTGACTATTTGTTCTGAATGCTGCTCTTAAAAACACTCATTTATCATACTCAGTGATGACTTCAACAATGCATCATTGAAGTTCATTATCTTAGCATTTATCTGATTCTCTGAAACCAACACCAAACAAACAATATCTGAGAGCTGCTCTGGATGCCACAGATGCATTTATGTGTGAGCACGAAGCTGGCAGACTTGTTCATCCAGGTAGATGTTCCTATAAAAAGCCTAAAAGTATCACATAGTGTCTTTTGTGTTTTGTGGGATTTCTGTTTATAGCCTCCAGTGTTAAACATTTTAACCTGTTTAACTTGTTTAATGAACAGGAAAGCAGCCACACACACACACACACACACACACACACACACGCACACAGAGCAAAATAAGCTGGGGCTGTTCTTCTTTCACATACAACTTTTCTGGTTTAAAGTTTTACATTATATTACATGCACCTGGTCAAAGGCTAAACCTATTCACTCAGGTCAAGTGAGTGGCACTAAGTTCACTCTGAGTTAACAATGAGCACAAAAACATCATGAACTTGTACATTTCTGTGAGTTTAGTGTAAACAAAGAGAGACTTTTTACGACGGCACTCAGTCACACACATAAATTTGCAGACACCCTCAAAACACACACTTACCTCCTCCACAGTAAGAGGCATGCATATTCTGTACTCCTTCATCAACATGGTGACGTTATGTCGGCTTTTGCTGCTGTCTATCCCAGTCTCGTACTGTGCTGTGTCTCTGTAGCCTGTTCTACCTGCAAACCTTTGTCTGCAGTTTCATCTCAAACAACCTCACTGTGTACTCTAGCTTTCTGTTCAACTCAGTTCTCTCTTTCACTTTGTCACTTCATCCAGTTTCTCACATTAATCCTCCCACTCCCTCAGTCAACAGCTCTGTACTTCCTTCTTCTGTGCTTCTCATTCAGCAGACATTACTTTAACTTAATAAGACTGTAACTAAACCCCTTTCACCTTATCCTTATCTCCCCTGTTCTCCTTTTCACATGCTCTCTTGTAGTTCCCTCTTCTGCCACATCTACCTGCAGGATCGTGTTTTGATTTGCTCTGTTCTTTGCTCCACCCATTGGCTCCACACTGCTTTCAGTGCACTCCAAATTCCTTTCTTCTCTACTTATTCTACTTCTGAGCCTCCCCTTCCTCCCTCTCTATACCCTTCCCCCTTTCCTCGACTTCCTCTTTTACGTTACTCTCTCACCTGAGGCATAGCATTTTCATATTAACCCTTTGACTCATTCTAATCTCAGGCACACACAAACACACTCCACAGCTTCTCTCGGGTATTTCTCTTTGTCAGCCTAGATTTCTATTACTTACTGAGATCACTCAAAAAGAGTTAAAAGATGTAAGAATAAGCTTTGGTCTCTAAATCTAAGTTTCTATGCTGCACTTACCAAATAAATAGAGCTAATTTATGTCTACTCCTTACCAGCACTTGTGTGAATGAACTTACCCAGCAGGAGCACTACTTCAGGTACAAAAAAGGGGGAAAGTATCTGCTGCATAATGCCACACTCAAATGGGGTTTAGGGAAATGTTCAGCATTTTAATTTTTATTTAAATTAATCTATGTTTGAGATTTACACCAAGATGCTGGGGATGTATCATAGTTTTTTTTTTTTAATGTCACATGGACAAGTAACAGTTTGGGCAAAGAGCATACAGACCTGCTGAGATGGTTATGTAAAATACACGTTTTCATCAGCAATCCGGAGTTTTTAATGGCGCTGCGCCAGTTTTAACCTTCAAAAAAGGCAAAGCAATCTATAAACTATTTTAACAACAACAACAAAAAAAAAAGAAAGAAAACAAAACAAAATACATGGCAACTACAATCAGTGGTGGAAAGCAACAAACTACATGCAGTCTCCGTATGGTACTTGAGTACATGGTTCACTTTAACAATAGTTTTTTAGTATAATTAAATAATAGTTTTACTTTTAATCTTTTACGCTTATGTGAGTGAAACAGAGTGATAACATTCTGCAAATTATGTGAGCCAAAAGCCATGGAGATAGTGGAATTTCACAGCTCAACTTCCAACCTATGGAAAGATGCAAATTTAAGCCATTAGCTAGAGTGAGCTAGGCTAGCTAGCAAGAATTTTTGATGTTTTACAGTATGAAAACTCCCTATTAAATTTAAGATATTACTTCGATGTTTAGTAGCTATTATCTGTTGTGTTCAAGAAATCTATGTGCTGTTACAGCCTATACGTACTGCTCGGGATAATGTATAAGTGGCATCTTTGCTAGGCTGCTAACTATTTAGCTAGAAACATGTATGAATTAACATGAGCTAGCTAGCTAATGAACCTAGCAAGCTACTGAAGCCCAACAGCATTTGGCTACTGTAAGTTAGCTAGCCAGCTAATGCTACTTTTCTATATATATTTTGTGGTGTTATTTTCAGCATGGCTCATTTCTATGCATTCCTCATAAAGAGAACATTTTCAGATTAGTTGTGTCAGTTGTAGTTATGTAAAGAATTTAATTTCTAAAGTAATTACTCAAGTAGTTTTTCACCAGACAACTTATTTTCTCTTATTTGAGGAATTTTCTTGGTGAATCTGTTTACTTTTACTCAAGTGAATTATTACTACACAAGCACTACTTTCAGCAGTGCACTAGCAGTTCCAGCAGTGAGTTTCTACTGTATGCTTTACATCACTGACTGCAACCAGCATTTCCAGGTAATCTGAGGTTATAATCTTCAGTACTTGTATTGATTGAATACCTAATTACACTAAATGATAAAAGTTATAACATTATTAGGCCTACTGTATATTAGTAGGCTGGTTACCTAATTTCATTTTAATCAATGATAGCATTTCTAAGTTCTTCATAAGTAATTGTTAGCCCTGGAGTGCAGGAGGAAGTTTTTCATTGCTGTTATACCCGAATTTTATTTAAAGGATATGTCATAAAAACAATATCAGTGTGCCACACTTGCCAGCTCCACTCCTTCTTCTTTCCTGATATGCACTTGTTTTCATAGTGTTTCAATAGAATCTTCCAGAGTAAAGAGAAAGAATAGTGACAAAGAACGTCACATGGGACATTGCTTTGCTGTCAGTATTAAACCTATTCTAAGAAACTTCCATCGGGGCCCAGCATGCTCTCCTCAAGGGTTGCAGTTTAGGGAGCCAAGTTACAACACACGTATATATACACACACACACTCAAACACGCACATACATATGCACGCACGGATGCACACACACTGTGTAGTCGCAATGCAGATGAAAAAAAAAAAATAGCATGAGGGAAACTGATTTGAGCAATGTTTGGTTTCATTGGAAATCTTGCCTGCAGTTAATACTATACTTTGTTTCAACCTGTACGAAGCTATAGCTTTTAGCTGAGAGACAGCCAGAAGAGACTAGTTTTCAGCTTGGACATTGATACTCCATCATGATCAAGCCTGAGAAAAATGATTTTACTTAACTCTTGATTAAACAACAGCTAGAATATGTTGAAAAACAACGAAAAAATTGCAATTGCATATTAACCAGCAGCTAGTTTTTAAAACAGTTAAGCCTCTCATAAAATATTCATCTGATAGTGCAATCCTTGGCATGGCTTGAATAGTTGAATAGTTCATCCTTCACTGGAAATTCGTTTACATTTACAGCATTTGGCAGATGGCCTTATCCAGAGAGGCTTACATAAGTAAATTTGCTTTGTTTCATTTGGGTGGAGAAACAAGGAGAGTTTTGAGTTTTGAAACCTGAACATGTTTTTGCTTAGAATGACATTCAAATACTTATGCAAATGGTAGGTGTGTAGATGGGTCATGTGTGTGGCTACACCTGTGCCAGAAGTCCACTGAGGAGAAACAGCACTATAGTACTGAAAAAGCTTATTGACAATGTTTTTTTGTTATATTACTAACTAATATGATGTACAAAGCTAAGAGCAAACAATTTGTATCTGTCTTATAGGTCCTACAAAGGTCCTATAAAGACTGGTAAGTCTGCTATTATATGCCTGCGCTTTTTTCCCCCCCTTATTTTTATCTTCATTTGAAGGCATAACACATTTAAGTGTAGTTAGTCTATAATCAGAGTTTATTACGCATCTCAGTCATTTTATGCTTGACTGACATTATGCATGTATCACATATGATCAAGCTAATTTGACCTTACACAAACAGATCAGAAAGGTATCAAACCTGCTGAATTTAAATTGATGAGTGCTCTATATACTCCTAAAGTGTTAAGGTGCCATTAGTGATGGTAATTTTACACTAATGAGTTTCCTGGGTATTTGATCATTAGCTGTCATCAAGAAGAGTCAGCAATCAAGGTTCAGTAGCTAAACAGAGTGAAGACTTGCAAAGTTCGGAGGGCATGACTCTGGTGTGTCCACTGGACTTCTTTAACTTTCAGACAAACATGACAATGGTGCAGACATAGCAGACTGACCCACTTTAATGTTCAATGACAAATCCCTGAAAAAGCTTCCAAGTATAGACAGAAGAAGATGGAAGTCCTTCCAACATGCATAACAATATTCATAAATTCTAGCTGTATTTCATTCCTTTTGCACAACACAGCCAGTTCCCATGACGATAACAGCTTTCTGTTCCTATTGAGTGTATTTCACTCTGATCAAATAAATCCTGTTATCATTTTAAAAACGGTTATGTTATTGACATAACAAGGCTCCAGCAAGCATTTATTGTATGATCCAAAGTTTAACACAGTTGAACAACCTTTAATGTAATAGTTAAAGTGGCAGCCAGAGGCAATACTGCTGTATGTGGAATGTAATTTTGTGGCACCTCACAGCTGATCTGATTATTCCATGTAATTTATCTCTCTGCGGTGCTCCATCCTCCCCTTGTCCCATTCTTGATTAAGGGCTACTTCTAGTCTCCATTTTTCCAATACAAGTCCTACTACATCAGGCCACAGAATGAGGCACAATTCTCCTGTGACTGATATACAGTATCTCTGAGAGACAAAGAAATGTTCTTTGTGGCTAAATATTCTGTAAATTACAGGCATTTAATGAAGTTTCTATGAGCTATCTGACTTTTAGTACATGACAACCACAGAGAGATTAATTACTCGTTCCTTTACATTAGCCATTGAGCAAGACTTGCCTCAGCCATTACTCCTAGGATAGCTAATTTAACTTCACAAGCGCCAGATGGAAATGTTCTACTTATTCCACAAAATTTGCTTAAACTTTAAAAAGCTATTCAATTCCTGGATGCATTACTGAGCCTTTGAGATAGCATTACAGTACACTTGTATACTGTATACTGCGAATTGCACCTGTATGTACTATATTATACGTTATTCTTTGTAGTAATATGTAGAATGCGATAAGTAGGAAAGAAAAACATGACAGGGCATGTTGTTATAGGACAATAATCAACACTGGATTGTTAGTGTTGGCAAATTGCTTTGGTATAAGATGAATAAAACACTTTGGGACCACCATGAAATTGATTATAGAGTGCAGTTTGGGATCCTTGAATTCTTTGAGCCTTATCATGTACACCCATCTGATTAAATTAAATAAAGCAGAAAGGAGCAACACAAATCATGTAACGACATGAAACTACCAACCATCAATTCCTACAACCTACAGCTTTAAAACGGTCCCTTTCGTGAATTGCTAGGCTATATTTGTTAAGCATGTTTGTTAAAAGTCCACTATTACAATAGCGCAGCGCATAGTACCTGGTTCGTATCTGTGAAGGGGACAAGTGGAAAACGGCCTTCAGCATAACCTCTGGCCACTTCAAATATTGCGTAATGCCATATGGGCTATCTTCAGAACCAGCAGTATTTCATAAATGACGTTTTGCGGGACATGTTGGGAAAATTTGTCACTGTGTATATCAATGACATCCTGATATAGTCCCCTGACCAAGCTACGCATGTCCAGTACATAAAAAAGGTATTGTCTAGGCTCCTCGAACATCAACTTTATGTAGGAGAAGGGAGAGAAGTGTGAATTTCTGTCACAAATTGGCCAGTCCCCGCCACAGTCAAAGAGCTGCAATGTTTTCTGGGCTTCACCTACTTTTACCAAAGATTCATAAGAGGGTTTAACATAATAGCATCTCCACTGACTGCCTTGCTGAAGAAGTGGACCCTGTCCGCTGATCAAGCCTTCAATAAACTCAAGGAAGCATTCACTTCAGCCCCAATACTGAAGCATCCAGATCCCTCCAAACCTTTTACTGTGGAGGTAGATGCATCCCAAATGACCTGGAACCATGACAAGGAGATTGAGAATGCTCCAGAGGTGAGAATTTCCAAACAGTGTCCAGTGGGAAAAAGTCAAGTCAAGTCAAGTCAAGCGGCTTTATTGCCGTTTCAACCATATACAGCTAGTACAGTACACAGTGATGCAAAACAACGTTCCTCCAGGACCACGATGCTACATAAAACAACACATAACTACAAGAGACTACAAATTGCTACATAAAGTGCACATGCAAAGGGCACAAGACAGTACAATAACTACTAAAACAGGACAATAGGTGCAGTAATACTGTGTAGTATAGTTGTGTATAGTAGTGACAAAAAATTAAATACAATATTTTTATACTTGCAGTAGCAGCAAAATACAGTAGTCAATACAGTAATGTGCAAAAATTGCAAAGGGAGTGGGATGATGTTGAGTATGAGTGTGTGTGTGTGTGCACGTGCGAGTGTGTGCTGTCAGTCCAGTCTTTGAGTGTTGAGGGGTCTGAGGGCTTGGGGGAAGAAATGTTACACAGTCTGGCCATGAGGGCCTGAATACTTTGGACGGAAGGAGGGTGAAGAGATTCTATGAGGGCTGCATGGGGTCGTCCACAATGCTGGAGGCTTTGTGGATGCAGCATGTGGTGTAAATTGAGACCCCAATGATCTTCTGTCCTCACTATCTGCTGCAGGTTCTTGCGATCCTAGACGGTGCAATTTCCAAACCAGGCAGTGATGCAAATGTTCAGTATCCTCTGTTGAATGTGGTGAGGATGGGTGGGTAGGAAATGGGCTTTTCTCAGTCTTTGCAGAAAGTAGAGATGCTGCTGGGCTTTCTTAGTTATGGAACTGGTGTTGAGCGACCAGGTGAGGTTCTCCTCCAGGTGAACACCAAGAAACATGGTGCTCTTGACGATCTCCATGGAGGAGCTGCCGATGTTCAGCGGAGAGTGGTCAATCTGTGCTCTTCTGCAGTCAACAAACATCTCTTTTATTTTGTCCACATTCAGAGACAGGTTGTTGGCTCTGCATCAGTCCATTAGCCGCTGAACCTACTCTCTGTATGCTGACTTGTTCTTCTTGTTGATGAGACCCACCATGGTCATGTCATCGGTGAACTTGATGATGTGATTTGAGCTGTGCATTGCTACATAGTCTTAAGTCAGCAGAGTGAACAGCTGTGGACTGAGCACACAGCCCTATGGGGGCCCAGTGCTCAGTGTGGTGATGCTGGAGATGCTGCTCCCGATCCAGACTGACTGAAGTCTCCCAGTCAGGAAGTCCAGCATCCAGTTGCAGAGGGAGTTTTTCAGGCCCAGCAGGTTCAGCTTTCCAATCAGGTGCTGAGGAATGATTGTGTTGAATGCTGAACTGAAGTATATGAACAGCATTCGAACGTACATGTCCTTTTTGTCCAGGTGAGGACCACATGGAGGGTGCTGGCGATGAAACGTTGAGCGGTTGGGAAGATATATGAATTGCAGAGGGTCCAGTGAGGAAACAGTAGGGTCTTGATGTGCGTCATGATGAGCGTCTTGATAGGTGTGAGTGCAACGGGATGGTAGTCATTGAGGCAGGACACTGAAGACTTCTTTGGCATGGGGATGATGGTGGTGGCCTTAAAGCATGTTAGAACAATGGTGCTGCTCAGGGAGATGTTCAAGATGTCAAAAGGTTTGCCTTCCCAGGCAAATTAATCACATGGCCTCATACCTCTACCGCCATGGGACACCCCAGCACTCACAAGACAATGGAAATTGTGAGTGGACAAGGGAAATACTGGTGGCCAAACATGAAGTGACTTGTGGCCAAGTATGGTGACCCATACTCGGAATTTGTGCTCTGCATAGTGAACACACACACACACGTGAACACACTCCCGGAGCAGTGGGCAGCCTTTTTTTTTCTGCGGCGCCCAGGGAGCAGTTGGGGGTTCGGTGCCTTGCTCAAGGGTCTCACCTCAGTCGTGGTATTGAGGTTGGAAGAGAGTGCTGGTCATTCAAGACTCGAACCCATGACCTTCAGGTTCATCTTCGGGTTACAAGTCCGATTCTCTAACCATTAGGCCACGACATGCTACAAGACATTCATAATTTTGTCTCATACTGTTTAGTTTGTGCCAAGGCCAAACTGTCTCACACCTGGGCAAACTCCTTCCACTACAAATGCCTCAAAGACCATCATCACACCTGGCCATTGATTTCATCACTGATCTTTCCCCATCTAAGCTTAACATAGTTATCATGGTGATTATTAACCAATTTTCCAAGTTCCTGCATTTAATCCCTCTCCCTGGCCTGCCTTCAGCTTTCGAAATAGCAGAACCAATATTCAACCATGTCTTCAGATACTTTGGAATCCCGGAGGATATCGTGAGTGCCTGGGGACCCAATTTACATCTGGATTCTGATGGGGTTTCATGGAGAAACTGGGGGTCTCAGTGAGCCTGATATCTGGCTATCAACTCCAAGCCAATGGCCAAGTGGAGAGGGCAAATCAGGATCACAGTTCCTTCTGTGGGCAGAATATGTGCAGAATTCCCTCAGATACACAGCAACCAAGCTCACTCTGTTCCAGTGCGTTCTAGGGTACCAGCTGCCTTGTTTCCATGGAACGGTAATCCCACAGATTCACCCACAGTGGACAGCTGGCTCAAAAGGGCTGAACAAGTGTGGGAACAGGCTCATCAGCACATGTAACAAACTTCCCAGCTCACCAAGAATTTGCAGACAGACATTGTGGAGAAACACCCATCTATGAACCAGGTGATTGGGTGTGACTCTCTACCAAAAATCTGCATATCATCGAAGGCTGCAGATAGCTGGCACATTGATATATTGGCCAATTCAGAATATTACAATGAATTAACAATGCAAGCTTGAACTGCCACGTCACAGCCATATAGCTCCATCAATTCACGTCTTATGCCTTAAGCCAGTCAAGCCAGGTCCCCTTGCAGAGGGCATTCCCCCCCTACACCCCGACACCTCTGGACAGTGAAGGAGAACATGCTTACATTATCAAAGAAATCTTAGACTCATGAGGCAGAGAAGGTAAACTACAGTACCGCATTGACTGGAAGGGCTATGGACCTGAGGAGAGATGCTAGGTCCCAGCCCACAATGTACTTGACCCTCTACTATTCCAAGAGTTCCATGCTCACCACCTGAATCACCCAGGTCCAAGGCCCAGGGGGAGGCCTAGGAAAAACTCTGCTCTCAGAGGTAGTGCTTCCGGGGAGGGGGAGTTCTGTCATGTCATTGCCGGAATCGGCATTAAACTACATCTCCCAGAGTACAGTGTGGCCTACAAACATGGCCACGGAGGACCACAATTCACAGCCATTACGGACACTCTCACATTCACGTTCACCCGACTACTGATTGCACACACCTGGACTCAATTACCTAAACACTCAGATGAGCACCCGCACTGCATCTTCACTTTGTGAAATATATGCTCTGTGTTATTATACCAGTAGATATCAAGCCTTTGTTTATTGATTGCCTTTCTGGTTTCTGATCTCCTTTCTGGCTTTTTCGCCTTGCTCGTGCCCACCATAGTCCATGTTGATTGTTGAATGCCTGACCCTAGCCTGCACCTTGACCTTAATTCTGGTTTACATATTTGTCTTGATTGCAACATTCAATAAAGCTCTGTATACTTGCACTTGCACCCATACCTGCAAACCTGATGCCTACCAAAAAAATATAAGACCCTTAATGGAGTTTTAATCACTGAATGCAATGATTCTGCTTCAAGTAATGTCAAATATTTGTTTTGTAAAATCATATTTTAATATGCAACTCCAGACATATTTACCAGATATTGTTATACTGTATACTCCAACAAATCCAAGTAATTTTTTAAAATTGATTTTATTATTTATTACTTTTAAAATTTTACTTCAGTACCAGGTTTAAAGATTACATAATATTGTTGAAAATTATGTTATGTTATTCTAAATTCCATACAAAAACAGCACACATTATGATTAAACCTCATAATTTTTATTTGAAACCTAAAATATTTTACCCATTTTTTTTTTTATTAAATACCACTTTTATTCTTTGGCTGCATCCAGTATATCAGATCTTATTCATTTTTTATTTTAACAATAACATTTTATATAAATTGGTATAAAAACCTTTTTAGCCAAATGTATAAAACATACATTTTAAAGCAGCATGGTTCATGAGTATAGTTGGGTGACCATATACATAATGAGTAAAACAATGAAAATGGACAGATGGACAAATGGACAGATGACAGATGGCTTACATTACAATCCAGGATGTTCTTCATCAGATCCAAATGATATCTTTTCCTGTAAGTCATTCTATTTTATGAGTGTGTGAATGTTTTAAAGAGACAGAAACAAAACACAGCAATACACCATAAAATTCCATTCCAGTTTGAATTACTAAAGAGTGTGTTAGTAATTTTACTGGATGTTACATTTTAATCAGAATTAAAGTAAAATTTTATCTTAGAATAATTTTTATTTGATTTAAGCCCACTTCAGCCAAGTTATAGTGAATTACAAATGCCTTCTTATTCACTGTATAAGTTCATAAGCTCACATCATAGCCTATAACATACTGGCACTATAGAATCTACATAGTGGTTTCACTAGTGCTTTCAATGTATAACTTTATATATATATATATATATATATATATATATATATATATATATATATATATATATAAACAAACACAGACAGGGCGCCCTGTGTTTTGAGACTCAGAGAGAG
>CM075003.1:21800909-21856307 GCA_037576675.1 Pangasius sanitwongsei
GTTCCTTTAATTTTTTTGAGCAGTGTATATATATATATATATATATATATATATATATATATGTATATGTATATATATATATATATATATAGTTCTTGAACTTTGCTTCAAGAATCACTTACAAACAGTCAGAGTAATGTCTTGAAGCAACAAAGGCAGCTTCTCCCAAATCCTTTGTGAACTTATTTCCTTTCCTTATCATGTCCAATGAGACAGTATTCCCTCCTGTCTTTAAAAAGAATAATATATGCAGGTATCCTAGTTTCATGAATATGAATAATTATTAGCCTGATATATGCATTCATTATATTGTCTTACTTAAGAGTTACATTATAAATGTAATTTTGCCATGGTGATGCACTTTTGTTGCTTGTTTGTGAATCATCAGGGGTAATACTAGCTTTTTTTTATGCCTGTAAAGCATCCAAATGAGGTTTGCTTTTAGCATTTCTTGTTCATTAGTAAAAACAGTAAGTTGAAGAGAAAAGGTTCATCGTGAGCTCTCTAATGGACACAGAGGACACAGACACAGCTCCAGTGTGAGGAAAAAGGGTTTGGAAAAGTTAATTTATTCAAGGCATTAAATAAATTTAGTTTTGAAGATATGAAGATATATGAGAAGGGCAACATAATAGATTAGCCACATTCCTGAGCTGAGGCCTCCTTTATTTCCCTCTCTAACTGCAGTGGAAAAAATTCCATTGACACGGCGTCTATGTGTGAGACAGGAGCCTATGTGGTGGCAGCCTACTGAATAGGGATCACTCTCTCTCCATCTCCCCCTTGTCTCTCTCTTACTTCCTTATTAGTCTCTCTCTGTGTTAGCCAAGATCCTGTCGTTTTTATCCGACACTAATGCCAGATGCTATATCCTGGTCCACATAGCTAATCATGCAAAGGCCTGTGCTCTTAAAACAATTCCACTGAGAGAATGTGTACACTGAAAGCAAATCCAGTTTTTTTGTCCCTTTGATTATCATGGCGAGGGATTGTGGGACAATGAAGTATATAATCCCATTAACAGCTTGGAAGTGTGTAACATACATCCAGTGGATCCAACTGTAAAGTGGCACTGTTACAACAGGAAATATTTTGCCATTTGTTTCAACAAGGGGCATGGCATCAGCTTGCATCTCCTTCAAATTGAGTCTTACATATATCACACTTGCAGCACTAGGGGAAATGGACAAGCAGATTTATCAGACAGGATGCACTTCCTCTTGGCAGAAAAACAATTTAGCTCACTCAAAAGTATAGAAGTTACATCAGCTGTCATACACTCACTGGACACTTTCACAGTGGCCTGTACCCCTGCTCATTCATGCAATTATCCAAACAGCCAATCATGTAGCAGCAGCACAAGTCAAGAGCTTCAGTTAATGTTCACATCAAACATCAGAATGGGGAAAAAATTTGATCTCAGTAACTTTTACTGTGGCATGGTTTTTGGTGCCATACAGGCTGGTTCTCCTGGGATTTTCACACCCAACAATTTCAAGAGTTTACAGACAATGGTGCAAAAAACAACAAACATCCAGTGAGTGACATTTCTGCAAGGGGAAATGCCTTGTTGATGAGAGAGGTCAGAGGAGAAGATTGGTTTGAGCTTACAGGAGGGCTATGGTAGCTCAAATAACTCCTCACCACTCCTTACATCTGTGGTGAACAGAAGAGCATCTCAGAACATAACATGTTGAACCTTGAGGCAGATGGGCTACAACAGCAGAAGACCACATTGGGTACCACTCCTGTGAACTCCTAGCCAAGAACAGGAATGTGAGGCTACAGTGGGCACAGGTTCACTAAAACTTGACAGATGAAGCTTAGAAAAAATACTAAGCATTGCATGTTTTTATTTAAAGTTGACTTTAAAAGTTGAATCTTTTAGAGTTCTTGCCCACAGTTGTTCAGTCTTTTAGATGATACTGCATCATCTACAGTATGTGATGCATTTACAGAACAGAATCTTTAGTAGCTGCCTGGCCAAGATTGCTGCAGTTTAAATTAGACTACTAGTTAGTTTTGTTTACATTTGGAAAATAGAACCCACTTTAAATTTGTCAGAAAATATTATGGGCAGGTACAAACAAAATAATAGCTACACATATGGGATTAAAAAACATCATATCTAGTTGAGAATTCACAGACCATGCTGACTGTGCTGGCATTTCTACCTCCTGAGTTTTTTACTCAGTGTTTCTGGTGGCATATTTGTAGGGTAATATTTAATAAAAAGAAACAAACAAACGAAACACTTCTGGTTTAGACCACACTCAGTTTGGGTTTAAATTTGTATACTACAGATATGGATATTTGGAGCACTTAACAGCTACAGATACAGATACTGATAGTTTAATTGCATTACACTAACAGGGCACTTATGGGATTTAGGCATGGTGAGAATATTTTTAATTCATCCTCTAATGAAATAGAAAAAAACAACTGCTGTCATGACAGCGTGGCCAAATAATGCACACCTGTGGACATCTCTTGTTAATCAGTATGTTTAATGGGAAATACTCAATATTCCTTCATGCTTGCAAGTCCTAATCCAAAACAGAAACCTATAGTCTAGGATATTTATAGCATGAATTATAAGTAGAGCATTTAAAATTCAGGAAGCTGTGTTTACAAAGTTTCAGTGAGTACTTGGCTATGAAGTGAATTTATTTTTTTATTACATGATTTCATAATTGACAGGTTCGTTTGCATACGCGCTGTAGGGGTGCGGAGATAGAGCTTCACACTGTGTGCAGTGTAACCTTAGCATGAATCGGAAAATGGCTGTGTTCCAATAATCACCAGTTGTGTCGTAGTTCAGCCATTCTGTATTAAATAGGGTACATTTAATTTCGTGAGATTAATTCACTCTTTCTTTGTTTCTTGGCCTCTTTTACTGCCTATGTAGGCCTTGCTGTGTATCTGTATACACTCCCAAAGCAAAATGGATCTTTCACTATCAGTATTTACTCATCTGTTGTGCTTTGAGCAGTTCCTCAAACAGCAGGACACACACATATACACAAACACACACACACACACACAGGCAATGCAACACCATTGAAATGCGTATTAACATGCGCTTTGCCTAATAAATGCAATATCAAAATCTGCACTGTGATATTCTTGTGATCTGTGATTCTTGTGACCTAGCATCAGTGGGATGTGAGCTGGTGGTGGGGTGGGTGGTCCAGTGTGATGAATCCATGAAAGAAGACCAGTTTTAAGAACTTGTAAAAGAACAATCTTTTACCAGACCACTGAGTGAAGCATTCTCTAACTGAATAACTAAATATCAGCCAAGCTTATATGGGTATCACTATCTCCACTAATGATAATGGATCAGAAGTGTCTTCTCATATCATGTTACCCACCTGTCAGAGATAGACTGGGGACTGTAGGAAAGCAAATTTTGGGTGAAAGGAAGGTGAACAGAACAATTAAACGGTACTGCGGCTGTTGATTGCTCATCGTTCCATTCTCTCTTTCTTCCTGTCTCTTTCCCTCTCTCTCCCCCACACACGCTAGTGATGTCTAATGGATTTGTTCAGTGAAAGAGACAGGGAAAATGTAAAAGTCCATTATGCGACAGGCTTGGCAGAATTTCGTCAGCTGGGCTGCATTACAGAGCATGTGCCATACCTCAGTAACAGAAGACCTCCTGAAAAACATTGATTGTCCATGTTGATAGCAATCTGTGATCTGGAATACAGTGTCAGGGGCTCCAGATTCGGTGTTGCTTAATTATTACAAATTATTATTTGTAGTTTCCACATTTTGCCTATAAAAACAAGAGAAAATGAAAATCCTATGAAATTTACATTAAAAAGGAGGACACTTTATGTAGGCCTATTTAAAAAAAAAACAATTACAAATAAAACTGTGCTCTATTGACATGCACAGTGTTTCCAGATAGAAATCTGCATTGCAGGAGTTCAACAGTGTAGCCATGCTAGGTGTTCATTTATTTCTAGTTTTTTTTTTGCTGTGAAGGCTATAGTTCTGTCTTTTCCCCTTGACACACAGCATCCTCAAGCACAGAACGGCTACATCCTAGTCCTGTAAAATCGTCCTTTTCCCCTTTTTCTTGGAGAGACAAAAAAGATATGGCATCAGAGTGCAATGTTGCCAGATTTGGTGGTTTGCTTTACAATAAGGACTATTTTATTAATTGCACTGAGCTGCTAGATAGCCTGTTATTTGAATGCTTTGATTGACTGCTCATGATTTCTGCAGCTTTATGAGTTAGAATTAATTTGGCATATTGCTAATTGGCTAGTTTTAAGGTTTTAAGCTGGGCTAGAAAAAACACCCTCCATTTTTTTTATTTTTTAAATTGAATAATATGATGGAAATGGACCATAGTGAATAACATTTCACCACCTTCATGAAATAAAATGCCCACTTGAGGTGGAAAACATCTTTTGTTAATAACAAGAACAGATAAATTGCAATTTGATGACTACATAAGTCATGTCATAAAAAAATGAATAATAACTGCTATGGATGATTGGCCATTTCCAGCCATAGTATATTTTCCAATCAAATGGAAATGGAAATGTGCCCACTCTAACACCTAACACCTCCCACACAGTATCATCTTCACATCTCTGAAACTGGACTTCTTAATAAGTCCAATATTTTGCCTATTGTGCATTTCTGAACAATTTTCCAGTTAGTTCCTAATGCTGTTGTCCTAAAACTGTCCTATCCGTGTACCGATACCTGGTCCTCCACTGTCTCCAATCCCTAAGCGGAGTCTTGTGCTGGTCCTATTCCAATCAAATAGTACTAGTTATTGGAGAATCCAACACTGCACTCTACTTGTGTTGTAGGACCGTTAATGCTCACTACAACTTTCTATCCATAAAGTGCATTCTACATGATCCCAAACTAGCACTGGCCCATCCTTCTGCTTCTTACATGGTCCTGCTTATTATCCACAGAGATAATGGTATTCAATAGTATTTTTGGCTCCAGAGTTTCAACTTGCTCACACACTAAGTCTTCCTTTCCCGGCCTCCCTTTGGTTGCATGCCATGCCACCCCAAGGGTTTCATAAAACTCTGTTTCATCACATTATTGGCACATAGTTTGACAGCTCACTGCTATATTATCTGCCTGTATGTTTAGTTCGATTTCTGAATCCTCTGTTTGTCCCAGAGTTCAATACCAGTTCACCACCTGGAGCCCTGGACTGATCTATGGGTGTGCTACTCACTGTGATCACAAGCCTACTCCGCTGGCCTGTGGCACTTCAGTCCTCCAAGCCTCCACTGCTACTGCAATCTGATAGCCTTGCAGGAACTTTGTCCTAGGCCCAGCCTAGCTTTTTCCTGTTCTGGCTCCTCTCTCTGTCTCTATCTCTTTTACTCACTCCCATGTCCTTACATACTTGTAGAAAGGAGGGGAGCCATAGAAGAGTGGAGGGTGTGGAAAATTCATTCATTTATCTGCAGTAACCACTTTATCCTGGTCAAGGTCTTGGTTGATACACAGCTTATTCTGGGAACACTGGAGGAGAGGCTGGAACACACACTGCACACACATTGGAACACTCATTCACACCTAGTTTCAATTTAGAGTAGCCAATCCCCCTACCGGCATGTTTTTGGGAGATAGGAGGAAACCAGAGAGCCCAGAAGAAATCCATTCAGAAACCGGGAGAACATGTGAAAGTCCACTCATACAAATTGTCCAGGAGAAAATAAATTTGTCTGAGATGGGGTGAGGAGGAAGTGCGTCAACCTGCCAGGAATATGTTCTTGATTGGTTAAGTGCATGTGTGTGTTCTGAGCTGGAATGCCTACAATCTCAGAAATAAAGGTACCTAACTGTATTTTTCCTTGTCGCTGTGGTGGTACCATCAAGGGTACATTTTTTTGTATGTTTAGTATATATCTTTCACCTGGAACTCTGTATATAGTGTAGCTTTAAAAATACTTTAATGACCACTGATGCACCTTTAAAATTTTACTCTAAAAGCTAATTAAAGGCACATCACACGCACCTTCCCATGTAAAAGATACACACTAAGGTACAAAACATGTCCCCTTGATGGTAACACCCCAGCCATCAGGAAAAGTACAGTTTGGTACCTTTATTTCTGAGAGTGTAGGGTTCCCCAAGGACTGGTTTGAATTTATTACATTATCTCACATTAAAACACTCCACACAGGCAAATGTTGTAACATCATTGTAGTCTAAAAAGGCTATATGGTTTGTATAGTCTGTAACCCCAGCAATCTTTTAAACAAAGTGGTGTAATCACAGACATTTACACTCACAGTACACCTGCTCATTTATACAGTTGTCCAATCAGCCAATCATATGGCAGCAACACAATGCATTAAATCATGCAGATACAGGTCAAGAACTTCACATCAAATATTAGAACGGGGAAAAAATGTGATCTGTGTTACTTTAACTGTGACATGGTTGTTGGTGCCAGATTGGCTGGTTTGAGTGTTTCAGAAACTGCTGATCCCCTGGGATTTTCATACACAACATTCTCTAAAATTTACACAGAATGGTGCAAAAAACAAAAAACATCTTGTGTGCAGAGGGTCTGCAGACTGAAACACCTTGCTGATGAGAGAGATCAGAGGAGAATGACCAGACTGATCTGAGCTGACAGGAAGTCTATAGTAGCTTTTCCTCATTCTGATGTTTGATGTGATCATTAACTGAAGCTCTTGACCTGTATCTGCACAATTTTTTTGCATTGTGTTGCTGCCACGTGATTGGCTGATTGGATAACTGATTAATTACGCAGGTGTACAGGTGGTCCTATTCAACTGTATGTGTACTTCTGAAACATTTAAAATTTAATTCGCAAACATGGTTGGTCAACCCAATCTGGCAACCCTGCTGGAGAGTCGCTGCGCGGAGAGGGCGAGACGGGTGGGGATGAGGGGGGAAGGCTGAGCGTTTCTAGTAAATATTTATATTGCGTTATGATACACGAAGGCGAACGGTGGAGGTGATGCAGTGAGAAAGGGAGAAAGAGAGCAAGAAAGGGGGAGAGAACGCGAGCCAACCGGTTAGTATTATTATTGCACGCCGCTAAGTTTAGCATTCAACACGTGTCGCTTGTGATGGAGAGAGAGAGAGAGAGAGAGAGAGAGAGGGAGGTTGACGGTTGCTAGGTGACCGGGTGCATATACTGAATTTTAACAAAAGAGCAGGGAAAGAGAGAGAGAGAGAGAGGGGGGAGAGAGGAGAGGACAGGGGGAGCGAAAGAGAGGGAGAGAGTAAGTGAGCTCGCGAAAATTGAATCCATGTAGAATCTCTGTGTAGGTGCATTTGCTGGGGAGAACACGCCAAAAGGGATATAGCCCGAGGAAGATGATGTGAAGAGAGCTGAGGGCCGAGAGGAGAGAGAGAGAGGGGGACAGGCGCGTGAAACCCGCAGTAAGTAGCCTACATCTGTAATAAACATAACATCGCGCCGCGGGCTGAGGTGTTTTTTTTTTTGTTGGGTTTTTTTTTTTTTTTGAGCTTTTCTGTGCGGGCTGAAACGGGCGCACGGAGCGTCATTGACGGAACACTGTTGCGGTATTACACGGGGATGCGCGTGCGGGTGCGGGAACACGTATGTCTGAAAGAGATGAGAGAGATTGACTGGTGCGGGATGGAGTGTTGGAAACGAGCCGGCGCGCGTGGGGCTTTGACCCTTCTGTCATTGCCGTGCGCTCGCTCATAGGCCATAAGAACTATGACTTTTCTTACACATGCTATATATCTCTCTCAACACACGCACGCACACACGCACATGCACACGCGCGCGTACGTTTGCAGCATGTTTGCAGGAGACACTGAGACAGCAGAGACGCTAAGTCTGTGAGCTCAGTTAATGAATTCATTAATGAAAACAGCATCTGTATATCAATGGCCATGGAATATTGAAGTGTGTTTAAAATTCCGCCTCTCTGGCCGCTTGAACAGTAGCAGCAACAGCAGCAGCAGCAGCAGCAGCAGTCTTTGGTCCTAGTGCGCTGTCAGCCCGCTTCTCTCCAGTCGCGTAAACTGCGGCTTTATCAATTTCACGGAGCGCAGCTGTCGATAAAGCTCTCACTGTGCGCTGCACACAGCAGGCTCTCCAACACCATCAAGAAGAATTTAATATACTTACACTTGACCGTAAATAATAGAAATTCAGGCTGTTCAAGTGCATAAAAATGTGATTATTTTGTCCATGGTTGCATGATTTGGATTCAAATCGCAGAACATTGAGCCAGGTTCATTAGGCTATATGTCGATGCTGATTAGTTGATAGGCCTACGCGGTTTCTCCTTGTCACGTGATTTGAGTGGATCGCAGCAAGTGGATTAACTGAAATCATTGGAGTGGGGCCTTCATCATCCCATCATCCCCAATAACTATGCATCTCTCCACTCCCAGCTTGGGTCTTACAAGAAGAAAATATTGATTTTTTTAAAAGGTATTTTTAAGCAAAAGAAAAGGAATGGTCATTCACTCACTCACTGCAGGCTTGACATACAACAGGTCTGTACTGTACGCAACTACTTGTACCATGGATCCCTTGCAGTGGCCTCCTTTAGGAGATCAGTGTTACTGCAGAGTTTAATCATACCACAATCCAGCCACATGATCAACTGGATCAGGTGCTATATCTCGGATGGAGCTGAACTCTACAGGTAGGCAGATATCCAGGAGGAGGTCTGGTCACCCATCAGTGAATTTCTTGTCTATACACAGGTTATAAAATTTGTATGCTGGTCATAATGTCTCACAGCATGCCAAAGTAATTACCTTATATGGCACTAGGTAGATTTGCTTTTATTAAATTATCTGAAATCTCATTTGTCAAGGAAATCTATATAGTATTCTGTGAGTGAGCAAATCACTATTGTTACATCTCACTTCAGAAATGCACTTTAAATAAATCTGTATTTATTAATTTAAACAAATATTTTAAATGAAAGTAAGCAATACGCACACATAGGTGCTGCTGCATCACTATAATGCAGATATTGCCGCTCATGTGTTGCCATCCGTGTCAATACAGCTTCTCGCCATCAGTCTCTCAGCTGTTTTCCAGGTTTCAAGAAAGGAGCAAGAGAGGAGTCAGAGAGAAAAAGGAGAATGTATGGGGAAAAAACAAGACAACGAGAATAGTGTAGAGATGGTGTAGAATGAGAAGATTTAAAAAATGAATACACACATAATGAGGGAGATGTGGCAGTAGCATAGTGAATTTTAGATGGAGTGTTAAAGCTGGGGGAAGAGGAGAAGAGTGGGATGGAGTAAATGGCAGGAGGGAGGACAGTGTGAAAGAAATCAACAGTGGAGAAAGAATGGAGAGAGGAGTAAGCGAGAGGAAGATGAGGGAAAATGGGAAGTGGGGGGAAGAGGGGACAGCTGGAATTGAGTGTCTGAGGCTAAACATGGTTGGAGGGCTCAGACTCTGAGATGAGAGAAACTGGAGTCACTGTTTCCGTTCGTCTTTGCCTTCCTGCCTCCTTTTCTCCTCTTTTTTTTAAATATATATATTTTTTTTACCTTTGCTTCTGCTGTCTACCTTTTTTTTCTCAGTAGTGCTTATCCTGAAGTCGTCCTCCCTTACATCTATCTCCTTTATTCCCTCTTCTGCTGTTCTTACAGCACCTCACCGCCTGTCTCTTTCATTTCCTAACATCTATTCATCGATCAGTCCACCTGTTTTGTCTATCTATGTCTGTCTGTCTGCTCATGTTTGTGCACACTTTGATCGAATAACAGAGCTAATATTTCCAGCCCACCCCAAACTACATTGTCTTCCATGTTTCCCTCCTTCTGTATCCCAAGTTCACTTAAATGTGACTAATTAAGGTAAAGCTCGTTAACACTGTACATCAATTAGTCTTTAACGAGATCAGAGACCAGTGTTTGAAGGAGATTACAGTGCTCCCTTCTCTGCCGGCGCCTTTGTGGTTTTGGTTGGGCCTGCAATGATAAACACGGTGCTAATTCACATTAGCTCACGGACACAGTTCGGGTCAGATGCAGCAGTGGGACAACACACTAACATTTACAGTCACATATGCATACACATTATACACACACATATAAGCTTAAGCACATTTGCACACTGACATTGTTTTTGGCAGTGCATATTATTCTTAGAGAGAAAGGCAGTGAGAAAAAAAAGAGAAAAAGTGAGAGGAAATGTATGGTGTCTCTGGATGAATAGGTTCTGAAAATGGAAACATAAAGTGTTAATTTAAAAACGAGCTGCAAATGTTTGCTTTGGGAGAGAGTGACACTTGACGGCATCCTGCTCTCCTCAGCCATGAGTTTCTACAGGAAGCTGTCTCTCACCCATCTCCACGGTTACCGTAACCACGGATATTTCTGTCCTCTTAGAACTACGGTCATGTACAGTTACCAGGGAAAACCCTCTTAGAGTCCCATTGCTTCTAAAAACAACTTATGGGATTGAATCAATGGGGATTTGATCAAAAATGAGCTCACCATTTCCTTACATTCCATTGAAGCCTACAGCTGCAGGCCCTTTACACATGCCAATAACCACAGTGTGATTTAAATTGTATGAGTACACCTCTGTCTCATTAGATTAGATGTCATGAGTGCAGATTTTTTATTTTTATGCAGACACATGACGTACTTGTGCATTTCATGAACATTTCACTGCTGCCTAAAGGGACATTTTTAATTTCGTATTTATGGATTTGATTCTGCTGATAATTTTAATGACAAGAAGTGAACATGACAGGCCTTGCTTTATCAGGTGTATCGGAAAATTGAAAAAATTGTTAACCAGTGTGACAAAGGACTAACATGAAAAAATGAAAACATTACAATTGCACACATTTTCAGCTTCCAATAAATATTTGAACAACAAGGTACCTTATAATAAAAAACTATTTAGTTGCAAGCAATATATTAGAGATGTAACCAAATATGAATAAATATTTTGGAATGAATGTATAATGTGTACTAAACAGATATAAATACAGCTATGAATAGGAGGCACACAATTTTTTTGTCAGAAAGGTTAAAAGGACAGATGGTTGAGACTAGGGGTGTGCATCAGTACTGGGATCCTGCAGAATACAATGAAAAAAGCCACTCGAGCGACATTCTCATGAATGTACTGCTTTCATTCATTCAGCCTTAGTAACTGCCTGGTCAGGGTTGAGGTGGTTTAAACTAGGCTACTAGTTTGTTTATATTATGGGAAGTAAAACCAATTAAATCTGTTAAAATATATAGCAGGCAAGTGCAATACTGACTGCACAAGCAGGATTAAAAACATCCGTGTGCATATCCCTAGTTGAGACAAATTATGTATGCGATTGATGTAGCTGAAGTTGAGGAACGATCAGACCCAGAATTCACAGACCGTGCTGAAAGTGCTGGCATTTCTTTTCTTTTTTTTTAAAAAAATTTTTCCTACATTTTCTCCCAAATTTGGTTTTGCCTATCCCCCTACTAGAGAACTCTCCCCATCACATGACAGCTACCAACCAGGGAGGGTGGGGCAAACACGTGCTTCCTTTGAGACATGCAAAGCCAACCCCGACATCTTGTCAAACTGCTGCTCATGCTGTGTCACAGGGCAGTGTAACACACTTGGAGGAATGTGCTATCTGCGCTGATATACACTCATGGATCACTTTATTAGGAATACCTGTTCACCTGCTCTTTCATGCAATTATCTAATCATTAATATCTAATCAGCCAATCATGTGGTAGCAGTGCAATGCATAAAATCAAGCAGATATGGTAATATTGGATAACGTTCACATCAACCATCAGAATGGGGAAAAATATGATCTCAGTGATTTTGACTGTTGGTGCCAGACAGCTAGTTTAAGTATTTCTATAACTATTTCTGTTTCTTATGTAGTTCTGTATCTGTTTCAATAAATCCTGATCTCCTGGGCTGGACTCCATGCATAACAGTCTGTAGAGTTTACTTAGAATGGTGCAATAAAGAAAAAACATCCAGTGAGTGGCAGTTTTGTGGACAGAAACACCTTGTTGAGGTCAACGAAGAATGGCCAGACTGGTTTGAGCTGAAACCTACAGTTACAGTAACTCAGATAACCACTCTGTACAATTGTGTTGAGCAGAAAAGCATCTTAGAATGCACAACACATCGAACCTTGAGGTGGAGGGGCAACAGCAAAAGTCCACATCAGGTTCTATTTCTGTCAGCCAAGAACAGAAAGCTGAGGCTACAGTGGGCACAGGCTCACCAAAACTGGGCAGTTAAAGGCTGGAAAAACGTAGCCTGGTCTGATGAATCTGGATTTCTGCTGTGGCACACAGATGGTAGGGTCAGAATTTGGAGCCAACAGCATGAATCCATGGACACAACTTGCCTTGTGCCAACAGTCCAGGCTGGTGGAGGTGGTGTAATAGTGTGGAGAATGTTTTCTTGGCACAATTTGGGTCCGTTAATACCAATCAATCATCCCCTGAGTGCCACAGCCTAATTGTGTATTTTTGCTGACAATGTGCATCCCTTCATAACCACAATTTACCCATCTTCTAATGGCTACTTCAAGCATGATAATGCACCACATCAAAAAGCAAAAGTTGTCTCAAACTGGTTTCATGAACATGCCTTCCCAGTCACCGGATCTGAATCCAAGAATATCTTTGAAGAATGAAGAACATCTTTGTGATGTGGTAGAACAGGAGATTCACAGCATAAAAGTGCACCTGAAAAATCTGCAGGAATTTGTGTGATGCAATCATGTCAGCATGGACCGGAATCTCAAAGGAATGATTCCAAAATCTTGTGGAATCCATGCCATGAAGAATTGAGGCTGTTTTGAGAGCAAAGAGAGGCTCTACCCAGTATTAGTATAGTGTTCCAATAAAGTGCTCGGTGAATGTACATACATTAGAGCATAGATGCCTGCAAATGTCTCTGAAATATAAATAGACTCCCCATATATAGTATATCCACACTCAGGAACACCTGTACACCAGCTTATTCATGCAGTTATTCATGCAATTATCAGCCAATCATATGGCAGCAACGCAATGCATAAAATCATGCAGATACATTTCAAGAGATACGGTTAATGTTCACATCAAACAACAGAATGGGATAAGAATGGCATGGTTGCTGGGTCCAGATGGGCTGGTTTAAGTATTTTAGAAACTGATAATCTCCTGGGAATTTCAAACACAACAGTCTCTAGAGTGTACACAGAATGGTGCAGGAAAACAAAAACAATCCAGAGAGCAACAGTTCTGTAGTAACTCAAATAAACACCCTTTACAACCGTGGTGAACAGAAAAGCATCTCAGTAGGCACAACTCAAACCTTGATGCAGACAGGCTACAACAGCAGAAGACGAACCTACAGTGAAGCTACAGTGGGCACAGACTCACCTTAACTGGATGTTTGAAGATTGAAAAATAAATCTCCTAGTCTTAATGGATTAAGAAGAGCCTTTATTGTTGAATACGTGGATAAAGTAAAGGTGTGTGTGCATTGATCAGGTCACAAAGTTGTCTGGTTTTCTGAAGACCACATGATAGAACCACTGTCTTGTACTCAGAGAGAAGATGTAGTGTGGGATTGAGGCTATAGGCAAGGATTTGCAAAAACGCATTTATTATTATTATTTTTTTTTTTAAATCAAATTTGTAATATTGCTATAGATTTCCAATGATTACTTTCTAACTATATATTTCTAACTACTTGCATCCTGCAAATAGTGTGTGATTTCATTCCATTGTTTGCAAACAATACAAGCAAAACCAACATATCTTAAAAGTTTAAACCTAGTCCTGTGTTACTGATTAATTATTTTTGCAGTTAGTAAAACTTTTGTCCTTTAGTGTTACCACATTTTGTGGATTAGATGATTTAGTGACAAGGCTATCAAATAGTTGTAAAAATAATGAGTGTTCGGGTTTTACAGCTTATCTCATAAATTGGTCTGAGTGAGAAAGTTTCATGGAAATTTACTGGAAAACTGAACATCTAATATGTCTCATGTATCGCCTATATTCTGTTCTGTTTTGCCCATTGATATTAATAGCTACTCTCCTTTATGTTCATATGCAGGGCTTGTTGCTTTCTTACAGCATTCTCTTTGATCTGGCAGTTATGGCATGCCTTTAACAATGTCACTTCTTTTCAAATATGTAGATCAAGTGTACATGTAAAAGCCTGTGAGCCAGTTTGCTTGGAAGAATGATTAACATAGTGAGGTTGCAGTGCAGGGTATTCAGTCTCCTGTGTGTCAGAATGTTAATCGTGGTTGTCATAAACGCGTGTGTTGGATCAAAGGTTCCTGTGACAGTTTCCTTGTTATGATAATGACAGCACCATGTGGCCATTGACCTTTAATAATGACCATGTCTAACAAAGTGTTTTATTTCTTTGGAGCAGCACCCTAACACGAACGAGGATATATGTCACAAACCAAGTGTGAGTGTGTGTTTGGGCATGTGTGTGACTCTTTGAGCATGTGTCTGTATCATGCTGTATTGGAGTTCACATATCTACAGTATGCTTGTCACTTAACATATCTGTAAATTTGTCTGTTGGGTAGATTCTATGCTACCATTTTGTGTTTAGAATTTCAGACATGAATAAATATGTATGTGTGTATACATATGCATCTGTTTGTATACATCTACATCCAAATCATATATTACATGCCAATGGGAGCCTCCAACAGTGCAGGTGTATTGGTATTTGTGTGTGCATGCCATGGAAGGTACAGGGAAAGCTGACAGCTGTGTGTGCGTGTGTGTGTGTGTGTGTGTGTGTGTTAGTGCCCACGAAGTGTGTGTTGATGTGCACAGTGTGAATCCGGTCTCTTTCTTGGCACCCGGTGTGTGTAAGGATATGGCAGATGTTGTGTGAAAGCATGAGTGTGTGTGGATGCATGTCTGAATTTTGAGTAGACGCATTATATCAGTGGTCAACACTGATAGTGTTCAAAGAGTGCAAATGGATCTGGTTTATGTGAGGGATTTCCCCCACGTCCTGGTTCTTTGTGAAGTGTGTGGGTGTGCAGAATACAAAAGTATGCAGAGAGGGTCGGTATGATCATTTTGACACAATGTGAAAATGTGTGCTTGCTTATGTTCACTATCCTATCCATGGTTTTCCTAACATTCCTCTAAAGCTATGTTGCACAAAATTGTTCAAAATCAGATATATACTTTAAAGGTATTTGATGAAATATAGATTTTGAATGTGATTATCAACATCTTGTATTTAAGCTCTACAAAGTGATAAATTCAAATGGCCAAGTATAATAGAAAAGCATCATTTATTAGGACATGATGATGACAAAATAAGGCAAAACATTTTTTTGGTTGACTAGACCATTGTAAATGCATTATAAACATTTTTAAATATAGTCTTATTTTGGACCCCTCATCTAACCATCTCATGGCTTTCTCCCTTTCCTGGGCTGGGAACTTTACAAAGCAATGTGACTGTTGCAAAGTGCTTACAATTGAGGCTCCTTCCGTAAATGTTAAATAAATGTCTTCTAGTAAAAAAAGTCACCACATTAATGATCTTACATTTTACTTTATTAAACAACACGTATTTTGCAGATATACAAAAATAGTGCACACCTTCTGACCAGTCAAATTCAAGAATTGAACCGTGCTGTGGAATAATGGTAATTAACAAAAAAGATATAATCATTGGTGAAGCTTTCTGTCAATTTAGCACTAATGCAAGGAGTCTGCACTTTGTAACCATCATTAAGTTTTCCACTATGGAAGAGACTTCAGGACAGAGGACTTTGCGCTGTCTCATAACACGCTGTATTTTTTGTTTTAACTTGAATAGAGAGAAAAAAAGAGAGAGGCTGGTGAGGTTTAATGGAAGTGATAACAGAAACTAACTTGTCTCGCTGATGTTCTGCAACATTACAAGTAACTATTAACAGTTAAAAAGCAAGACATGACATTAATAAATTAATTAAAAATCTTAATCATTGGCAAATTGCTGTGGTTTAAGCAGAATTAAACAATTTGGAACATGCTGTTATAGGAAAATAATCAACTTCATTGTGGTACCATCTCATCTCATCATTGATTATTCTTCTATAGCAGCACACTCTGAAATGTCTTATTCCAAACTTAATGAATGCATAAAAATAATTTTACTAGTGGAATGGTTTTGTAAGTAATCTTGGCTATAGAACTATGCTTGTGATTATGAAAATATCTTATGAAAATTTCTAACCATCCCTTATATAGTAATAAGTATGCTGCTGTAGAAAGTTGTTTTGGTGTTATGTAGAGCCTAGATGTTCTGTAAATAACCAACAAGGAAGGGTTTCCAAACAGGGGAATGCTTTTTAAAATTGAATGGATCTCTAAACTCTTAAGCAGATGTAACAAAATTAATGTAATCTAATTTTTAATGCAATATCTCTATTTTATCACAGTTTCAGGATAAGATTTAATCATGGCTGGGGATATATTGTGGAATTGTGAGGATGTTGGAGCTAGCATGTTTTCACATTTTCTATGCTCTTTATTCCCTCAAGGTTAGAATACCACTGAGTCAAATGACTGCAAATTCATCTCTAACATGTTTTCTAGCTACAGGTGGCCTGGAGCTTGTTTAAATTTCTATTCAGTATCTCTTTGGGTAGAATCCACATTTAAGTACTCTTCTTAATCATATATATATTTAAAAAAAATATTTTAAATTGGATCAAGAGAAATTAAGGTGTACTCTTAGATGTTTAAGGTACAGAGCATTTTTAGCTCAGTGAGTGTTTTATTTGGGATCAGTTTGGACCCCAATGGAACAAATTCCCTTCACATTCAGTAAAACAGAGTAGCTACTTAATTTAGTATGCTTTTTGGTCTGTAGCCCAACTCATTATCATATACCTTTGTGAAGTTTGGACATTTAGCTCTTTAACTGATTAGGATTATTTTTTCTATTTTTCATTGTCTCAATGTATTTTATTTATACTACAGCAGTTTGCCAGTGCTAACATTAAAGAATATTGTACCATACTTCTCATCAGTTTATAGTTACGCTAAATGTTGTAGAATGTCTGCAAGACAAGTTATTTCTTATCACCTACATTATAACAGATACAAACATTCATTTCCTCATGAGCCTCTCTTTTTTTTCTCTCTGTTGAAATTAATATGTTATGCTACCAAGAAACATTTAAAGCCTCTTATTCAGTAATTGATATTCTGTAACTAGCTTGGAACTAATAGGAAAGGTGTGTAGCTTTGAGAGTGGGAGATGTAAGACTGGACATGCTGATAGATTCTGGGAGTGAAATGGGTTAAAATGTGTTTAAATTACAAACCACCCACTCCCATAGCATGCAGTACAGGCCTGTGAACCTGAAAGCTAGACCAGCTGTGTTAGTTTTTGCCCACAAGCTCAGCACATAGTCTAGCACCCAGTACCTACTGCCAAATAGCTGCATAGTGCTGATCCACCCCACCGAAGCTTCTACAGAGCCAACTACCTGCTAATAGAGGTGTTTGGGAAGCCATTCATCATCACAGTGCTTCTGAAAAGCAGCCAGCTTTGTAAGAATGGAGCAGAAAATGGGACACAGCCATGGATGTTTGTGAATGGGGCTAAGCAGAGGTGGATATGCAGCTGCCATTAGTGAAATATGCTACAGTGAAATTTAGGAGTTGTGCTGTAAATGGAGGTCAAATGAAAGGACCCTATACCTTTAGAAAGAAACAGAATAGTGTTTAGAACAGAATAGAATAGGAAAGTGTTTGGTTAAATTAAATCGAGTGAATGGAGGGTTAGGAGAATTAGGAGAGTGTAGGAAAGTTGTTTTTTTATGGAGGTTTGCAAATGTTTTGTGATCAAATGTGAATGAGTTGAGGGAAACTCATATTGATTATGATTTTTTTTATATATATATAAAGGTTTTATGCTTTTATGAATGAAGCTTTTTTTAAAGATTTTTTTGTGAATGGGTCGAAACAACCAGTTGGATTGGATGGACTCTGTGAGACACAGAAAGAGGCACAGCATGCTCAGATGATGGGCTTTATGGAGATGTGCTGTTTCTTCACTCAAGTAGCTTTCAGAGCAAGAGATAGAGACAGAAGAGGATAAAAAACAGAGCAAAAGACAGCTTGTAATAGGGTTGAGCATAGAGTCCTAAACTCTGCTAGTGAATATAAACTGAAGGAAATGATTTGATGAATTGCTGTTCAGACCATATGATTCTTAGAATAGTAACCATTGTTAGTTTCTAGCAAAAAATAAACCAAAAAAAAAAAACAAACCAAAAAAAAAAAGAAACAAAAACAACAAAACACCAGGCCTGCAGATGGGTTTAACCAAGTAACATACAGTATTTTGCTCTGCAGAACTTTAAATTCATGCATTCTCAAGAAAATTAATCAAAACGAGAGTCTCTGATAGAAATCCATTCATTCTTTGTCACTTGCAGTGATCCCACTGGACAACACATGATTAATTTGACTTTGGTCCAGAACCATTTAATGGCATGGTGCAATATGAAATCATCTTAGGATTTATGTTGAAGAGAAGTCACATTTGCAGATAATTCCTTGGTGCACTTAGCTTTCAAGTCACCTCACATATTCTGTAAAATTATAGATTAATTGACAACAGCCTGGAAACCTAGTTTTCAAAGAAACAAACATCAGCCAAATAACTATGGTGGAATAAGGTCAGACCAAATGAAAGGATTTCTGATGTAATTTACTTGTTCATATCAAATATTGTCACATCTGTTAATTTCATAGTATTCAGTGCACTAAATCTATTTAACATTAAATCCCTTAGAAGTGTCATGATAATAGGCTACAGTGCCATAATTGCACTGAAATGTACTGATGTCAAATGTATAAATTTCATTACTGTAACCAATGGCTGTTGAGTGATTCAGTAATCTTTCTGAGCTCGGGGAGGAATAGAGCAGTACTAACATGAGAGGCATTTATTAGTTAGACTCCAGTACCATTTCACTGTGCTAGTGAGTGGAGCAAATGTCTGGGTAAGAGCACTACAGACGAAGGAGGAAGACAGTATATTCAGCCCTGTTACACCACTGCAATTATGTAATTCACTGGAGGTGATAAGATTACAACTGAGAGCTGTGTATATAGTATACTGGCTGGCTTGCTGAACCTTATTTGCTTTAATATTTAAATGTCTGATGTAACTATATTGGCTGTAGTGTGAGGACCGCCTCTTAATGATCGTCACTAAAATGCACTCAGAAGCACATCTGCAGTAAGCTGGACAGTGCTCATTATTGAATAATGAATGAATGAATGATTTTGAAGTGTCTTACATAGTGAATTCCCAGTCTCTGCTGAAACCACACATCACAAGTGGTCTCTCGGATACTATGATGGCAGACATCAGTGGCTAGGTGATTTTTAAGAAGTACAAAAAAAAGTGCAATAAAATAGTTTTGGCTTGGCTTACATTTAATACAGCTCTTTCCCTGCTGCTTTGTACGCTGTGCTGTAATTAAAGTTCACTGCAGTTTTGCATTATGCCAGTCCCTTTTTTAAAGAAATGTATTCCTTTAATAGATTGAACAGTGTTACAGTGTATAAATAGTGCATTAACTTTCATGTACAGTGGGGTAGAACAATGTAGGCTTTTGTAATTGCTGTCTGAGCACATAATTAATGGCATGGTCGTTTGTCAGTTGAAGTAGTTGAGATAGCGGCGGTCATCAGGGTGTGGGTGCGATGTTTTATGACAGGTGTTTACACCCGCACAGTGGAGGGAGATGCCAGTGCTGCTGCACCCTGGCAGTCGTGCACTGCTGGAGATCTGGTTGAGGTGCCAGCCATAACGAGCACCGGGCGAATCAAGATCCAGACGGCCTGAGTGTGTTTCATTTTGTGTGTGTTTGTGTGTGTGCATGTGTGCATGTGCTTTCAGGTGTTATACATTTGCATAATGCACATCAGCTTGAGCCTGTACAGTATGCATGAGATTACGAGTGTGTGTGTGTGTGTGTGTGTGTGTGCACATGCATAAGTGCCTGTGCGTCTGTGTAAGCTCATGCATGCATAATGTGTTTGTGCAAGTGTATCTGTGTGTGTGTGCCATACTTCTGCAATGGACTGTGACACACACGTACACACACACACACACCACTTCAAAAATCAGTGTGATCCATCCAGGCTATGCACATCTCACTGAATACTGAATATGATCAAAGTAAGAACCAATTAGCTCCAAACTAGCCATGGAAAGTGAATCAGAAATCGGGGTGTGATATTACTGTTCTGGCTGGCTGTGGGTGGCTTCAAGCCTCAAACAGCAATATGAAAGCATGCATTATTGATTACTGATGTACAAATAATGATGTGGACTTTAGAATCTTTATTGAGGGGAATATCATGCATATGCAGTGCTTTAGAGTTCAGTGGAGTTTTGTCATGTGACAAAAATTTTTGTCCAGGTATTGCCTTAATCGTTGTTAGGAATCTGGCTATAATAGGGTGCAGCTTGGAAACTGCTAGATAATTGTATCATAAATGCCATGAATGCGTCCTGAATGACAATGATCTAGAATGACATTGGTAAGTGTCACAAGCCACATTACATGATTAGAATCGATATTATGTTGGTCATTCACCAATAGTGGAAATGGCACAGGATAAATGAACACAAGTTATTTAACTTCCTATATGACCTATTGTCCTGAACTATAGAGTGGTCTTCGCGTCACATGGAACATAATGAAGTAATGCAAAATATGTTCATAAAACTGTGAGGTCTAATATGACCTAGAAATTATATTATGTGCAGTAATTTCACCTAGATATTTGTTCATCACCAGTGATGAATCGGTACATGTGAAATGTCTGTATATGTTACTGTTATGGATTTCTCAAACACAGATTCTCTACGTACGGGCCAGAAGTGCATCTGATACCTTCTCTACACGTCTTTGTACTGGCCACAAACATCAGATTAGTGTAGGTGGCAATCTGACTGGCTATTCATACCTTTAGCAGGAAAACAATACTCTGAATCAGTGGTCTTTTTGGAGCAAGATATAATCACTGAATTAAAAATGGTGTCCTAACATAAAAAACTAATTTTTGATTATTTGTGAAGTTTTGTTTGAAACAATTAGTGTTGGAAAATGAGACATCCTTGCATATTTGCCCAAGGGCTACCAAATGAACTGTTTGGCCTCTGAGTATTTGTGCTTTGCTAGGTTGATGGTGGTTTGAATTTCCTTTCACTTTAATGAGTTAAACTTTTAGTGATTTGTACATTTGTTAAATGTACAGATGTACAGTGTGGCTAGCTCAGGGGAACATCAATATTTCACACACAACATACACTCACTTTAATATTTAAATATTTACGTAAATATTTACTATTTAAGTCACTTTAATAGTACCCTATTGCTCATTCATGCAATTATCAGCTAATCATGCGGCAGCAGCGTAATGCATAAAATCATGCAGGTCAGGTCCTTCAGTTAATGTTTACATCAAACATCAGAATGGAGAAAAAAATGTGATCTCATTGACTCTGACCATTGCATGGTTGTTCATGCCAGACAGGCTGGTTTGAGTATTTCAGCACCTGCTGAGGTCCTGGGATATTCAATGCACAACAGGTTCTAGACTTTATGCAGAATGGTGCAAAAACAAACAACAACAAAAAAAAATGTAGTGAGCAGCAGTTTTGCAGACAGAAATGCCTTGTTGATGAGGTCAGAGGTCAAAGGAGAATGGCCATACTGGTTTGAGCTGAGAGAAAGGTGATGGTAACTCAAGTAACCATCCTTAACCACTGTGGTGAGCAGAAACGCATCTCAGAATGCACAAAACATCATGTAGCGAATGGGCTACAACAGCAGAAAACCACAATGGGTTCCATGCTGTTGTAGCCCATCCACCTCAAGGTTCAGTGTTCTGGGCATAACCATGGTTGCAAACCTTTACTATAGATTCCCTGTCAGCATGAAACAGTCTGGCCATTCTCCTTTGACCTCTCTCATCAACAAGGGATTTCCACCCATAGAACTGCTACTCTGTTCTCTTTTTTTTTTGGCACTTTTCACCTCTTATGTGTGAAAATCGCATTTCTTTTTTACGATAGATCACACCTTTCCCTATTCTGATGTTTGAAGTGAACATTAACTGAAGCTCTTGTCCTATATCTGCATAATATAATGCTTTGTGCTGCTCCCACATGATTGGTTGATTGGATAACCGCATGAATGGGCAGGTATTCAGGTGTTCATATTAAAGTGGTCAGCATTTATAAGTGGGTAGTGCAGTTACAGTGTTGTGCCTTTTGGAGATCTATCAGTACATTAATGAATTTTTTTTATTTTTATTGAATGTCAGGAAATGTACACATTTGTTAGCATAGTGATGAGTGAATGCCACATATTTCTGCTTGTTTTTCTTTTTTTTTTCTTTTTTTTTTCTTTTACTAGTTATACACCAAAAGGACAATTCCTGCCCAAAACCAAAATTCAGGACATAATGTCAAAAATGTTTATTATTACTTTTTTTTTTTTTTTTTTTTTTTTAAATGTTCCTGATTGAAGCATAATTAAAAAAAAAACTGCAAGGTAACTTGGGAAAAATCAATTTTATTATTTTTTATTATTGATAAAAGTTAGTCCTAGACAAAACTGAGCAGAGAGTAAACAAAGTGTTAAAGTAAAAAAAACTTTCTAAAATGATTCCTTCAAAATATAAAGAAAAGGAAACAATCAGCATTTTTACTCACTTTCTATTTTTCATTACCATTAAAATAATTTGTAAAATGTTAGATCTGATGCATTATTGTAGGCCTGTTTTCTTAATCAGAAATTCAGACTTTTTTGTCTTTTTTGAAAATTTACAGGGGCTGAAATCACAATTCAGTTCACCACTAATTTGTACAATGCATCAGCGTTAATTTGAAGGGAAACAGTGTATCTACAGTTGATTTAAAGGAGCCTTTACCAACCACTTAGTGTGTCTCTTCAACTCGCCCGTCTTATATTGCCGGTCACACCTGCTCAGACAAAAACCATAGGATTGCTAGTTCATTTGTGTAAGCCACACACGTTTGCACATCCTGGTAATCAGCATTTCTCTCTTTCCTTCTCTCTCTCTCTCAATATTTAATTCTTCGACTCCCTTTTCTTTCTTCTTTCCTTTTCCTCTTCTTCTCTTTTCACTCTTCTTAATCATTAGTAATACACTTAAGTCTTACCAGCAAATAGCATTTTAATTTCTCTTTTGTTGTCTGCCTACATTGCTCTCACCCTCTCTCTAGTCTTTCCCTCAAAGAACTCAGAAGGTTCAAGCTTATGGATGGAGGAAAAACCCAACAAGAGTGAAAAACAGGGCAAGCAAAGAGAGCTGTGATAGAATCCAGAGAAAGTGTGGAATTATTATTTTGTCAAGCTCAGTGACCCCATGTGATTGCATTTACACCAAAAGTCATGAGAAACAGTTAGTAGGAGAGGAAGAGTGTGAAGTGGAGGATGAAACTGAGAGTTTGAAGGAGGGGGGCTTCTAATTCGGGCACAGTATGTAAATTGAAAATGATTTGTTAGAGAGTGTGTGTGTATGTTTGTGCATTTTAGTGTATGTTTGTGAGAATGTGAGTCTACAATATTAAATCCATTTCTCTCAATAAATCAGATTGTTTGGTGTGTTGGTGTGCCACTGTATGTGTATGTGTGTGTATGCAAATATACACGTATGAGGCAGAGGATTTTAATTAATATTATTTATTTGCCATAATAACCACAGGTGTAATCTTCATCTATCTGCTGCTTGTAAGAACATGCACACAAGCACACAAACACACACATACATCTCCTTCCAGCATAGCTATATCTGTCTATCAATTTCAGTCTCTTTCTCTGTTTCTATTTTCTCCTCAGTATTGCTCTATTTCATCCAGTGGCCTAAATAAAGTTTATTTTGTTTTTTTCTTTTTCTTTTCTGGTTTCTCTTTTTTCTTTCTCTTGTGCACTCTTATGTCACCTCTCTTTTTGTTTCTTTTCATACCAGTCTTTCTGACTCTTGACCACCCCCTGGTCAGCTAGATTTGATTCTAATCATTGTTTTTTTCCCTCCATTTTTCTCTCTTTCTCTTGCTTTCTCTTTTTTAGGCGTTCTCTATTTGCGCCCCCTGCTGCTCTGCTTCTCCTGCCCTCTTTTTCTGTTGCCATGGTCACAGTACCTGCCCTCCCTCTCCTGTTGGCTCTGGTGGAATGGGTGGGGCCGGTTGTCTCCTCCCCTCACCTCTTGCTCCGCCCCCGAGAGCGTGAGCGAGACCAGGTGGCACCGATGCACTTTAACATTGCAGTGATCCATGCGGGCTCCGTGGCTCAGGATGAGGCGGGAGTGACAGCGGCCGGAGGCAGGGTCCTGTATCCAGGCTTTGGCCGAGTGCACAGCAGCTTCGGAGAGAGTGTTGTCACCAAATGGGGCTATGTTAATGTCATCTGGCTTCAGGTGGGCTAGAACTTGAGAAAGACGTTATGATCAGTTTTATCTGCTCTGATGTGAACAGAACTGCAGTTTGAGCCTAATTTGGAATTCAACTGAGACAGAGTTTAAATGGGAATTTGAACATGGATTTGAACAAAGTTTTCTTTACTGGTGTGAAATTGAAAAAAATCTGAAGCTGAGAGTGACAGTGGCATTTTAATATGCTGTATTGGATAAAGTGGCTTCAGATTACAGTGTATATACAGAAGTACATATGAGGTGAATTTAATTGCGAACACTGATCTGAAACTATTTGCAGGTGAATGACAGCAGTCCCAGGAGCCTGCTCTCCCAACTGTGCGACCTGTTGGCATCCAGACCTGTGCAGGGGCTGGTGTATGAGGATGAGAGACCCCTCCCGCTGGCCTCAGGCCCACTGGCCCCCATGCTGGAATTTGTCTCAGCCCAGACTGGCCTTCCTATTGTGGCTGTTGGAGGGGGAGCGGGACTGGGCAGAGTGCCACAGGTATGACGAGGGTTATTACTCTAATGGCTAAGAATGTGCTTACAGCAGAATGAATTGATGGGGTCTGTTCACTTGAGGCTATTTAGATTTTGAAATGAAAATCAACTTCTCATAACCCACTGGCTTGAATGAAGTCTTTGTAAATTGAAGTCATCTGGCAAATTGACTACAGCCTCCAATAGGTTAACTGACTAACTGAACTTTACTTCTGTAACATTTAAATGTCTGATGTGGGTCTACTTGGCATTGTGCCTGTTGTCGAATATGAAAGCAGTCAAAAAATTGTTCTGAGGTAATAAAGAATTGAAGAGGATCACTCAGTGCAAGCATTGCAAGAGTGTCACCATTGCTCAAAAGCTTACAGTTGATGATATTTGATGGCTGTTGTCAATGTCAGACATACCAAGGAAACATCTCACAAACATCTCATCCCCCCATAGCAGGCAAGGTTAATGTGATCCGGAGCTTATTAGGTGGTCCATGAGCTGCTGTGCTATATTCCCAGATATTGTTGGGTAGTGATGCAGGTTACTGGGTGTGAATAGACACCCACATGTGGAACTACAATTGTCTTTTAAGGAAGTGTCCAGAGGAAGGACCTGGTCCTAAAGGAGGAACTGAGATTACTAGAACATTTTGGAAAGAACAAACAGGTGCAGGACCAGAGGTCAGATGTCTTTGCTGTAGGCTGTTTGATTTGTAACTCTGTTATTTGTACCTCTTATCTGAGCATGTAGCTTTGATTTACAGCTAACAACATAGAGCCACAGAAAACACAAGGTGCGACATGTGGTCTTTGTCATCGTAGATCAATACAATATCTGAGGACATATAATATGACATGATTTAACTTCCATTGGGGAAAAAAATGAAAAAACAAAATTAACAGACAGAAACTTTTTTCTTACAAAATATATATTTTAAAACTATTTACTCTGGAGAGATAGGAGTCACTTTCAAACTCCAGGGTTTTCCTACCACAGGCCCTGCATGTCTCCCCAAATGATATTTATATGTGTGGGTGATTTGCGCCAGCAGCCATTTGCAGCCCATTCACAGTTGCATTCCGCTTGTTGCCACCTCTCCTTACTGCAGTGGACTCCTATTTCAGAAACACTTGATGAGAAATTCAATTTCCATGATGATGCACACTGAAAATGAAGAGACCGTAGTCATGGGAAATGTAGTTTTCCCCCTTAATTACTTTGCCAGAGGCTCTATCACCCTGGGGCTAATTGTAGTTAGTGTTATGTAAGAAACACTGGACAAGAAATTCAGTCCCTGTGATGCATTATAGAGGGAATGAATAGAGTGGGGACATGGAAAATGTAGTTATTTTCTCTTTTTATCATTGTGCAGGAGAGCGGCTCTATCTTCCTGCAGTTTAGCACCTCCACTGCTCTCCAATTGGAAGTGATCTTTGAGGTGCTTGAAGAGTACGACTGGACAGCTTTTTCTGTGGTGTCCACACGACACCATGGCTACCAGGACTTCCTGTCTATGGTTGAGGGTTTGACAGATGGCTCCTTTATTGGCTGGGAGAAGAAGAGCGTGGTGATGCTGAATTTAACCGATGACCCAGGCGGAGCTCGCACACGCAGGCTGCTGAAGGAGAACGAGGCACAGGTAAGGAGGAATGAGAGAATGTTTCCTTCTATTACTTACTTACTCACTCACACAGCAGCTAATTCACCCCTCCTTATGACTTTTTTCTGTCATTCTATGACAGTCTATCTGTCTGTCTTTCTATTCCTTCATCTCTTTTCTACTCTGGGTCATTTCTTTTCTTCAGTGCCTGTCTCCGTCTATTTCTCTTTTACGTAGCCTCATCTCCCATTGTGTCTCCTTTTGAACCAGTATCACTGCTGCCCTTCTCCCATTCTCTGAATCCCAGTCTCTCTAATTCCTTTTCTTCTTCATCCTTCATCACTATTTGTTTCCATCAGCCATGCTTCCTAGTTTTGCCCTTTCCCTCTCTGACCTCTGTCTGTCCTTCCTGAGTGCATTCTTTCTCATTCCCTCTTTTTTTTCCAATTGTGGCCATGGGTTGTTATTGTGTGTGTGTGTGTGTGTGTGGTAGGGGAGGTATGTTCACAGGGCTGTTATTGTACTGTGTGGGTCCTGGTACACCAGTGTCAGTGTTAATATAGCTCTGAGCTAGTGGCTCTGCAGCCCAGTGCCTTGTGCATTAGCCTCAGCCAGACCTGCCGATTCCTTTGGCAGACAGGAGCAGCCAGTGGTCCTGCTCAATTACAGCCATATGTGTCTTGAACTCACAATTGCACACAAACATACCCAGTATGCACCTGTACAGACATAGAAAGGCAAACCAGAGTGTTAAGGATTATAGTAGACACACAGTTTCAAATGCAACTCCCCTTCATAACAAGTCTATAAAGTAGGCTTTCTTCCCTTTCTGTGTGTTTACATGGGTCTGTGCCTGGCTATTTCACTTAGTCCTTATAACTCCAAACCCAATAAAAGATTAAAAGTTCAGAATCTTAGTCCCTCTCTCAATCTCTCCTCCTGTTTCCCCTCTTCTCTCCAGTCTTTCTGTTGTTCCGCTCCTAATCTTTCTTCATGGCATTAACTTACTGCCAGGAATTGAGCTCACCAGAGCTTAATATATTAACAGAGTTCCTTCTGCTTTCACACAGATGTCTTTTGCGTGCATGTCCATACTAAATTCTGTACCCTTCACACACCAATTTACTTTGTTCACATACAGAATTGCACACATTCAAACTCATTATGCTCTCCTGTGAGTGTGCCTTGCTGGTATTTGGAACAAGTGCATGCATGTTGAAATTTGTTTTGCTTGTTTGCAAGCCTTTTTTTTTTTTACATGCTCAAATGTCTTTTCTCTGCAGTTTTCAGTAAATTTTCAGTTTAACTGCACTGCCAAAAGTCTCCAACCAATCAGAATGTGTTATGGGTATTTACCAAGAAAAATGTTGTTACTCCTCTACATTCTCACTGGTGGAGGAAACCAGAGAGTAAGCATGTTAATCCAAAAAGATGGTTTTACAAAGGATATTTTGCTGCATAATTCAGGGTACTTTTAAATGTTAGTTGGTATTTTTGACTTGGGAGGAAGAACAAACTGTTCAGGTGGGTAAAGTCAGGAGAATGCTGCTGCTTGTAACTGGGAAATATGAATACAGAGGATAAGCTAATAAGTTGTTTGAAAAGTTGGACTTCTAAAGTTGCGTATACCACAAGAGTAGACCATTTATATGGAATCTTCTTGTAAACACAGTGAACACGACTAAGGATTAATTAAGCTGACTCATGGCCTGGGGATGATGAATACATTAATCTCTTCATTAACATGAAGTGGTCTTTCTTGTCTTTATATTCCGTGTTCATGGGTGCCGGCGACATACTGGGAAGTTCATTTTCCTAAAGTTCAACCTGTCATTCAATGATCACTCTTTTAGCTCTAGCCTTTTTCTCTCATTTTTTCCTCATTTTTGTCTCATTGTCACATTTTAGTTACTAACCCATTAATTATTCTTTTTACTCTGTGAACTCATTTCAGTGAATAAAACCTATTTGCCATTTTTTGTCCCAAATAATTATTTTATTTTTATTTTAGTTCTGACTGTCCTTGTAATTTTTTTTTTCACCTTTATGCTGTACTTTTAAACAACCTTTCTGGCATTTTTAACACATCGGGATTGTGTGTAACTAAAGTGTAACTAGTCATGTTTGCTGAGAGGATCGAAATTTTATACTAATGATCTATAGCATAGTATGTAGGGCAGCAAAGATAATTAAACAAAATAACAGTTATTATTTAATTATCCTATTTTCTTAGTTTATTGTTTTTTTTTTTATTTTAAAAAAATGTATTATAATGCTATGGTCTTGTTTTCTAATGCTATGGTCAATATTTGTGCAAGCTGGAGTCACTTACCATACCAAAATTGACGCATAGGGTGAAAATCTTGCTGCTGAGCTCTCAAGGAATTTTGAAAGTAGCTTCTAAAAGGTTTTGACAGGACTCTGTAGTGATAATGTCTGGCAAATCTATTAGTTAGCTATATAGCAAGCAATACGGTATTCCAGTTTGTGTAAGATTGAACATTAGTAAGACTATTAGTATTAACATCTCAAATCAGATATCTGTTGGGAATGCCCTAATCAACACCGGGATGTGGCTGTGCTATTTAGATGCTGTCTGTCTCACATAGATTTGTGTAACAAAGCCGCTATTCTTACAAAAAAAAGAACGTTTAACGCTTACATGTAGTACATAACCCAGTAGTGCCTGCAAAAAAACCCTCAAACAAATACAGGCAAATCTTCTTGACATGCCGATCAGGTTGATATGGGTTTGGCCTTGTGTAATCAATATAGTAGTAATGTGTCATTTGCAATCAAGCTCTTTAAGTTGGCTCTTTTTTTGTAAACAGCTGACTTGCATATATGAGCCAGCAATGGTGTTACTCTTGCAATGTAATTCAGTCAAACTGCTTCCATGGAAATGACTTTTCAACATCTTTTTGACTGTCTGAATGAGGCAGCATGACAGGGAGGAGCTGCTGCACTGCTGTTTGTGGAAGACGTACAGTACTTCGTACAGAAATGTGTATTACAGGAGGATTTCAGTTATCAAGATAAAATTGAAATGAATCTTCTTAATGAAGCGCAGGCAAAACAGGCACAATAGCATTAATGCAGGGATACCTACTGTATTTTTCTGCACATTTATAGTCAGAAATAATTTTTTTTTGATTTGGCAATAATTTAAATCGATTTTCTAAAATGCAATACAAAGTATTGTTATTTTATTAATTAGAAGGCAGAAGTAAGATTTCATGGAACAATTTCAGCCATAATTAAGCAAAGAAGAGCATTTTTAGAGCATGTTTAAAAATGGCAATGAGACATTAGGGAGCTTAAAGAGTTGGCTGTTATTGGTGAGCTGAGACGACTGATGTGACTCACTGAAAAGGGCTGGAATTCCCATCACTGCAGAGTGGGAGGGGCTTGTTTCTTTATTTTGTCAACCAGTGAGAATGCAGGGGAGTGACAACTATTTTTGAAACCTATAACCCATGAGAACAGAACAATATTGAGTATCCGTATATAATTTCATGTTTGGACTAAGCACTTCTGTGTGTGACCAGGATACGTTCGAAGGCACATATATTTTGTAACTCTGTAAGTAACTCTGTAAGAGCTGGAGAATCCTTCTTTTGGATTAAACTGTTATGCTTTGAAAATATGGCACTAAAGTAATGACATATTTCTCTTATTCCCCACTGGGCCTATTTTGATTCTCACCATCTTTCTCCCCAGGCACATGCCACCCCCTTTTATGATCATAATTATTCGTCTCCTCCAGAGCTGCGAGACATGTATGCAAATATCTTCACCCAGCAATGCTCCTCTTCTCTCATGTTCTGTCTGCTTTTTGGGTTCTTTCTTTTTCCCTTTCTTTTTGACCTATTTCTGATCTTCTGTCCTTCCACCACAAATGATCTCTTGCTCACTTCACTTTGTGTCTGTATTCACTGTGTCTCTCTGTATTGACCTCTCTGCACTAATTCTTTCTCATTCGCTTATGTTGTCTCTCTTTTCCCCTTCTCCCAGGTCCGTCTGTTGTACTGCTCCCAGGAGGAGGCTGAGCAGGTGTTTCATGCAGCGTGGGCTGCTGGGCAGGCTGGAGCATCTCATATGTGGTTCGCTGTGGGCCCGGCACTCTCTGAGTTGGGTGTGAATGGCCTGCCCAGTCGTCTTTTTGCTGTGAGGCCTCAGGGCTGGAGAGATGAAGCACGCAAACGGATTGCCCGGGGCGTTTCCGTCCTTATTCATGGAGCCATGGCCTTGCGTCAGGACTATGGCGCTACCAGTGGGCCTCACTTTGTCACAAACTGTCAGACAGATGGCAACAGGACACAGAGGATTCGTGGGAGAATGAAGTAAGAATGAGTTCTGGAAATTACTGACAATTTGAACTAAACAGAGAGTCTGGAAGAGTAAGGTGTATGTCTACATTAAAATTCAGCCATCAGGCTCATACGGCTAACAAAGAATGGAATATACTCTGATATCTGGAATTTGTTTCATACATTCCTGGCTGGGGATTGAATTGAATTAATTGAATTATCCCCTGTAATCTAAACCAATCTGGTCACATCTCTCTCACTACAGATTGTTTGTAAAATTCTACATTATCTGAGCTTTCCTTTAGTAGACAAATTACTTCCTTTGCCTATAATATCCCTAGGCACTGCTTTTAAATATCACCTTGTTTAGCTCAAGGTTCTGTTTTAGTATTCAGTTTTACATGTTTTGTTGCAGTTACAAAAAAGAGCTTGTATGGCATATTTAGTAATTATAGTCAACATAGGATATCCCTGGGCGACATTATGTCCTCTCTTCTTTCTTTGTAAGAGAGACCAGGGGCAAGAAAGCAGCCTATTCTGACTTTCAACCAGATCACAGAAGTGGAAGATGAGAAACTAAGGGGAATTGCTCATAGAAGAGAAAATAACATGGGACAGATATTAAAGTAAAGCTTATGATTAAAGAACATGGCAAATCCAGGTTACAGAAATATGTCCAAAGGTTTGTGGACACTTGACCATCACACCCGTAAGTTTTTTTCAACTCAGTGCACATTGTATATGGCTGTAATTACAATAAAGGTCTACTTGACTTTACTTGACTTAATATGTGGGCCTTCCCCAAACTAATGCTGCAAAGTTTGTAGCACACAATTGTAGAGAATGTATTCATATGCTGTAGCATGACAATTTCCCTTCACTGGAACTAAGAGGGCCAATCATGTTACAGCATGCCCTTGTGCACCAAATGTGGTACATGAAGACATGGTTTGCCAAGGTTGGAAAGGAAGAACTCAAGTGGCCTGCATAGAGCCCTGTTCTCAACCCCACTGTACACCTTTGGGATGAATTCGAACACTGACTGCACCCCAGGCCTCCTCATCTGACATCAGTGCCTGACCTCACTAATACTCTTGTGGCTGAATGAGCACAAATCCCCACAGCTCCAAAATCTAGCGGAAAGCCTTCCCAGAAGAGTGGAGGTGATTAGGAGGTTATTATTATATTAGCAAGGGGGACTAAATCTATAATGGTATGTTCAAAAAGCACAAATGGGTGTAATGGTTTTTACATAATGTAATGGTACATGTAATGGTTTTTAAATGGCACACATTTATCCAGTGCAAATAATTAAAGGTTAAGGGTCTTGTTCAAGGACCCAACCATGGCAGCTTGGTGTTGTTGGAATTTGAACTCACAACCATCTGAACCGTAGAGCAAAGCATTAAACAATGAGCCACCACTTCACTCCTCTAGCTTACACTGAGTCAACAGCTCACACCGAAAGATGAATTTCCTATAAACTTAAATCAACGAGGGCTTGTGTTTGCCTAATATCATCAAAAAGGGCAAAAAAGGATTCACTAATTTCATTAATGTAGGCACAAAGAAAATATTTACCACTCTCACTCTTGCCTAAAACATTGGATATCCCACTATGCATTGTATTTTATTTTTGTATTTTTATTTTATTTTATTTTATTTTAATTGTAAGCCAATGCACTCCTCTAATTGTTCAATTGTTTACAGAACAATTCTGTAAAATAAAAAAACAGTATACATGCCGTAAAGTTCCAGCAATTTCTTTTTACAGTGTTTGCAGTGTGATGACTTATGACTCCAAGATGGAATTGGACTTGCTGTTGCATACATAAAGCACAGTTATGGAGTGTACAATAGCATTTCAGGAAAGTGCACAGATTCAAGCTGAAAGATAGAATGAAAAATGTAGGATTTGTATGAAAAAGATTAATTTGAGGCAATTATAGAAAATATCACCTTTTAAATTACAGCCTACATGGATCCCATTTTAGTGCTGAAGACAGTGTGAATGCAAATCTCTGCTACCTCTCCGTTTCTCATTTCCTTCTCTCTTTTTCCATTTCTTATTTGCAGATATTTCAGTAACATCACCATGAGTGGGAAGGATTACTCTTTCAATAATGAGGGCTACCTGGCCAACCCCTTTCTGGATGTCATCTCCTTCACACCTGGGAGTGGCTGGGAAGACGTAAGAACAAGGATTCTGTTTTTAATATAAGCAGTTCAGGTCTGTGTGAGAAGGTTGTGGTTTTGGCTGGATTTGACCTGTGGCTAATTGGTCATGTGATGCAGTATACACTGAATGGGTTTTTGAGACTCAGAACCTTCTTTGTGTTTTGAATCAAAAAAGGAAAATGTAAATTCTGCATATGATGGTATAAAGAGATGTTCTCTATCTACAGTACTTGCTGACAGTATATCTTTAGATACCTTCTTTGTTCTCAAAGAGTTGAGCTGTTACTGGATCAGTGGGTTTAGCTAGTAATTCTGTGCTGTCAAGCTGAAAAGGTCCTAATGATTTTAAGAAAGGAATTTGCCACCAATGGCACTAAGGAATGCTAAGGAATTTGCCACCAAATAATGGATAAAATATTGATCCATATATACACCATGTCATCCATAACATTAAAACCACCTGCCTAATATTGTGTAGGTTCCACTTGTGCCACCAAAACAGCTCTGACCTGTTGAGGCATGGACTTTACAAGACCTCTGAAGGTGTGCTATGGTATCTGGCACCAAGATGTTAGCAGAAGATCCTGTAAGTTGCCAGTTAGGGCCTCCATGGATTGGACTTGTTCGTCCAGCACATCCCACAGATGCTTGGTCATCTTTGTCATGTTTTTCAAACCATACCTGAACAATTTTTGCAGTGTGGCGGGGCGCATTATCCTGCTGGAAGAGGACAAGGGAATACCGTTGCCTTGAAGGGGTGTATGTGGTCTGCAGCAATGTTTAGGTAGGTGGTATGTTTCAAAGTAACATCTACACGGATGCCAGGACCCAAGGTTTCCCAGCAGAACATTACCCAGAGCATCACACTGCCTCTGCCGGCTTGCCTTCTTCCCATAGTGTACCCTGGTGCCATCTCTTCCCCAGGTAAGTGACGCACACACACCTGGCCATCCACATGATGTAAAAGAAAACATGATTCATCAGACCAGGCCACCTTCTTCCATTGCTCCGTGCTCCACTTCTGATGCTCACGGGCCCATTGTAGGCATGTTCAGCAGTGGACAGGGGTCAGCATGGGTGCTCTGACCGGTCTGCAGCTATGCAGCCCCATATGCAGCAAGCTGCAATGCACTATGTTCTGACACCTTTCGATCATAGCCAGCATGAACTTTTTCACCAATTTGTGCTACAGTAGCTCTTCTGTGGGATTGGACCAGCCAGGCTAGCTTTCGCTCCCCATGTGCATCACTGAGCCTTGGGTGTCCATGACCTGTCACCAGTTCACTGGTTGTCCTCTCTTGGACCACTTTCGGCTGGTACTAACCACTGCATACTGGGAACACCCCACAAGACCTGCCCTTTTGGAGATGCTCTGACCCAGTCATCTAGCCATCACAATTTGGCCCATGTCAAAGTCGCTCAGATCGTTACGCTTGCCCATTTTTCCTGCTTCCAACACATAAACTTCGAGAACTGACTGTTCACTTGCTGCCTAATCTGGGTGCAATTGTAACGAGATAATCAATACTACTCACTTGACCTGTCAGTGCTTTTAATGTTATGGCTTATCTTATCGGCGTATATATAATCTATATGGCAGAATGGAAACGCGTTCATCTTATTGTCCAGAGATTGTGAGTTTGAATCCTGACAATGCCACAGCCACCTGTGGCCATAAGTCAAGAGACAAAAATTGGCTGTACTCTCAGGGTAAAAGGGATGGCATTCTCTCCACCTACAGCAACACACATCAATTGCAGACATTTGTGAGCTCATGTATGCAGAATAGGGAAGATAATGCTTTCCTTCAAGAGTGTGATGCTTCACGAGCAGCAGTGCAAAAAGATGGGGAGGTTGGCTTTACATTTCTTGGAGGGAGCACATGCTAGCCCCACCCTCCCTGGTTGGTAGATGACGTGTGATAGTTGCTAATGGGTAGGAATTGGCATGACCAATTGGTCACATGTGATTTAAACATTTTAAAATGTTTTCTCTTGTGATCTGTGTAAGCGCTCTTCTCTGTTTTGACAATATGATGGTGCAGGTGCATTGCAGACATTTTTACAACCGGTATCTGATTACAAACAAATAACATGCTATGGCATGTAGCTTTCCAGCTGCATGATCAAATCATGACATTGCTTACTTGACAAAAGCAAACTTCAGACATCTTTAGGCTGAATTCTTGTTTTTTACCTCAGAGTAAAATTATGTTAGAAAATAAATAAAAAACATTTCTTCATTGTTTTTTCATTGTTTTGAGATGTCGAAGTATATTATTGGCAGAATAACATAATTTTGGTCAAACCTGTTTTTTGTAACCATATTGTATATAAAAGAGTAGTGTATGAAATATTGTATTTGATTTACTCATTCCTGGTTCGAAGTGAAACCATTATTTTGCAGAAAGTGAAATCATTGTAAAATGGTGTTTTAGACAAAAAAAAAGTTTCTCAGGGCTCTCAGGCACTGATCAGTAGAGAAACCCATTACAATTAACTGAGAACAATGTATTATGTATGCTTTGAGCACAAGTGCTGACTGTGCACCACTGTAATGGAGGTGTAACGATATATATTGATCTGTATCAGTGTATTCTCCATTAGTACTTATCAGTGTGGTATTACTGCAGTCAGTTTAAATAACAAAAAAGAAAGAAGGTCTTTCTATGGCATGTTAACAAATTAAAAGGCCTGGACTTTAGTGGCTGTAGTAATCACGAACTTGATTATTATGTATAAATTATGGCATTTTGTTATGACATAGTTAGACATGTAATACGGGTACAGGTCTGAAATAAACTTAGTGAAGACCATATGAAATACAATCCAGAAAGAAAGGAAAATAAAATTTACAGTGGCATCCAAAAGTCTGAGGCCACCCTGAAAATCTGGGATTTTTTTCATTTAAAATTATAAATAAACAGAAAGTTTTAGAATGTTGAAATATTTTAAACAAAGAAACTAAATTCATTATAAATATTATAAAATGTAAATTCATATTCAAGATTCTGCACTATTTCTAGATCCCTGTTTAAATATAAGCATATTTGTAATATTGATTGTTAACTGCTTTGTACAAAAGGCCAGATTTTCCTCATGCCTTATCTCTTCTATTGAAGCATGTATTCAGACGACACTCTAGTGAATTAGATCTAAAATGTATCATAAGGTGTTTCGCTTGTGCAGTCCATGCCAACTTGAGTGCACATTGCCATTAAAGCAAAAAGTGGACATACCAAATACTAAGAAACTCTGAAATTCCTGCAGATATTACTCTGAAATTCACTCAAGTTGTCAATAATATAATTTGCAAATTTGTAAAGGAATGCAAAATAGAAGCATTTTCGCTAGTGGTCTCAGACTTTTGGACCCTACTATATATGCTGCACAGTTACTTAGGGAAATTATCACTGTTGTTTGACAGTATCTTACTTAAATCTTGCAAAACCATGTCAAAAATGTAGCATAGCAGATGCCACAATTGTCATTTTTTCTAAGAGAAAATATTATCACAAAACTAGATATTATGGCATATACCACTTTGGTCACCTTTATTTGAAACTTTTACATATCTAATAAATGATTGTTTTCTGCTTAAATACATTGCTTTTTTCTTATTTTATCATGCTTATATTTAAACATGGTTACATAATACAACAAGCGCTGCTAATGTTTTTGACTGAATTTGCGGTGGTCCAGTAGAATAAAAGACAATTACCAACCAATTAGAAACTAGTATTTCTGTGACCATGATATAAAATGTTATCTTATCACATTATCTTATCTTATTTTTCATTTTACATATCATAGAATCTGTCATGAAACGTGTTACAAAGAGTACATTGTCATGGCATTAAACATAAGAGCAGCTATCACAGGTAGGGCTAACATGAGACATCATATCACCGGATATAAACTGTGAGTGTATGACGTCTTTCTTCATAATGAACCATAAACTCAGTAAAAAAAGTGATGCTACACAATTTATAGAACTCAGAAAAAGAAAAGAATAGATATATGAGTTAATGAACGGCTCGGGGACAAAAGAAAGAAAAGTCTTTAAAATGGCATAATCAAGTTTCAACTGCAATTAAACTTTCCTCCTGTCAGTGGCGGTGAAACTGTTTATATGTTAATGGTATATTTCAATATGTAGTCTTATTGTAGCTGTGCACACGCTGGGGTTGGAGTTAAAATTGAATCTTTTTGATGTAAACTTTCTGGTGTACTGGCACAAACTGGATTAAGAAATTTGCCAGTGGGAGTATGTGTGCATAATAATCTGATGGTCAGTACAGATTTTTATGTGTTATATTTACAAAACCACAAATGAAAACACACACTATACAGCCAAAAGTATGAGGACAACTGATCATCATATCCATTTGCCCTTGTTGAATATTCCAAAGCTGGTCTCCCCTTTGCTGCGATAACAGCTTTAACTCTCCTGGGAAGGCTTTCCACTAGATTTTGGAATGTTGCTGTGGGAATTTCTGCTGTGGGAATTTCTGCTGTGGGAAGTCTTAAACCTACATCATACAAAAACATTCTAAACAACTGTATGCTTTTAACTTTGCGGCAACAGTTTGGGGAATGAGTAAAAAGAATTTTTTTTTTTAGTCTTGATGTCCCCTGAACTTCAACCACAACAGTCCTGCTCTTTGCATCAAAATATTACCAGACCTGGTTTCTCTTTTTCATAATTTCATAATTTTTCATAAACAGCAATTTCAGCATGATGTTTGAATACAGGCACCACCAACAGTTAACCAGGTATTCAAATATCCCTAATCAATTATTTAGTCTTACAATACAGTAATCATCATACGTCACCTGAATGGAAATATTTGATCTTAAGGTTACTTGACATACATGGGATCATCCAATGTCAGGGTCCCCTGGAATATTAGTATGCTAAAGTGTTTAACAAAAAAGGCTAAAATAGAGAAAGTACATACCTCACTTGAAATTAATTAAAAAAAACCTTCAGATTTAAGAGACAAGTAAAATGATGAATAAAAGTTGAAGGAAAAACCTACACTCACAATGACTAAATATGGTTCAATTATTTAATGCTTGATGAAAACTTATGGCATTTTAGCCTTAAGCCTCAGTGAGCTGAATATAGTAGTCGTGTGTAATATGTCAGGTGCTACCTGCAGAGACCTACTCATGGGAGGCAACAGCAATAATAACAAATATAGCTGGAAAAATGTCACAAACATTGCAATGTCACTCAGTGCAACAAGATAAAACAGAATGATAAAGTTATAGAGTGGCTGCCACACAGATAAACAGAGACACGGAAATGTGCAGGAAATTCTTGCAACATCTTTACTGTTCAGTAATTTGGTAAACAGTGCTGCAGTTGATTTCCACGCCCAAAAATACAACTAGAAATAATATAGAAAATGCATAAAAGGAAAACAAAAAAACTAATGTATTCATGCATATTGAATATCTCCTGGTGGCAACAGAAATTTACATTTGATTATGAGACATAAATTCATTTAGATCTTGTTATAAGATCAGAGACAGAAATTATATCTCTTGTTGATAGAAAAGCTATGCCTAATTTGCACGTGGCCCATGTTTACAGACATGACATGTCGTATTTGTACAGTGGAGGAACAAACAGAGCACAAGAGCAGTTGCTTAAAAGAAGCAGATGTTAGACGGTGCAGTTCTCAATCCCAGGTACAGATGAGAGTTAAGGGACAAACAGGCACAAACCTTGAAACAAGACTTCCAAGTAAAAGTAGGATGTGTTTATATGCTGTAACTTTAAGATTTCCATTCACTCGAATTACGGGGCCTAGCACAAACCTGTTCCAGCATGACAATGCCCCTGTGCACAAGCAAGGTCTATATAGACATGGTTTGTCAATCCTGTTGTGGAAGAACTCAAGTGACCTTCACATATCCCTGATCTCAATCCCACTGAACATCTTTGGATTGAACTGTGCACCAACCTTCTCGCACAACATCAGTGCCTAACCTCACTAATGCTCTTTTGGCTGAATGGGCAGAAATTCCGACAGCCACGTTCCAAAGTGTAGTGGAAAGCCTTCTCAGAAGAGTGGAGGTTGTTATAGATCCAGGGAGGTGGGGTGGGGTGGTATAATGGGCATAATGGTCAGGTGTCCACAAACTTTTGGCCATGTAGTGTATGTTCCATCTGAATTGACATGTTGGAAAAATTCCATTATATCTTGTGGAAAAAGAAGGTTTCCAGTCTCGCTATTCTTTTCTGAACCCCTCATCAACAAACCATTTCTGTCTGCAGACCTGCCACTCACTAGATGTTTTTTGTTTTGCCATTCTGTGTAAACTCTTGAGACTGTTCTGCATTAAAATCCCAGGAGATCAGCAGTTTCTGAAATACCCAAACCAGCCCATCTGTTACCAACAACCATGCCACAATTAAAGTCACTGAGATCACATTTTCAGTCGTTCTGATGTTTTAAGTGAATATTAACTAAAGCTCTTGACCTGTATATGCATGATTTTATGCATTGCGCTGCTGCCACATCATTGGCTGATTACATAAATGAGCAGGTGTACAAGAGTTCCTAATATAGTAGGCAGTGAGTCTATGTCCACTCCAGTGAATCCTGTCTGAATAGTACTTAAAGCTGCTAATATCTATACGTGTGTTTTGAGGTCACTCCTTTTACCTTATGTGTTGATTTCTGCTACAGGGTCTGGGCTCAGGTAGATGGAACCACAGTGAAAGAGACACCCTGCACATACATTCTATATCTCTAAGTTAACTAAGAAATCCTTCAGTATGAGAGAATGCTCTGGCAGACTGGAGAACAGTGAAATGCACTGGGTGGGCTCCAGTGGCAAGCCCCTAAGCTAAAGAGCGAAGGAACATGGTGTCTGCTACTGGCCTTGGGCAGGCCAAGAGGTCACATATTGAGCTCACACTGATGCTCATGTACTCCTGTCAGCTTAGTTTAGATTCCCATGTCTCCAGCTGTGGAACTCAGCATTGATAGCAGCCATTAGCCTTTGGCCTATTACAATCCACCCAGAAAATCTCTCTCCCCTGCTCCTTTCTCTTCTGACATCCGAAATCATGCCTAGCTCTGATTTGAGTTCTTTGTTCCGACTAGCTGGACAAAAGAGCAAATTGGCCCTTCAGCTTCTAGGGTGTTGCAGTCTTGAGACTGCCAAAGACAAACTGAATATATCAAGACATTAACAAACTGATGCAACAGTTGGACGAGGGTTACATGTCATATCTGTACAGAGAGTTGTTTTTTATGCCTGAGATTTATTTTAAGATCTGCAGAGCCCAAGAGCTTCAGATTAGACACTTTAGTGGGAACTCTGGCTCTGAGGTTTTCTAGCTCCAACAATCAGTCTTTCTATTTCTATTTCTCATCAAATATTTAGGGAAGTGCTGTAATGTCGGTTTACGAGGGTGTGCTGAGTATAGACGTTTTTCTCTTTCCAATTGTTTTCTGTGCTCTGGTAAATGTCGAAGGCCTGCAAATGTTCCAAATTAATTCTGAAAAATATAGTGTTGATAATTTGCATAGCCAGTGGTAGCCCTGACACAAATAGCACATTTGTATGCCCTTAACATAGAGCATTAATTCTCTTCTTGTTAGATCTATTCACTAAAGTAGTGTTCAGCCTACTTAGGCAATTATTCTGTCACATGCAGTGTTTTCTTAAAACAAAACCATTCATCAAATTAAAGGATAAAATGTGTAGTTGTAAATGGATTTGTCCTTCTCCAGCTCCAAAGCACATTATGGTAGATCAAACCTGCTGTGGTTGTATTTAGCTTGCTTGATTGATCGGCTTGATTTGTAAGGACTGTTGTGGGTTAAGCATGTCCTGTTTTATCCCCTCCGTCACTGGCTCTAAGAGGGGCTGTTCAGAGGTATGGGTGTGTTATGGCAGTGGGTGTATGTGTGTGAGTGTGTTTCGCCCTGTGAAAGCATTAGCTGTTCCCTGGGGAGAGAGTGTTTGATCAGAGTCTGTCTTTTATAGTTCTCCCTCCATCTCGGCATAGGGTGAGATTTCTGCAGAGCCACCACTTTGCTGAAATGTGACAGAAAAGTTACAACATCTAATTGCTTCTGGTCCAGATTGTATTAGAACTGAACAAAGCAGAACCCAGTAGAAATTATTAAAGAGGTCCACACAGACATGACACTTATCACACATATCCACCTCTAGCAGCAATTTCTGAAATATAACATGCCTCATACATATACCGCTACCTTTTCTTACTCAGTCTTAGCTGATATCAACTGAATGGACATGTGTCTTGATCTCTTCCTACACAAGAGTTTTACATTTACATTTATAGCATTTGGCAGATGACTTATCCAGAGCGACTTACATTTATCTTATTTATACAACTGAGCAGTTGAGGGTTAAGGGCCTTGCTCAAGGGTCCAGCAGTGGCAGCATGGCGGTGCTAGGGATCGAACTCATGACCTTCCAATCAGTAGCCCAACGTCCTAACCACTGAGCTACCACTTCCCTTTCTTTCCTTGTTACATGCACAGACAGACTGAGCATCCTTCAGCTTTCTTCTGTTTGAGATTTGACTTGTTTTGTAGGGTAAACTGAGTTTGAATTAAACAATTGAATACATTGGAGAATGAGTGGACAGACAGACTAGCTGGAATGGATGATCAGACTGACCTGCAGAGACAGATTGATGACAGGAGGGAGCATGGATGTGTGAAGGTGACAAGCAGGCTGTCAGGAAAACAGTCAGAAAAGCAGTGTCTGGGAAACATGGACTTTCTGTACTGTACCATACAAATATGTATGTCTGAGGTTGTATGTCAGCGCTAAGGCTACAGAAAGGCTATAAGTGAGCGGGGCCAGTGATGCCCACACCTACATGCTGGTTGCTACCGTTTCCCTTTCAATTAGCTGTCTCGGCTCCAAGCCCACGCCGTCTTGTACTGAAACCCTAGCAGCAACTGGCCGCCAGGTTCTCGTCTACAAATTACACACAACCACCTGTGTTGTGTGCACGCCGTCTTAGCTGTGATGGATATATAATAGAGCAGAAGTGCAATTTCAGTGTCTGGGGCAGGTGAATAGCTCTGTGGGGATTAACTGGGGAGCTGGAGAATTACTGATAGCTGTCACTGTGTGTAAGTGTTAAGGATAAACCCAGAGGCCAGAGTCAGCCTTCTGGGTTGCTCATATTGCATCCAGTGAAAAAAAAAAGCACAACACATGCTAATTACAAAACACTGAGATGGACAGAGTATGTTACAAGGAGAATGTAAGGAGACATCTGTGAGCTTGTTCAGACTAAAAAGAACCAAAGTGGAGTTGTTGGAACTCTTTACTGTTCTGTCGGACTTGCTGTCGACAGCATTTTTGACCCATCTTTTTCTGCGAGTGTGATTTACTGAAGGATTGCACTCACTGATGCAAGGTGATGTGCCCCTTCTGCACATCACTGTCACTGATAAGACCCAGCACTGCAGTGTCATCGGTAGATCTGAGCAATATGACGGCTGCGCTGGTGGAGGTGCAGAGGCTGGAGCATGAGGCCTGAAGTAATGAGGAGAGCGTGAAGCATGCAGCATTCACAGCCTGACAGTTTGAAGAGTCTGCATGCCCACACAGTTCCTTCTGGCGCTATTGCTTTGTGTTAGCCCACTCATTACCTTTGTAATGATTTTTGTGTGTAATTGGCCGAGTTGACATTTTACGGCAACCTTCTTGTGAGACTTTCATTTCATAAAATGTTTATTTCACTGCCTAATGATATTTCATTATTACACATTTTCTGCATTCATTTGGGTTGGACAGTGTTTACAGGAAATTGTTTGTCTAAGGCTTTTTACCATCTAGAATATATATGCACTGATTCAATGGACTTATTTGGCTGTTTTAAAAGATTTAGATTTTTTTTTATGCAAAGTTGCTTTTAGAGTAGGGTTTTCATTAAGATGTCTAGCTTTCCAGGGGCAACTATTCAAAGGCCTTTATAAGGCTAATTAGTTCTGCAGGGAGATCTGTAGGCCAATCACACTGTATAGAGAAGTGATATTTGTTTGCTATGCAAATACAAAAGGCTAATTATTATCTAATTAAAAAAAGCTGCACAGAATGGGTAAAATATATCTGAGCCTTAATAGATGTCCCATGGGACAGGCAGACCAATCCATACAGACACTTTGTTGGCTTGTGTCTGTTTTCCATCCACAGAATTTGTGTGTGTGTGTGTTGTTTGCGTTTACCATTAAGCTGTTCATAATGGGAATTAATAAAGCAAACTTAATACAGAGGTTCATTAGTTTGTAGAAATAAGGGTACTCTTACGAATGCTGTTATCTTCGGTAATTGTTACCAGGTTGCAATCACATGGTAGACAAATCGAAAGTGCTGTGTCGCTTTATTTTGTTTCGCAAGCAAATAAGAAGGCCTTAATAACACACTTAGTAAATAAAGCCCTCAAGTGTCTCCCTGACCTTTTCCTCTGTTGGCCAGCTCTTAGCTAAAGGCTCCATCTTGCTTCTCAGAGAAAAGGCCCATGCTGCTTCAGCGCTAAAGGTCCAAGCCTCTCAGTGAGAGAAGTATGGAGGAGGCAGGGAGTCATTTTTCACTGCCTCCACACGCTCTGCAGGCTTCCCAACACAGAGCAGAGTCATTCTCCTCCATCAACCTGCTTCAATGACACGCCACAACGAGGCAGTTTAAAGTGAGGTTTAATGGGCTTGGGTTTGACCTCTCACATTCATATGAAGGAAATTCATAGTGAATAACGAGAGTATTCTAGTCTAGAGCAGGTATTTTTGACTTCATTCAGAGACGAAAAATAGCCACTTGGTTCCTGGACAAGGAGAAATCTACGGTTTTGCTAACTGTTAGCAGTTTGTACTTGACTCAAGGGTCAAGGCACTAATGAATGAGCCTCTTTTTTACTCATTACCACCTGGTCCTTGACCTCACCTTGTGTTCTGTGTGTGTGGTCTCAGGTAGGATGGTGGGAGAACGGTGTGCTGCGTTTGCGATACCCGGCCTGGTCTCGGTATGGCCCCTTCCTGCAGCCTCCCGATGATGCACAGCACCTGAGGGTTGTGACCCTGGAGGAGAGGCCCTTTGTCATTGTGGAGCTGGCCGACCCCGCTTCAGGAACCTGCATCAGGGATTCTGTGCCCTGCCGACGACCACTCAATGCCACGTGAGTATAATGCCCGGTATAATACCCCATTACACCATTACTCTCTGCCTAAAGCAAGCTCCAAAAGTCTTAGTTCAACCAAGAACTGCTTCATCATTTCATCATTGATAAATTTATAATTAAAAGTATGCAACAAATCCTTGTATGGAGTTGAAATATGTAATTTTATCCAGTTTGCATTTTTTAACTGTTGTGATATGGAGATATTTTTGTTGTATAATTTGCAAATAATTAACACATTAAGTTCCACAAAAATAAAATGAGATCGTTTATATAATTAAAATAAGATGCACAAATATTTTTGTGTTTCACAAAAAAAAATTGGTTCAGAAATATGTAGTGAACAAACATGCCTGCCTGTAATTTATTTGTGGAATCTGCTTTGTTCATTTGTGGATTTATGCATCACATGGCATGCGTTTGAAACTTTTGGATGCTTTTTTTTTTGATGCACTGACTTGTACAAATCAGTGTACGAATGTATGTGTATTCTCACTGGATCTGCATCAGCCAATCAGTTTGTGTCCATGTTACTCTGACCAATCATAGCCAAAAATATGCTCAACCTGTCGGCCCTCTTTTTTTTGGTTGGTGGTGGGTTGGAGATGTTTGGTGTACTTTAGAATAATTATATTAATTTTCTGCTAGTTTAAATAAGAAAGGTGATTAAAAAATATAAACTGTTCACGGTACACAAATGCATGATTATGATTGATGGTTATGATTAAAATGTACTGAATTTACAGGTGAAATAGTATAGCAATATAAATGAAGTACGGTCATGTAACTACACTTAAAAAACTATTTATCACAGAGTGTATAATAATGTCTACTGGTATTTCATGACCTGTGAACATCGCCGCAAATGCCTGGCCAGTAGAAATGGGCCGTGAGATGGTTACGGGAGTCACTGAAAGCACAAAGAGACACAAATATATAGACTGTCCACAGCTGACGCTCGACCATGTCCCCGCTGCCATAGACTGTAATGATGAAAGAACTAGTTAGATAATGTTTTTATTTTTAAAGTTTTAGTATTGTTAATACTGCATTGTTAAAGTGCTTATAAGATGGTGATTTGATTCAGTATGTTGATGTCTTGAAACAGGCTGTCATGGAGGAAGCATGATGAAGGGCTTGTTAGCCAATAGTGCTGGCTAAATCTAAAGAGACTCAACAGTTTAGCAAACTGGCTGACAGTTGGCTGATGCAGACCCAGTGAAAAATTCATTGAAAGACATTCATGAATCGATTTGAGTGTGTGGGAGAAATGTGTTAAAAAAAAAAATCCATGTGACATGTACCATGTGATGTATGTGTACATGCTTTTTCATTTATTTGTAGCTCTCATTTTATTCTTATGTAATTGAAATTATGCAAATTATGCAACAAAAATGCCCCCAGTTGTAAATATGTGCAACTAAAACACAGTGTTCTTGCAACACCTAACTCCTAATATTCATACTATTAATAGTCTATCACTGTTCATTACTCTGGCTATTGTTTGTAGTAAATAAGAACTATATTTGATTGGGTGGGGGGAAAACAGCTATTTTGCTGTGGTTGTTGTACCTGTAAATCTCTGCCTCACTAAGAGCCCTGAATATTTCAGCTCACTCTAAGCGGTGCTTTAAAGGCTTCTTAATGGGCTTGTGGGCTCCTGGATGCATCCACATTAATATTCACTATTCCTATCCATCAGAAACTCATCTTGTAGCTGGAGATTAGGGTTGGCTTTAGCCATGGTAAAATGATAGGCAAAGGAACATGGGATCTGTGCTTTAAACTAATTTAGTGTGTTTATACGACTTATATTACAGTATTCTGAATAAGCTTATGGGTTTGCAAATGCAATTGAAGGCAGACCAGATAGGACTTTCTTGAGAATTTCATGTTTCATGGTTGCTATAGGAATATGTCAGATCAATCTATCAATCTTAAATAACAAATAAAAGAAAATAGCTGAAAGAGGTAGCAGAGTGATTAAGCTTCTGTTCTGAAAACTGGATGATTCAACTACTGCCGAGCCGTGACTGCTATATTCTTGCAATACATTCTCCCTTACTTGTAATTTGCTTCACGTACAAGTGTCTGCCAAATGAATAGATGTAAATATAAACTGGCTAGCCATGAATGTGTATCAAAAAAGTTCCAGGATAAAAATAAGCTATGAAATACCAGAGACCAATATTCCAATTTTCACTTTATTTTGTCATTATGGCACTGATTTCTGCAACCTCTTAATTTTGATGAAAAGCTGATCTGTGTTGCTTAGAGGTCAGAGAAACATTTATCGTAAATGAGATTCATCCCTTGATGGTTCATTGTAGAAACTCCTCTAACAGCTTCTACATAATACCAGCAAGCTTTCCTATAGGGAACAAAAAAAAAAAAAAAAAAGGATAATGGTTCAATGTGGAATTTTTTCTTTTGAGCCACCACTTCTCCATCATCAATGTCAGAGAAAGATCTCGTTACACCATTTGTCACCTTTCTTTCATTTCTCTCCCATTCTATCTGTTTCTCACTGTCTTTGGTAGGTAAGACCCAGGCAGGGTTGCAAAAGTCCAGAGGCTACATTCATTGCTACTGTTTTTCCATCGATCTGTTGCTCTCGTTCTCTCCCTCGTTTTTTGTATGTTTGCCTTATGGCTATCTCTACACACCCTCGCTCATCATGTAGCCTGTCAATCTGCTTGAGTGCTTGAGGTATTAATGTGTCTCATGTGGATACTGCCTTATTGCAGGCACACTGACCTGGGGAGTGTGTGTGTGTGTATGTTTGTGTCCTTGTGAGTGCGTGAACCAGGTTTGCTTATGCATGCTTTCTGCCACTCACTACTTAATGCTTCTTCATCTCATTATCCTCACCTTCTACTCACCTCTCACTCCATCAGACATAAACTTTAAACTCTCTCTCTTTCTCTCTCTTTCTCTCTCTGCCTCTCTCGTTTTCTCACATCCTCTTTCTCTCACTTTCTCATCCTTCATTTTTCTCTTTCCACTTCTTGGTTCTTGGCCCAGGACTAATTATTACTGATACGTTTGTGGGCTCCTGCAGTACACTTAAATAATACAACCTACTTCCTCCCTTATTTTCTCACATTTCATCTTTCGCTCTCTTTTTTCCTGTGGTTACAGGGCTCATCAGGAAGGGGTGGCTCCTGTGAAACAATGCTGCAAGGGCTTCTGCATCGACATCCTCAAGCGTTTGGCCAAGATTGTGGGCTTCACTTATGACCTCTATCTGGTCACCAATGGAAAGCATGGGAAGAAGATTGACGGCGTGTGGAATGGCATGGTTGGGGAGGTAAGGTGCCAGATGGCCCTTTAGCACTTTTTCCCGTCAGAGACATTGTGTTTGGTACATTCACCCTAACTGATGTTCTTTTTCACTCTGCTGATGAAAGAGTTTCTAATGGGAGACTTTATAACACTTTGCAATGGTGTAGTGATGGTATATCAAAAATAAATCAAAAATAACTACAATAACTGCATTACCCATCACTGTACCTGTGATATAACAATGTCACAAAAATGTCATGCCCTGGTGCCTCTATTGAAATTGGCTGTGAAAATTTTAAAACACGATAGCCTAATTTTTAAAGAATATCAGACAAAAAGCAGGACAAACTCTAACACAAAACCTTCATACCATGTGTTAGCTTATACGATAATATGCTAAAAACCATGGTATTGGGTTGTCATGCCATGAACTTTTTGGCTATATACGTGAAAAAAGGTACTAACCAGAAGAGAAAGTACTTAAATCCAAGGCTTCGATTTCCTTTGGTATTAGCCCATACAATCCTAAATTTATAATTTCAGAATATGTGAGTACATGATGTTCATTCCTCGGGTAGATGAACGGCATAAACTAAGTGTTTTAAGCAGACTCGGCTGTTTAAAAAATTTTAAAGGTTCTGAATAGAACCCTACAACAGAGTTTTCTGAAAATATTCTAAATAGAACCCCTACAAGATAGAGTTATTAACCAATCACTGACCTCAAACTATCAAGTAATTTGTAGTATGTAAGGAATTAAACACTTGGGGGCACAACTGGGTGGAGTGATGGGGCCCAACATGAAGCAAAGTTACTGTTCCCACCCCTAAGTTGATTATTTTCTGATAACAGCACACCCTGAGGAATTTTATTCAAAGAAACTACAGCAGATTTCCAACAATTACAATTTATTTATTAATGAACAACACATTTTACTTTTTATCTATTTATAATTATGTTTAATGTTGTGGAACATCTGAAAAACAGTTTAGTTCCTGTTATCATTTATAACAGCTATGAACTGTTGTTGCCTCAACAGGCTCTTTTTTCTCGCTCTCTCTTAAGTTAATATAACAAAAAAGAAAAAGCACCTCTTGTCATGTATAATATGCTTCAGGATTTATAACTGAATACTAAGATTTAGGGGGATATAACTTACATTTTCTTTATTCTCCAAACAAAAAGCAGTGAGGCACTGTAAATTTTGTAAAAACAAAGTTTATTTATACTTTTTTGTAATTTTTGTTACATTTAAAGTGGTAGGTGATATTGCATTAGAAATTAATGCAATGAAAATAGTTCAACAGCCAATTATGTATTTAATCCTTGTGTTATCCTATAGGAGTCACAGTTGTGATTGGCCACATTTTTTGCATCTCATTTAAAGATGATATAAATGAGCCAGTGCAATTATATTAAAATATCAATGATACCCTTTAATGATTATATGCACCAAATATGATTTATTATATTTTATACATTTTCTATATTTATTTTATATATTTTATATAGAAAGCCCAGTATTCTGTCTCTCAGTGTTTTCTGTGGATAGTCAGTGTGAAGCTTATGCACTGTGTAAAAGTTGTAAGGCCCTGAGAATGAAACCCTCACACTGTCTGTTCAAGATGATGTGTGCATTTGCAAATGTGTGTTTGCGGGTGTGGGTGGGTGATGCTCTGACTTGTTGTGTGTAACATAGGGAGCTGTGAAGTGTTTAATGCCTGGATTCTCAGCCTGTCACTCCGAAACTGCCACTGAAACACTGTGTCCCCCTTTTAACACACCACGCAGACGTGTGAACGATGGCTAACACACACATTTACACACTCACACACACACCTCATTTTTGAACAATTTCGGGACGCTATCTTGGCTATGCCTACACTTGTTGCGTGCGTGTGAGGAAGATGTAGACGGCTGTTGTTTTGAGAGAGAAACCCTGCTGCGGTGCTCACACCCCCAAGGGAGTGCTGCTCAAGATGGTTGCTAAGGAATCAGAGCCTTATTTTCCATTTCCTCTGTCACTTTATCTATTATTCTATGTTTTTCTTTCTTTCTCCCTCTTAGCCTGTCTCCCTTTCTCTCATTCTTCTCACACCTTTTTTCCATCTAATTTGACTGCTGTTTATATTTTCCTTCTCTTCCCTAATTTCCCTCTGACTCTTAATAACAGTCACACTATTGCTTCATCACTCTTTCTGCCTCTGTTTAGTCTTTTTTGTATTTGAGCTAGTCATCAGCATAGCAGCTTTTGTTTGCGCTGGGTTAAAGGTTATTTTCTCTACCCAGTTCATATGTATGCACTTGTGTGTCTATGCATGCTTCATTGACCTGGAAAGCTCTTCCCTTGGGCCTGAAGGCTGATTCATACTTTTGTTTCTACGTATCTGCGAGCATGTCAAGTTGTCGTAGATATCCACCTTTATTTTTGCATGTAATCTGAGAGTGTACACTAGGGGGCAGTGTCACATGAACCAAGCCAGAATTTACCTAAAACGGAAAGCAAAAAAGGACAATCTTTTTTGGCAAACAAAGGATGTTTGGCCTTAATGTTTAATTGTAGGAACAATATATAGAAGGCAATATGGTTGAAACTTTGTTTTGAAGTGCTGGGAAAATAAAACCTTGCATGGTCAATTATAAACCAAGTCAAACCAATGTGAAAAGCATTTATGAAGTGTTTTCACTCATCTGTATTATGCAGTATCAAGAGGTTCATGTATTGAAGCACTTCAGCTTGAGGTGCTATGCTTTGTGTTATGTCTTTACTGGGAGAAGATTAGAAGGAAATAAGAAAGTAACGTGTGCAGTCATATAGGCTGATTAATTTGGCCATTATAATGACATTTGGTTGGTATGAAGTCTCATACTTTATATTCGCTTATGCCACAATATCATGACTGTAGTTTTCTGTAAATGGCAGGGGAAAAATTGATCTATTTGCTCATGCTATTAATTTATAGCTGTCTGATGCAAGAGTTTTATCACAGAGAAGACATGTTTATTAAAAACACCAGCCTAAGGAACTAATAGAGTGACTAGGCCGAAACTGATATTCTTAGAGCCGAAGGAAATGGAGGAGATAAAATCCATTTAGACACAGGTGTTTGTGTACGTGGGTGAGAGTTGTGTCCGCTGATTCGAGTGTAAGAGTTTTTTTTTTTACTGTATCAAGAGTAAGAATTTGGACAAGTTTGAACTGCCTGGAGTCTGTAGATGCTTAAAATGCGCAAAAAAATGAAACGACAAGTCTGGAGATTACCGTGTTATGAAAGCTTCATTCCCTGCGCTGTGGAGGAGTGCTTGGATTTCTACAATTCCTGCAAGCTGCTCCTTTCCTTGTGGTGTCTGGGCCGTACGAAAGCTAACTCGTCAGACAGTAAGTGCTCTGAAGTAAAGCCGCCGACAATGAAACGACGAGACTGAAGAATACGGTGTTACAGGAGTTTCGCTGGCTACACAGTGGACGAGTGTTCACTACGGCACTCGTTAATCAGCTGTGTTTGAACTACGCGGGATTGGGACACTGTAACTTTGAGTGAGTTTTGTGTTGTCTTGGCCCAAATCCACTGACCATGCGTTGGACTCCAGGTAGGCCTTGAACAGTTCATTCATTTACCTCAACGAAGCTACTTGTTCATCAATGACTCTTGGAAAAGCTGGGTTTAACAGACATCTAACCCAGACCACACCACCACTACATGAACACGCACACACACACACAAACATCAATTATTTTTCTTTTAAACCTTCTGATTAAGAAAACGAACATTCAAAAGAGTCATCTGAACTGTTGAAGAAACCATGGGTTGATGTGTTATAAGTTAATGCGATATGAGTTGATGTGTTATGTTTGGGTTGCTTCAGTTATGGACTTTGATATTACAGAGACTTGATGCATTGACAAGTACTGTGTCGGAATATTTACAGATGTAGTTATGATATCTGTTGATTTACTATTGATGACTCGTAGACTTGTGTATTCTTCTCCCTCTTTTGAAAGACAACTTTGATAAATGTGTTATGTTTGGGTTGCTTCAGTTATGGACTTTGATATTACAGAGACTTGATGCATTGACAAGTACTATGTCGGAATATTTACAGATGTAGTTATGATATCTGTTGATTTACTATTGATGACTCGTAGACTTGTGTATTCTTCTCCCTCTTTTGAAAGACAACTTTGATGTATTGATGATGTATTGATGCTGATTTATATGGTAATTTATTTCATGAGATGATTTATTTTTGGTTGTTTATTTGTTGTGTACTTTGACATGCTTTGAATAAGCAAGGGATAGTGGAAAAAGACACAAGCCCCACTTTGGGTGAAATTAAAAAGAAAAACATTTATGCAATTGTAAGAGTGTGGTTTTTTTTTTTGTACTGTTCTGTGAAGTGTGATTTAAGGTAACGGGCATAGCTAGAATCACTACGTCACACTATAGAAGACATAAAGTATTGGATGCGATAAGGGCAATATTATTGTTTACACTGTGTTTTTTTTTTTTAAAATATTGTTTACCCTCAAGATGTATTTGAAGCAATATTATTCTGAAACACTTGATAAAACCCACAGAAGAAAGGTCACAGCATCTTGTCATATTTCCAGGCACATAACTGAATATAGCTAACTGCTAACCAAACAGCGTTTCCCTGAAGGCTGGTTGACACACCACACCATAAATACAACAAACATAAATTTAACTTCTTGGAGGACAGCATGTGAGCCTGTCTCTGCGTCTCTGTGTGCAACGCTTACCCATAAACCCCCTCTCTGCATCACAAAACACAGACATGAAAATGTGCTACGCAGAAGAATAAACCAGCCCTGAAACCTAGTATTTCACACCACAGATGCACAGTCTATCCTTTACATTCAAGGCTTGATTTGAGAGGTGGAATTCCTTCACCCTTATAAAATTGCCATCCCAATTTTCCTATGGTTTTCATATTTAAAAAAAATCTGAAATCCAAAACTGACCTTTGTTACCTTGTTAGTGCAATTCACCAGTATTAATAACAAAAATATTGCTTTGTCATAATCTTCCACTGACCCCTTAAAATCCTGGCTTATTATTTAGTTATTTATTATAAAGCATATAATTCAGCAGCAGCTATGAATTATTCAGTAACTACAGTGAATCTAATAGGAAGGGCGTGTAGTTACGAGAGTGAGGAATGTAATGTGCTTGGTCCTGGGAACTTAAAGGGTTAAATTTGAATGACTTATGCCTGAAATAATTACATATCTAAATTTTTAACTGTCATCATGCACAAGTGGGCAAGGGGAAAATATATTAACTCATGATGTCATTACATTTTACACCTCCCCATCCCCTATTATGGAAGGAAAATTCATTATAAATCCAATTTCACATTGTCTTTAACATCATTTTACTGTCACAATGATCAATATTTTAATTCTGTGTTTGTGATTTACACATCTTGTTTTGGGTGGCATGATGGTGCAGCAGGTAGCATTTCCTGTGTGGAGTTTTACCTGTTCTCCTTGTGTCTGGGTCCTCCATTTTCTGCTGTTCATTATATAATGAACACTTTAGGCTGATTTGGGTTTTTCTTTGTGAAATCCATTTCACCAATTTGGCACTGTATGTTTACATGTGGAAAGTAACAAACTACATTCTTGTAACAGTACTTGAGTACACGATTCACTGTAACAGTAGGTTTCTTAAGTAAAATTAAATCATAGTACTTTTACTTGAAATTTTTAAAACAATATTCAAATGCAAAGGGGGGAGGCTAACTGGAAGGCTGTTCCATAACTGTGGGGCTTTGTAAGAGAAAGCTCTACCCCCTGCTGCAGGCTTCACTATTCGAGGTACCAACAAATAGCCTGCACCTTTTCATCGAAGTAGGCGTGGCAGACCATAAAAGACCAAAAGTTCGCTCAGGTACTGTGGTGCGAGACCATTCAGTGCTTTATAGGTCAATGGTAATATTTTATAATCAGTATGAAATTTGACTGGGAGCCAGTGCAGTGTGGATAAGATAGGGGTGATGTGGTCATATCTTCTGGTTCTAGTAAGGACTCTCGCTGCTGCATTCTTGACTAACTGGAGATTGTTTATGCATCTACTGGAACATCCAGACAGCAAGGCATTACAATAATCCAACCTAGAGGTAACAAAAGCATGAACTAATTTTTTTGCATCATGTAGTGACAATATAATTCTTATCTTAGCAATATTTCTGAGGTGAAAGAAAGCTATCCTAGTAATATTATCTACATGAGCTTCAAATAAAAGACTGGAGTCAATAATCACACCAAAGTCTTTTACTGCTGCACATAATGAAACAGAAAGGCCATCCAGAGATATTATGTAATCAGAAAGCTTACTTACTAGCTGCATGTGGTCCTAGTACAAGTACTTCTGTCTTGTCAGAATTAAGTAAGAGAATGTTAATAAGCATCCAGTTTCTAATGTCCTGTACACATTCCTCAACTTTATTAAGCCGGTGTCTGTCATCTGGCTTTGCTGAAACATACAACTGTGTGTCATCAGCATAACAGTGGAAGCTAATACCATGTTTATGAATAATTTTGCCCAGCAGTAGCATATATAAAGAAAAGAGCAGTGGCCTAAAACAGAGCCTTGTGGAACACCAAACCTTATGTTAGTATGCGTAGAGAAGTCACCATTTACGTCTACAAACTTATAACGATCACTCAAATAAGACTTAGCTAGGAGAGGGCCAGCCATTCACTTAATGCCTACAACATTTTCTAGTCTAGGAGAATAGCATGATCAATTGTATCAAAAGCTGCACTAAGGTCAAGTAACACAAGCAAGGAGACACAACCCTGATCAGAGGCTAGTAGTAGGTCATCATGGACTCTACAAGACTTCTGAATGTGTGCTGTGGTATCTGACACCAAGACAGAAGGTCCCTTAAGTCCTGTAAGTTGCGAGGTGGGGCCTCCATGGACTGGACTTGTTTGTCCGGCACATCCCACAGATGCTTGATCGAATGGAGATCTGGGGAATTTGGAGGCCACACCAACACCTTGAATTCTTTGTCATGTTCCTCAAACTATTCCTGAACAGTTTTTGCAGTGTGGCAGGGTGCATTATCCTGCTAAAAGAGGCCACTGCCATTAGGGAATACCTTTGACATGAAGGGGTGTACTTGGTCTGCAACAGTGTTTAGGTAGGTGGTACGTGTCAAAGTAACATCCACATGAATGCCAGGACCCAAGGTTTCCCAGCAGAACATTGCCCAGAGCATCACACTGCCTCCGTCGGCTTGCCTTCTTCTCATAGTGCATCCTGGTGCCATCTCTTCCCGCGGTAAGCAACGCAAATCTACCTGTCCATCCACATGATGTAAAAGAAAACATAATTCATCAGCCCAGGCCACCTTCTTCCATTGCTCCATGGTCCAGTTCTGGTCCAGTAAGCTGCAATGCACTGTGTGTTCTGACACCTTTCTATCATAGCCAGCATTAACCTTTTCAGCAGTTTGTGCTACAGTAGCTCTTCTGTGGGATTGGACCAGACGGACTAGCCTTTGCTCCCCATGTGCATCAGTGAGCCTTGGGTGCTTATGACCCTGTCAGTGGTTCACCGGTTGTCCTTCCTTGGACCACTTTTGGTAGGTACTAACCACTGCATACTGGGAACACCACACAAGACCTTCTGTTTTGGAGATGCTCTGCCCCAGCCCTCCAGCCATCACAATTTGGCCCTTGTCAAAGTTGCTCAGATCCAAATGCTTGCCCATTTTTCCTGCTTCCATCGAGAACATTTGAGAACTGACTGTTCACTTGCTGCCTGTCACCTGTCAGTGGCTTTAGTCAAGTCAAGTCAAGTGGAGTTTATTGTCATTTCAACCATATACAAGTACATAGTGAAACGAAACAATGTTTCTCCA
>CM075003.1:21866053-21882404 GCA_037576675.1 Pangasius sanitwongsei
CAGGCCAAGTGATTAGGACACCTGATTCTGATCATTTGGATGGGTGACCGAATACTTTTGGTAATATAGTGTATTTTCTCTACAGTTTACATAGAATGGTGCAAACAATGTTTTATTTGTTTTTTGCACCATTCTATTGTAAACTCTAACGATGGTTGTGTGTGAAATTCCCAGGAGGTCAGCAGTTATAGAAATACTCATACCAGCCCTTCTGGTAACAACATCCACTTTAGTTACCTTTTGGTCAGTGTGAAATTAAGTTAACTAAAGACATTTTTTCATAACTTTTTCAACCCACCTTTGATATTTGATATAATAGCCTCATGCACTCATCAAAGTGTATTTTTCCCCAAAAATGAATGGCATGTTGTTTACATTGTTAATAGTTGAGACATATATTAAACAATATATTAATAGACAATATGTTCAAATAAATTTGGTAGTGTCTGTTAGTACAAATACTTTAGCTAGCTTCATTGGCAGATTTTTTTCCATTAAGTTCGTCCACCTTTAGTCAGGGATTTAGATAATCTACATTTAATAAGTTTTACTTCCTATAAATGGTGCAATCTCTCTATTTAAAGTTTTCACAATTTCACATATGTACAACTTTAAAATGAAAAAGATCAAAATATTTAATGAATGATTTGTCCATTCCTGGTGAATGATTTGTCCATTCCTAATAAGTAGACATAATGGATAATGGAAAAATTCAAGCTCTGTGATTGGTTGCCATACTTAACCTCACAGAACTTCTTTCTTTGCCTCTTCATAGTTCTCTTATGTTTTTGTGTGCAGTTTTGTTGAAACGTATATCCAGTCAGCCCTAGTGTATATTTGATCTAATACTTACCTTAATGACTGCTCATCAGTTTCATCAGTTCTTTCATCAGTTTCATCAGTTCCCTCATGTCCTATTTTCCTCCATCTTTCCCTCAGTTTCAGCACCCTACTGAACAATACCCACCCCTGAAGTTTGGAACAGTCCCGAATGGCAGCACAGAGAAGAACATTCGCAGTAATTACCCAGACATGCACCACTACATGATCAAATACAACCAGAAAGGAGTGGAAGAAGCCATCACCAACCTGAAGACGGGGTTTGTGCTGCATCTGTCTTGCTGACTCTCGTCATATATTTTTTTCATTTCATCTCACTTTTTTCTACGTCTCAGCCAACCATCCGAGTCCATGTCACCAAGGATATCCATTTTTTTTGATGTGCTTGCACTTTTTCTTATTTGCTGGCACTTTCTCTCGCTTTCTTCACATGTACGATCTATACACTTTTTTCTCTGTTTGTCTCCTACTCTCTCTCCCTGTCTCTCTCTCTCTCTCTCTCTCTCTCACACACACACACACACACATTCACTCACACTCATAATTCAAAAACACTATTTCTGTCTCTGTATTGTTTGGAATTAATGAGTGATAATCTGTAACTGGCCACCAATGGGCAACTGGTTATGTGACTTTTCACTTTTCATGTCCTTGGTTTGTAACAAAAGAATTGTAATTTTAAATCACTGTTAAAATGGCTGGGAAGCTAGCCATTTTGTTAGCCAATTGCAAGTGAGACTGCTTTGATACACTCCAACACACTAGAGGAACATCTTTACAAGCACTCATTGTTCACATTCTGAAATTATTAATGGAGAGTTTCTTACTTAATTTATATTTGGAGTAAATAATTATGATACCAAAAAATAAATGAAAGGATGACAGTGTTGCATGTGCACATTCAAAACTAATTTTAAAAATTTAATATTTCAAGTCATTATTCATTACATCTGAAATTATAGTCAGGCAGGAGGAAACAATTTATGTTTGTTGCTTCCTGCAGTACAGATAATTTGTACCTAAATGCACTTTATTTAATATTTTCTTGTAAATATATATTGCTTTCCAGCTTCTCTTGTTGGATATGATTACTGCTATATGAATATCTTAGAGATTGTATGTTCTTGGCATTAAAAGAAAAAGTACACAGTACTTCAAAATGTATTCAAATTTAAATAGTAAGCTTGGTGATATAATGCTATAATTTTGGTTGTAATTAGTTAGTTTTACATCGTAAGGCTGTAAATTATGACATCCAACCGTGTCTAAGTAATTTGATTAAAATAACCGAATGCACTTATTTGCATGATTATTAGACACTTGGTTAACTTCTAGAATCTGGGTACTTTCATATACAACACAGAAGGATTTGTGGAATATGTATGTTAATGTACCCACCACTTTTTCAGTAAAAGTAAAAAGGTACCATACAAGCAAAAAAGTGGAGCATTTAAAAGGAAAAAAGAGCAGATAGTATCATATACAAACTGCTGAAGATCCTTGCAGTGGTTAAGTCCACTGTGCCCTTTTTGTGATTGTTAAACTATTTTGTCACAATGCCAGCTATTAATACACTGCCCTCTTGATTGCTTCTAGTTACACTGAGCCGCTGTGTCAATAGCATTATTCCTTTTATTGAATGTAGACTATGAATGCTTGTACCCGATACTTGTTGAAGTGGTTTACAAACAACACCGAAAGTCACTCTGAACAACCACCCATGATTTAGTTCAGCTGTTATCGAGGGTGCATGCAGTGTGTCTGTGTGTGCTCTAGGCAGGCCTAATTCTAGAAACTAAAACCTCCACTGATCAATACATGTACTCTCATTCAGACAGGGCTGTACTTTAATGTTAAATAGTGATATTGATTGTAGGAGGATATTGCAAGACATCAAGTCTGGCTCACAATCCACTTGTGTAATGGACAAAAGCTTTGCATGTGGGTCCAGGGTGACTTGCCGTGGCTATAGTTAACTCATTTTACATATATGATAATTTATACTCATATTCATTCACCTTTATGCGAGCTATCCTGGTCGGGGTTGTGGTGGATCCATTGGTCGTGAGGCAGGAAAACATCCATGGCAGTGCACGACGCACACACATTCATTAACATCTGGGGACACACACATTCATTAACATCTGGGGAGATTTAGTGTAGCCAGTCTACACACCAGCATAGGAAGAACCTTGAGGAAACCCACATGGACAAAGGGAAAACATGTGAAACTCCACACAGGCAGTAACCTGAACTCAGGACTGAGCCATGTTCACTGGAGCTGTGAGGCAGCAATGAGTTACCTGTTGCATAATTGTTCCCAACTGACCATATTCACATGTTGGCCATATGGCTTGTGATGCCACTGTGCAAATATGGAAAAAGTGGACTAAAACCTGACCCGTGTTTTACATATTACTATTGAAAACTATTTTTAAAAATGGGCAAAACACATAGAAAAGATCCCTTAAGACATAGCAAAGGAGAAAGAATTATTGGGTTGAAATATACACTCACAATATTGAAGATAAAGCCCTGTCACCTAAGACTGTAGCTGAATTATATTGGACATTTGACTTTAACTCTTTGATTTGTCATGAACGAAAAGCCCATAAATGATCAAACTTATATTTTGTCACTCCAGAAGAAGAGAGAGAGGACAAACCACAACCAAGCACATTAATCATATTGAAGGTTTCAGAAGGTGACCAGTGCTAAATAATTAAGGAACCTTCTAAAACACTTAGCTGCATGAAGTGGATGTCTTTGTATGATTCAATGCCCAGGAATTTGGCTAAAAGAATCCTGAGAGCAGCATCATGAATAATATGACTGACAATTGAATAAGGTCAATGATAAAATGGCTAAAGCAAAAAAAACAAAACTTGTTATTTAGCTTACTTGCTGCATTTGTTCAATGGCATGTGACCTTGTGAGCCATGTGTTTTCCACCTTAGTGCAACAGCCAAATACTGTGTTGGAGTGTATCGTGGTAGACCCCCTTAAAAAAAATTATAAATAGTGGTTTAAGATTACAGTTGAAAAATCCACTAATTTTATCTCAAAGGTGTATAGGTGTTTATTTTTGCTGTACATATTTGCATATCATCACTTTATGTGTTTAAAGTTCCTATTTCAGACCCTGCTCTACACATTTGTGGAGTTTTGTCATAGTTTAATATAAACAGTTTAGATATTGTGAAATGTTAATCATACAGTGTGGTTTTCCCATGTCAGTAATTTCTTTACACTTTTTGTATTTGCTAATAGATCTGAGAAGACATTCTCACCCTGCCTTCTCAGCATTTCACTTTCCCTCTCCGTCTATCTCTCCTTCCCCTTCCCCCTGCAGTAAGCTAGATGCATTTATCTATGATGCCGCAGTGCTGAACTACATGGCCCGTAAGGACGAAGGCTGTAAAGTGATGACTATAGGCTCTGGTAAAGTGTTTGCCACCACGGGCTATGGCATTGCCCTCATTAAGAACTCCCGCTGGAAACGACCACTGGACCTGGCACTGCTACAGCTGGTGGGCGATGGTAAGAGCCTGACCTTGTGGTTGCACCCAAGTTAAAACAGTTAAAGGGGTCTAACGGTTAAAGTTCTGTTCTGGATGTATGTTGGATTGGATGAAGGTACTGCTTTGGTTTTTACATAGGAATGCAGGGAAATTATTGGATTTAATTACTGTAATAAAGGAATATCTGTGTAGTATTTGTGTGAGTATGTATTCATGTAAATGAAGAACTTAAAATTGGTCTATTGGTGTAGATTTTTTTTTAGATGAAGAGATCTTCACAGAAAAACACACAAAAAAATGCAAAGCTATAGCAAGCACCTTTTAAACATAAATCCAACATACACAAACATAAAGAACTAAATGTAAATAAACATGAACATTGCTACGGCACCGAACTGTCCAGTACAGCCTTGAGCTGATGTTTTATAATTTAAGTAGTCCTTTGACTCCATTATGTCAATATGATACCCATAGCCTACTCATTTGCACTCTAAAGGATTAGTTCAGTGCGTCAGTTCTCTCACACTTATCCAAGCAATAATATATTTTCATTCATATGGTCACTCATGCTTATAGATTGATGGCTTATTTGATTACTGTTTTTAATACTCACTGGTATTCAGTGTACACACGTGTGTGTGTGTGTGTGTGTGTGTGTGTGTGTGTGTGCGTTTTCCACGTCCCTGCTGTGATCTCACTGATGCCAGGTCCCATCAGCTAATGCCACAATTAAACAGCTAACACTGGCATGACAGTTCTATATGCAAAATGAATTGTGCAGTTTGTATTTTTCTTGGCATATGGGTATGTGTGTTTTCTGTGGTTTTATTTTCTGTAAATCTGCACCCACTTCACTTTTGAAACATTAAAAAGCATGATAGGTTTAGTGGTTGTTGACACTAATGATTTGCTTTATAGGCTGATTAGGGTCTTTTTTCGCTGCATTTTAAGAGCATTTCACAGGTGGTGCTTCTATGTATCTCTCTTCTATTCTCTCTACCCTCTCCAACCTGCTGACTGTAATCCCTTTCTTCTCGACATGTGCCTCTAATCTCTCACTCTTTCCTTCTACCTCTCTGACGGTAATGTCTCACTAACCTCCTGTTAGTTTCATCAGAAGGCTTACATCCATCAGTACTGTACTTCTTCATTTTTCAGTTTTTATTTGTTGTGCTGTTTTTTTTATAGCAAAAACAGGTATTCAAATAGTTTAATTCAATGTTTGTTATGTTATTACAGTATATTTTTTCAACACACACACACGCATGCAGGCACACATGCACATGTGTATGGAGTGTGCTTACCTTGTTGGCTGAATATAACAAAAATACTGTTTACTGGGGTATGCAATAAATTCTGGACTATTATTTTCTGCACCACCATATTGGAATGTTCCAGTTTACACATACAACCTCATAAATTAAACATTATGTTTTGGAAGTGCATTTCATGTAAAGCCACTAGATGAAATATTGCCAGTATTACATATTATGAAATATAGGGTGATGTTTTCATATAGCAATTCTAATATAGCCTCGTCCTATTGTTAAAATTAAAGAAAATGCTTGTTATTGTAGTAATAAACTGGCAGAAATTTTTTGTGAAATTCTCTTAGGTCTGACCCAGGTTTGTGGCTGGCTTCAGACTGATGGCGGTTAAGAGAGGGGTTGGGGCTGTAGGTCACACAGATGGTGCCATGTCTGGCCATTGGCCCAGGTTAAAGGGTGTTAAAGTGTATCTGTAAAAATATGCCCACTTAACCATGCCTGTCTCTTGCCAGCCTTTGCCCATGTGGCCAAACAACCTGTGTCATGCCAAGGCACACTAAAATGACCGGCAGATTACCTTGAGAGATCTAGAGTACAGTTTGTTTGTGATTAATTTTGTGGTCTATTTGATTTGTAGCTTGTGAAAATGAAGTGATCCTACTCTGCTTTATGCCTAACAAACTTGTAGCAAACTGTTCTTATGTACAGTTCCCCTGAAAGTATTGTAGTGGCAAGGCCAATTCTTTTGTTTTTGCTGTACATTGAAGTCATTTGAGTTTGAGATCAAAAGATGAAAATGAGATGACAGATCAGGATTTCAGCTTTCATTTCCTGATATTTACATCTACATGTGTTAGAACTTAGAACATGGCACCTTTGGTGGCAGACTGCCCAATTTTTAGGTGAGCAAATGTATTGGAACAGATTTTAAAGTAACTTAAAGCAAATAACACTTAATATTTATTTGGTTGCATATCCCTTGCTTGCAATAAATGCATCGAGTCGGTGACCCACTGACATCACCCAACTGTTGCATTCTTATTTTTTTCCAGGCTTGTACCACAGCTTCTTTCAGTTTCTACCTTCAGTCTCCTCTTCAAGAGGTGAAATGCATGCTCAGTTAGGTTAAGGTCTGGTGATTGACCAGGCCAGTCTAAAGCCTTCCACTTTTCCTCCTGATGAAGTCCTTTGTTGTGTTGGCAGTGTGTTTTGGGTCATTATCTTGCTGCATGATGCAGTTCCTCCCATTTGGATTGGATGCATTTCTCTGTAAATTGGCAGACAGAATGTTTTTCTAGGCTTCTGAATTCACTGTCCTTCTACCATCATGAGTTACATCATCAATAAAGATTAGTTAGTCTTTTCCAGAAGCAGCCATGCAAGCCCAAGCCATGATACTACCTCCACCATGCTTGACAAATGAGCTTGTATGTTTTGGATCATGAGTAGATCCTTTCTTTTTTCACACTTTGTTTATGAATTTCTTTATAAATTCCAATCTGGCCTTCTGATTCTTTGTTTTTGTTTTTGGGCTTTTCTTCACAGCTCTCACAATGTTTCTTTTATCAGCTGTTGTTTTCCTTGGCCGACCCTATTTGATGTCTGGTTGTTTGTACACCAGTGGTTTCTTTCGATTTCAGGATAACATTCCAAATTGTTATACTGGCTGTGCCCAATGCTTCTGCATTGGCTCTGATTGACTTTCCCTCTTTTCTTAGCTTCAAAATGGCTTTTAGTTTTAGCGTTTGCCTTGCACCTCCGGGGTTGGGGGTTCGATTCCTGCCTCCACTCTGTGTGCGTGGAGTTCGCATGCTTTCCCTGTGCTTCGGGGGTTTTCTCCGGGTACTCCGATTTCCTCTCCAGTCCAAAGACATGTGTTCTAGGCTGGTTGGCATCTCTAAATTGTTCATAGTGTGTGAATAGGTGTGCGAGTGTGTGCACGATTGTGCCTTTCGATGGGTTGGCACCCCATTCAGGGTGTCCCCTGCCTAGTGCCCCGAGTCCCCTGGGATAGGCTCCAGGCTCCCCGTGACCCTGTGTAGGATAAGCGGTATAGAAAATGGATGGATGGATAGATAAGTCTTTGACAGGAACAAAAGTTACATTATTTAACTTTTGTAATATGCACTCTCCAACCACTTTATTCAAAACACCTTTACATGTGCACATTACTGTAATATACATTCAATATACTGTACATTCAATTATTTAAAAAGTCAATCATATGACAGTAGCGCAATGCAAATAATCACAGAAAATGTTTGGTTGAAGATTGGAAAAAGACCAGGGAGAAGGTAAAAGTAGAAAGTTTCTTAGAGTGATGCATAGTACAGGTCAAAAAGCTATCCTTACAAAGAGCTGTTAAACTGTGGGTTACTCAGGTTGTCATGAGTTGATTTTTGGCTTGAGAAAACACTGTAGTGTATCCCTTGCTTGCAATAACTGCATCAAGTCAGTGACCCACTGACATCACCAAACTATTGCATTCTTCTTTTGTGATGCTTTTCCTGGCAATACCCAGGACTTAAACCAAGAGGAGACATTCAGAGCTATTGATTTATATAAGCAGTCTAACAGGGCACACCTCGGAAACAAGAATCACCTGTCAGCCAATATTGTTATTCACTTGAAAAATGGGTGGGTTCAAAAGAAGGTGCCATTTTGTAAGTTGTGTAATACATCTAGATGTAAATATTAGGAAATGAAAGCTGGATATATATACTGTATGCAACCAAATATTAAGTGTTATTAATGTTAATTTACTTTAAGACTATCTGTTCCAATACTTTTGCTCACCTGAAGATTTGGTGGTCTGCCACCAAAGGTGTCATGTTCTAAGTTGTGTAACACATCTAGATGTAAATATCAGGAAATGAAAGCTGAAATTCTGATATATCATTTCATATTAATCTTTTAATCTCACACCCCAATGTCTTCAATGTAAACTGTAAAATACTGTAGGTTTTTTCTTACCTTCATAGCATGTATGAAGGCTATCATATGCTTCCGCTGAGGGATGTGAAGCCAGCTGACCACATCTTTTCAAACTATTGCTCATGCAATGTGAGGGGGTTGGCGTAACACACTTGTGCACACATGAGCTCACAGATGCCCATGATTGGCTAGTATCACCGTGATCAATAGGGGAGAGAGAGTATGGCACACCTCCCCCACTGAGAGCACGGCTAATTTTGCTCTCTTGGGCTTCAAGCCACAGATAGCTGTGGCATCATCAGAATTTGAATTTGCGATCTCTGAATGAGAGGGCAAACGCTTTTACTAGCGACAATTATTAAAACCAAAATTTAAGTAATGTTAAATTCATCTACCAACCTAGCAGATATAAGCTATAGCTAGTCCTATACCTTGGTGAAATAGTGCAAGAATGTCACACCATCAACCTGGGAGAGATGAGCTTTTAGAGTTGCTATAATTTCAGTTTTATTTTTCTAAACATTTTTCACCATCAAAAATATATTAAAATTATTAATTAGAAGAGAATAGTCAATTACCTGTTATTTTTGGGCCCCCAGTCAGCCATTGCTTTCTTTCTTATAGTGTTGCTGGAGAATTCAATTCAATTACATTTGTGATTAAAATGCTAACTTTCTGATCTTTATGAGCTCTGCATTATCACTTGAAATAGGCCTCCATCTCCAATCATAAACGAGAGTGCACGTTTTCTGTCTCAGTGCTACCACCATTCACTTCTCTTAACAGTTTCATACATTATATTTAAGATAAAAAAGTATATTGCTTATATTCTTAAGCCTAAGAATTCTTCTTATTCTTAAGCCTAAGAATTTGGGACTTAAGGCCAATTTTTTTCTGAGTGGCTTTATATTGGACCTGTGATATAAAGTTCTGGAATTTTTTGGTTTCTAATCCTTCTATTCTATTTCTATTCCTCTCCTACAATCAGACTGACTAACATCTGCCAGTATTAAATGATTATGATCTCACCCTTCAATCCCTCTTCCCTATCTGTTTTACCCTTTTGTTGATTTTCTGACTCACTTTATTCCAGTAGACTTTTATTCTTTCACACTGTCAAAGACATATACTTGTATAATGTTTCTGTTGTTTTCACACTATCCATCTCTTGTTGTATCCTCATCACTCTTTTTATGTACTCCTCTCTGAACTGAAAATGTGCCCCTGCTGTTTGTCATTATGTAACAATCCTATCTACTTCTTTCTTTCTTTTTCCATTTCATCCTTTCTTCTTCTACCCATTTCCCCTGACACAATGGAGTATTAAACAAAGACAAACAGATTTTCCCTTGCTTCTTACTTTCTTCTCCACCTTCACATTTACCTTGCGATAGAGAAAGGCACACAAGGGATTATGATGTAGACCCTGACCTTTCCTCTCTCTCTCTCTCTCTCTGCCTCTGTCCCTCATTTTGTCTCTTTTTCTGTAATAATCACTGACCTCTGCTCTATGGTAACCTTAACCAGCCTATTCACTCTCAGATGATTAAATAGAACACTTTCTGAGATAGCGATATAGTAGACATGAAAGTATACATAATGAATTCTATAATTTGATTTTAATATGCAATTTAGCAAATGAAGAACTGAATTGTATTCATGTCTTATTATTTCAGATCTTTTCAAATTTACATCCTATATATATATATCATTATAGTGGAAAACACAGAGGGTAACTCTTTTCTTCTCTTCTCTTCCCTTCTCAGATGAAATTGAGATGCTGGAGCGTCTCTGGCTTTCAGGGATATGCCACAATGATAAAATTGAAGTGATGAGCTCCAAGCTAGACATTGACAATATGGCTGGAGTTTTTTACATGTTGCTGGTGGCCATGGGCCTGAGTCTACTGGTGTTCGCCTGGGAGCACCTTGTCTATTGGAGGCTCCGCCACTGTATGAGTGGAATGGGACAAGCTGGCAAACTGGACTTTCTACTTGCCTTCAGCAGGGTAAGAGGGGTAGACAAAAGCAAGCAGACAGATAAGCCAGAATGGAAGAGATTATAAGGGACATAAGATGAGAGAAAAGTGGATGGAGGATGAGTCACTATGGCACATACAGTGTTTCTTGCTATTAATGAGCTATTGCATGGTAGAATGGGCGTGATGCTGTAACCTATAAAGGTGTTGTGTAATACTTTAACTTCAGGCGTAGTCTCTTTCCTAAATCAAATTCCAATATACACCCAGAATAGCTGAGCCTGCTGGAAAATCATATCAGAACATAGCAATCTTATTTCTGGGATGTCTAAAAAATAACACATCTATTGCCAAAATCCTTTTTATTTTTCTCTCTCAGGGAATGTATAGCTGTTGCAGTTTTGAGGATGAAACTGCCCAAGGTGGACCCAAAGTCACCATTCCCACCCATCATCATACGTCTGTGGTGTCAGCCCCTCCCTCATCTCATGTTGTCACTGCAGGTGTCACCAACCAAGCCATTGCCATGGTTCCACAGCAACAGCAGCAGCAACAACAGCACCCACCTCAGCCTCCACAGTCCTACAAAACCCCTCTTCCTGGGTCCCCTCCTGCTGTGGTACATTCTGGGGGATCTTTGGGGCCATCTACCACACCACTTCTGGGTGCCCCTCTCCCATGCTCCACGTTTTTGCCCCGACCTGACCGCAGACTGGCTGTAGTGGACCGCTGGAGGCTGCCCAAATCTGCCAGTGCCACCACGCCCATGAATCTCAGAGGGGGCCTATCTGACATAGGGACCTTCCCACAAAAGATAGTTCCTACATGGGCAGGGAGTGGACCTGCCGGAAGCACTTTGGATGGATATAAGCGCTACTATGGCCCCATTGACCCTGAAGGCTTGGGGCCATGTATAGACCAACAGGGAGGCACTCAGACTCCAAAATCAGCTCCAAGGAACCATCAGCAACCCCCACCAGCTAGCTTGGCTTTCTACCAGGAGAAGGGCATGGACCATGGGGTGGGGAAGAAGGTGGGAGTGTGTACTGGTGGAGGGGGTCAGGGGAAGGGGGTGAAGTCTTTAGGCACTCCTAGGCTGCCACCCAAAAGTCAGACTCCAGCCCCACTGCCACCTAACCCCCCACTGCAGCACCCCTCTCCTCCTCTTCCCTCATCCCTTTGGAGGAAGCGGAGGCCCAAAAAAACAAAAGAGTCTGGTGGCCCACTGTATGAGAACATTCTGCCCCTAGGTCGGAGAGGAGGTGGAAGGGACATGGGTCGTAGGCCCAGACCATCTCCCCCTCTTCCCATTCCAGTACCTGTATCGCTTTCCCCAACTTATACACCACCATCACCTTCTCTGTCTCTTCCTTACACCTCCACCTCATCCTCCACCTCTAGCACTAGTTCCTCTACCACATCCTCTGCCTCTTCTTCTCGATCCACCTCTCCCTCAACCACCTCCAGCACTACCTCACGTAACACCAGGGATAGGGAGGAAGAGGAAGAGGAAGACTTGGATGAGCTGACAGAGGAGTCCAGTCTTCTTCAGGGACACAACCGACACAACAACAGGGAGCGCTCCATCCTGTCCCCCAGATCACTTACACACGGTCCACCACCACCCCCTGTTCCCCCACGCAAGCCCCGTGGTCCATTTGGCGAGCGTGAACGAGAGAGGGAGGGCAGTAGGTTGAGAGAGAGAGGTGGCAGCCAGCTCGCTCAGCTCCAAGAGTGGTGGGCAGGATGGGGGGAGAGAGAGAGAGAGCGGAATGGGGGAGGATCTGGTGACACTGAACGGAAAAGGGAGAAAAGGCACAGGAAAGAGAGGGAGAAAAAGAAAAAGAAAAAAAACAAGAAGAGGAAAAAGAGAGAGGAACGTGAAAGGGAGAGGGAGCGCAAGCGGCGGAAGGTGAAGAAGAAAAAGAAAAAGGTGATGAAAGCAAAGAAGAAGAAGAAGGCATCAACCGGCAAGCATTCAGAGCCAGATGAAGGTGATGTAGAGGTAGAGAGAGAGGGAGAGGGTGATGGAGAGAGAGAGGGAGAGTACGCCTCCTTCTCCAACCAGTATCGGAACACCTTTGGAGAAAAGGGAAGTCTCGTAGGTTGGGAAGGAGAGAGAGAGAGAGAGAGGAGAGAGGGGGGGGAGGATGTGGGAGACGAACAAGATGAGGAGAGTGGAGGAGGCCGGAATAGAGAAAGACGGCCAAAGAGTAGTCATGCACGCCACAGACCATCCAACAAGAGATACCCAAATCTCAACAAACTTCCTGCTTCTGTCAAATTTTGGGTCAGTGGAGGGGGTACAGAAGCATCCGGTGGCTCTCCTCCCTCCTCATTACATACCCTTCTTCCATCAACCAAGCGAAGGAGGAGCAGTGGAGCAGAGCGAGAGGTGGCAGGGAGGGGAGGTGAGCGTAGACCATTGCTCCTACACTATGAGAGGGGCAGGGCACACACCCGAGAGGGCCTGTCCTTCCATGAGTGGGACTCTGAGGATGACGAAGAAGAAGATGAAGTAGAGGAGGAACAGGAAAGGGAGCAAGAGAGGGTAAGAGTGGAGGGAAGAGTGAGAAGGGCAGGGGGCAGAGGGGCTGTGTCTGAGTCTGAGAGGGATCGAATTAGAGCAGATGAGAGTTATTCTGATGATGGCTCCTCGGGGGAGTTTGGCCAGTTTGAAAGGTACTGGGAGGGCAGTGGGGCAGAAGGGGCAAGTGGGATTGGAGGTGGGGGTTGGTTTTTTGGCACCTACCCTGCCCGAGAGAAAGGGGGAAGCATCAACAGCAGAGATGATTCAATATTAGGTCGAACTGAAGGGTGGAGTGGAGATTTTTGGGGCTCAGGCTCAGGAGTTGGTTGGGGCTCTGGGGGTGGAAGTGGGGGTCTTGGTTCACAATGGCCACCTCCTCCAGCATCTCTACCACCTCCTCGACGGTACTGGTCAGTTGACAAGCTACCCATGAAAAGTGAGAAACGTGGTCACAATAGGTCAAAGAGCAAAGGAAAGAGGGCTCGAGAGAGGGAGCAGGATATGGCATCATGCTCATACACACAGATTAGCCACAGCAGAGTGCCCTGTCGGTCCAAACGGGGCAGTGCCACCTCCCACAGTCAGGAGGAGCTGCTGCCCCACTGCCCCAGTCTAAATGCAGGCTCCCGACCAAAACTTCCCCCCAAACCTGATGGTGCGAAATCCGGCAGTCAGTCCAACCTCAGCACCCAGCAAGCCCAACATTCAGAGCCAACATCCTCCCCTACCCAATCCTTACTGCCCTCACTCCCTGCAAGCTCTGCACCCTCCTCCCTCCCTGTACCCATCCCACAGCCCACTTCTTCTGCATCCATGTCTCCCCCACCAGTATTATCACCTGGTACCACAAAAGGGGCTAGTGCTAGTGCTAAACTTCAGTACCAGAGACTGCGTTCTGTGCCCCAGCCCCGGCGCTTCTATTCTCCCCACCTGCCCCTTAAAGCAAAAAGCCTGTGCTCACGACGTGGCTCTGCCCACTTTTCCAGCCTTGAAAGTGAAGTATGACACGGGGCTTCGTTGCTGCACGTGTGTGTGAGCTCTATGGTGAGATGCAAATGGACTGTGACGCACATACACGCGCTGCACCAGGATCAAGGCAGTGACTACGACTGCCATGATGGTGCCAGAGGCTGGGACAGTGGTGGTGATATCACAACAGGAGATGATTCAGCAGATGCTGTCTCCCGAACCACAGAAACCCCAGCTGTGCTCCACTTCCGCTCGGAACTGAGCATTACAATGTCGTCCGTTGTCCTGTCCTCCAACGAGAACAATGGATCCAGAATCTGTGAGTAATGATGTCATGTTTACACACACACACTGTCATTCAAGGAAGACTTTTTTTTTTTGCTTCGATGGGAATTCTATGGACTATGGAAACCATTAAGACTAAGGTTGCTTTTTAGATTTTTAGTTTGCTTTTTCGGCACGCTGGCTGTGGCCAAAATCACTTCATTGACTGACAAATGGCCTTGCATCTTTTTCGCTGGGTTTCGCCACAGTGATGCAGTGACAATTTTTCTGTTTGTGTCCAACCCCAAGGCCACATTGGACAGTGATGTCTGAACTTTGACTAATTAGTTAAGAGTCAAGAATCTCTAGTGCTAACATTTCCTTTGTTTTAATGCAAAAGCATCAGCCAATCAGATTCCATTAGCAGAAAGTAATTGGCGCTTGTCAGAACTCTGATGCTGTGGTGTCAAACAGGGATGTTACTATAGTCTGCGATGTATTTTAACAGAAGAACAACTAAGGACAAAAACAGAATACATGTAGCAGTTTTTCTGTATGAATTTTTTTTTTCTTACTCCAGGTTCCCACTACTCCTTTTTTATTCTATCTATTGCGCTCACTGTGTTAGTAAAAGTAGAGTAAGCTAGCTGTGTCTGAAGTTATATAGTAGAACTTTAGTCTTGGATGCCAAATAACACAGAGAATTCAGATTACTAGAGTGGACCCATGATATTTGATCTCTCTTGTTGGCTTAGAGTATTTAACACAAGCAATACGTAACTGTCTTAACCAAAATGAGGGTTGCAATATCTATAATTGGCACTAGATGGCTACATAATATTAAAATTAGTTAATATTACTGAATAGTGAATCATGTCTTTTAAACTTAATTGTAATTTCATTCTTTGTTCAGTAGTTAACAAATTTTGCAGATATAAGGTATTGAGTGTGTTCCCAGCTCTCTCCACCACATTTTGATAATTATTTGGCAGACACTATTACCAGTGCAAAGAGAAATAATTTTAGAAAGCACAAAAGCTTTGGCTCATGCCAGAAAATGCATTATTTAACACATCAAGGGCAAATCAATAAGATCATCATTATTCATAAGAATGAACACAGGTGCCAACACACACAAACTGAGCACATATCAGGGCTTTAGGTGTTCTAGATTAGCCTACATCATGAAAATGTTACTAAAATTTATTTGACATCAGGCACAACTCATTTGCCCTTGTTGTAGTTGACTGTAGCTTTAACATGATGTAGCAAAATATAGAGATACCTTTAGACTTGTAGCATTTTGGATGCAGATATCATCAAAAATCACACTCATCAGGATGTGAAGTACTTGCACATGTTCTAGATTAAAACACCCTTTACCCGAGATTCCGCTTTTTAATAGGATCTGTGATGTCTTTCTGTACAGCGTATTGCTTTAATGAGGACTTTTTTTTTGGGAACAAATTTACTAATATTTGCAATATGATGGATTACTTTGCCCATTTATGAAAGGATACATACAATCGCATAAGTTTGGGGATGTATATGCTCAGGTAATCAAGTGCGATTTGTGTAACTGAATTGTTAAAACAGCTGCTCAGCCCATCCTGGTCAGCTTTCTGATGATGTTTGGGGAAGTCTGACATGTTAGTGGAAAGTTTGGCTACACTGGGGAGTGGGGCAAGGGCTGAGGGACAGTTGAATCAGTCCAGTGGGGAGTATGTTCACTTGATCTTTCACTGACCATTGAAAGGCACTAACACAGTACTCTTTGACTGCATGTACAGAACTGAATTTTCCATGTAGCTTAATTTTGCTGAGAAAAATATATCCCTATATATACTGGTTTTTGTTTGTTTGTTTATTTGTTTGTTTTAATTTTCTTCCTCAGAATGTATCATGTAATGCTGTGAATGAACTTTTCTCATTTCTCATTGGAGGTCTCATTTGAATCCTATCATTTATATATACAATATATATATGTACAAATAAATATATACATACATATAGTGACATTATATATATATATATATATATATATATA
>CM075003.1:21896198-21906390 GCA_037576675.1 Pangasius sanitwongsei
TATATATATATATATATATATATATATATATATATGATATTAAGGTGCATAGAAAAAAAAATCAGAACCAATGAAAGTGTCTTATAATGTCTTACTAAAGCTATTCAAAAATGAACTTAACTATTCATATAAAATATACAAAGGTAAAGTTTACGTTAAAGGTAGGGTTGGGATCCATACAAATTCATATGGAATTGACTGGTGTTTTAAATATACTAGTTGATTAATGAAAATGTAAGGTGGAAAGGGTATTGAAATTTTCATGGACATAAAATGTATTTTTTAAATTTATTTTTCATTTGAACTCATAAAATTAATTTCCCCTACAACTTACCCGTTTAGAGAGGGGGAAGGGGTTACTGTTTATAGTTTTCTTTATTGCTCCATTTGTATGAAATCAAGTGAAGCTATTCTCTCTCTCGCTCTCTCTCTTTTTCTCTCTCTCATTAGAATTCTTAATTCTAGCAAGTTATAAATTATGTTTTAAATGTCATTTATTATTACAATGGATAATACAACATAACACAATGATTTACAGTATAAGCATAAGACAAATAATTTTGTACAGAAGACACTTAAGTCATGTCTAAAAGCTAGGCAGGTAATCAGCTAAAGATCTTCAGCACTGCTTTCTCCTCGTGCTTCTTTTAAACCTCATTTATCTGGATATCTTGAGAGCTGCTCTGTGCTGGAGCTCATTTTACCTGATTGGATAATTGGCCAGTTTCCCTAATTAGGGTGATTAGTTAGCCAGACAGTGAACTCAGCTGGGGTGGCAGAATTTCATCAGGTGTGTTGAGTGGAGAAGTGCTTATAAAGATCATCCATGCAGAAATGATATGCTATGTGTATGTATGGTGTGTGGTTGACAAAGGGAGAGTATCACCCCCCTATTGTGGGATCATAATTCTGTCCTATTATAGGGGAGACAAATTGCATTTCACATAAAATGCTATTATTTGGAAAAGCAGTGATATAACCCCTATATAAGTCAAGTAGGCTTTATTGTCATTCTTCTGATCATAGACAGATGTAATGTTAGGAAGGAAATATAGTTCCTAGGCCTTTTTCTTCTCTTTTTAAATTTTAATTATCTATCATCCACCATAAGTGTGAAATTAGCAAGAAATGACTGGAGAAATGGTGTGAGGAAAGAGCTAAGCTTGGCTTAGGCTAGGGTGGTGCCCGGAGCACTGAGGTCCTCCTAATCAAAACTCACTGCATTTAGGCTGAGTTTTTTTTCCTGACTGAACTGAGAGGGAGAAATGAGCTATGAAGCTCTCAGATAAGGAGTCTTTGACAATGAGACTGGTCCAGTCAGCAGAATGAGAAAATAGCTCAGACAAATGAAAGAGGGAGGTTTTTCCTGTGATTATTTGGCTGTATGGATTCCGAATACAGATTTTTATAATCTGCATATGACATGGTACAATATAGCCGGCAGTGTGCTTTGAAAATGATTTTGCACTCTTTGCCTTTTTTCCCCCTCTATTTCCTTCCTGCATGTTATATGCAGTACTAATGCTTTGTTTGCTTAGTTTCATCATGCTCTCTTTTCTTTTAGCAGCCTATCAACAAATCATCCTTTCACTTTCTCTTTCTTTTCCAGGAAGTATGTCTGTAAATGTGTGTGTTTTTAGGGTGCCCCAGTGCTTTATAGCAGTAATGTATTTCAGTGGGGCTATAGCTCATGTTTATGAGCTGAAGAAGTGCATCACTCAGCCAGAAACACATCCATGAAAAACACCTGCCTAAATTCTCAGCATGACAGAGTCCCACACATTAAAATGGCCACAAAATTGACAAATGTGAAAAATCTTAAGTCTATTTTAATGGGTGCTTTTTTCTATGAGATGATAGTCTTTATTTTTTTCCTGGGAGAGTCGTTATGTTTAGTTATACAGCTTTCTGACTATTATGAATAGTTTTCACCCCCAAAAATGACAGACGTCAAAGCCTTTAAGCATAACGTATGTTACTTATTTGCATTGTGAAAATGGGTTTGTCCTCCTTTCCCCCTTTCACTCTTCCATCATCCTCTCATTCTGTTGACATGGAGCATTTGTTTTCTTCGATGAAACACTAATCTTTTTTTTTATAGGCAAACCTCATTCATCTTCATCCTATATCCTGTACCATTCATTTCTCTATTACATATGTCTGTGTTATTCAGAACTGTATACACAAATACACATTATGATAGTGCTCATGACTGGGGATTAATGCATGTGCTTGCCTTGTAAACAGAATGGCTGTTCTACTACCCACTTTATGGTGTAAATACAAAGTAGTTAAATGACCTGTCATGACTATCATCTGATTCTCACCATGTGTCAGTTATTGCTAATCTATAGACTATCAGATTGTCCTTTTACGTTCACTTTATGCACAGTCCAAGTTATTTCCGTTAATAAATAGTCTGTAAACTATCCATTTGTCCCTAGTACACTATCACAATGTGTACCTTGTTAATTAAAAGACAATTGAAAGAAACAGAAACATCTCTTGACATGTTGTTGTGAATCAGTTGTTTGATTCATGACAATCTAAAGCAGGGATTCTCAATTTTTTTCAATTTATTTTATTTATTTTTTTGTAGCTGGGAAACCTTTAAATGCAAAATAAATTCCAAAGACTGCTCAGTACAGCTTTTTAATGAACATAATCCAACTATTCAAATATTATTTAAATTTGTCCAGTAATATTCTGGCTATTTAGAGCTTTCGATTTCTGAACTATCCATAGAGAGAACACATTAGGTCCAAGTTGACATTATTTATAGGTCTATAAATAATAGATAGGTCTCAGGAGTAGCCTCAAACAAGCTATAGACTAATTTCTAGTGAATTTTTAGAGTAACCCTGTAATGGACAGTTGAGAATTGACAAAATATGAATGAACTTGAACAAACTAATTGTACACCAATTTTAAAGGAGAAAACAGAAAGATACAATCTGATCTAAAAGCTAGTGCCCCCAGCACAGATGAATACCCAAACAAAAAATGAAAAATCTCTGACTTACTGTAACACTGCTAACTCACTTCTCATTTGTAAAGAAATTTAGCTTAAATTAATCTTTCAAATGTGCAAATTTGGTAATCACAGCTTTATTGAAATCAGGCGTTATAATTTAATAAGCAATTGGTTCAGTTATGATGGTGTTTGGTTGCTGATAATTGCATTCCAAAGACACAATAACAACCTAGCTAGTTGCATAGATAGCTAGATAACTGTGGAGATTAAGCTAATCATCCTTTTGAATCAGGGAAAGGACAGAAAACTATGGACTAAAAAGATAGCAGTGTTCATTTTGATCAATATTCATTATATCAGTATTCATATGTACAATGATCAGTCATAACATTAAAACCACCTGCCTAATATTGTGTAGGTCCCCCTTGTGCCACCTAAACAGCTCTGACCCATCAAGACATGGACTCCACAAGACCTCTGAAGGTGTGCTGTGGTATCTGGCACCAAGATGTTAGCAGCAGATCCTCTAAGTCCTGTAGGTTGTGAGGTGGGGCCTTCAAGGATCAGACTTGTTTGTCCGGCACATCCCACAGATGCTTGATCAAATGGAGATCAGGGGAATTTGGAGGCCAATTCAACACTGTGATCTCTTTGTCATGTTCCTTGAACCATTCCTGAACAATTTTTGCAGTGTGGCAAGGAGCATTACCCTGCTGAAAGAGGCCACTGCCATTAGGGAATACCATTGCCATGAAGGAGTGTACTTGTTCTGCAACAACATTTAGGTAGGTGATGGCAAAGTAACATCCACATGAATGCCAGGACCCAAGCTTTCCCTGCAGAACATTGTTCTGAGCATCACACTCTTCCCATAGTGCATCCTGGTGCCATCTCTTCCTCAGTTAAGGGACACACACCTACCCAGCCATCCACATGATGTAAAAGAAAACATGATTCATTAGACCAGGCCACGTTCTTCCATTGCTCCATGGTCCACTTCTGATGCTCACATGCCCACTGTAGGCGCTTTCGGTTGTGGACAGGTCCCAGCATGGGGATTCTGACCATTCTGTGGCTATGCAGTCCCATACACAGCACTGGTTGTCTTTCCTTGGACCACTTTTGGTAGGTACTAACCACTGCATACTGAGAACACCCCACAAGACCTGGCATTTTGGAGATGCTCTGACCCAGTCGTCTAGCCATCACAATTTGGCCCATTTCAAAGTTTTTTTTTTAAGAAATTCAGCTGTGATGATACTGTGTGTGCTACAGCAGGTGTGGTGTTCTGTCCTCTGCTCATAAACTAAATGTTCATAAAGTGAGCATGGGGCACAGTAATTCTTGCCCCAGTGGGCCACTATTAGTGCTTGCTGTAGTTCCCTTTTTTGACCATTAGGTGCAATAATAACCCTATGGAGCTAAATGGGGCAGTGTGCATGCTGCCGCATAATTGCACAACATCTAGAAAGGCAAGCAAATCAATGGGACATCGGCTTATTTCTCACAAAGAGAAAAAAAATCACTGGTTAGTCAAAAGAGGTAATTAGCATTTCAACAAAATTTTAAAGTTATGAAGTTGTGAATGAAGAATGCAGATTAACATTTGTTGAAATATGTGGTTGGGCTCTGCCCCACATGCCCCCATGGATGAGACGCAAATACTGTTGGTCTACTTGTTTCTGAGTTACTGTTCAAGTGACCGGTCAAACACTGTAATTCATCATGTATAATTTACATATAAGTATGTTGTGATTTCCACCACTGAAACTAAATTTAAAGAGCCCTGACAATGCTTCAGAACCCCTGAGGGTTCCTGGACCCCACTTTCAGAACCACTTCTCTAAAGATAAATTTCAAATAAAGTAGACTGAAGTTCTGCCTTTGATTTTATGCATGACGACAGACATTATGCTTCATCTGAAATTATATTGTTCCATGTGCTCCTATGTGGAATTAAGGCATAAAATGTACTGACCTCCACACTTGCACTTTCAATGACAATGACTCACACACACCCTCCCCCACACAGGTACACACGCCTGCCCCTGTACACATCCTCGCCCAATGACACCATTTTGCTCTCTAACAATCTTGCTAATTATAATTGTTAATTAATTTTCTCACAGTGTCCTCATCAGGAGACTAATAACCTACATTTTACATAATTAGACCTTCAACCTTTTACTCCCTCTATCTCTTGCTGCACACTCATACCATCCCTCCCTTTCCCTTTGCCTGCTCTCTTTCTCTCTCACTATCACACACACACACACCATGTTGCCAATGGGTGTAAGGGTGTTTTTGTTCTGTCCAGACTTGTCACTTCCCCACTGTCAAAGAGAGCAGCACATTGTCCTGATTTTTCACTGCACTCTTTCCCTTAGCCCCGTTCGTCCTCCCTGCACAGCAGCCATCTTTCTATATTTTCTGAATCCTCCCACAGTGACCTGGATTGAGTCAGCCACCTGTGTGAGGGAGTTAGCTATCACAGACTGTACCATGCCTGGGTTTCTTCTAATTCCAAATATATGACATTATATGACATGCTCCTTTTCTAGTGTCATCATGGTTGTCAGCCATATTGTTCGCTCCCAACCCACCTGATGAGCTCATTTTAAGGTAGGAACATGGTATGTGCTCAGAAGCAGATATATCAGGTTGCAGATGAGGCTGTCTAATGATCTGTGCTCTGGTCATCAGTTTTGACACACTTTTGACAAGCTGAGATGCTAGCTGACCAAGCTGTCCAATGTGTCTCCCTCTCTGTCCTCTTTCTATCTCCCTCCATCCGTCTCACTTTCATTCTCTGGAGAGACATAACCCAGATTTTAAAAATGAACTGCTGCCTATCTCTCCTCATCTACTCCCTGCTTCTCTCTCTCTCTCTCTCTCTCTCTCTCTGTCACTTTCTCTCTTTTTACCTCATACTCTCTTCCTGTTGGTAAAAACAGAATCAATCTTGGAAAGTGAAAATCGCCTCAGTGTCTCTGCCCCTCTTCGTTCTCTATTGGATAAAGGAATACAGAGCCCTCTACTCCTCCTCCATCTTCTTGCGTTCCTGGAAAGCTTCACTCAACCTTCAACTTTCTTTCTCTTCTTTTTTCCTTTTTTTTCTCCCTTCGGGGGCTGTTCAGAGGGTTTTCCCTATTTTTGGTTTTGGTTTCCTGCATGATCTCAATTCTTCTACTTTTCATGAGTCAGGGTTGAAGAAGCCGTGAACCTGACCACCAAGTGGGAGAGGGAAAACAGTGAGTGACCATTTAACTAAATCAGTCAGCAAAGCAAACACAAACAGGTAATTTCTTGCTTTGACCTTTTTTTTTAACTTCTTTTAATGTAGTCTTTTAACTCTACGAATACTTTACTGTGGATTTTTTTTTTGTTACAGGTGATTTATTTTCTTCAGGTTGTGAAGGTTTCCTCATTTTCTCCTCTCTTCTTTTCCTACTCAATTTATCTGTCTCTTGTCTGGTGCTCTTCTGTTGGCCCCTCTCATCTCCTTGCTAAATTTGATCCTGCATGTGACTCATCACTCACTAACTATACTGTATTTGCCCTACTAAATAAATGTGAGTGAGATCGATCCTTTGTTTGTTGCACTAGAGTCTGACCCTGAATCTGCCTGAATCAGTATAGAAGTGGTATTCAGAAGAGGAGAAACTGGGCAAGACTTCATGATACCTTATCAAATGCTCCTTATGAATGTAATGAGTGGTATGGTGGGAAAAGGAGGAAAAAAGGAGTGTAAAGCAGAGAGAGAGGGAAGTGAATGGGGAAGTGGAGGAGCAGGTGGTGGGCATGGTTGACATGGTGATATGGAACGTTTGTGTGTGTGTGTGTGTGTGTGTGTGTTGTGTGAAGAAAGAGAGGAGGAACACTAATCACTATGTGCTTTGGAGTCCCACTGGAAGTCTGTGTGTGTTTGTGTGTGTGTGTGTGTGTATTAACCTCCCTTTCATTCTGTTCACTCACAACTTGTCTATCTCTCTGTCTCTCTTTCTCCTGTGAATTTCATTCTCTTGACTTCATTAGCATCACAAACTGCCATCTGTACACACAAACCTTATCAACATCTCCTTCCCCCCTTTCCAATCATTTTTGTTTTCTTCCTTCACCCTTCATCTTTTCTTCTATTTCTCCAACTACACATCTTCATCTTGCCATTCTCTTCACCATTCTGTTAATCTTCTTTCTCTCCCCCTGCCCTATCCTTCCTTCAGCAGCATGTCTACACCAGTCTCTCCATCTCCCTCTCTTTCCCCACTGTCCTTGTCCTCGCCTTCTCCCTCCTCTTCTCCGTTGCCCTCTCCCCTCTCTCCTCCCCCCAGGCTTCCAGTCTTCCAGAGGAAAGGAGCACTCAAGCACAAGAGGATTGTAGAAGTGAAAGACCATCAGTTCACTGCCCGCTTCTTCAAACAGCCCACCTTCTGCAGCCACTGCACAGACTTCATCTGGTACTTTACATTCACCATCCACCCTTATGAAATGCCCAAATGTCTTCCTGCTGGTTGAACTAAATGGTTAAACCTTTAGCCATTTAAAATAATTCATGCTAAAGGTATCTGCAAGCATTTTTACCTGACAAATTGCTATTTTTTTGTCTTATACTATCATGAATCACTGCTATATTTGGATACTGAACTGCAACAGCAATACCTACTATTGATGAATTCTAAAACCATTCATTTCAAACTATGTAGATTCTACTTCTGAGTATCAATTGACATGTTCCCACTTTCTAGCTTTTGCATTTAGTACATTACCTACAGATTATGAACCTCAAGTTGGTTGACAAGGGAAAGAGGAAAGGTGTTCCTCCCACCCAGAGCAGCTACACTTTCTTGGATTCATTATTAGAAAGCATTTTGATGAGTCGAACTACCAATCTCCAGGTGAAACACTAGATAGGGTGAAACACTAGATAGTTGTGCTGCTCAAGAGACCAATCAACTTAATTTCTGCAAAGCCATCTGGATATAGTATCATTGCAGCATGGAATTGAATTAAATGAATGTGATTGCTGCCGATCATCACAAACTCTAGGATTCAAAATCCAATTAATAGATGTAAAACTATCCTCATCAGGCCTCTGTGGATATTTGATTCAGTAAAATAAATTACTGACCTGCATTTAAAATGTCTTTTCCAGTCTCGCCGTGTGTCATATGGAAGAGACTAACAGTGTGAGTGGGTTGAGACCTCATCTCTTGAAACAGCCACATATTTCAGCTAGTCTGGTTCCTTTTCTTGCCAACTTGGGAGGTGGCCAAAGTTGTTTGTCCGTTACTGCAATGGAGACCAAGTGCCAAGATTTTCAGGCTTCCTGTTGTGCTGTTAGAATTAGCATTACCTATCACAATAACTCTTCAGATTGAAAATGAAAATCTGCCCACCATGAAATTGACAACAAAAGACCACAAGCAAAACATGACCAAATACATGGACACATATGAACACATAGCCCAGTATTTATCTTGACAGTTGACATTTTATCTGATATTCAAAACATTTGTTAATCTCTGTTTTACTGGGTGGCTCTTGCTCAGTTTTACTCTTAAAGAATGGACTGAGACTACGCTATATACATACTGCATATCTATTGTATAGCATGCTTTTATGCACATCATCCTCTGTAGGGGGTAAAGCTCAAGTCTGCAGGGATGAATTCAATTATGCAGCTCTTTCTCTGAGCGAATGCTGAGGTCCAGCCAGTGCAGAGCTAAAGGGAGCCATATGTCCCTTCAATCACCAGCATGTTCTGCTCTCTCTCTGTCTCTGTCTCTCTCTCTCTCTCTCTTTCTCTTTGTCTTTCTCTCTTATTTATATAATAATGTATTATCTAATGTTTTTTTTTTTACATTTTAAAAATATTGTATTGAAATCTCTTTATCTTATCTTTTTGCAGAGCTTTGGTGTTTAAGTTCAAAGTGACTATTGTGATCACAATATCTGGCTTCCTCAATTAATTAAACATAATTGACTATGATATTGACTCATTGGGTAATGTTAGAGGAATCATTTTTATTGATTCTTGTGAATTAAATCCTAAAATTTCCAGGCATGTTTTAACTATGTGAACAAATCAGAGTATGCTCTGACAATTTTTCAGTGTAAGAATGCTGTCCCAGATTTTTGGAAATAGGGTGCAAGGTGCAAGAGCACAATAAGAGATGCCACTACCTAATTATGGTGCAAAGTAATTGGCCATATAATGGTAATTAATTTATTGACTTTACAGTTGCAGGTTACAGGTCAAACTACCTACAACACAACAATAATAATTTAAATTTATATGCACTTGGTATGATTTATTAAGTCTGTATGAATAGAATAATACTAGATAGAGATGTGAGTTGGGCAATCAGGGTGGCAAGGATTATTTTGCAGCCACAACACTGAACTGCAGATAAAGCTCGTTTTATTTGGCTACACAGGCAAAAGTAAAGATCTCTTGGCAATATTGGTTAAATGTAGATTCCATGCTAGACACCATTGTATATTGTGGTGATATGTACAGTGTGAAATAAAATAAGATTAAATTGATGAAGCAGAATAATATCAATGAAGTACAATGATTACAGAATTATAGAAATAAATTATTGTAATTTCAGTATTCATTTAAATAATCACAACTATAATTTTATATACATAATTTTAGCCATTGTTGTGCAGCCCTTCTAAGAATTGAGACAAAATTCATTCCAAGAAATCTATTTCTCAAAGCATGCACAGGCTTCCATGTTCTCTTTAGTGATATGGATATGACTGTTTGTCAGAAGGATATACTGTGTAAGAGAAATTGTGGAAAGTAATTATCTTTTCAATCCATTTTGTCTTTTTAAAGGGGTATAGGAAAGCAAGGATTCCAATGCCAAGGTAACTCATGAGCACATTTTTGATTTTTGATTTTTTTTTTTGTTCATTTGTGGCTTTGGTTAGTAGCTAAAATAAGTACCACTACTAATTTAACATCTAATGTAAATGTGTTTTAGTTTGCAGTTTTGTGGTGCACAAACGCTGTCACGAGTTTGTCACTTTTACATGTCCTGGAAGCGTCACTGCACCTAAAGCAGAGGTACAGTATGAATGTGTGGGGCATCTCCCTCACCCCTCCTCAATGTATTATATATATATATATATATATATATATATATATATATATATATATATATATATATATATATATATATATCAATCTCTGTCTATCTCTCTCTC
>CM075003.1:21906490-21919244 GCA_037576675.1 Pangasius sanitwongsei
CTTTGTAGCATTTTCTTTGTGTGTGGGTCTGTTCTTTTTTTTTTTACTTTAGTTAATACAACTACATCTTTCAAGAACCGGCGTTAAACCACCCCCCCCCCCCCCCCCCCCCCCCACCATAAATACACCAACATCACTTTGAAAATATGACAGATGTGATGATGTGATGGTGGTGTATTGAAGTTTTGAATCTAACAACAGAAAGACTAACAGTAGTAAACATATAGAGAGAAGTAACTAATGAGAGGGCCACAGTTTTTTATTTCCTCTCCTGTGCATTGTCTGTTTGTCTGTTTGCTGTATCTGTTTGACAAGCATTTTTCATTTATTTTAAATACAATAGACAAACTAATGATGTGTGTTTGCGTGCCCATGAGTGTGAGTGTGTAGGTGTCAGAGGGAGAGTGTGACAGTATGGTCTGCTTATAGAGAGATTTCAGACTGGCTGACACATTAGAGGGAGGAGAGAAGAGCGATTGGCATATGATGGAAAAAAAGGGCAGGAACGATGCAGAGAGTGACAGAGAAGAGGAAGTACTGGACAGACCGATGAAAGGAGCTGAGTGTGGGAAGTAAAAACAGAGAGAGTCTGGAAACAAGAAAGAGAGTTAGAGTGAGAGCGAGAGAGATGAGCAAAAAGAGAGAAAGAGAGGGATTAGGAGTAGCCGAAGAGAGAGAGATTGCAAGAAAGAAAGATAGATAGAGAGAGAGAGAGAGGCATTTTGGAAGATTCAGGTTCTGCAGCTGGGCTGAACTGATTTATTCATCCACCATTCAGCTGCCTCAAAATAGTGTGAGCTAATTGGCTCACAGTCACTTCAAAATGGAACCCTTCCTGTGTGTGTGTGTGTGTGTGTGTGTGTTTACAGGTGTGTAGAGATGAAATCATCATATCTCTTCTATTTTTAGAGAAAAGGGCAGTATCAGTGGGATCAGAGTCCTAATTTAAACCCCTCTCTTATCATCTCTCTCTCTCTCTCTCTCTCTCTCTCTATCACACACTCTCTCTCTCTATCTCTGTAGGATCTGAAGAGTAAACACAAGTTTAAGATACACACTTACTCCAGTCCAACCTTCTGTGATCACTGTGGTTCTCTGCTCTATGGCCTCATTCACCAGGGCATGAGATGCACCAGTGAGTGTGTGTGTGTGTATGTATGTGTGTGTTTGACACATTTTTGAGTGATGTAATCAAACTAGAAACCCATAAAATAAACAGGGGCCATGTAACAATGGTAAAAGGCTTTAGTTGTAATGATCAATGTCCTGTAGTTTACTATTATTACGATGTTTTATTACTAGAGCAGATGGAAGAGAAACAAGTAGTGCCAAACTATTTCGTTTCAGGAAATGATCACCATGATATGCATTATTTTAAGGAACATTCCACTAAAGTAGGATATAGATACATTTTATGATCAGAAGTTGTATCTGTGCATCAATCATGCACAGTGCATCAGTTAGGATGATTGATGTGCAGTGATATGGTGGAAATGCAGAGACAGGATTTTAACAGACATTATGCTTAGTAATATGACATCTTAACAAGCATGAAATCAATTTAATTAACATCTCTCATCAGCCATGTTGCCAGTGTACCTTGCATGACATGTCATCATCAGGAATGTAATCGTAGAGACGTGAATCTAAATGAGCATGTGTCTTCTTTCATATCTTGTATTAATTGAACTGGTTAATAGTGATGGTGACACTGTACACGAGTTTTGACCTGTGAATTACAGAGTCTCACCTCAATATTTAATATTAGGGGAACCCAATGGATCTGATTTGCAGGTTTATTATTTTTTGACAGTGTTGTGTAGGAATTAAACATAGCTCTTTCTGCCCATTAAACACTGGTTGTGAGTTAAACAGGAACTTGGGTAGATAATTTTCAAAGTAACAATATGACCAGACTGGGTTGGGTCAACAAAAATGACAAGAGCAAGAATTCTTTCTGACTGTAACAAACTAATGATAGATGAGTGACACAGATTCTGCTTTCGTATTCTGTTCTCATATTGGGACTATGTTTGTTTTTCTGCAGAAAATTTGCCTTGCATTGACATTTTCACTTGCATTCAATTCTTTATGGTGTGTCTTCTAAATGTCCCATCCAGTGGCCATTTAATATGCTTTGGCTTACTCTCAGTTCCAGACACAAATATGCAAAGACATCTGGAAGCAGCAAGCAGAAATGGAATGAAGTAGCCTCTGATTAGTTTTGGGAAGAATGCCCGGCAGGAAGATATTTGAATGATAGCATTCTAGGCCATATGTCCGCCAAATGATTTGGAATTATGTCAGTGTAATATTTTTTTGGATTGGCTTGTATATTAAGAGTACTCTTGCCACAAAGACGTGTGGCTTGTTTGTTGATACTGTAATTCCAAGCAATTTAGGATATAGTCTGTTCCTGCTTGGCAAAACCAATAAATGCACTGTCCAACAGGTCGGTAGTTCATATATGTCTTGCAAAAAGTAGATATAAATAGAGAAGAGAGAAATGTTTTTCATTTTTTTTAAAATTTGAATTGAGCACAAAATCAAGGCTAAGAATGACTAAAGTAATCTTTTTTCTGTCTGTATGTTTGTGTGAGGCTGTGAGATGAATGTTCATAAGCGATGTGAGAACAGTGTACCCAGTCTATGTGGGCATGACCACACTGAGAAAAGAGGACGGATCCACCTGAGTGTGCGCGGAGAGAAGGAGGATATATATGTCACAGGTGAGAGAAAAGGAAGTTACCAGAGCTTAGGTTCCAACATGACACATTACAACCATCTTAGATGACATCCACAACATAGATAGCAAGTTTAAGGAGTTAATTAAATAGGAGTGAAGGGAAGAGTGGAACAGTAGGTGCAGTTAATCTGCAGAGTGCCAGATTCCTCTTCCTCAGGTGAATGTATAAAGACAGGAGGCATTAGTAGGGTCCTTACAAGATAGTAAGAGTTTTCTCCAAACAGCAAGTGACTTTTTTGGTTGGAGTGTCAGATTAATTGTGTGATTCAGCCCCTCGCTGCCTTTGGTCTAGGCACATTTATTATAGTTTTCATTTGCACAGCTGTCCATGATCTTTTTACCCGAGGCCTGGTACCACAGTCTGCACCTCTTTAACACCAAGCCAGAAGTACTAGTCAGCTTGGCCCATAGTAATTATAAACAGGAGAAACGTGCACATAGCTGTGGTGGGTGCCAGGGCAGTAAGTTATCTGACAGTCTTGGCTGATATATTAGCTGCAATACATGATGGGCCATCTACTGGTGTAGTATGTAGTTGTTGTAAGATGAGGGGCCTTTCCATTAGGTTTTATTGCAACTCATGTATTGGTCATTTAATGGCAAGCACCTCCCTCTCAAGTGCTAGACTTTATTGATCATGAAAATGATGGGATGCTCCACACTTGATATTTATTGTAGATAGATAGATAGATAGATAGATAGATTATTAAGGTGTACCTTAATGATCCAAGGGGAACTTTTGGGAAACAGTAACAGTGCTACACACGAGTATGTCTCAGATTCATCTGCCTGTAGCATGAAACACTGGTTTGAATGTAAGATCCTCCTTCAGCTTGCAGAATGTTGTCTCCATTGCTTCTGTTCATCTTACCGTTTTGGGCTGCCCTTTTTTGTCCTATCTGAAAGGAGGGAGGCTACAAAGGGGAATTAAGTCATAAATCAACAGTAATAGCCTCAAGGAAGGCATGTACCTGTTTTTTTTTGTGCATGGCTGTGGAAAGCTTTTCACTGCTTCAAACTACTTCTCCTGGGGTTTGAGGGTGCTCCTGCAAATGAGAGCCAGTTAGGCTGCTGCATATCAGTGTTGTGGCCACAGGAAGATATTCATAAGGTGTTAGAAGGTTGAAAGCGCCCTTTTGGAGGAACCTATATATCTATAGGCCTTTAGGGGTGGTGAATACTGGGGGAAGACTCTGGCAAAAAGGCCACATGTCAATAGCTCCTTGTTAAATCTAGGATAGAGATGTATCATGGCCTTCCCTGTTACTCTATGAGTTTGTTTGTCTACTCAGAACCTATTACAGAATTGAAGGCTCATATATCCAGTAGAGCCAGTGCTGAACAAATACTCATGGTGGTGTTTTGATTTGGTAGTTGATTATGATTGGATGTGGTGCTGAACTCATCTGTTGGTCTATTTCTGTTCTGTTCTGTTTCATACCTTCATTGACATTCCTGCCTTTGGTGGGCGGAGAGCTCCTGGCCCAAGTTGACATGATCCCAGGTAGTGGACATGTCTTGTGGAAAGTGAGGGTAGAAAGCAGACTGAAGCCTTTTGTTTAATATGTTTATATGATCCGTCTATGGTTTTCCCAGTTGGCTGACCATTAAGCACCATTGTTACTCATATTCAATAAGGTCTATGAAACAAAAGCTCAAATTGTGAGAAGCCAGTGGATGCCCAGTGGATGCCTTCTGGACAGCAAACATTTCATAGGGTAGCAGCAGGTTCCACTAGTCCACAGCCAAATAGAAGTCTCCAAGTATGTGCTTCAGTGGTTTATTATATTGCTCCAACAGACTCAGAGTGGTAAACTGAGGTGTCTTACCTGAAGGAGGCTACATTTTCATGTGTGCCAGGTACATCACTGTGATGGTCTTTTAATGGTGCACAACAAAGAAATCTATCAGCTTTCTTTGACATGATGTGTGGTAGTATAGGAAGTTGCCTTGGATGAGGTGAGAATGTGTTGGCAGAGGCCAGAGAGATATGGGTGTCCCTTCATTTACTGCCACCACTGTTCAACAGTTGGCCATCGGTTTTCTGCTCCTGTGTGAATCCATCTTCAGCTTGGACTGACCTAAGCTTTATAGACACAGGTTAGGGTAAATGAAAGGGCTTAATTGAGAGTAAAAGTAAGTCTGAATATAGGTCGCAACTGAAAAATGCAGGGGTCCTAGTTAAAGGAAGGAATGAAGGTCAAGGATTACAGTCACAGGTTAGAATAAATGGGAGGCATTACACTTACAGTTGAGAGCAAAATGAGATGTTGTAGTTACAGGTGAGATTAGAGGATTACAGACACTGGCATGAATTAGGCGAATTAGCTATTTGTTACAAGGTTGAGTAAAGATGAGAATAGAAAAATGAGAGTAGCAGTTGTTTTGTCACAGTTCAGCTGTTCACCAGCAGAGAGCAGTGTTGACATTCACGAAAAGGGGAAAATAATCATGCCTAACAGAGAAAGTAATATTTTGTAATTTAGTTCTTTACTAATAAATAATTTAATTATTGTTAACTAAGATTTCTTAGAAATTTTGTATTTAGATTTCTATGTTTTTTGTTTCTGTTTTACTTTTCACACTACATTTAATGAAACTGTCAAATAAGATTTTTTTTTTTTAATTTCCTTTCCCGCAGCAATACTGTGCTTGCATTTGTTCTTTCCATTATTATCGGTCAGCACCTAATCTCCATTCCAGCTGTCCTGCATAGATTAAATAAAGCAGAATATAACTGGTGCTGAAAAAGATTGCTGTAAGTTAAAAGTGTGTGAATGACAGTACAAAAGTCTCACAAAGTCAATATGCACCTCCTTCAAATTCTAATCATACTTCATAATTCATTCCCCTTACAGTGTTGATGAAAATGGTATGTTTCTGAGATACTGCTTTTATTTTCTTTTGGTTAACTAATTGAATGTAAGCAAATGCCCAACCACCCCAAAAAGAGAGTGGTTAGTTCAGTGATTCAGTGAACTCAAAGAACTGTCTATTTCCTTCTGAAACTAAAGAGTAATAATCCACATACACATGCTTCTATAGTTTAATTTAAAATTTAAATTTTCTCCCAAGAATGAGTTAGCATATAGTAGGTAGTCTGAAATATTAGCACGCCATACACTGGCCACCAACAATAATGCTTTAATTTGTGTTCACTGTATCTTGTGTTATTGTCTCCTGTGTTTGTAGTACGTGAAGCACGGAACCTGATTCCCATGGACCCTAATGGCCTGTCTGACCCCTATGTGAAGCTCAAACTTATTCCAGACCCCAAGAGCCACAGCAAACAGAAAACCAAGACTATTCGTTCCACTCTAAACCCTGTCTGGAATGAAAGCTTTGTCTTGTGAGTGTGTGTCTATGTGCATGTTCATCTAAAAAAAAAAAATAATAATCTTTTCCTGATTTGGATTGTATATACATTTCTGGTTAAGCTTTGTAATTCTGCCTTTTCTCTTTCTGACAATACATGTTCCCCACTTCTATTTTTACTCTTCTATCTCCTTTTCCCTGTCTGTTGATCTATCTGTCCCTATAGTTCTGTGAGAGGCAGGCAGTGGGACAGGCGCTTGTCAATAGAGGTATGGGACTGGGATCGCACATCTCGGAATGACTTCATGGGAGCGCTCTCCTTTGGAGTGAGTGAGATATTTCGTCGTCCTGTTATTGGATGGTTTAAACTGCTCAACCAGGATGAGGGAGAGTACTACAATATCCCTGTACCTGATCCAGACCTACAGGTACTTGATACATACCTGCAGTCTCTTTCAGGTCTTCAGTGACATGCTTCCCAGTCCATTCCACATTTTTGCTCTACCCCATCTCCAAAAACACATGAACTAAGTAATTAAATACACTGAATTCCTAGTGATATATGTCCTGAATGTTAGACAGGATAAAATTTGTAAAGGGTTTCCTGAGGTCCATGGAAACAAGGATATAGAGACTCATGCACCATTAATGATTTCCTTTAATAAACATGCCCACATGGGGGCAGTAGAGTTCCACTCATGAGCGATCGATGTCCTTGGTTGTTAATTCATACATACTTCTCTACATAAATGTCTCTTTCTTTTTCTATGTTTGTCTTTTTCTCAACAGGAGCCAGACTCTGCTGTCTCACCCTCTCTTCCTCCTGCTCCTGTTACTGTTTCCACACCTGTGCCTGCTGTCACACCACCTGTTGTGAGTCCTGCACCCACCAGCTTACCAGTGGGAAAGGGCCGAATTGGACTACATGACTTCAACTTCCTTATGGTGCTAGGCAAGGGAAGCTTTGGCAAGGTACTGCAGGCACAAACACCACAATGTACTCAGTCAAAAGCAAAAGACACAATCCTATGCATATACATAATTAAATTGCCAGCATACATGGGAAGGATTGTAATACAAAATGTACACATCTTTATAGGAAATGTTTGTCATTTTAGAGTCCTCTGCTCTATTTTTACAACTGCAATGAAAATATTACTCTGTTCAAGCTGGGGATGGAGCTCATTTCAGGCCTAGAAAACTGTATACTTGCCAGAAATAAAAAATAAAAAAAAACTAAGAAGAGCCATTGCATGGGAGTATTGGAATCATACATTTTAAAGTATATCTGAAATTATGAAATTATGATTACTACAAACACTTTTAAATGTTATAAAACATGTTTGAACATTCTTTAACATATTCTTTCACAATTAGACACATATATAAAAACATTCCGAAATTTTAACATAACAGTTGAATCCCCAAAGCTCAGACATCATCCAAACTATCTAGTAGTCTATGGCACTACTTTGGATGCAAGATTTTGTCTCTAGAGAGAAAATCAAGACAAATTAGCCTGTGTTTATACAACATACATACATTTAGGCATCATATAACAAAACCCCTCCCATTAAAATACGATAATATACATTTGCTCGTATTCATTTGGCAAACACTTTTCTCCTGAATGAATTACAAAGGAGACGGCCTATCTTAGCATTTAGGGGTTTAGGCAGTGGTGCTGAGATCTTCGTTTATAGCAAATAATCAGAAATAAATCTAATAATCTTTCACAAACAAAGGCAACGTGTAAGTGCAAACAATGTATCTATGATCTGTAATGTACAGAAGCATTTCTATTGTATCTTGCAAAGAAAGGGTGATTATGGTGTGGGTAATGCCTGTACATCAGAAATGCATATGCACCATGGCGACCTTGTTTCCTCATACAAAGAATGAGAAAAAGAAGAAAAATTTTCCAAATGGCAAATGTTTGGGCTAGTTTGTTGGGCTGGAAATTTTGATGAAACCTGCCAACCCTGGTTAATGATATTAGCTCTTGTATGTGGGCTTTGCACACTGTGACAGTGGAAACACGTTTACTGTATCGAAACAAATTTGAACAAGGTTATGTCTATAACTGCTCAAAACAAGCTGCTAGACTGTATGCTGGATGAGAGTATTGCCTACGTGTTCCTCTAAAATTCACTTGCATAAGTCAAGCTTGATAGCCTCTTGACATAATTTAGTTTGAGGCTATGTCATTATTAATGTCATCCTGCCACACCAAAATCTATGGCCACAATATGCTGCTGGCTTTAGTGCTTTGATAGGATTAGGATTAGTCCTAGAATTAGAACTCAAAATTCTAGTCATTAGTGTAAGACACTTAACTGCTACCCACTGCCCATAAAGAAATATAGCTGCTGTGATGATATTTGCAGATCATTACTATTATACATGTGCTGGTCTACATGTAGGAGTGTCTGAATGTTCTCATTTGAATGTGAGTGCACAACAGAAGTGTTTATATGAGAGTGCAGGGTAAAGCTCAGTAGAGAGGGACAGGAGAGACAGAGGATGCAGACAAGGAGGTGAAGGAGAGAAAACGATTAATGTTAAATTAAAACATTCATTTGTGTTCTGCTAGACTTACAGAAACACTGCAGTTTTTTATTCAGCACCAGGCAATTTTGCTTGGTAGGGATGAGAGAAATGACATGGAAATGAGAATGAGGGGAAAATCAGTGAGGAGACGAGAGGCCATGCAATTAAATATTAGATTCTGCAGGATTGAATTCTGATTGCTTCACTAAAATTGCTTTCCTCTCATGAGTTAAGGGCTATATGATTATATAATGAGGGTTGTATGAAAATGTCAGCAACATTATTAAAAGTTACAAATTTATTAACACATGAATAATAATGAATAATAAATAATCATACAATGTTTTAATCATTTATTCATTGATATTCAGTAACTGCTTTATCCCAATCAGGGTCATGGTGATGTCTTAATCAAGACTGTCTTAAACAGGAGGCAAATATCAAAAGACAAACTACTGCTTTTAAGTTAGAGAGAATATAAAGTGAAAATGTACTGTGAAGGAGTATGCATTTTGCCTGTATTTTCTGCAGGTGATGCTGGCTGAAGAAAGAGGGAATGACCGCTTGTTTGCAGTGAAAGTGCTGAAGAAAGATGTGCTGTTTCAGGATGAGGACACGGAGAGCGCCATGGTGGAGCGGAGAGTTCTGGGATTGAGTGGCCGTCCTCACTTCCTCACATCTCTCTTTTGCGCCTTCCAGACTGAGGTGTGTATGTGTGCTCACAGAGAGAATGTATATGTGCACACATCTAAGATATGCCCCATATACCAGAATTATTCCTTTTTTCAGTGTCCTATCTTTCCCGATGGAACAGCTGCAGTGTTTTTGCTCCAGGGCATCCACCCTCACATAACTGCCCTTATCCTGACCCAAGTGCCCCTCTTATCACTGGCAGCAGCTTATTGGTCGTCTTAGGCCAAACAATGTCAGCATAGAACTTCTAGAATTATTTTGTGTTTTAGTAATGTAAAATCTTCACTTCATTAACAAGGAAGAGCATGCTGGCCTAAATCTGAGACTCAATTATTAAATTAATTAATTAGCTCTCATGCTCTTTAGCAAGGACATTAATAGTCTTGAGGGGAGGAGTTACTTAATGAGAACAGCTTGCTTTTTTAAATTTTGTCTAAGGGGGATTACATAATGTGCTAGTGTGTAGGGGAGATGTCTGTGCCTAAGGGATTTAAAATTGACAGGGCATAATTATGTAATAGACTGTAAGGTTCCTTGATGTTATTACATTTAGCACTTCCAAAATACTGGTTTGAGAGCATATTTATCCACAGATGTTTGTAAGTCATTCATCAATGATTTAATTTCGGAAGATTTTTAGAATATGCTTTTCTGTATAGTATAATTGTTTTCCTGCTGCAGGATCGTCTGTACTATGTAATGGAATATGTGAATGGTGGAGATCTCATGTTTCATATTCAGATTGTTGGAAAATTTAAAGAGCCTCATGCTGCGTAAGTATCGCGCCTTTTCCCTCTATTGCTATTGTCTTCCTAGCTGAACATGTTGACAAGAGTGAATAATTTTCCTTTGGTAGATTCTATGCGGCAGAGATAGCTGTTGGCCTCTTCTTCCTGCACAGCAAAGGCATCATCTATAGGTACTGCTGACAGGACAGAAAAACCTATTAACTCTTCATATACTGTGCAGTCAAGTATGACAAGCCCTTACAAGGAAGCTTTTGCTTTTTCCATCTCTCCCTCTTTCTCTCTCTGTCCCCTGTTAGAGATCTGAAACTGGATAATGTGCTGTTAGACAGTGAGGGCCACATAAAGATCGCTGATTTTGGGATGTGCAGGGAAGGCATGATGGAGGGAGACACCACACGGACATTCTGTGGCACTCCAGACTACATTGCTCCTGAGGTTCATTGATTCCCCAACTACAGCTCACATATACACACACTCGCATCACAGATTATTACATAATTGGTATCTGTAATTATATTAATCAAGAGAGGATTTAATTATTCCATTCATATTTAGGATATCTGGTGCAGTGATGCAGTAAAATCAAGCATTTCTAATCATAACTCTATCAAAGCAAATGCAGCCTTTTAAAACCATAGAGATTTTTCCTTAATAGACATGTATGCACTTTGTTGATATCATACAGCCCTGCCACATTTTGTCTGTGTTTAGTTATATACCTTGTCAAATCATTTCAAAATGTCAGAATATAATCACAATGGGATATTTTTGACCACATCATGCAGTCTTGCTTCTCCAGTCACCTGTCTCCTCGTACAAGATATGTGCAGTATGCAGTATGCAGTATGTGTTCTGCTGTTTTCTCTTTCTCCTCCACTGTGCCTCTGTGTTGGAATCACTTAACATGATGATTCAAACTGTATGTTCAGCCATCACTAACCGTGTGTGCATGTACATTTCTGCCTGTGAATGTAAATGTGACTATACTCTCACTGTTCGTAATGGAAGTGGTGTGTGTTCTATGTATGTCATGGAAAGTGATCTTGTATAGGTGCACACACACTGAACGCAAGTCCTGCATGCATCAGCATGTTATTATTAGAGGGGAATCCAGCCTTATTTTAATATTTTGATGCACGAGGAGTGTGTTCTATGAAAATAACAAAAATCACTTTTTTTCTGGCAGAATCCACCTCACACACGCATTCCCAAAATGCATAGCAAATATGCCATCATAAGACCACATACATAGACTAAATACTTCTTTTTTTTAAACATTTTTTTAAACATTTTTTTAAATGAAAAAATCATTATTGAGTCAGGGAAGAAACAATGTGAGTTTCCATGGCAAGTCTGTAGTAGTAAATCACCATCATATTTGCTCAGGTTAGATTGGGTGGAATTTTTTTTTTAAAATGCTTATGCCATATAGTCACTCAAATCCTTCATATGTCATCGTGCTGCAACCTTACTTTGAACTTCTGCTTCAAAAGAGACAGCTAATGTTTCTAATTGCCTAAAACACAGGTCAAGGAACACAAATTGGATTGGGTAACAAAATACACTAATTATATTACAAAAAGTGTGGAGAACACAAATAGTAAAGTAGTAAAATCAGGCATGTATTCTTCACATTAATTAGCTAAGTATAGCCAGCTAGCTCACTGATATTGGCTTCAGAATCACACACTTTTTTGTGGGCAGCAAGGAAACTTACATCACTCTGGGTAAACAGCATGCTGAGAGATTGAAGCTAGCTTGCTACCATTGGCTCTGGTTTTGGGAAGTGAGAGGACACACACACAGACCCAGGGAGAGCAGGCAAAACTGCACACAGACAATAACTCAAGCTGAGGATTTAACCAGTGAACATGGAGGCTGTAGTGCTACCCACTGTATCTCCATGCCACCCATAAAAAGTGTTGTTCTGCTAATAGCATTTTTCTACCAGATAGGGCTTCTAACCCCCAAATTTTACATCCAACGGTTTTAAGCATTGTTTTTGCACATTGTGTTTTAGGGCATAATAATAATGTAATGTAAACAAAACAACATGGTTCCTGTAAAAATAATTTCTTAGTCAAGCAGAGCCAAGTCCTGATAGATTTAGAACATTTGTCAGATGTAAAAACCATCACATTCTTTACCTCCTCAAAGGTACATGTTTTCACAATAAGGCTCATCAATATTAGATAGCTAGGAATGGTCAGCAACCTGCTAAACCACCTAGCCAGTAAACATTATTAGCAAATTTAGCTAGAGAGCTACATGAGAAGTTAGCAAAGATTGTAATGTCAAGGTGTAAACCCTACTGACTAAATTAATAAACCAGTTTATTCTTTCAGACTAGTTGATTTCAGATTCTGAAATCTTTCTGAAAGCTTTCTACTAGATTTAGGAGTGTGGCTATGAGGATTTGCCCATTCAGCCACAAGAGCATTAGTGAGGTTGTGCAATAATGTGGGGCAAGAAGGCCTGCCATGCAGTCGGTATTCCAATTCATCGCAAAGCTGTTCAGTGGGGTTGAGGTCAGGGGTTTGTGCAGGTCACTCAGTTTCTTCCACTCCAACCTTGGCAAACCACCTCTTCATGGATAGATCATGTGGGATGCAAAAAAAATAGTTAATACACTGCCCGGCCAAAAAAAAAGTCGCTGTTTAGATTTTAATAGGCAAATACATAAGAGTCTATGAATGGATCA
>CM075003.1:21919344-21974031 GCA_037576675.1 Pangasius sanitwongsei
ATCATTTTCACACATGAATTGGCACCTCTGAGTCCTGACCTTAACCTCAGTGAAAGTCTCTGGGATGTGCTGGAGGACACTTTAAACAGTGCTCATCTCTTTCATTGTCAGTACAAGATCTTGACCAAAAATTGATGCACCTCTTGATGGAAATAACATCACAACATTTATTTGGAGCACTAAACAGATACAGATAGTGCCATTGTGTTAAACCCCAACTCTAGATGCTGTCACATGCACATACCCAGTAATATAGTACAGTCACAGTAATACTTTTCATGGACCCAAAACACTTTTGGCGGAATTCCCCTTTAACTGAGCAGTTAACCCCACTTATTGATTTCATTATGTAAAAATTGATCTTTTTTTCCCTGTCATTTTGCATAGAGACTATATCTGTCCCTTCTAGTGAGGAAATGACTCTCATGCTCATACAAGTGAACACACACACACACACACACGCACAAACACAAATGCTGTGCATACTGTATATTGGCCTCTAAATTGCACACTTTGGCTTGCCTTCTCATTAACTAAGCTCATTTAATTTCTTTATGATCATTTTTTTCATACACTCAAGACAGCAGCGTATATACTCTGATGGAGTCACCCAGGAATAATTCCTTGTATTTTTTGTTACTCCTTATTAACAAAGATAATATAATCTTTGTTGTAAACATTTGGAAACATTAAGGCATATCACCTTCATACTTGTCTACTGACAGTTTCTTCTTATATCCTTAAAGGAAAAATCCACCCTGAATGACAGGATTTATAATCAGTATATAAGTATTTATAATCAATATGTAATCTTCAATTTTGCACTATTTCTACTATTTCTACTTTGAATGTCTTATTAAAATCCGCAAGGGAATTAAAGCCAGTTGTCAGGGTCTGTCAGAATTTTGGGTCAGAGAAAGATGCAAGAGGTGTCAAATGAGGTGAAGTGGTCCACATCAAGAACAGGATTACTTCAAAGACATTAGATTGTGATTCTGAACCATTAACTTCACAATAGAGTTTCACTCCATGGACAAAGTTATCATAACTGGATGTACAATTTCACCCATTTTGTTCCTCATGGGAATGAACCTGATTATTACAGGACCTAGAAAAAAAAATTAGACGACCAAAAACCGCCCCAGCTAGCAATCAGGGGATTCATGGATGGCACTGAAACTCCAACCAATGTTCAGGCAAGATGTGTCCTGACTCAGCTGGACCGAATGGCCGCTTGGGCCAGGATAACAAGGAGTCTGGTGATCAGACTGGGGAAACGGCACAATCAGTGTGGAGTATGCTGGCTGGGATGGGATTCAGAGGCTGTGACTGAAAAACTGCAGCCTGGAGGTTGGAAGAAGCTGTGGAAAGAGCCTGCTGTTGGCTTTGGCACAGTAGGGAAGAGAAGAACTGGAAGCCAGGAGGAGCAAGGAAGTGATATGTCCACCACTGCTGACCCACCGGCTGGAGAAAGTCATGGTTAAAGGTCAAAACACTTGTTGACAGTTGGAAACCACCTGATGATATCTACTCCTGGCCAAGGTTACAACCAGGCTAGATGGTTGTATGAAGGGCATTCTAGGGATGTATTGAAATCCTTTGATTTGAAGGTTGCTGGAAAATGGTGAGTGGGAAAAGAAGCTGTTGCTCTTTGGTTTTTAGGAGTTAACAGCCAAATTAGACTATTATCACTTTTGTCTAAGATTGTTGGAAAATTCTCCTATTAAATGTCATAACTGTTCTAGCAATGTCCTCCTGTGTCGAAGTGGCAGATAATCACAAACTTCTCACAGGAAAAAATAAAATACAGCATCAACCAACAAATTACCACCAGATTTGCTAAACACAGCATATATTCTTCAATACAAACAAATTTAATGTCTTTCACGGTGGGCGTGTCCTTTAAATTACATGATACAGTCCTGCTTTAGGAGCATTGTTTAATTATTAGTTTATCTGTTTATTCATCAGATTGTAGCATATCAGCCATACGGTAAAGCAGTAGACTGGTGGTCATATGGGGTTCTCCTCTATGAGATGCTGGCTGGGCAGGTATGTAAACATACACCCTCTTCCATAATTTACTGTTATAAAGATGTTTTATATTCCTTCCCAAAACAAAGTTTTCAAAACAGACACTCTAAAAGCTAGTCTCAGATGATCTGTAGATGGTTCACCCAGGCCTGCAATGTGATAATGTTTCTGTGTTCTGTCATCTGAAACCGTTATGAGCAATTTGGACTGTTTCTTGCTCGCTGTTTTTAGAGCAACCCAAAGTAATCAGTGTCGCTGTCAAAATATCTGGCATTTTTTTTCCTCAACCGCTTAAGCCATTTAAAAAAGTTTTCATGTTACATCCTCATGCAAACTCAATTACAGTAGCAGGAAAAACAAAGACATTCTTATTGTCTACATATGAAGCACATTTATCAAGGGAACCATTCATGGAAAAATTCAGTGCTTTCTTTGAAATTGTTTGCAATTAACATAAATTTGAAACTAAGTTTCTAACAGCAGAATGCATGCAGAATCCTTTAGTTGTATTCTCTACTCATATTTGAATATGTGTTAAACAGGCTGGGTTAAGGTGTAAGCTATGCTGTGATTATCTAGAAAGTCTAAATACATTTCTGCCAGTTCTGTTTAAATGATTGAAAGCAGTAATAAATTAGCATTGAAGGTAGCAGTTATTGTACAACCAAGAAACAAAGCATTAGACCCTAATGCTAAACTCTTTCTTTAGTGCTCAGTCTGTTCCTTTCTCTAGTGCTCAGACTTGTAAACTATTTGCATCTACTATTTCATCCACAGGTTGAATAACTTACACAAAACTATGATTAACTCCCAAGAGGACAAATATGTGTCCGCTGTAGATGACTGGATACATGGGATTAGGTTGATGAGTGGATACATGGGATTAGGTTGACCAATTACATTCCATGTAAACAATAAGAATGTGGTGTCTCACACAATGTGTATATAGTTGTAGATTATTATAGTATGTGAGTGTTTTGAAAAACATTTGAGAAAATATGTAATGGTCACTCCAATGATGATGATGAATAACTTTAATTAATATGTCATATAATATATATGAATAAATAATTAATTATTCAGAATTTGACAATTAAACAAACATTTATAAATGAACTTATGGCTGTTCATATCATTGTTTATTGCATGTAAATGAGCAAAAAAAAAAAAAACTGCTAAGAAAAAAAATGAGCTAACAATCACATCTGACTTGGCAAATTAACCTTAGAAATGACAGAAATGCAGGTGACAACCTATCAGATTAACCACTGGTCGTTTTTATTTAACCTAAATCTTCACTTAAGTAGTTTCAGGAAGTATTTAAATAGTGTCTTATAGACGTTTAGGTAACACCTTATAATAACCTTCATTAATACATCAATAATAGATTTTTAAAAAATCATTACTAGTAATTCAGAATTTTTGTACATGAGAGTCCATGTCATGTCTGTTCATGTCAGTTAATATATGTGTACTCTTTTAAATAGTCATTTAATAGTGATGAACAAATCAATGCTTTGTTTTTAAACATTAACATTGTTTATGAATGACACTTCATTTAGATGCTAATGTGTGTATACCTTATTATTGGATCATTAATAACTAAAAGTTATTACAAATGTGAAAATTAACAAATAATTATAAATGAGAGTTCATACAGTTGCTTGACAATACAAACAACTGTGCACAATGCCATGAACTCGAAAAAACAGCAATCTTGCTTAGGAGCAGTTGCACATGTCTTGGCTAAATAATTAATATAGGTTCTTTTCTTTAGCATCATCCAAGTTCATTGGCAATAAGCATACATGTAGCTTATGCATACTGCATAATTCTGTATATAAAAAAATAATGTTGCACTGTTAATGTTAATGTCAAGTTTTAACTGTTTAAAAGATATCATTCCTATTGAGGGTGGATAAGGTCACTCTTGTAGAGCACATTTTGTTTGGAATATTATGTAATAGGCATTTTTTGTAATATGAGGTCAATATTGTTTTAAAATGCACAGGAACTTGAGATGCATATTTACTGATAGATTACAAGCCTACACATGAACAGTTTCCACTATATTTTACATACTGCAAAGACATCTACAGTATAACTATTGAATTCATGCCTACACACATTTGTTAATTTGTTAACAAGATTTTTAGCTCCATATGTATAGCCATAGTTTACATGTTAACAAATACATTATATACATAGGATGAATCAACAAACTTAGGTCTATATTAGAAAGGTATACGTCTCAATGATTTTGTAACTGAAATGATTTTTAGACATTTATTGTTTTTCTTATTTAGTAATGAAAAATAAATAGTAAGGGTACAGGAAAACATGTACACTGTAATACGTGTAATACATTTGCTGATGTTTGTTAACGTTTACATTTGTTATAAACGTGTTGATGGTCAAATTCTGAATAACTAATAGTTTGTTCATGCCAATTAACGATGTATTAATGAAAGTAATTATAAAGTGTTGTCAAAACAACTATAAAATGTGTTTTAAAAATTTCCTGAAACTATTTATGTGATTACTGTTGGCTTCCTGGTTAACTATAAATGACAAGTGGTTAATCTGATAGGTTGCCCCCTGCATTTCTGTCTTTTCTAAGGTTAGTTTCCACTATCAGATGTTACTGTTGGCATTTTCTTATTTTGTTGATCATTTACTTATAATAACTCATACTGTACCATCTAAAAATAGACATTTGAAATGTCTGGAAGGGCAAGGGGGACATTGTGCGATTCAAAAAGCTATAAAAAATAACATAACGTTTTTTAGATTTAAAAATACTAGGGAAAGCACAAAAACTTATCTCTCAGAAAATTCCTAGATAGTCTACCTAGCAAGCATCATTTTTATATAAGTAAAGAATGCAAGAAAAGTTACAACTATTAACCCTAATTGTAACTTAATTTTAGTCCAGACAATAAAAGTGAATTACTTTTAGTTACACAATTGCCAAACCTTCATGGGAAAGAGAGGAACTGTAATTATCAAACAAATTTAGCTATATCAAAAAATGCCCATAAAGAGGAATGAAGATCTAACCAAAACTAACAATAACAATAATACTACTTTCACTCTCTCTCTCAGCCTCCATTTGATGGGATCGATGAAGAGGAGTTGTTTCAGTCCATCATGGAGCAAAGCGTATCGTATCCCAAGACTCTATCTCGTGAGGCTGTTGCCATTTGCAAAGGGGTAATCCACTCTGCATTTATTAAAAGTATATTAAACCATGCATCTAAAATCCAGTCAACAGACTGTGTGGGCTATGAATACACAATCATTGGAGTGAGGAAGGAAATATAATTTAACTTCACTGGGCTTTTAAAATGAAAACAAAAAATAATAATAATACTTGCACAGTTACTCAAGCACATGAAAAAAATTTAATCTCCAAAAACCAATTTAAATGCAAAGTCTACAGGGTTTAGAAAACCAGTTGGCTCTAAAATTATGATATTTAATGTGGTGGTGCATTCTGACGAATAAATGTCTCTCGCTCTCTCTCTCCCTCCCTCTAGCTCTTGACCAAGAATCCAGCGAAGCGTCTGGGTGGGGGAGAGGATACAGAGAGAGAGATACGTGAGCATCCTTTCTTCCGTTGGATAGACTGGGACAGACTGGAGAGACTGGAGATTCAGCCACCGTTCAAGCCCAGGCCTGTCAGTTCCCCTCAATAACATAACAGTCAGTGCTCTGTGTGTGTGTGTGTGTGTGCGTGAGTGCATGTGGGCATGTTTTTTTATCTTGGTGGAAACCAAATGGAGACAATTTTTATTTTGTGGGGACATTTTGTTGGTCCCTATGAGGACTGCTTTTTTTTTGTTAAAGGAAACTCATCTTTTATTTAAACAAACTAAAAGAGCCAAATAATTTCCTTTCGGTCACTGAGATTAAGGTTGAGTTAAGTATAGGTGTAGGCATAGCATTAATTAAGCAAGTGTGTGTGTGTGTGTGTGTGTGTGTGTGTGTGTGTGCGCGAATCTAGCCTTAAGGTTCAGCTTCAGTATTACTCATACTAAAATATACTTTACTTGAGTTTTATGTATGTTTGTGTATTGCGTGTATTAAAAAGGATTTGTACATAAAAGCAACACAGAAACTATAGTAAATCAATAATAGAAGTAGTAGTCAATTTCATAAACCTGCATCTTCAGCACAATTATTTTGTGTGCACTTCTTTTCTGACTTGCAAGTAATAAATCATGCACTGAGCTTTTTTGTCTCACATAACAGGTTCAAAGATCACAGAACTCAACGTGATGATTTTACACTGTACATAGTTGCAACTTGTAACTCAGGGTTTTATTTCAACCCTGCCTCCTCAACTCTTTGCAGTCATTCAATTAGATTATTTTCCTTAAAATATAACTATTTTGAGATGTTTTTAAACCCACAAGTCACAGTCGTGAGCTTTTTCAGCATAACTGGTGATTCACAAACCCAGCATGAAAGCTGCAACAGCATAAATTGTGATTCATTATTGCATCATGAGCATTGTAAAGATGTAAATTAAGAGTTGTAGCTGTAATAGGAATCACAACGTTACAATCACAAGCAAAAGACTTACAAATCTGATTACGGCATTGTGATTCATTAAATTATGATCTCATCCTTGCATTTAGAGGTGACTGGTTTTGACATTAAAATAACTGCTGTGAACGTGTATACTGTATGTGTGTGCATGCAAGTGTGTGTCTGTGAATTTGTGCTTTACATAATAGCTGCTTATTCCCTCTTGTCTTATAGGGAGGGAAAAAAGGAGAAAATTTTGACAAGTTTTTCACAGCTGCCTCCGCAGCCCTGACTCCCTCTGATCCAGATGTTCTTGCAGCCATCGATCAGGAAGATTTCCAGGGCTTTACCTACATAAACCTTGATTTCCCTGGCACCCCTCTCACTGCTGTTTGAGATCACACAGCACAAATAAACAATGCTCCTATCCAAGCTAACAGCTATTCATGATTTTCCTACATCCCAAAAACCTGCCTTCTAGAACAGTCATGAATTGTGCAGTGTTTTCCAGTGAGAACTATTCAAAATGGATATTTTACTAACACGCTAGTGTACAGTAAAGTGGCCTGTGTTAAATTAGCTGGGCCTGTACAGATTCCCTCTTTAGGAAACTAGATATAAACATTATATATTAGCATGTCTCAGTTTCTCTCCAAGAGAAATCAAGATCCAAAAAGCAAAGGAAATTCATTCTGTTTCATGATTTAAGGCCACACATATGTCTCATGAACACACTAGACTGTTCTCTTCACACAGGCCCTCTGGTGGTATAGATGTATAATCTACTCAAAGTGCACATACAGAAGTGAGAATATTATCAGATTGCATGATAAAGAGCTTTAAACATACTGTATCATCACACTCTCCAGTGCTGTTTGCAGTCCTCTCTAGTTCCTGAACCAGCTTTTTGCATGTGACAAAATATAATAGTCATATTTTTGATACAGGGACCATGCAGCCCATCACAGTAATGACACAAAATATGAGTGAAGCATTAACTCATTCTCATTTACTCAGTAATTATTCAGTAATTCATCATCAAGCATAATTGGTCCTGGGAGTTTAAGGGATTAAATGCATGTCATTGACTTAATATTCTTAATTGGTTACTCTTGTTTATAGTTGGTGTGGTGCCTTATTATATACCTTACATACCCCTGCAGATCCTTCATCCCTGCTATATAAAAGGACTATGCACTGGTCTGTGCAGATGGTAGCTGTAAGACGAGGTGGAGCAAATGGCAGAATTTATATTACTGGAAGAGTTAGCACATGGTGCTAACAAGTTTGGTTTGAGCCATTATAGCTTCCAATTGCCATTGGCATGCAGACCATAAGGCATCACACAAGCTATTCTCCATATTCTCCATGAATCCAGCCTTAATGATTCCTAGCCATTAGAGTAGAGCACGTCTTATTTAATTTCCAAGCTGTATCTTCACCATGCTACTCTTTCTTAAATACATTTCTTTACTACCCAGTGAAATATTGTTTGTATAAGAATATACATATATATATATACATATATATATATATAAAATTTGCTTAATCTCTCAGCACAGAGATTCCATAAATCTAACGGTATACTGAGAATCATGATATATCTGATTTTTTTTCCGGCTCGAATAACTTCTTTAAGTTAGTTAAGTTAAAATCAAGATAAGCTAGCTAATATTGTATAATAATATTATACAAGATAGCTAATATTTCATTTTCATGTTGAGAATACTAGTTGCAGATCTTCATGGTGTGTTGATGTCTGAAGCTGATGACTTCCTTTTCTTTCACAGGAGTTTAGAAAAAGTTTCTCAGCTCATTCTGTACTGACAACCTCACTTCATCTAATTGTCTTTAATACCATAAGTGATAAGGAGGTATGAAGTGTATTGTGGTGTGCAAATATAACAAATATACAACAAATGTGTATTTATGATCCACTTGTTTGTTATCCTTAGAAATTTCTGTCATGGAAGCAAATATATGTATCACTGCATGAATTAAAATGTATATGCTTAACAAATCTCTGTATACAGGAAATATATTAAAATACATATATGCTTTGAAGTGACTATTGTTTGAAAATAAGATTTTGGAAAGTGAAAAGAATTCTAGTTGAGTATAAATCACAAACAGTGAATGGTGACCACTTAATTCTGAAGGCTAGTGCTAAATTGTGTACAAATCTGGAAGGAGCTTATTTGAGAAGAAAGGAAGCAAATAAGTTAGATCAGTTAGACCTTCAAAAAAAAAAAATCATCACCATCCATTTAGGTCATAATAAGCATTGGTGATTGTGGTAATTGTGTGTCTAACTACGTAGGCTTTTCCTGAGTTTAGCCATCAACACAGTAATTACATAATATAGCATGTTGATATATGTTGAATATGACTGGTCAGAAGGCTTTGATTAATTTTCTATAACAGTATGGCTCTGACCATAGTGCCAGCTATAATGCATAATCACAGGTTTATATTAAAGTGCTCATTCTAAAACGTTACTGTTTCTGTAGTAATTCATGATATTCCTATAAAGGCACAATTACATTATATTTTAAAATATAATTCACTTAAAACACTTATAAACTCTACTATTTGAATAATCACTATAGTTTCAACAGATTTAACAAAAAGTATTCAAGATACATTTCTCGGTAACAGTGAAGTGTAAGTAGGTACTCTAGTATGAAAAAATAATTATATTTAAAAAAAAACTAATTCATTAATTAAAACATTTTACATTGTGTTATGGTTTTAGCTTAATTTTACACAAGTAAGCAGCATCACCTAAAAAGATCAGCAGATGATGGATTGCATTGCATATTTGGAGTGAATTTTCAGGCTTGTGTGTGTATATGTTTAGTTTTGAGGCTGTGAATGAGGTTAGGGAGACTCTATAGGCTGTCTGCACAGTGCGTGCAGTTTCAGGCCTGGCCTGATTTAAGTCAGAAAACCTGACCTGGAAAAGAATCTAAAACTATCCAGCTTCACAACCTAAGCCTCCACTGACACGCAGCAGAACTGCAGGAAGACATGGTGTCCACAGAGAACAGAGGAGAGGAGAATGGAGGAAAGATGAGGGGAGGGGATAAGACTGGAGTAAAGAAAAACGGAGAGGAGGAGAAGAGAGGAGAGCTGACGAGGAGCTGAAGAGGAGAGACAAGAATAGAAAAGGGTAGAAGAGAAGTGAAGAGGCGAAGAGAAGAAAGGTCTGGGATTGGGATGTGAAGAGTAAAAGGGGATAGGAGGAGACCCTATCATGAAAGAAATATTTGAGTAAAAGCAAAAAGAAACTAGAAGACAAAAGTATATCAATAAAGATGAAATGAGTGAACAGAAAATGTAATTAGAAAGGCAAATCAAGAGAAGAAATGATGTGCCAAATGCACAGACATGCCAACACACATGAAAGCAGTAGATTTGAAGAAAGATTTCTCTTCTAACTCAGTTTACTTTTACAGACTTGAGCTGTAAGGAAATGTCTGAAAGACATAAGACATACAGTGGGATCCAAAAGTCTAAGGCCACACTGAAAATCTGGGATTTTTTTTTTTTTTTCATTTAAAATTGGAAATAAACAGAATGTTTTAGAATTCTGAAACATTTTAAACAAAGAAAGTAAATGTTGAATTACTTGAATACCTTGAATTCAAGGTTTTGTACTATCTCTAGGTCCCTATTTAAATGAAAGCAAATTTATGATATTGGCCATGTTAACTGCTTTGTACAAAAGGTCAGATTTTCCTCAGCCCAATCTCTTTTATTGAATCTCTTTTTTTATTGACATCTAAAGACTTACCTCTTCCTAAAGAATCTGATCAGATTCTAACATGCATGAAAGAAGGGACTGTGATGTTGGAGAATAAACTACTGCACAAAAATTATGAGGCAATTTTTTTTATATTCTCGATACTTGTGAACCACAATCAAATATGTCAAAAGGATTCAATAATGTTCTTTATTGGCGTCTTTTGTTTCTGCCCCTGTCTTTTATTGCTTATTTGAAGCAGTTGACTTACACATTCTTGCTGATGAGGCTACTGAGAAAGCAAAACCACCTCTCTAAGCATCTCTCCATTTCACCTCTCCCCCTCTGTCTCTTCCTCCTTTTATCACTTCATCGTGGCTGGCTCCCGGAGGGTATGGAGTGATATAATGGGACACCCTCAGTTCCCCTGCCTATTAAAATCCAACATAACCTCCTTACTGTAACTGTCCCTGCTTCTCATCTGCTCGTCACCCTCTGAGCCATTTAACTATTGAATTTCACAAGCACTTCTGTACATTTAAAATGTATTTGGATAATCAAATACTATATAAACTCTTCCTCCTTCACTGGTCATAATATAAAGCCACTTTAAAATGTTGAACGTGTTAAATAAGCGGCATTAAGTGTGTGTATTAACCTCTGTGAGCCTGTGTCTGGACACAGACATACAGTAAGACAGTATGACTACACTGTGAATAAATTAAGCAATTTCAACAAATAACTGACAAATCTTGACAGATCTTCTTGTATCTAAAGCTGTGCGCATTTTATAATATCATAAGGTCTCAATCTGCTTGGGGTCAGAATGTACCATATGCTATTGATATAGCTTCTAAAAATACAAGATTTGCTCATCAGGGATCAAGGAAGGAGCCCAAGAGAAAAGAAGAGAGAGAAAAGAGAGAAAAAGAGAGGAAATATGCATTAAAGTGGGTGTGTACCGTATATACACATGTAGACTTATACTGTTGAGCTTGGTTTTTAAGTGTGTATGAGAGAGATTGTCCAGGTTCTCTGGTTTCCACCCACCTCCCAAAAACATTCCAGTAGGTGGACTGGATACGCTAAGTGTGAATAAGTGAGTGAATGTGCGTGCATGCTGCCCTGTGATGTCCCGGTGTGTGTGTCCCCCACCTTGCACCGGTGTTCCTAGAATAGGTTCCAGATCCACTGCAAGCCTGACCAACCCTGATAAAGCGGTGACTGAAGATGAATTAATGAATGACTGTGGAAGCTATACACTAAAGAAAGGTTCAATCTAGAACACAAAGCGTTTTTTTTTTTTCTCTCATTCAGTTTGGGTTACAAGTAAAAACCCCTTTAGGAAGCTAAGAACCCATAACGTAATACAAAAACACCTTTGAAGAACTTTTCCCTGCCTTAAAGTGTACAAATGATTTGCAATACAACAAATCACTACTGCAGTTTTTCTCTGGTGTCCCATCATATTTTTTCATGGAAAGCAAAATAATAATCTTGAGCACACTTCAAAAGGTTAACTATCTTAAAGTTATGGGTTCTTAGCTTTCTTGGAACACTCTCTGAAAGAGAAAGGCTGTGTTGTAGTATAGAACTGACGCACTGTTTAGGGTTCATTTGCTATCATTACTGTATACTGTATGTAAAAAAAAAAAAGAATTGACCTCCTTTGCTGCTCTGAGTTCTGGTACTCACTTAGCATCCTGAGTAGACAAGGGGATCCCCAGGAACGAAATTTGTCCAGGAGAATGAAATTTGTCAGGGTCAGGGAGTGTGAAATTTCCCCTGCTCACTGATTCTCCATGCGCAGCTGATGTTTCTGGATGTGTGAAGTGACGCATGTTTTATGCTTTTGTACCGTGAGAAAAGCATTGATCTGTGGACAGGTGCACTGCAGTCTTCTTCTACAAACCCACTGGCCAGGGAGAGAAAAAAGATCTCAGCATCTTATAAGTCAGTGGCACACATTAAAGTGGAGAATAGTCTTTTTTTTTTTTTTTTTTTTAACCCTTCTTGATCTTCATTTCCTTCTTCTCTTGTTGGTTACCTTAGCTTACTGCATGGCTTCAGTATAGGGAGTAGAGAGTGCGCAGAAACAAAGAAGAGCGGGAAAATATGCGCACCCGAGGAGAGAGAGAGAGAGAGAGAGAGAGAGAGAGAGAGAGAGAGAGAGAGAGAGAGAGAGAGAGAGCAGTTTTTTTTTTTTTAACCGGACATCTCTACTGTGAGGATCTCGGCTGTGCAGGCAGGATCCTGTCGCCTCTTTGAGAAGGGTGAGTTCGTGAATTCTCTTTACCCGGTGTGTGTGTGTGTGTGTGTGTGTCGTAATCTTAAGCAGGCTTTTACTAAATCATATGGGCTGCATGTCAGGAGTTCCGCCCTTTGCACAGATGTTCCAGCTGAAGAGCTAGCGTGAATATGCTGTGACTGTATTTGCTACACATCTGGAGACCTGTGTGTGAAAATTTGCAGGAATTTTCTAGTGAGTGCTGTAATGTCTGTCTCTGTAAGTACAGTACAGTAGTAGCTACTGTGCCGCATGCGTGTAAGTGAAACCATATGCCACAGGGACTCTGGAGAGCGTGTTGTATGGATAAAGAACCATTCTGTAGAATAAACCTGTGTCTAATTGCCATATATGACGCATATTAACAGATGCAGTATTTTTATGACGTAAGGTAAATACCGGAGAGTGTTAAAAGGTAAAGACAGGTACGTGTTGGCGAGCACAGATAATCAAATGTTAGTTTGTACAGCATATGTGACTGCTGGCGTGATTGACAACTGACTTTTCTTTGTCAGTTTAGTATTTCTTTCTTGCTTAGGCGATCTTTAAAGAGCACCTACAGTGCTGGCGTTCGGTGTTGCAGTGTTCATTAAAGCTCACTGGGCTTACACTGGTCATTAATTCATTATTAGGGTATGACATGACGTGTAGCAACCTTTAAGCGTTTTCATAGCTTACACTGAAGAATGGAGACGGCAGTCAGCAGCTGAGCGTTTGCAGTAGTTTATGCTTGAACTGGGCGCGCTCCCGAGCAGGCGCGCACTTGCGCATTGGTCTGATCCCATTTTTTTAGGCCAAGGACTTTCCATACCTCAGCCTTATCCCCGAGTCTCTCTCTCTCTCTCTCTCTCTCTCTCTCACACACACACTCTCTCTCTCTCTCTCTTGCTCTCTCTCTCCTGCATTCCCTGTCCCTGTTTCACTCTAAGACTATTCAGCCACGCCAGTCACATTTTGATTGCTAGGGTTTTCTAAGACTGTGATAAATTGAGAAGTTAGTTGATGTGACATCCCTGCTTCATTCAAGCCTTTGAAAGTCCACATCTGTGTTTGTAGGTGTGCTTTCTAATGTTCGTCTGAAGGGAAAATCCACTGAATAATCACTCTCCATTCATTGTAGCAATTTAACCCCTTAAACTCTCAGAATGTTATACTTGTCCTAGTACTTTCACTGTAGTTACAGAATAATTCATAGCTACTCACTCACTCACTCACTTTCAGTAAATGCTTTATCGTGGTTTGGGGTTGCAGTGGTTCCGGTGCCTATTCCGAGGGGCAGAGACATACAACGGATGGCATGCCAGTCCATCACAGGGCACCATGCACACATATTCACACCAAAGTCGATCCATCTGCTCGCATGTTTTTGGGAGCTGGGAGGAAACCAGAGAGCCTAGACGAAACCAAGCAGAAGTGGGGAGAACATGCACAAAAACTGCACACAGATAATAACCCAAGCTCGGGTTCGAACTGCACCACCATGCCACCACTGAATAATGTGCTTTAAGAGAAACAACAGAATAACTAATAATCTGTCCCATATGGGGTGATTTCTCTCACATTGTGTCCAGTGTTGCCACGATAGGCTCTGGATTCTCTGTGACACTGTTCAGGATAAAGCACTTACTGAAGATGAACTAATAAGGGACTTTAAGGGCTTAAACATATGGAGCCTTCAATATTCCAAATAATACAAAAGTACATAATAAATTGTTATGAAATCCTACATACTGTAGCAGGTTGCTGCATGCCTGTATTTTTGATTCTTCAGCCTGGCTATCTAGCACAAAGCCAAAATTTCTCCCCTACAATTACCATTGCATTACAATTCAGTCACTTTTCATCCAACTGCTACGTGATGGTGTTGTTCTCATTTGCCTAAACCATGCACTCAAGAACACCAAGAACGTGGTACAGGTGTCTTGGGAGCAGGGGAAGTGGTCTGGGAAAAGCTGGTCTGGATCTCATATGGGGAGATTTACTGTGATGGCTTGGGACTGTGATTGCTGTGGTGGGTTTGGGGCTGAGGTTGCCACGAGCAGCTTTGTACTCAGGACTCCATCAGTGGACAGTGGATTAACAAATCAGACTTCATTTGAATACGGTGATGAATTTACTGGTTGTACAATTGCGTTATTTGTCCATACAGTACACAGTTATAGAAGAGGGTTATTTTTAATTGCACTATCCGTTATCACCCAGATGAGGATGGGTTCCCTTTTGAGTTTGGTTCCTCTCAAAGTTTCTTCCTCATATCATCTCAGAGAGTTTTACCTTGCCATTGTCGCCTCTGGCTTGCTTATTAGGGATAAATTCGCATATTTATAATTTATTTTGGTTTAATTTAATTTGAGTGTATTTATTTCTGTAAATCTGCTTTGTGACAGTGTCCATTGTTAAAAGTACTGTACAAATAAAATTGAATTGTTTTCTGATTCAGTACACTTTTTTCATGTACCTCTAAGCAATTTCACATTCTAAAAGGATTCTAAAAGGTGGTGACTGTAATGTTATAGAGCAAGCTAGTATTAACAGTTGGTGTGGCAAAATGTAGTTAAATGTTAACTTGTTTTAGACTCAGTAATCAGTGAAGACACACTGCAAAATACAATAACATTAATCTTAATTAGACTGACTGGTCACTACTTACATAAACAGTTTCATCTGAGTTTGTGCAGAGCTTATGATGTAGTAGTGCAATTTACAATTACATAATGTAGCAGCTCATAGAATAAGTCTCTCTCTCTCGCTCTTTTTTTTTTTTTTTTAACTTAAATAGGTATCAAATATGTACAAACATGGTTCCTTTTCCATGGTTCTTGTTTTGTCCTTGGCTGATTCAGACCCACAAAATGCCTGCACAGTAAAATACTGTGTTTATTAAAATTAAAATGAGAAAATCTGCAGTCTACATGAGTACATAGCCTCCCACTGCAGCAGCACACACAGCCTGAGGGGAGCGCACAATAGCTGTAGGGTGCCTAATGTCCTCACACACAGTCTTTTTCTCTCTGAACTGCCATGTAAGGACAGGGGCTTGAGCACTGTCCTGTTGAGCTGAAAGGGTAGTATTCTCTTCACTCTTGATGCTAGGAATCACCATGTCTTCTTCAAAAAGAGCATGCAACATTTCTTTGACATTAGCTTTATATTGTGTAGTTCATAATTTTATAACTTTAATTTATAAAGATGGTCAACAAATTATTCATACACATGTACTGATTAAATGTATATAATACATTACTCTGTGAGCATAGATAGTTCAGCCAAAAATGACAGTTTTCATCCTAGACCACTAGCGTAACCAAAAACATAAAAACATAATATGCGTACCTATAGAGAAACCTGAACTGAAGCACAGAATAACAAATAGAACAACTAAATTAGATTTACTGGAGCCCAACACTTTCACTTAAACCAAAAGCAATATACCAGTTTCCTCCAGGAAACACAAAGCATCAAAGCACAGCAAACCATTGGAGTACTGCAATCAGCATTTTTTTTTTTTTTTAGCCTGTGGTGGTATTTGTCTTGATTAATGAGATTTCCTCGAAACCCAAAATTTCAGTGAGCTCCCTTTCAAATGAAAGAAGTGATAAGTAGTTCATTTGGCCAGTGAGCATAGCTGCCCTGTTACTTATTTTGATCAGGGTTTTGCCCTATTTTGAATCCCTTGCTGAAGCACATCTTATGTGAGTGTGTGTACTTAAAACCTATTGACTAAATCAAAAAAGGCAATTGTTCTTTGATACTATGTAGTCTTTTAAAGAATTATGATTTATAAGTAATGAACATATATAAACATACTTATGATTTATAAGTAATGAACTTAAACCAGTTTATTCAATAATCTACTGTGTCAAAATAACATCCAATTAAACAGCAAAAAAAAAAACTGCAACTAGAACCAACCGAGTAAATTGTATGTGGCTAAACTGTTTGCTTTCCTCATCAATTTGCCAGTAGTAGTGCTTGAGACTACATACTAAACTGGCAGATGAGATGGTTTAGGCACCTTACAACCCCCTGGTCGGCTCCTGCTATCAGGTGTGACCTGCTGGACAGAAACCCCCGGCCAGATCAAGGGCCCACTTGAGAGATTACTATATGGGCAAAAGTATGTGGACAAATGACTGATGTTGAGCAAGAAGGCCTGGCATGTAGTTGGTGTTCCACTGGTGTAGTTGGGTTTGAGGTCAGGGCTTTGTGCAGGTCACTTGAGTTCTTCTAATTCAAACTTGGCAAACCATGTCTTTATGCACCTTACTTTGTGAACAGGTTTGGGCTCCTTAGTTTTGATGAAAGGAAATCTTAATGCTACAGCATACAAAGGCATTATAGAAAATTGTGTGCTTCCATCTTTGTGGAAATAGATTGGGGGAGGCCCAAATATGGGTATGATGGTCAGGTGTCCACATACTTTTGGTCATATAGTGTATATCATAGTTGGCTTGGGAAAACCTGGGGATCCCGTTGTAGGTGATGCAATCTGTACCTTCTCAACCTGCTGCACACAGATCCCCACCAGGAAGTGAATTTATTAGCTGCAACTATAGGTGCAAGGTGTATATTAATGGATGTAGCCAGTAGCTATGTACTCATGTAGAATGATCACCACAATGTACATGCTTGGCAGATCCAGCCACCAGCAAAAAACTCTGTGGTCAGGATCTGATCAATGATGACCAATTATGGCTGGAGGATACACGCTCATAGAAAAGACAAAATATATTCTCTGGCTATGCACAAAAAAACAATGTAGGAGTGTCTATTAAAGTGGCTAGCAAAGTAACTGTGCATGAAACACTTACCAGTACCAAACACACTAGCATATCAGTTTCACCACATTGGTGAGAATGATCCACCACCTAAATATCTGGTCAGCAGTGATTCAGTGGTGCTTATAAATTTGAGCTTTAAATATAGTATGCCAGATATTTCCCTTTCTTGCACTTACACACACTAAAAGCTTTAAAAGGTTCTTTAACAAGTGTGCCACTGTGGCGCAGCTGGTAGCGTTGCTGTCTCACAGCTCCAGGGTCCCTGGTTGGCTCCTGGGTTCAGGTTACTGTCTGTGTGGAGTTTCTTTGTTCTTCCTGTGTCTGTATGGGTTTCCTCCAGGTTCTCAAGTTTCCTCCTACCTTCCAAAAAAACATGTGAGTAGGTGGATTGGCTAAGATAAATTGCCCCAAAGTGTAAATGTGCGTGTGCATGGTGCTCTGCAATGGAGTGGTGTCCCATGTAGGGTGTATTTCCACCTCATGCCCACTGTTCCCGAGATGGCTCCGGGTACACCGTCACCCTGACCAGGATAAAGTGGTTACTGTGAGTGAGTGAGGCTCTTTTAAACAAAGATATTTTTCAGGGAAAACTTATAAGAATTTGCCTGTAGTGTTTTACTTTTCTAAGCTGACTCGTAATGATTGACATATTTAACACAGGCACTACAGTTTTATTAATACATTTTTATTATACTTGCTATTAAAGAACAATAAAACTGGATGAGATTTTTAAGTTAAATACAGTGAATGAATATGAATATTCTTATCGCTAACACACCCCATGCTCAGACTCACAGAATCCTGGCCTCACATCTAAAACTCCTTTTTAGAAACCTTCTGTCCATGCAGAGCTTGGCACACACCACGCTCACCCAGCAGGTTTCCTCTAGCAGCCAGGCAGAACTGCAGCACTCTAGCAGTCTCTGATGGCTCCTTTGGCTTTTTATCCCCCCTTCTTTCTGACTCTTATCATCCCACTTTATCCATGTCTCACTTTCTCTCTGTTTTAAATTAATATGCATGCTCTAATCAATCTCGTCATGTATATTCATATATCATGCCGCTGGTGGATGTGATGGCCTCCGTTGGACTTTGATGTAGCTCTTACTCTAGAGGATTATCAGCTCAAGTGATGCAGATGGACTGTAGCCTGCATCTGCATCATCTGTCTCTTTCTTTTTTTGAATCCATGCTGTCATTCCATCTCTCTCTGCTTTTCCCCTCCCTTTCTCTCCATTTTTTATTCCTTTTGCTATATCTTCTCTCTCTCTCTCTCTCTCTCTCTCTATGTCACACTCTCTCTCTTTCCCTGCGGTACATCGTTCTTGTCTCTCAGGGTGCTGCTCTGAGTCACCAGCTCTGGAAGACAGACAGGAGATAACAGTCTGAAAACATTCATATGCAGTTTCATACACAATCATATCTAGAAACACATACAAAGAATCTATGCCTCTTTATCTCACTCCATAATAGGGCATTTATATCTTAGACACTCTCTCACAGCAGTCATATATCTTTATGATAGCAATCGTTTAAACTCGGTGTTCAAGCCATCACGTATAATAGGGACAGATAACGGCACAACAGTCATTAATTAAGCATTGATCAACTGTTTCGCTGGAGAGAGGGAGTGAGAACAGCATGGGGTCAGTGATAGAGAAGAGGTCTGAGAGAATACGAACGGACAGATGCTCACAGTGCAGTTCTCACATTACCTCTCACTGCAGTCACATTCTCATGGACCATCGGTTACTTAGCTCTGTCTCTGTTCTCCCCTTCTCCTTCCCTCTTCTTTCACCGCTCATGCACATAATGCATTGTTCATGCTTTAAACAATTTTTCAAAATCATATGTGTGCCTGACATGCACTGCAGAAGATTGTCATAATGCTCTGAAAATGATCATTTAGTCTGTGTGTGTGTGTGTGTGCGCGCGCGCATGAGCATGTAATTGCTGAATGGTGGCTTCCCTTTGAAGCAGAGCTCTGTACCTCACTGCACGGCTGTGACTCATACAGTAGCTCTCTCTCTCTCTCTCTCTCTCTCTCTCTCTGTGTGTGTGTGTGTTTTGTGTGTGTCTCACTTTCTGCCTCAGTGACTATTGCCAGTTAAGCTAGATAAACTTTGACCTTTTGTGACTGACTGGTTAAAGAGAAAAATTGTTCTAGTCTTTTTTTTTTTTTTTTTTCATTTCTTTTACTGCATGTGATCAGTGATGTCACCACAAACCTTTACAGAACATTATTGAAAATAACAAATATAACAAAAAATATTTGGTTATAATGGAAGTTTCCTATAATGTTCTTACAGATTTTATTTTGTTACATTCTGCTGTCAATAAAATTATCTGCTTGGAGGAAAACTCCAGTGTCTGTGGTGCTCTGTACGCCAGAGAAAAAACACTAATGCAGTCCTACCCACATCAAATCAATTAGGGCAATGGGAATATCTATACTTTCCTGTCAGTCATTTTGAATTCAGGTGTTCTACCCAAATATGTGCATGTCTTTTGGGTCATTGCATCGAAACTCAAAGCTCTTTCTACCAAACTTCTACCAAAATCAGTGACTATACCTTTAATACTTAAATAAAGTTTTATGCTCAGTTTGTTGAAAATTAATGCCCTTTTCCCCCTTTCTTAATTCCTGTGCATGTGTGTGTGCATGTGTAGATGAGCTCATGCAGCAGCAGGGCTCTCACTCTGCTCTCCACTGTGTTTGGGGCGTGTGGACTGCTGTTGGTTGGGGTTGCTGTGGCAACCGATTATTGGCTGCTAATGGAGGAGGGCATCGTTCTGCAGCAGAACCAAACCATCGACGTCAAGATGGCACTGCACTCTGGCCTCTGGAGGGTGTGCTTCATAGCAGGTACACACATACACCCTTATTTATTAAAATCCTAAATTATGCATGCTAATTTCTGTGTGCAATGGGATACATTGCATGTCCCAAAAGTGGGCCTGTTTCTGGCATTGTACAAAGAATAAGAAATTTTTTGGTGCCTGGGTGAGATGGATGGCATTACTCTCTTTCCTCTCAAAAAGTAAGACACTAACCAAATGTAGTCAATTGTGAGTGTCATGTATGTGGAAAAGTGCATTTATTGCTTTCCTCCAAGAGTGTTCAGCTGCTCTGAGACGTAGCATGAGCAGCAGTTCAAAAAGAAACGGAGGCTGTCTTGTCACACATGCATAATTTATGTCCAGTATAATGGCAATTAAGAGCGGAAAACAGAATGAATGCAAATTAAAACTGTATGTCTTGTTCGTAAGGTATGTGTGAATCAAAACCTTTTCACAGTCTATATTTAAAGATTGTTGGCAAAGGAGAAAGTGTGGTGAGTATAAAACCAACATTGCCATGATAATATTGTCAACATTTTAAGAAACTACATTTTGACCTCTTTGATCTTTTCATTTTGCAATAACAAAGTATACAACTGAGAAATCTTCTCATTATTAAAACCTAGGAATGTAATTACCAACCTGACATACTCAACTAAGCCATCTCCTAGACACAGTGCATAGGCACCAGTTAATAATGTGAATGCAGTTTCAGTAAAGAATACTTCCTGGATTTTTCTGGTTTAAGGTGGTAAACCTAAATCAAATCTAGTTTTATGTTTCAAGGTGGTAATCTAATAGTCCCCAATTATATGGAGGTACGGGTCATACTCTGCAACTCATTAGTTCCACAAATTTACAGGCATATCTGTGAGAAAAAAATAACACCAGAGCAAAATACACCTCACTATAACCACAATTTTACCATTTCTTTTAACCCTAAATCAATACACCGGGACTAAACATTACAACGCACGCAAGGATGGGAGTTGCTCATATGCCAGAGTCAGACCCAGCCTGATACACAATCTATCCTAATAGTAAGGCTCTGAAAAGATAGAAGATGAGGGAAAAGAACACAAAGAAATAATACGACAGCAACAATTTATGGCATAAAACCCCATAGGCTAGGTTTAAACCTAAAAAAGTGGGTGGCATGAATCTGCAAACACTCTGAAGCAGGATGATTCTAACACATCAGTCACAGACACAAGATGAATGTGCCACAGCTCACACCATTAAGCTGAAGTCTATGAAAAAAAAATACATTCATTAATGAGCACTCGCATTTACTTTAGATGGCTGTTCACATCCGCATATCTTCCCTCATCTCACCTGTTCTAATGAGCTGCTAACAAACCTAGGGTGACTTGCACCACCCAATTATCGAACCTTCATCCACCCCCTACAGGGGAAATCCATTCCCTTCACTAATGAGTAGTATAGTGGAATAACTGGTGGAATCATCCATCCAACCATTTTCCATACCACTTATGCTCCACGGGTTTATCCAAGGGAACTTGGGGCACAAGGCGGGGGACACCCTGCCCAACTCATCACAGGGCACAATCGCTCACACATTTACACACCACAGACAATTTGGAAATGCCAGTCAGCCTACAACAGATGTCTCTGGATTGGGGAGTACTTGGAGGAAACCCCCAAAGCATACCCTCTCCCCACCACCAAGCCCCGTGGAATAAGTGTTCCATAAATTTAATACTTTATATGCTATGCGTTGCTTTTCATTGACTTTCAGACTTAGTAAATAGCATTTTAGTATAAAATGAATCTCTTTGCATTGACCTGCACTGTATTTTAGGTAGAAACATATTGTATTTTTTATAGCAAAACATAAATTTAGATGCGTTTTTACACATGAAAACTAAATCAGGATTGTTAATCAGGATTATACACACTGTGCTTGGCAGTTTTTGTGCGTTCTATGTATGGAATGCTTCAATGCTTTCCCATTTCATGTCGTCTGATCTGTTTGTCTCCTTCTCATCTCATTATCCCCTTGTGCTCTGTCTCCTCTCAGGTTCAGAGAAAGGAAAATGTGTGGCCTCTGAATATTTCACTGAGCCAGAGATAGAGATCACAACAGAAAACACGGCCAATATTCTCAGTGAGTAAATCATATGTGTTATTTGGCGATTTGGAGATTTCCTGCTCAAACTCAGACACACACCTGATGTGTTTTGTTCTTTTTCAGAAATGGTTCGGACAGCTACGCCTTTCCCCATGGTGTCTTTGCTCTTTGTGTTCACTGCCTTCATCCTAAGCAACGTGGGCCATATTCGCCCGCAGCGCACCATCTTGGCATTTGTTTCCGGAATCTTCTTCATCCTGTCAGGTATTAATCACAGTTTCATTCATCTTTAACTGCTGTAGCCTTATTATGTGAGCTTGGCACTCAACTGGGACCCTCCAGCTTTATTTATAAAATTCTTAAGGTTAAGGTACAAAACAATAGTTTTAAAATATTATGTTATATTTTGTTCATAATATTATATACAAAATATTATAACCCCTTAAGTCAACTTATTTTTAAAAATAAGTTGACTTAAGGGGCTATAATATTTTGTCAATGATATTATAAAAGAAATATTATAGCCCCTTAAGTTAACTTATTTTTAGAAACAACTTCTTACTATTAGCTGTAGCATCTGGGTAGCAAAGAACAATGTTGTTTTATTTCAGAGATTTCTGTCATTTTTTCTGCCTGATTTGATAGGACTCTATTTGCTATATGTGACGTCAGGTCTACCAGAGTGCCAGTCAGCACTAGCCATCTGCTTACATCAGCTTTAACCTAACCAAAGAAACTAAAGTGACTTCTCTCCTGCCCACTCGGCCTCTTTATTCCTGATTGTAAACAAGACTGCATCTAGCTAGAATTTTAGCATTTTGCATACTTTTTTTAGGCAGTACATTTTGCATGATACTAGGTATATTTCACTTTTTTTAAACAGTGAAAGGAATGATGCACTACAATTTAGATAATCATGATCTATACCTAATTCTGGAAAAGGGTAGGTAAGCTGAATTTTTAGTCTAATTAACAATTTTTTATATAACTCATTACTTACATGTGGGCACATTGAAAAGCAACATTATAAAAGGTAAAATACAGCTTCACTGGTAAAACTCACAACCCTAATGTGTTAAGAAGCTGGTAGTAGGCAGAATTAGAGCTCATTTCAATTTTCTTAAATCAGGCACAATATGCGTGATACTTCTGCATGTTGCAGTGCCCTGCTCTGCTCATCAGCTTTTTAAACAAGATGGAAGGGTGGGGGTGGGGATTAGCCATGGAGTGCACACAAACCACAATCATACCTGGTTATGGCACTTTCTCTGAGCAATGTTTCTCTAGAAATATGTACAAAATACAACTTTACACCATACAATGTTCATGACTCGTGTAAAACCAAAAGAATTGTGGAAGGTCCTCTGTGTCATTTTTACATGCTTTTCTAGCCCTAGCACTGTTCAGGACTTGTTTATGTTGCCAAAAAGACAGCACTGTCAGTCAGTTTTTGATCTAACACACCCTCATAGCTCTGATCAGGCAGAAAAGATGCATTTTGTAGATTTTAATTATATTTAGTAGTTTAGTAGTGTAGTTAGTAGAATTGTACTTAAATTGTAGTTAGTACTCATTATAATTGTTAGTACTCAGTGTTCTTGGGAAAGGCTCCAGATCCACCTTGACCCTGACCAGGTTGTTGATAAGGCTTGACCCTGATAAGGCTGTTACTGAAGATGAATGAATGGAATGATTAAGCAGTCTTGCAAAATAGTCATCAACAGAAACAGAAACAATCTTTTGATATGAAGTAAAAGTTAAGAGTATGTGAAAGAAAAACTAGTGTAATTTTAATTGTTCTTTGTTGGGTTATGGCAACTACTATTATTAAGGTTTTCACAAAACAGTGGTGTTTTTACAAAGTTGTATAAAATTAAGAATGCTTGCAAACCATCTTGGATTTTGTCACGCACCTAAGTTAGATTAAAACAATACCGGAGTAACTAGCAAACTATATAATTTTGAAATAGGCTGCATCAGTCTTGGGTGATCACTAGTGGTCTGTGATGCATGTAATACATTTAGTATACTAGAAGCTATATATATATAGTTATAGCTGTTTCTCATCAGAACTAAAATAAATAAATAAATAAATTTGGACAGTGCACAGCCATAAGCAACAGCAGTAGTGGTTGGTACTTGCCCACAAGAGAAACAAACAACTTCTCGCTTAGTGTGAATGTAGAGTGACTGTTAGAAAACACTGACACTGAAGACTCCTTCTGAAAATGCTGATTAAATGTCTCCTCCCAGAACACACCATAGCTGCTGTGATAGAAAGTCAATCAACACCTTCTGACCAACCAGAATTCAGCTGGACTGTGATGATTTCCGTAACATCACACCATCCTATCATAAATTATTTTCCCTTATCATGTTTTATTCCTTACTTATATATATAGAACTTACTCTTTTACTAAAATATTTACATACAAAATAAAGACTTAATGCCAAAGACTTGAATAGCATGACTGGACTATAAAATAAGCTGAAAAATGAAGACCAAGTTTTGAACATGTCAATTCAGCTCAAGTTTGCTATAGGTTTTAAAGGTTTAAGCTAAAGCACACAGGAAAGAAATAGTTTTTTTTTTTTTTAATGATTTATGAGCAATGTTTTGAAACAAAGTTTAAATGAAATACTTACTTGGTTTTAGCCACAGCCAAAGTGCTGGTACAAAGTGCTGAAAAAAGGCAAGCTTCTAATTCAGAAGCAGATGAAATTCATACAACAAGTACTGTAAAAATACAGTAACTGGCACCCACAGACGCCGCTTGCCCACTCAACCTGTGCAAAGGGCTCTGTGCAAACCAGTAGAGTTCTTCCACACCAGCCTTGGCAAACCATGTCTTCATGGACCTCGCTTTGTACACAGAGTCACTGTTATGCTAGAATATGTCTGGGTCCCTTAGGTCCCTTAAAATTGTAATGCTACAACATACAAAGACATTCTATACAGCTGTGTGATCCAACTCTCTGGCAACAGTTTGTGGAAGGTCTACATATGTGTGTGATGGTCAGGTGTCCAAAAGCTTGTTGGCCATATAGTGTATCAGCATAGTGCCGATAGATTTTCCTTTTGTGTGCAGTGCCCAGAATCCTGCAGATTTAATTTCACTCAATTTTGCATCCTATTCAGACATTATTACAGAACCGATGGTGACTGGAGGGTTTTCATTGTCTGGCTGCTTGATTGTGATCTTACAGGAATGTGCCTTTCTGTAAATATCTTTAAATCATTTATCACTGTGTCAGGTGAAGTTTCAGATGAAATTTACCACATTATGGGACAACAGTTCTTTACAGTATTTGCCCACATTTAAATATATGACTGCTCAAAATTTCATCTAATAACATGCCCACAAACATTCTCATATGTGATCATAGGTGGTAAATGAGCCATGATCTCTATGTATGTGTATTGCCAGAAAATTAAGGCTTGCTTATAAAAATAGATAGATAGATAGATAGATAGATAGATAGATAGATAGATAGATAGATAGATAGATAGATAGATAAATGTTTAAAGAATACAGTCTTTCTATACAATGCTATATTTTCAGTTCTAAATGGAGTGTGGCCATACCATCTGCATTTGATTAGAGTTGTCTTGTTCCATTTTAAACCCCTTGTCTTATCATTATGATTCTCCATCTGCTTTTGTTTATTACTGTCTGGTACTCACACATTGGGCTCTGCTGGAATTACGCTACTTTGCTAATGATGCCTTCTCTAATCTCTAAAAGCTCATATTGTGTGGGTAGTGTAATGATTTACAATGCATATAAGGTAAATCAGTAGGCTTTCAGCTTTAAAAAGAAAAGAGAGACAGGTTAAGGTTTTCATTACTAGTTATAAAATGCTCAGTAAAAATGACTAACCTGTCTCATCCGGAATATTTCAGGCCTGGTGTATTAAGTGTGTATTGGCTTCATGGGGTATTTAGGGAGTCATTTTCCTTCAAGATAAACCATTTGGCCTGTTGTCATGGCTTTCATATTGCAATTTATGTGCCTTGTATATTTTTGTTTCTTTCTCTTTAAAGATCTTCAAAATGATTAATTTGGCTTCATTTGGCCTGCTGCTTCATATCATATTATTATTACCTCTTAGGTTTTTCAGATCCCTTTCTGGGCAGCTCATGTTTTTTCATGTTTTTTATTTTGTATTTTGGGTAATTATCAGGCTGTTCATAAGCTGAATCAGGTGTGTTGGTGCAAAGAAAAACAAAACATTTGGATCCCTTGTGAAACCCTGGTAGGTAGAGAATGAGGACTCAGGAGGCAGGAATGAGAGAGAAACAGAAAGTGAGATGCTGAATATTTTTATTTCTTTTTTCCTAGCTCCATCCATTTGTGCCTGGTTCATGGCAACATAGAATAGTTTATTCATAATGGAAATAACTGCTAAACACTGCATTGTGCTCACACACACACACACACAAAATGTGTTCATTATATGAAATCAGTACTGTTGGTTTTATATATAGAATAATTTAGGCATAATTCCAGTTTGTTGTGTAAGGTAAGGTAACGTGATCCAATTCATGTGGAAATGATGTATGCATTGGAATTAAGTAAATTCAGTGAGATTTTTTTTCAGTGTTGTGACGCAGCATGAGCAGCCATTCAAAAAGATGCAGTGGCTGGCTTCACGTGACTCGAAGGCAACATGTGCTAGCGTTCATATGTTGTGTGATGGGGAGAACTAGCTAGCAGGAATTGCCAAATGACTAAAGATAGAAAAAATAGGAGAAACTGAGGTAATAGGAAAACAAGAGCGTGTAGGTAGTCTTCATAATTTATTATTGTTACGGAGTTAAATTCAACTAATAGAAAATGCTGCAATTCTTTAGAAAAATAAAATATCTTTAAAAATAAAACTATTATTATATGAAATGGGTTGTTTCAGTGAAATAAAAAAAATGTGATATTATTTGAACTTTTAACATACTTTAAATAATCCATGCAAATGTAATGGGGTTTAATGGGGACAAGGCAAAATGCTGATATTCCCAGGCCACATAAACTTTTAAAACAATAAATGTTTTCATTTTAATTTTGCATTACATAGTAAAAATGCGAACATTTATTAATTAACTTTGATAAGTTATATTGAGTTATACTGTAGTGATTAATATTATTAACTGAGGTCTTGAAGACCAAATCCTGACAATTTCTCATATACCAAAATAACCTTTTATTTGAGTAACTAGTTCTTAGTAAATTAGTCAGTAGTTCTTAGTAAACTAGTAGTAAATTTGTATGCAGAACACAGTGATGTTTATTTCACTGTAGCTTTAACCTTGAATCTGAACAGGAAAGGCCTTCTTTAATCTGTGCACAATCTGTTCCCTCTGCTGTCCAACTTCCACTGACACACTGTTTGAGAAGAAAAACATTTCTCATACTTTTTTTTTTTGTCAGCCATGTCAGATGGTGTTAGAAGGAGGAGCATGTGATGTGTTGGATTAGCAGGGCATTCTATGACTGAACACACTGTGTGTGTGTGTGTGTGTGTGTGAGTGTGTGTGTATCCAGCTCTCATATAGGACATACATTCCAGCAGGGTGCCTGTTGAAGTGATGTATCCAGATGGAGTTCATGTCCTGATGTCCTGCCTGAGGCATGGTGTCTGTGTGTGTGTGTGTGCGCATGTGCAGAACATATTTTGATGTACTAGGGTAGGCTTCCTAAATCCCTGCGTAATTCGTGTGTAATGTGTATTCTGGACAATGTATGCTTAACCTATTTACTTCTAGTATGTCCTTCAAAGGCATTTTGGGGAAAAATAATTATTGAGAATGTAATCCATTTCATTCATGTATATTGCACCTGGTGTTTTATTTCACATGATTTCTGTATAAATGCTGATAATATGTTTTGTATGTGACAAGGGCTTAAATAAACTAGCTCCAACAGATGTTAAATCTAGGGGCCATTTCACCAAGTGCTGGTGGTGCTCCTGTTTTTGCTCCACCAAAGTAAAAATAAATCCACTGAAAACCATTTGTTTACAGTAAATAAGACACTATGGATGGCGAAACTGTAATATCCCCTGTGATAAAGAACATCTTAGTTCCCTCAGTGCTCTATTGTTGTTGTTTTTTTATGTGTTTCCTCTCACTCTCTCTTTCAGGTCTGAGTCTGGTGGTAGGATTGGTACTCTATATCTCCAGTATAAATGATGAAGTGATGAACAGGCCTAGAGAACCAGAGCACTTCTTTAACTATCACTATGGCTGGTCCTTTGCGTTTGCTGCCAGCTCCTTCCTCCTCAAAGAGGTCAGACATGTCAGACATTTCAGACATTTCATTCTGTTTATTACCAAACACATCTTTGTGTCAATCAACCAGCTACAAATGTAATGTGGATATAGTAGATGTTTAAGACTTACAGCTCCTTTAGACAATTCTGCTCTCCACTTACCTGGACCTGAACTAATGCCAATAACTGCTGTTGATTTTACCATGTGAATCCAGGGAACACAAGTGTTCAGCATTTCAAGCAGACTGAGTTCCTTCTTGGTGTATTATGAATGCAGACACTGTATGAGAAGACAGTCAGTGATTACTTCAATGAGATTGCACTGAGCTCAAGGACCAATCTGTTTGTAAATTAAGGTTGTGATTAGATCTTAATAACACTTGTTTTTCACTAGTGCACAGGGTTTACATGAGGACAGGAAAGGAAAGGAAAGGAAAGGAAAGAAGAGGTGAGGGGGGATTGATTTTGAGACATGAAGCTGTCAGTCAGCCATTTTGTGTGTGTGTGTGTGTGTGTGTGCGTGTGTGCTGCTAGAGTAAGGATTTAGCAAAATTGTAGTTCTGGCTGAAACTGTTTTTTCTGCTTGAATCAGCAGGGTCTCCTCACTACCATGATATCACGGTTGCTTAGGGAGCAACTTGTGTGTGTATGTGTGTGTGTGTGTGTGTGTGTGTGTGAGAGAGAGAGAGAGAGAGAGCAAGCAAAAGAAAAGGTACTGATTTGAAGAGCTATTTTCAAGAGAGAAATTGCTAAAGCATTAAATCACTGCAAAGTCTTATACATTTCATTACAGTTCCATCACTCATCCACTGAAGGAATAATGGGACAAATGAGGGCTATATTTTTTGCTTTTATGCCACCCTTTTTGTACACATTTAAATGATATGTTGTGTGCCAAACGAAATTAAAGGTGAGGTGAAGTGCAGTCTGTTTCAGTTATGTCAATTTCAAACACTCTGTCCTCGGTTTCTCCATCAGGGTGCGGGTGTGATGTCTGTGTATCTCTTCATGAAGCGTTACACTGAAGAGGAGATGTATCGGCCTCACCCAGCGCTCTACCGCCCCCGTCTGTCTGAGAGCAGCGACTACAGTGGTCAATTCCTGCAGCCTGACACCTGGCCACCTCACCAGCGTGCCCGCAGTGCCTCTGAGCTCTCCAGTGATGTTTCCATTCAGCTAGCACAGACCCAGCAGCCTCCAGCCAAACTCATTGCCCAGCACAGCGTGTCAGCCCCCAGCGCCACTGCTGCCTCCAGCCCCGAGTCTGCAGCTGCTTTCCAGCTTAAGTCGCCCTCACACTTCAGCCACAACCACCCTCTCCACCCTACAGAGTCCCAGAGCCTGCCCCTGTCCATGCCGCCACCTGCCGTGCCACCCCCTCATTACCACACACACATGCGCATGAGCGCCTCACCATGTTAGAGGTGTTTCCATCCACCTGTATTTTTACAAATTTTGAATTTAAGCATAAATGGAAACAAAACACAGATTCACATTTTCTTTTGCTGATCTCTTGAAAACATAACATTTGCGAAACATTTGGATGGAAACAGACCTAAAGAGAGAGAGGATACAGATTATCTACAGTGTGTTATGGTTTGAGAGAGTGTAAAAGAGAAAACCTGATCTTGAGAGTAGTGTAAAATATGCTAGGTTAAGAGTCTTAAACAACGATAAAATATGAACGTTGTAATGAAATAGTAAACATTTCATTACATGGCATTATACAGGGAGATTTATTGCACAAGCAATGTACAATGCAAAACACTTCCATTATAACATACATTGCTGTATACTTACATATGTAGTGCACAAAGACAGTAACTATTGCCTTCAGTTCTACTAGTGATATTGAAAATGTATTATTTTCATCACTCTCTCAAAGTATCAGTATTAGTGTTATTATCATGAAGACATATTTAAGCTTACTTGTTGCCAGGGAAAATGTGTAAAATAGGTATATTATTTCTACTTTGAATATGAGATATTCCAGACTGATGATTTTTACGATGTAAATAATATGTGTAATTTTAACTGGTATGGGAAAATATTAAGATCTGCACAGCTGAGAGGGGAACTGTTATATGCATTGAAAATTAAACTGACTGAAAAACAAATGTGCTTAAAGTCCCAATAAGGGCTTTTTGAGTATTGATTCTTTTTGCAGTTCAAGTTGCAGTATGTACTTTTTTCCCCCCATTTTAGTGCAGCTTAGTAGTGGAAACCATCTTGCATTCAAATGGATTTTATCATTTTTGTCCCTTAATATAGGCATCTCATTCTAATGCATCAGTATCTGTGCACTTTACCTTAAAATCATAACATTTGTGGGAGTGACGGGGGTTATCATTAGAATAAAACCACTATGTTTATTCTGCATAATTATTGTTATTTATTTGTAATGAAGTGTCACAAACACGTTTATTTAGCAATGATAGCCTGGCTACAGGAATGACTGCAGACCAACAAGTCTTATAATGTTCCTATTTGGATTATAATTTTTTTTTTTAAGTAATGACATCACATAATAGATTCACCTATGCATTAATAATACATTTTAAAGCAGCAGTACGTAACCTTTGGGAATTTTGGAAATTGAAGACACTTGGTGGAAATGTCAATAGCTGCTCATCCTGCACGAATTGCAAATCATTACACCTTCAAGGCACATTCAGATGTTCAAGACGTTAAATGAAGAATTAAATGTCTCCTGAAGATGTAATCATCTGATTCCATTATCATTATTTACTCAGTAATATATTAAATATTATGACAATAAAAATCTTATTATGCACATCAGTATGACTGTCACAGTTACGAAGCAGTAAGTGAAAGTAAGTGAATCCAACAGCTCAGTCCAATTAACCTAAGCGGTAATCCATGTAACACACTGTAACTGCGGCAGATTATAAAGAAGAAAGAAGTTAGCACCCAAAGCCTGAATAATACGCCTATACTAAAGATTGCTAGTAATACAAAAACAATAAGAAGAAGCAAGAAAGAAGCAAGAAATCAAAAGGTCCACAGCATCATTTATAATATGGTTTAATATTTATAATGATGGTTTATGTTGTCTGGCTAAAAACAACTAAAATATGTTAAATGGTGGGGGCTATTTGGGGGCATTCTTCATGTTCAAACTTCTCTGATAATAGCTCTGACGTATAATGACTTAATTATTTACAGGGCATTTTTCAGCAATGTCAAAACATGAACTGAGTGTATTTTCTCCACTTGCCCAATAACATATCCATAGTAAAATATAGATAGGTATAGTTACTTCTTGCTGCTTTAAACAGTTATACCATTCTAAAAATGCATATAAAAAGTCTAAACACCCCTGTTAAAATTTGCAAGTTTTTGTGATGTAAAAAATAATAATCCTGTCCAAGATAAATCTTGTCAGATCTTTTCCAACTTTAATATGATACAGCAACCAACAAAATTAAAGTGAAAAACAAATAGAAACATTTTAGGGAGAAATAAGAAAAAGAAAACACTTTCAATAACCTGATTGCATAAGTGTGCATACCCTTTTATAATGGTGCATGTGACTTTGCTCATGCAATCAAATTTAAACTCATGTTCAAATGTAATTATCATATATCTGTCATCAATGAGGTAATTCTGATTAACCCTAAATAAACATAAACAATTGCTGTTGGATATTTTTACATCTTTTGGTTTCATCTGACTGCTGAAGCCATGGTCCATGGGGCACCACAGTGACATTACGAAGAACAGGATGTCCCTCCATGGACAAGAGGAAAACTTATCAGGGAGGCTGCCAAGAGATCTATGGCAACATTAAATGAGATGCAGGAATATCCGGCAAGTACTAGTCACTGCCTGAATGCAACAACGATCTCTCCATCTCATGTTTGCCGTATGGGATGGTTGTTAGATGGAAGCCTTTTCTCATAAAAAAAAAATATATATCCAAGCCAATTATGGTTATGGTTTATGGTTATGGTTTGATGAGAACAGGATATAACTTTTGGGCATAATCCTACGAGATAGGTTTGGCACAAAAAAAAAGACAGCTTATCCACAGAGAAGCATGGTGGCGGCAGCATCGTGCTATAGGGCTGCTTCTCTTTATTTTGGACTGAGGCTCTAGTCAAGATAAAGGGAATTATCCAAATACCTATTATCTATTTATAATATCTATTTTGGCACAAAAACTGCAGGCCTCTGTTAGACAGCTACAGATGAAGAAAAAGTTCACCTTCCTACATGATAATGACCCAAAGCACAAATCCAGTGGGATTTGGAGTGATCTAAATCCTAGCTTGAAAACCTGTGAAATGACTTGAAGAGGGCTGTCAGTGTGTGTGCAAGGAAGAGTGGAGTAGAATTGCCAAATTAAGAGAAGTTGGTAGACTCTTACCCAAAAAGAGTGCTGTAATACATGCAAAAGGTGCTTTAAGAAAGTATTAGACGGGGGTGTGCACACTTATGCAAAGAGGTTACAGGGGTAAGTTTATTGAATAAACTTTAAAACACTGTGTTGGAACGTCACACATTCAGAACTGGTTCAGAACTTCACAGGTTCAGAACTGTGCTTCTTTTTCATTTATGGATTTCAGTGGGGCAGAGAATTTTCCACCATATTTAATAGCTAAGCTTATTTTCTGCAGCCTCTGTAATGATGGTACAACAAAACCTTGCCTTAAATGGGAGAAATACCAGATAGGAAAAAAAAGGTACCCAAAGAAAATGGTAGGTTACTTATGTGACCATGAATCTATGACTAAGTAGAAGCTCGCCAGGGTGGCTTCCTTTCAGAACGATTGGATTTTTTCCCCTTGATTTTGTTTCCTATTCGAGTACAAATAGTCATCAACGTGTGACTGTAACCTGACATATGTAGATTATAAAAAGCCCTCCTTACTTCACAAACATCCTCCAGCCATTCTCCTCTAGTCAGTTGTTTTAGAACCAACGTTACATACATTTTTTTTTTGCACTCAGCTATATTAGTTACTCATAGTCGTAGCTGTACTACTTCCATATATGTACACTTGCACCAGATACTTTAAAATATTCACCACCCAATAAATTTGATTATTTATTTTACCAGTAACACATTACAGCAAAAAATACTTGCACATGGGTACACTGACAGAAAGCTAATCAGTACCAGTGCTTTATGCCTTGTTTGAAAAAGGTTGAAACTATTATGGTACTTGAATAGTTTATATCTTAGCCTGCTAGATATTGGGGTGGTGGTTTAATGCAGATTTCCACTAGGAAGAGGCATTTTGAGCCGGAGAGATAAATAAACAGAAAGCAACAGAGGAGTTGAGTAAGCCAGCAATCTTTCTTTACTAATTAACTAATACCAATAACTACTAAAAGAGAGTTGTGTAAAAGCAACATTATATTTTAGCCTTTTTTGTCATCTCTTTTCTGCTCCACATTGATTGTGTTAGTGCTGAAGATGAAGTCATTTATAACAATAAAGGTAAGCGTTCAACTCAGGATGGTAGAATTAACATACCTGTCTTATTTATATGGTGTTAGCAAGAAGTGAAGGTTTATTCCTTGTGATTGGTGTCATTTTGCCTTTGTACACTATCACAATGGATTTGAAGTGAAGCAATCAAGATGTGATTGAATTGTAGATTTTTAGCTTTAATTCAAGTGTTTTAACAAAAAATATAGCATTAACCATTTAGGAATTACAGCCATTTTTTTTTCATAGTCTCTACATTTTAAACAGGCTCAAAAGTAACTGGACTGAAAAGATTTCATGCCCAGGTGTGGCCTGTTTCTCATTATTTCATGACCAATGAGATAAACTGTCCGGAGTTGATTCCAAGTGTTGAATTTGCATCTGTTTAGTTTTTCAAATATATGTATCTGTATCTGGATTCAGAATTAAACAAAAAGGGGGCATGGCGTAAAACTGTAAGGGGTTTAGTTGGTTCTGTTTCCCAAAGTATAAACAAACTAGTAGCCCAATTTACTGTGACCTTGACCAGGCAGTTATGGATGAATGCAAGAACAATGTAAATGCATCAAGCAGTACTGAGCATTCATGGTCCCGTATCAAAATAAAAACCCTCCACTTGCATGTCTTTTTTCCTGCACTCCAGGGGATCCCAGTCCTAAATCATATATCTAGTCTGCAAAAAAAAAAAAAATTGTACAGAGACAGAGTAAAAAATGTAAATGCTGGTTCCATGTTGCAACCAATTTTGTCTTATGCTGAAAGCATCTCAGCTGTGATGCAGATTGCAATTGCCATTAATAAAAGCTTAACCATTTCATAACTGTTTGTGTTTCAGAAGAACACTGAAACTGCTAAGATATGCTGATCCCAGTTGATTACTGCCTGCAAAGCATTTACTTCTTTTTTTGCATCATATAAGCATTGAAATGTCTTCATTTGTTCACCAAAATTGTGCCTTAATTATAGCCATGTTATTTTTTTTTTCTCAACACTGTAAATATGAGCACATCCTCATCACAGTAACAGTAAACACTGCTCTGTGGCTTTAAATGGCTTTAAGCAGTGATGTGTCATTCACAAGCCAGTCAAATCTTTAAGCAAGCCCTTTGATGTGAATGTTGTGAGCTGACTCGCATATCTGAAGAGCCGTAATATATCCTTCTGTGACCCAAAGTGATGTTTTCACTGTAGGAATACTGAGAGTTATACTGTTCTGTGTTCACAGGGGTGGAAAAAGTACTGAGAAATTATACTGAAGCAAAATCTTACTCAATTAAAAGTTGAAGTATCCAACAAAATTGTACTCAAGTGAAAGTCAAAAGGTTCCTACTTTTAAATGTACTTTTAAACTCAAGTATTTCCACCCCTGTGTGTTCATGATTTCTCTACTGCCATTGGCCTAATCACATATGATGCAACCCTGATCAAATGCAACAAAAGCTCATCAACATATGATTTATATGGCAGATAAAATTGAGTCATTTTTAGCGATCTTGTTGAGGGTTGTGATTGAAGCAGACTATGATGTTGCTTGTTATATGCATGTTATAATCTGATGTATGTAGTACACTGTCTATTGGGGAGGTGAACATCTTTACTAACTTCACTAACTCTATTAACTTTAATGCAAGTTAAGCAATGACATCATCGGTACAATAATATAAATGCAGAAATGTTTAATGTGGACTGTTTGGCAATGCACATATGTAGCAAACTGCTGGTTTTACAATTATTTACACAGATTTTATAACAGAACACAAAGCTATTTGGTTTGTCTGAAGGTAGAGTAAAATTTGATTGTTTGTATCTGAAAATAGTCATCAGCTGTTAAACATAAACTAGGAAGCAGCTTTTTTTTTTTTTTTTTTTTAGCCAAAAGAGTCAACTCTTGTTGGTGAGCAGATAACTCTGACTTACAGAGAAGAGACAGAAGGAAGCAGGAAGTAGCAGAACAAGATATGCAGAAAATTACATGCGTCTGATTCGTTAAAAGTTTAATGGATTGGAGATGAATTGGAATGACAGATGGTCCAAAAGGATCAATGAATAAAATGGGAACATTTAAAGGATTTTTTAATTACTTGGTCCATTACTTCAACTGGATACCTTCTGTCTTATAGCAACAGGAAGCTCATTTTATGCAACACTTAGTCAATTGGTAATTTAAGTATACAGCAGGTACTGGGGTTTGTTTTGGCATAAATATTCTTCTGGTATAAAAACTGAAAATTTGTTTTGATGTTATGGTATGTCGTTCATATTACTCACACACACAGTATACAGAAGTCGTACTGATGTATGTACCGCCCTCTGGCGACTGTATTCTCTACTGCAATTCTCAAGCTTTGACTGGCGCTGTCCATTGTCCTGTAACACAACATTGTATAAACACACACACACACACACACACACGCCATACCTCACTGATCATGTCCAGTCCACTATACCTAATGGATCAGAAAGTGCTCGAGAGAACCGTGTTAGATCCAAACAGTGTTTACAATTTAGTGATATGTCAGAGCATAAAATTGATATTAACTGTGTGAGTCAAAACAGTAGCTGCATGGATCATTTATTTTCCCTGGAACTGGCCAGGATTAAACAGCATATGGGGTGTGCATGTAAGCATCATATTTCCTCTCGCAGTTGTGAATATATTTGCACCTGATGCTGGCACGATGACATCATGAGAGCAGGAGGTGTGCAGAAAGACAGACAGCAAGAGAGAAAGAGAAAACGAGAGAGAGAGACCTTTTTCCTCACACATGAAGAAACCATCATGTGGTTTCTAATTAAGCAGAGCAAACTCATTTATCTTTGTGTGTGTGTGTGTGTGTGTGTGTATGTGTGTGCACATCTGATGCAGTGCCTGCTGCAGCGTATAGTGCAGTGTTGAGGATGGGTTGAACTACTGCAGTCCTTTATTACAATGCACAGCACTGCGCTATGACCTGAGAGAGAGAAAGTGAGATAGAGTGAGAGAGAGAGAGAGAGAGAGAGAGAGAGAGAGAGAGAGAGAGAGTAGTGTGGTGTTGGGGAGGGGTGTCTGTGTTTGTGACTATGTGTACTTCTTATACACTGGGGCTCTTACATTAAAACATCAAAATGTTGTTTCTCTACTCTAGTTCTGAGCTGCAGTCTACTATTGCCCAAGGCCACCAAGCAGGTCAATTGATCAAAGTGTGTGTGTGTGTGTGTGTGTGTGTAAAAGGTTGAGTGGAGCTCTCTATTCACCACCACCATTACTGCATGAAAGAGCTGTCACCCTGCATTAGCCAATCCCTGCTCTTAACTCTCTTTTCCCTGTGTGTGTATGTGTGTGTGTGACAGAGAGAGAGAGACTCTATGAAGGTCATAGTTCATTGCCTAACATGCTGCAGTCTCCTCATATGTGACTTTAACTATTTGACAGTGTGTATAATGAGCAGTGGGAGCAAATCTCAAGCTTTCGCTCCTTGAAAATGATGGCAGGGTGACATCATTGCTACTTAACCTCACCGTCCTCCTCTCCTCTTTCTCTTTTCACCCCTCCTTCAGTCTGGGCACATAACATCCTTTTGCTTTTGACAAAAAGAACACTTCAAATAGCCTAACTTAGCAATACAGGGAAACTGCTAGATCTGCTAAGGCATTCTTGAGACATCTGTCGCATTAACCCCCTCCCCCCAACCCCCCAGCTCTCGCTCTCTCTCTCTCTCTCTCTTTCTCTCACTGTGTTTCTCTGCAGAATTTGACTTCCTGACACACCATCGCCATTGTAAAGAAAGAGAAAGCTTGTCCACCTTAATTTGGTGACCACTTCAAATAGGGCCACTGAGGATGATCATTCTGATATTCAAAACATTCACACTCACCACACACACACACACGTCGTCCATTCTAACAGATCACTGAGTACTGAGTTGTAAATACGCATGTGAGTGTGTCACTGAGCATCAGATTCAGGAAAAGTGAAGGAACAAGAGGCAGTTGCACGTGCGCATGCGCCAGTGTCTTTTCTCATCGTTTAAGGGTTGTGATGCGACAAGTTGCTTACGTCTCTCTCTCTCTCTCTCTCTCTCTCTCTCTGCGGGCGGGGTGTACGCAGTCGCGCTGAGGACACACACACACACACACACACGCACGAACACGTACGCGTTAGCTGCTTGCGCGTGGGGAAAAAAAAAACAAAACTGTGTTCCAGTGACGCCAGGCCGCGCGCGCGCTCAGTGTCTCCTCCACACCGCTGTTTAATTCTAATGCGAGTAAACTTACTTCATCATTAGTGACCGCCTTTGTCGGATCATCTCGCGCATAAGCTTCCGTTATTTATTCTCTCGAGCCGTCAGTCTCCTTCTATCTCTCAGTCTTCCCTGTTTCAGAGAGCGACATTCTACGAAAGGGGGTAAGATCGCTGTTTTCGCCTATACTCTGCTAATTGCAGTCGTTTGGGGATGAGCGGGATGTGGTTCTTGACATACTTTTTTCTTTCGCATGCGTGTCCACCAGTGTAGAAACGCACCGTGCAGTATTTCCATCACATGCAAACTGCAAGCTTGCAGACTGTCACTCACAGTGTGCACTCTGCAAAAATGCGCTGACTGAAAAATGAATGGGCAAATGTGTGTGTGTAAAATCGCCTGCACGTGAATCTGCGTGTCAAAGAGCCCTTTAAAACCATGCACGCACAAACCACGTCCACATCCAGCGCCACTAATGCACCTCCATTACTAGTTTGTTTTCGTGCTTTTCTCAGGCTGTTTAGTTCATTAGCCAGTGTGGTCACGGAAGGAGAGTAGATTTTAGCTCCATGCTGTGCTCAGAGCGCTAGAACGCATAATACCGCGTGCGCTTGTTTCTTTTTTTTTGTGTTTTTGTTTTTTTTTTCAGCGTGCGGTACTCTCTGACAGTAAAGAACGCACTGCGGCTCGAACAGCGTACAAAAGCCGCTCCAGTCCAGCAGCCGCTTCCCGCGAACACACAGCGGCCCACAAGCGCTCTGCATACATCCCTTCATTCCCTTCATCACTTCATCATGACGTCAGCTTGGACCGTGCGCTTTAGGTGCGTCACGTGACCCAAGTAGGCACATGTTAGCCCGTCAAGGCCGCCTTAGTCCACATTAAGGAATCTAAATATTTAAAGAATTTTAACATAAGATGCCCAAGCACACTAATACCTTGCAAACTCACTGCAGCTATGTATTATACAGTGTTTAAAATGTCTGCTGAGGGTGTTTATGCGACGTATAAGGTTATGGATGTGGCCTGCGGAGGGCAAGTACATCTGTAGTTAAGAGTTAAAATGAAGGCCCACTGGACTTCTTTGCACTCACCTATTAACACATTTTTCATCTATTTGTATTTTAATTCTTGACATTTGGAATAACCCTTGACATGGTGACGGTTCTTAGTTAACACTCAGACATTTTCACACCACTGCTGTAGAATTTGTTGTTTTCTTTCACATTTTTTCACATCATGTTTTGTCAGTTTCTCTCATTGTGGAATGTGAAACTTAATCATGCTTTAGTCAAGCAGCTCTGTGATACTGATCTGAAGAGTCCAATCACCAGGCCCTCTTCCCACAGATTTTTTTTTTACACAGTGTACATAATGTACATAGTGAATGAAAAGGGGGGAAAATCCTTTAATCAGCCCAGGCATTATAATAAGCCTGGGGATGAGAGCTTGGAGTGAGATCAGCTCTTTTCTTCTGGGGCAAACTTCAATAAGCAGGAGCTGTTGAGCAATCAAATGTGATTCACGTTGTACCTCAGGTGACAGTGACAGTTCTCCATATGTGCAAAGAACTCTGTGGGTGCCAAGTTCTAGTGGCATTTCAGTATTTAGTCTTCTTGTCATCCCTGGTTGAGATGACACAGTCTGTGCCCCGAGTCTCCCCGATATTCCTCCTGTCAGAGTATAGCAGCTCCTCTGCAGTGCACAACACTGTACTCTGATCAATGGCTTCTATAGAAGGGCTGGGTCGACAAGGAAACGCTCAGAGCTCCAGGATCATGGTTGTTAGCAGCTTCTAACCTGACGTTCTGGACATGACCAAACCTTTTTCTGAAGAAATCGTAGGTAAATTATTATGTCCCCAGCTTACATACAATGCTGTCATAATTCCAGGCTTGGTTCTGTGTCTTAAATGTGAGAAAAGGGTTTGTATTTTGGTTTAAAATGCCAAAAACACTTGCACTGACAACTGACGGTTATTAAATACTCATAAAAGATTAATTGTATGCCTGCCATTGCTATTTTTGATACAGTCTTATCCTCATGTACATGCCCTGTGGTTGACATTTCTAATTTGATTGCTATCAGATGAACTGGTACCATAACAGTGGTGTTGTTGTATTAACAGAATATGACAGACAGATATTGAGCTGAAGAGTCACAAGACCCAGATGATTTCTAATGATCTGTTAATGTACACAGTGAATGAAAAGGGGAAAAAAATTATCATGAAATCCCATTGCATCAAGAGCAGTGGTTCTCCACATGGGGTCTGGTGACATGAAGCAAAGTCAAAGCAAAGGGTACATGACTTTTTTTTCCCTTGTTACAGTGGTGGAAAACACAATTTCTTTTGTATTAATGTATTAAATTGATCATTGAAGTCTTACAGTGATTCGGAATAAAAAAGCACTATGGCTTAAATAAATATGAAAAATAAAAATAAATACATATTTAAACAATGAGCCTAATATTTGCATAGTTGGATTATATGCAAAGGAGGTCCATGGCATTTGCTTTACATTTAAAAGGATCCCTGGCTGAACAGAATTTAAGAGCCCTTAATCTAGAGTTCCCTATGACGTACACTTAATGACACATGCATGTTTCAATTTAATCTCTCTTGTTTTCTCGCCATGTCTCTCCCTCTCTGTTTGTTTTGTTCAGTGTCTCTCTTTAGTTCCCAATCTGTGAAATAGAGATCAATGCTTTTAATGTCGACATCTGTTTCTTTGCCAGGTTTTCCAGAAAAAGCTTATCTACTAATTTTTAAGCACCAAAGAAATAAACACAGCTATTTATGATGACTCAGCTTTTTTTGTGACTTTACATAGCAGAGGTCAGTTAAAGAGAGAGATATGAGTTATGACTTCCTTTTTCACACATACACACAGGAACACACTTGCATATACACCACTTAGCCAAGCAGCTCTGATAATTAACTCTTCCACAGACCACGGAGCCTACAGGGATTGAGCTTTTCCCAGAATGAGATTTCTCTGCCTTAAATGAATTGAGACACACACACACACACACACACACGTCTTACTATCCTTTCCATCCTGCAGATGTGACATATTAATGCAGCTAATTAATGCTATGCCTATACCAAAATCTAACCTTAACCCCAGTAACTAAAAGTAAACTGTTTGGCTCTTTTAGTTTTTTTTTTTTTGTTTGTATGAGCTTTTACAACTAGCCAAATGTCCACACAAGGTCAAAACTGTCAGCTATTCCTATTGCTGTGTGGACATTTGGTCCCCACCAAGATAGAAAAACCCACTGTATACACACACACACACACACACGATTTTTCCAGACATGGTAACCAAGACATCCGTGTAGAACACAAGCCATCTGGTACTGAGGTTACATTTCAGGCACACAAGCAGTCAGCATTGCTCTGTTTATTTTCACAGTATACATGTAAGCTCTGCAAGCAGATATTCACCAGATATCTACCACTTTTTCACACACTATTAATGAATGTGCATGACCAGATGTGACAGAAGTATCAGATTTAATATGATGTATCGGTGGTGTCTCGATACTATACATTTTTCATAAAGCAAAAATAAGCGTTGCCAAAATGTGTGCCTTAAGTTTCCATTTCAGTTGATTAAAACATTCAACATTATAAAAGTACAATAACTGAAACTTAATAATGATACAGTGCTTGCATGATTCATTCACACTCTTAGCAACAAATTCTGTGCATTAGAATGTAACGAAATGAAACATGGCCCATTAAACATTAGCTCAGAGCAACATCTCACAAAATAACCTGAAACTACTATAGCCGTGACAGTTCAGAAATCGAAATGGAAATGCAATTTTTTTCTTTTCTTTAACTCGGATTGAATTGGTCAGGGAATGCTGTCGTAAAGCAGCAGCAGACTGAGACAGTGCATGTGTCTTCATCTATGTGATGTTGGCACAGGTGCAATGGTATTAGTGCTGGCTAGGTATATGTACCATACTAGAGGTAGTATTAGCTCTTGAAAAAAAAATACCTGTAGCCTCACCTGAGTCAAGATAAAGATGAATAGCCTATGATATCATATTGTGCAGTCTGTTGAATGGATTGTTAGGTATGCAGATGTATAAAATTGAGAGCCTCATATTGAATGATATGATATGATATGATATGATATGATATGATATGATATGCCATATGGTGACACCCTACATGGTATGCAAGGCTACTGAATGTGGTAAAATCACAGGTGGGTCAGGTGTTCTTGTAAAGGAATATTAAAGATGTTAGATGTAATATTTGGGAATTTTGCTGCCCATTCTAGTAGAAACATGGTATTGTAAGTTATTCGCATAAGAACATTTTGTAACATGGGTTGCGCTGTGTCATTCTACACTGCATGGATTAAAAACATCAAATCAGTGTGTTTTTCAAAGAGCTTGTCTTCTAGCTAGAGCACTAATGCTAGCTGGTTAAATATCTAACAAAAACATAAGGCTTCAAGCACACTTGAGTTATCTGCTGGGCTCTGTGTTTCTTGAGGCAGAGTGTCACAAGCCGTGCTGGTCGGGAAAGTCTTCTCTGGTATGATGATTGCATCTCTGCCTTAAGTCATACTGGAAATTTGGGGGTGGTTCTTTGGCCATACTTCTTTCAGGCACAGTGATGTAGGACATATCTAAGCTGGCCAATGATGAAATCTGAATGAAATTTGAATGAAATTTCCCACTAATTTGAGCCTGACAGCCCTGTGAATTACTGTGAATCACTATTATAGGATACCCTGGGTGATTTACAGCAGCTCAGAAAGTTTTTTTTTTCTCTTCATTTTTTTCTACTTACACACAGTGGGCTGTGTCCGGAGTCTGCGACTTAAGAAAGCAACTTAAATCCAAAAATTCTGTCAATATTTCTGCAGGGAAAGTTACAGAGTCAGGTTACACACAAGCTTAAGTCAGTTTTGTGGGCTATCTATTTAAAAGTCGTCTGCGTGTGGTTCACTCCTGCGAGTTTGCCAAATATTTCTTGAGTATAGGCGTCTAGAACACCTCTTTTATACACTTGCTATTAAGCATGAAAAAAAAATGTAGACTAAAGAAGTGAGTTCTTTTCATTGCTGTCAAATGTAATATGATATTAGAGACAATTTAAAATGAAAATTTTAATTATTTTCATACAAAGGTAATTAATAATTAAAGCTGCAAGCAGCATTTTTTGGGGCCAAGCACCCAAACTTGGTGAGCCGCACATTCACAGATGCGCTACAGTTGTTGCCTAAGCAATCACAGGAAAGCAGAAAGCACAGAGCCATAACTTTAGGCAAAGGGATTCAAGAGTGATTTGTAGTTTCACTCATGATGTGTATGTTTTGACCATGGACAGTGGTGGAATTCTCTAACTGTAGGAGGAAAGATCTAGATGAACAAATGGGCAGCAGGGTGGCATTGCTGCTGCCACTACTGTGACCTGCGGAGTTGTCTGTTGCTACTTTGACCTTTGGTCGTAATTGCTACTTCTCTGACCTAAATTTTTTTTTTCTTCTTGCAATTTAAAAACATCTAAGTTATTTATGTCTTTTCTCATCAGACATGTCTCAAATTTGGAGGAGGAGTAGCAAAAATGGCAGTTAGATGGAAGCATTTTCAGCATGTTATTGTAACTTTTGACCAGTAAGTGTTGCTGTCACAAAATTTGCTGTATAGCCTCAGGGTATGGTCCTGAAGATACCTAACAAGATTTGTATCAGTGTGCAAGGTTATTCCTGAGATACAGCCTCACTTCCTGTTTGGCAGCTTTGCCGTCAGCTTTGTTGGCACATTACGGGCAATCCATTAGGAATATCAACATTCTTTTGATAGGTTTTGTCCAGGTTGGTCTGAAAATGATGTATGCTGTTGATTGGATATAATTTGTAGGTGGAGTAGCAAAAAACAGTTTTTTGATAAAATCCAATTATATGAAAAAAGAATTGTGAATTTAGCACAAACTCTTCAAATGATATAAGGGAAAAAAACTAGTTCTCGACCACAAGGTGGCACAGTCAGGAAAAGTCTTGGGTACATTGAGGCTGTGGTCCTGAAGATACCTGTTGAGTTTTGTGATGATATGTAGATGCATTGCTGAGATACACCCTCACGTCCTGTTTTTTTGCATTTGCCAGGGCATTACAGGAGAACCATTTGAAAATCAATATTCTTTGATAACTTTTGTTCAGACTGGTTTCAAGATAATGTAGGGAGGAGGAGTAGCAAAAATCGCATTTAGATGTAAGCACTTGTTAGCATGTTATTGTTACTTTTGACCAGTAGGTGATGCTGTCATGAAATTTGTTGCATATCCTCAGGTCATGAAGATGCCTACCAAGTTTTGTTTCAGTGCGCAAAGTCATTGCTGAGATACAGCCTCACTTCCTGTTTAGCGGCTTCGCTGTCAGATTCGTTGGCACTTTATGGACAAATCACTTGGAATAATCAAAATTCTTTTGATAACTTTTGTGAGGCTTACTCTGAAGATGATGGATGCCAAATGTGGTGATGATTGGGCAGAGGAGTAGCGGAAAAACTAATTAGGCTGATAATAATTAGGGTGCGTTGAACTTGTCTCGACCCAGGGAATACAGGGATGGCTTTTAAATTTTGGACACAAGATTGAAAAGTTATGACCATAAATGTACTTCCACATTAGGCCAAAATTTGACCCAATGGTGGCGCTAGAGTGTTGGCGGCACTTGGCCTAAATTTGGTCAGAATGTTCCTTAGACCCTCCCCAATCAGCGTGCCAAATTTCACAACTTTTTACCAGACGGTTCTATGGGCTGTCATGACACATTATCCAGAAGGAGAAGAAGAACAAGAACAAGAGATAGAATAACAATAGGGTGCCTACACACCTTCGGTGCTTGCCCCCCTAATTATAATGACATATGAATGAGAAGATGGCAAGCATGAATAAAAGATAAAATAAAATTTGGCGTCGAATGGCATTACATAGTTGTTTTGAATGCGTTTATACCCAAGTTATTTTCATGCAATTAATTTCAGCATGATTTTGCCTTGCCATACTGTTCTCATGCAACTCTGTAAATAGTTGTAATATGTCAGTAGTTACACATATGAGGTCTGACTACCAATGTGAAAAATATTATTCCGTCTACACTATGATCCCTAAATTGAACTGTGAATATGGCCCTTTAGCTTTAACAGCTATTGAATTTTGTTATCTGTCGGTTGTGCCTTCAACAGTGGATGTTCGTGGACGTCTACTTCTTGCTTGGTCCGCAATACTTCCAGTCTTTTTGAATTTGTTAATAAGTTTGTTAACAGTGTCGTGTGTGATGTGCTTGCCATGTTTCCTGTTAAAGTCCATCACAGCCTTGTGACAGCTTGATCTCAATACATTCTTCTTTTGTCCTTTTGTCAAAGGCATTCTTAAAGGTTATCTGAAAAAAAAAAAATATATATATATATATGTATATATATAAACTAAGCATGAAAAATTTTGGAAGACTCTTTGCTAAAAAGTGTTCATTTCCCATAGGAATGGAGACTTTTGGGACAATCTGTATTTAACACCACATTTTGCAGAACCATATTTTTATTAACCAAATATTTTAAACCATCATTTTTCTTTATAGAATAAATTTGTAAATGTTTGTATTAATTTGTGTAACAATTGGCAACAATCACTACTAAATGTACCTACTGTTTAGCCCTGCACAACATTTAAGATATATTGTGGCCAATCACTCCGTTTAAACCTCTGTTCAGCTATAATCTCAGGATCTGCTGATTAAACATTCTGCTTCAGATGACATTCTTCTGATGTTTTTCTGCTGAATTAGCTGAAACATTATACTCCCTCCAACATGCTTTACAGCTGGGATGAGGGATTGGTAGATGTGCAATGTCTTTGCATCAAACATAATTATATACAATAATTTACCAAAGAGCTTAACATTTTCGGATGTTTTTTTTTTTTCAGGTCTGGTGCAATCCCTTATGTATTATATTAGCCTGCAGTAAGGGTCTGATTGGATCCAATTTTGTTGATATATTGTAGTTTGAAACAACATTCAAATTACAAGTCAATGCTTGTAAAATATGAAGCATGAGGGTTTTTTTTATACACAATGTTCAAAATGTAATGCTTAAAACTTTTAATAGAAAAGCCCACAAAACTTGGTCAAAGCATAATTTCAAGTCTTCTTGGATATGCAGTATATATACAAATCTTAGATATTCTTTCCTTGACATATTTGCTCTACCTGGCAAACATTCATTTTCTACATACTCTCAGTGAGATTCAGATCACAGCTCTTAAACATCTTTCACTGTAATATTGGCTTATGGCCATTTGCTCTTCAGTCCAGCAAGCCTCTGAGTCCCTGCTACTGAGAAGCTGTAGAGATGCTATTACTATCCTGCTTCACTGTAGGGATGGTGTTGGGTGAGAGACGCCCAGTGAAAGGTCTGCACCAAATATAACTTCTGGCATTATGGTTAAAAAAGTTATATTTATTCTCTCATCTGACTGCAACATTTCTGCTAGATTTTGCTATGTAAAATTATATGTCAAACAGACAAACTTTAAATCCCTTGTTGGCTTAAAAACCTAAACTCTTGACTTATTCTTCATTTATTCATCTTAAAACATACATTATTTATAACTACTGAGAAAACTAATAGGAAAAGTATGTACAGTAAGAGAGTGGAACATAGGTCTAGACCCACTGGTGGGAGTTTAAGAGGTTAAATATCTTCCTTATTGCCACTTGTCATTAAAGGCCTATTATGTCAAGTCTTCTGGAAAGTGAGTGATGTTCCTGATATTTCCCTATTTCCTATTTTCCTTTGCATCCCCTGCTGTGAAGCACATCCTCCTCTTGTGATTGTGCACTCTTATCGACTAAATCAAATAAGGAATTGCTCTTTTAAACCTCTCTGTTCTTGTAAAGAATTTTGATTTGTAGGTAGTAAGCATAATATTGAATAAAAATCAGTTTATTCAGTAGCCTTGCCTGTCCAAAATACTGTCCAATTAGACAGAAAAAAAACTTTAGATAACTAGATCCAACTAAAGAAATGCCCAGCTAAACCACTCGCTTTCCCCGTCAATATGTAAATATATACTTGATAGTACTTAAGACTAATATTATTTGCTCATATTGGTTTTTATATAGCAAAATGTACTTTTTTCAACAGTTTAGGTGGCACGGGCACTTCCTGGTGTGCGAGACACACACACACACACAGAGAAAGAGAGAGAGAGATTATTCCAAGTTGCACTTGATCAGTGTAATTCTACCCACGTTGTCATTCCCATGACTACACAGAAAACAGCTGCACCAGAAAGGTTTCAGGTGCTGAATGGAAGGGTTTTCAATTAGATGTATGTATCTTTAGGATATTAGATGACATCAAAAGGCTGATTGAACCCTGATGGCTAATTTACTATCATTTAGCCCAACAAAAACTAAAAGCCTTACAAAAAATGACTTATTCTGATGTTAGGGTGTTACAGTACTTCAGGATTCTGGTATGTATAAAGTTATCTACCTTCTACGCATATCAATATTGTAATGGATTATATAAAAGCATTCAGACACGCTCAAAATTTAAGTTAGTAAATAGATGGATAAGGATAAATAATTAATACAGGTTTTCCTGATGATTGGTGACCACTTCGTGACCACATCTAATATCTCTCTAAGTATAATACATATTTACCAAACCAGGTAAGTCTGCACAATATATAGTTTGGTAATCCTTACAGCAATATACGGTGTACAGCTTTTAAAATATCCTGATATCACAGGTACGTGTTATATGCAAACTTCTTTTATGCAAACTTTTTATTGTGCTCTACAAGCAATCTGAACGATCTTGAAAGTTGTAAATATGTTTTCTGTGAGGGTGTTAATAATGTGCGTTGATGAAGGATATTGATAAATTGTAGCATTACCATAAATAAAAATCTAATATTAAACAGTTAATTGTGGCCAAATTACTGTAAACCAATTATGGCTTCATTAGTTTATATTAATACATTGTGACATTGACATTTGGCAGACGGCCTTATCCAGAGCGACTTACATTTATCTCATTTATACAACTGAGCAGTTGAGGGTTAAGGGCCTTGCTCAAGGGCCCAGCAGTGGCAGCTTGGCAGTGCTGGGATTTGAACTCTCAACCTTCCAATCAGGAGTCCAACATCTTAACCACTGAGCTACCACTGCCCTACACTACCACATTGTAAGCTCTAATGAAGTGTGTAGCAGTGTAAATACAAAGAGCCTGGCTCAGTGTATAATGATGAACTTGCATACATTAGTATTCAGACCTTCAGACAATTGCATGGAATTTTTGGGGGGCTTAAAGGCTCGGGCTTGTGTTTAAAGATGGTTGTCTAGCCACTATTGAGAAATCCCATATTAGATGCTTTTATTCAAGAAAAATCTGGTGAATGGGGCAGCCAGAAAATTGACTTAAGCAGGTACGGAACCCATTTCTGAATACCCATAAATTTCTCCAAGTCATTTTTCCTCATTTTCTCCCCAGTTTTGTCTTGCCAATTCCCACCCACTAACTAACTCGCCCCTATCACACGACAGCTACCAGCCAGAGAGGGCGGGACAAGCATGTGCGATCTGCATACATGAGTTCACAGATGCCTGTGATTGGCTAGTGTCACTTTGATTGACAGGGGAGAGACAGTAATGCCATCCCTCCCAATGGAAGGTCACAGCCAATTTTGTTCTCAAGACTCCTTGCCATGGATGGCTATGGCATCTTCTGGGTTAACTCGCAATCTCCCAACAATATTGTGCATATTGACCAGCCTTATAATGAGATGGTAAAAATATTATTGTGTTACCTGATTATTTTTTACATGCATATTGTCTGAGCTTAGTATGTTGGAGCTGGATATATTAGCTTAGAGCTTGTACAAGTTTATAGTTGCTCCATGGCACTAAATTGTAAATTACAGTCCGGTTTACAAAAATTAAAAAATGTATAGGCAATGAAAAGCCAACAGACCATGGACCAATTCAGATTTGGAATAACATAAGCAAAAGCAAAGATCTGTTCATAATTTTGCACTAAAATAATCAGTGTTGAATGATTGTACTGGTTATTATTAAGCTCACAGTCATTATGGTAACTAGTGCCTATGTTAACTAGTGCCGATTAGGGTTATGTACCAAAAATGGGTAAGTCTGACATGCTAGAAAATATAAATGAAGAAATACTTCTTAAAAACAAGTGATTCATAACTCAGTGTCAAAGCTAAACTGCATAAACAGAAAAGTGCAACTTCTTTTGTTCTCATTAAGCAGGTGTGACCTGTCCACACACTTATCTACACATAAACACCTGTATCTGGTCTAACAGAACAGAGTGTATTTGGAAACTATACTGAAGGAGCTTGTAAATATCCAATATCTCAGTGGGAGCTGTAAGAGATGTGAGAGAAGGGATCATGGTTTACAGAGTGCTGAGGTTGAATGTAGGCCTGCAGCACCAAGCAACTGCGTATGCACTGCTATAGACATAGAGGAATCAATCTGAATAGCAGAGGAGGAGAAGACAGGGGGCGATGAGCTGAAGGTGACCGCATGGTAAACAGTACTGAAAGCTCAGGTGTTGCGTCCTAATCCTCCATTACAGCATTCATCTTTCTGCCCTGCTTTATATCTCCCCAAACACTCACCAGGCGCTCTGCCTGTTAACAAGGCGTGGAGGACAAATGCTTCCTCATAAATTCATCTAGACATTTGGAATGAAGGTTGTGTTATATGGTATGATTTTATGGGTTTCTCCACCTGCTGTTGATGCCTTGATATTTTCACTTTTGCTCTGAGCTTAGAATCTCTTAGAAACAACACACGTACTTTGAATGTTTGATGGAAGAAAAAAAAAGAGATTAAGATTTGATTATTAAAAGCTACTGGATTTATTAACCTCCTTTAAATTAAAAGTAATTTATTTCAGTGTGATTCACATTTTAAAATCCATGTTTTCAGTTAAGCAAGCATCTACATTTAAAATGTTTTTTTTCTTTAATTTAAAATCAATAATTTAGGTTTCATATATTCAATAAACTTAACTTTGTTTACTCAGATGCTTACCTTGTATTTCTTCAAAGTAAATTTTGCAACCTGAATATGAATCTGAGTACTGAAATAAGCAACGTGAATCCACTTTTTTGATTTTAAAGGAGGTTAATTCAGAACAAATAAATACAGATATGGTTTTTAATATATTTTAATGCTATGAATTCAATTGTATTTACATTTCATTTTTAAGAATTTAGTGTCTTTTAACATTCAAATCCTTATGTCTCTTTTCTGTATTCATATTTCTTGTACATACCTTGAATATTGGTAAATTAAGTACATATTGACTTACTTTATTATATCCTAAATGCATATCCTCCATTTTCACTTTTGGGGATAACAAGATTTAATATGCTAGAACGTCATTGTGGTTGTGATACATGCAAAAGAGAAACATATTTCGGTTTAGGAAGACATAAAATGTTTAGAAATATATATATAGTTAAAAAAAAAAATCAAAATTTCACCATGTGAAGGGTTTTCCCAGGACACCAAACAAATAACACCTCTATGTTTCCAGCTAATGAAATCCATTAATAACAACTCTCTAATAATAATGTATCAGCTGATGTAAATAAATTAGGATTTAATTAGAACACTAATTCTTTTTCTCTTTGTCTTTGTCACTGTTTCATACTCTCTTTCATAAAGGATGTAGGAGTGGTCAGTCTTGATAATGACTATAGCAGAGGGTTTTGTTCTAATCATTCTGATTCATTACTTCTATGTTGGGTGCATTATTAGAGCTTTGGGTCTCTGAAATATGACACAATTTGTCAAAATTGACTCCCAATTGTCTAATATCATGACAAGTTGATTACTGTGCATGCTTTGAGATCAGTTATTTAATATCATTTTTACAATTTCATATACAGTTTTATTAAATCCATTCAATGAAAGAAAAATGGATGACGAGCACAAGAATCAGTCTAGCTGCCTTGGAGTTTTTCTTTCATCTTGTACCCTGTTGTGGATATTAATTCCTATACGCAACCCTGGAGGTTGCAGTTTTCCTTAATGCAAATGCATGTGCTTTCTGCAAAACACAGACGCAGACTTCTGTGTAGTACAGTATGAATGTTCTGGGTTGTTCATACATATGCATGGAAGTGAGGATCTAGAAGTGAAAGCAGGTGGTCTACCTTCTGTACAGCTGTATACACACAACAGGAAAGCTCGGAGGTGTGCACACATGTAGGGGATGATGAAAGCCCCATTACGCACCATCAGTCAGCGAGAGACTGAGCAGGAGAGATTGTAGGATAATAACAGTGTTCAATTTGTCTGTTTTTTAAATGTCATTGTAAAACCAGGATGCCAGAAATAAGTTACTATTGTAAGAAGTAGGTCATTTTTACTATTCTTCTAAAAATAATAAAAGGGTTAGGTATGACAAATCAAGTATTACATTTAAACTATTTTTACATGAAGCACCAGACATAGGCAGTGCAAGTGATGACATGCAGGTGTGTGAAACAGTGTATCTAGTACATTTCACACCTAGTAAGATCAAGCATACATTTCAGGGCACTTCATGGACAGTCTCTGAATTCTGGTAATGTAATTGCACAGCTTTGTCCTGATGAACAAGCTTTAGAGTTGCTTCAAGTCTTTTTAGGACCAATAAGGACATTTTCCGTACTTTTATAGCTATTATGGTAGCCATTTTATTAACTACCATAATAGCTACAATTTATTGGAGGTGTAATCCAATGCCAGTATCTGTATCTGTTTAGTGACCCAAATATTCAATTCAATTCAATTTTATTTGTATGGCGCTTTTAACAATGGACATGGTCACAAATCAGCTTTACAGAAATATATAAATTCCAGATGTAAATTTTAAATTTATCCCTAATGAGCAAGCCAGAGGCAATGGTGGCAAAGAAATACTCCCAGAGAAGATATGAGGAAGAAACCTTGAGAGAACCAGACTCAAAAGGGAACCCATCCTCATCTGGGTGACACCAGACAGTGCATTTATGCATAATTTCCCTTCCAAAACTGTATAATATGTGGTCAAAAAGCGATTTAAAAAATAATATGTCGTCAAAAAGTGACTGTCTATGTGGGGCCATTCTTAGCAGCAGCTAATCCATCTGATGGATCAGGTAGGTCCAGTGAGCAGAAGGAGTCAGGATCACTGGTAACTCAGGAGAAGCACGTGTAGCCCGACAGAGAGCTAGAGAGTGAGAGGGTGGCGAAGAGAGAAAGAATACAGATTAGTAAGTATGCGCTTGCCCTGTAATGGTTGAAGAAAATGTACATTCATATCTGTATCTGTATTTAGATCTACACCCCAAGTGGACATGGCCTAAAACAGAGTGGTTTTTTTTATATATATATTAACTATGACCCTTACCACTATGCGTCTGAAACACATGAAAAATAAACCCTCAAAAATCAGTGGTGATGTCAGCACTGTCAGCATGGTCTGTGAATTCTGGCTCTGACGGTTCCTCAACCTCCACTACATCACTCAAGTTAATAGTTTGTTTCATCTAGGGACTGTGTTTAATCCTGCTCTCACATATATTTTTGTCTGCATGTGGCCACAATATTTTCTAAAAAAAATTTAGTTGATTATATTTCCAAAAATAGCCCTATTTAAACCACACTGACAGTTGCTAAGGATGCATAAATGAAAGCTGCAAATGCATCACACAGTGCCACACATCTGGTAATTAACATGGTCTTTCTTTTCCTGTGAGCTTCATATGTGACCACTCGCTTTTGTGCAAAAAGTAAAAACCTCCCACTCATGCAAGTTTTTGTTGCATCCCTCAGGATTGCAGTCCTGATGCACACCTTTAGTCTCAACAAGATGCCCTGTGAACCTTTCTGGCAAGCTTTCTTTAAAAAAAAAAAACAACAAAAAAAAACGAGCCATCTCTTATTCTATATATATATATATAGAGAGAGAGCTCATTCCGGATAATGTGTTCATATTCAGTTACATCCCTATAATTTATAGATTTGTTTTTCCAACATAGTTCCTTATTTAGTAGACTGCGTGCATGGATATTATTTCATCTTGTAACAAAGAATATCCTCTGTTTACCATCCGTCCATAACTGTCCGTTTGATTCACTCTGTTTAGTCCAACCCTGAGTCCTGTGAAGCAACTTGGCTATAAAGGTGGAAACACACTGGCACTGAGCACAACTTGTTCTAATTGATTGGATCAGGCATCATTGCGGTTTTCAGTGCAAGATCCTATTATCACCTTTGTTTATGGTCAGCTGAAACCAAACTCGCTTCAGTTTATCAAAGCATACTGTCTGCTCTGGATAAAATATGTACATTCAGAGACGCATGGCTGCACAGTGCTAGACAGTGAACGTCCTCATTTTTAAGATATTTGTGTTTAGATTTCATGACAGATTGCGGAGTTACAGTGAACACAATGTCTAAATCATCGGAGTTGTTTCCTTCTGCTGATAATAGCTTCAGGGACTGATTTTACCCATTGCTGGCTGCCTAATGAACAGTGCATTTATTTTTATTTTTGGAACATGTTCTTTTAGAGCCACAATCTGCATTGTTCTTCCTGCACCATTAGTGTTTTCAAGCCATACTAGAAGTAAAGCATGTGACATTAGAAGAAACTGGCCCCTATTCATCAAAGTTGAGTAAAATTGAGTGCATGGAATAGTGTACGAATGAGTTTTATTCGATTCTTGTACAACATCAAAACAAGCAGTGATTTTTATTGCAACTAATGAATCAGCCTCAGCTGCGTGGAAACAAGCTCCCGCCCACTCGTTCCTTATTTACAGATAATATGCATATCGTACGCCGAAATTTACCCTCATTTAATTTACATTAGGCATGCCCCAGTTTTGCAACACTGAGCCAATTTTTAGGAAAACATTTAGGGAAAAGGAAAAAAATTTAGCAGGCTAGAGGTATTACAGGTTGAAATGAATATCTGAGAATAAGAATTTGAATACAGTTTTAATGGAGGAAAGAACAGTCCAAGGGGTTTATTTTTGCCATCCTTTGTTTTTAGTGAAATTAATTGTATCATATAGAGTTAGGTCTGGAAGTATTTGGACAATAACTGTGTTTTTGTGAGTTTGCCTTTATACACCACCACAATGGATTTGAAATAAAACAATCAAGATGTGATAGAAGTGAAGACTTTCAGCTTCATTTTAAGAGGTTCCACAAAAATATGGCATTTTTGTGAAGAAAAACCCCTTCACAACGTCAACAGAAGTCAAGCATACTCTGGAGAAGGTAGGCGTATCATTGTCTAAATCTACAATCAAGAGACGCCTTCATGAATGTAAATACAGAGGGTTTACAACAAGGTGCAAACCACTGGTAACATT
>CM075003.1:21974131-21988892 GCA_037576675.1 Pangasius sanitwongsei
GCTGCCAATGGAACGGGCTCACTGGTGTTTATTGATGATGTGACTGCTGACAGAAGTAGCAAGATGAATTCTGAGGTATATAGGGCTATACTCTCTGCTCACATTCAGCCAAATGCTGCAAAACTGATAGGACGCCACTTCAGTGTGTCACAAAAACTCTGTCATTGTCCAGATACTTCCGGACCTAACTGTATATTCCTTTCTTTCTTTGTTCCCTCATTCATTTGATGCCCCAGTTTTTAAAGGTAAAAAAATTTTGGAAAATGTCTTTAAGGTTTACAATATAGTAAACTTCTCATCCTTAATATACTGTATAATGAGTGCTTCAAGGTGCTGGGGCTATGGAATGCTGAATCTGAAAGTCACCAATGGTTATTATGGAGGGGGTGCTAGAATGAATATGTTTTTAAAAAAATATAACATATGTTGTCAAATACACAAGTCCTTATTTCAAACACAATTAATCAAACAATAAAAAACAGAAAAATTGTGTCTGGTGTCTTTTACTGTTGATATGAAATTATGGCATAACCCCAGAAAATGTGTGCTAAAATCCAAGCATTTTTAAATAACCCGAGCTTGTGGTTTCCCTACCAAAGCTCCTGATCCAGCACCATGTGGTGCCTCTGGTATACAAATGTGAATATTACTCAACTGAAGTACTAATTAACTAATAAAAGATTCACTTCTGCTTCACATTTAAAAATTGCATGCTAACACTGCATTAGCAATTATGATAATGTTATTTGCTATTTTAAATGTAATTAGTTTTACTGCTTTACTATAAAGGCTGCTATAATTATAATTGCTGTAATTGATTTTAATTGTTGAACAGAAAATCAAGCATTTTTCAGGGTGTTAAAATGTTTGGCTCAGATTTATACACACTCCAGCCAGACATACGTTTGATCGTAAAGATCTACCAAAGATGAAACTGAACAAATTTGATCATACACAACTTCGGTGAATAAGGGCCACTGTCTCTCCTATTCTATATCTTCGATATTGACCAAAATGAAAATGTAAATTTTTTAGTAAGTTAGTCTCATTAGTCATGCAAAACAAAATTGTTCACTTAAGTGTAAGTAATCTAAGTATAGGATATTCAAAAGTATGCAGGAGTAATGACACAAAGAACCTCAGTCTGTATAAATGGCAAAACATAAAATAATTTACAGATTTTTTTTTTTTTTGTATATACTGTTGTCGAAGGAAGAGAGCCAGTGCAGAGATTTGGTGCAGAGGCTTACAATGCAGACAGGGTGTAACCTAGTTAATGGATGTGCCATATTGCATTATGAATTATTAACAACCAAGAACTGATTTGCATTATATCTGCCAAATTAAGTTTGCTAACTTATGTACACTGTGTCATTAAATGTCCTTGGGCTTTGTGTTTTTTGTTTTTGCAGATTGTGTGTGTGTTTCTAATATATTTTGATTAGCCTATATTAGAAGTGTGCTGCAACATATCTCTCTCTTTCTTTCTCTCTCTCTCTCTTTCTTTCTCACATGTAATGAACACATCTATATACAGTCCCCTCAACAGCAAGGTCAATTCTATTATTTGTCCTATACACTGAAGACATTTGCGTTTGAGATCAAAAGATGAACATGAGATGTGTTAGAACACCTTTGGTGTCAGACCACCCACTTTTTAGGTGAGCAAATGTATTGGAACAGATAGACTGTATTTATGTTTATTAAAAAAAAAACAAAAAAAAAAAACACTTAATATCTGGTTGCATATCCCTTGCTTGCAATAACTGCATCAAGTTGGTGACTCACTGATTTCACCAAACTGTTGTATTCTTCTTTTGTGACACTTTTCCAGGCCTGTACCTCAGCTTCTTTCAATTGTTCTTTGTTTTGGGGTCTCTCCCTTCAGTTTCCTCTTCAGGAGGTGGAGTGCATGCTCAGTTGGGTTAAGGTCTGGTGATTGACTTGGCCAGTGTAAAGCCTTAGACTTTTTTCCACTGATGAAGTCCTCTGTTGTGTTGGCAGTGTTTTTGGTCATTGTCTTGCTGCATGATGAAGTTCTTCCCGATTAGATGCATTTCTCTGTAAACTGGCAGACAGAATGTTTCTGTAGACTTCTGCACTCATTCTGCTGCTACCATCATGAGTTACATCGTCAGTAAAGATTAGAGAGCCCATTCAAGAAGCAGCCATGCAAGACCAAGCCATGATACTACCTCTATTGTGCTTGACAGAAGAGCATGTATGTTTTGGATCATGAGCAGATCCTTCTTTTCTCCATACTTTGGCAGAGGTTAATCTTGGTTCCACAGCTTTTGCGGCTCATCTCTGTATTTCTTTGTGAATTCCAATCTGGCCTTCTGATTCTTACTGCTGATGAGTGGTTTGCATCTAGTGGTATGACTTCTATATTTCTACTCTTGAAGTCTTCTTCAAAAGGTGGATTGTGATACCTTCACCCCTACCTTGTGGAGGTTGTTGGTGATGTCAGTAACTATTGTTTGGCATTTTCTTCACAGCTCTCACAATGTTTGTCACCAACTGCTGCTGTTTTCTTTGGCTGACCTAACTGATGTCTGGTTGTTAGTGCACCAGTGGTTTCTTTTTTTCCCCAAATAGTTGTGTTGGCTATGCCCAATGCTTGTGCAATGGTACTGACTGATTTTACCTCTTTTCTCAGCTTCAAAATGTCTTGCCTTTCTCTCATAACCAGCTCTCATGTCTTCATGTTGGTTTATCCATTTTAACAAGAAATGCAGTCTTCAAAGGTGAAACTCAGGGCTCAAACCAAGAGTAGACATTCAGAGCCGACTCGAAAAATGAGTGGGTTCAAACAAAAGGTGCCATGTTCTATGTTGTTTAATACACATAGTACATATCAGGGAATGGAAGCTGAATTTCTGATCTATTGTCTCATGTTCATCTTTTGATCTCAAACCCAATGTCATGTCAATGCCAAATTCGGTGTATGACTCCATTTCCCAGAGTACACCTCCAGCTACAAACATGGCTACCACGGACTCCAACTCCCAGTTCACATGCTCAAGTTCACCCAGTCACTGACTGCACATACCGGGACTCAATCACCACCACACTACATAACCACGCTTATTACACAGACACTTTGCAAAGTATTGGTTCAGCTCTGTTCATGGATCTGGTGTACCAAGCCTTGATTTCATGTTTGCTCATTCTGGTTTTGACCCTCATTTGTTTTCTCGGTTCCTGATCAAAGTGTCATCCTCTGAATACTTGTGTGTACATCGCCTGACCCTTTGTATTTCTGGATTCATGCTATGATATTGCACTTTGGAATTGTTTGTGGTTGCCAGTCTTTAATAAAAGCATTCACTGCAACTGTTGCCATCTCAGTCGCCTGACACCCAAATGTTTTCAGTGTATAGCAAAAACAAAAGAATTGGCCTTGTCATTCCAATACTTTCAGAGGACACTGTATCGCCATTTAGATAAAAAAAAAAATTAACACTTTTATAAAATACTGTCATGCTCTTTTCCTTCATATATATATATATATATTTCTCTTTTTCCCTTTATTTTCAGACCATGACAAGTAATTTGAACAAGTAAGAGAATTTACACAAGACCAGAACCAGCAACAATCCTTCAGCATAAACAAGAAAGAAGAAGAAGTAGAGAAAATCAAGGGGAAAGAAACAAGTACAAGGAGGAGAGGCGAAGTGAGCGAGGACAGTCGATGGACGCTGCCCGGACCAAGGGGACAGCAGATTCTCATCTAGCAGGGCAAAGAAAGATTTCAAAATTGAGTCGAAGGATAGAAACTTGCCGTCAGGTAAGCTTGAAGGTGTAAACATGAATTTACTTGCTTATTATTAACAAATATCTATATATTAGTAGATTATGCACATAATTATATAAAATTGCATTTTATTTGTATATTTACCATGCTTCATGTGCTGCTCCGATGTTACAACATGTTTTCTGTAGCTTCATTTATGTTTAGCCAAAATGTGAACTTCTAGCAAGGAGCTGTGTCACTTTCATTGCCACTGTATGAATATTTGTCATAACCACAACATTTCACCCTGATATGGAGGTGGATTTTATTGTAATGAACCACACATTCCTATTTATTGCTTATTAGTAATTATTGGCTGACAATATAGCGTCAGGTTTTGTTTAGAGTGAGCAACTTAAGTTCAAAATAAATTTCAATAGATATGTGAAATTTATATTCAAACTTATGCTATGTGGTTCCTTAACTTGATTTTTGGATGGCCAAATCAGTTTATTGAACTTAAGAAGTACTTGAGTAATACTCTCAGGATATATGTTTTTCAATTTTGTAATACCCTTAAGATTGATAGTTACACTTATAACTATGTGATTTTATGTAATATCTATTTACTGTCTTCACTGTTGTTTAGTGTGAGTTAAAAATAACTGTCTTGTTATTTCTACTCTGATGACTTTCTATTATGTTTTTAAACTGGTTTTTATCTCTTCTTAGACTTGCATTGTCTTTCACTTGGCTTACAATACACTGGCTTCCTATGTCAATGCTTAGTAGTTCTATTTCACCACTCCTAACAGTTGTTTTTAAAAAAAAAAAAAAAAAAAAAAAAAAAACACCAGGATATCTTGTTGTGCACATGTGTGCATGCATACCGAGACCTACCAACAATTTCACTAAGTGACTTGTGACCCAGTATATAAATTAATAAAGACAGCTGTCATGCAGCTATCTTCCCTTTCTTCTTTTTCTCACCTTGTACATATGTGGGACCTGACAGTTTGTGACTATGGATGGAACCACAGGTAGCGTGACCTCCAAAACTGGTGAAAGACTCCTATCTTCAATAATTTTTTCTCCTTGAGTGAGTGTAATTTTCATACTTTTTTGGAGTCTGATAGGAATTCCATTTCTGCTAGCTTTTATTGGAGTTCCCTTATTAGCTTACTAGCCTAGCTATCACTCACCACACTGTCCACGACCTATCTATTCAAATTGCTCTATTCACCACTCAATCTCTCACTGGGCTGAAGTCCCTTGCCACTGAGATTTTCAGTGTGCTTTCTAATGTGGTTGAGTTCACCGCTGAGCTTGCGAAGTTAGCTGGAGTCTGCTAACACATATACACAGATTGCAGTTCCTTTCCCTGTCGGGTCTCCCTCTGTACTACTGGCTTAGTTTCACAGTCTTTGCAGTCTACTGACTAGTGTGCCTGTGGCTAAGGTCAAGTGGGCCTCACACACTGTCCTGTGCAGTGTTTGCACAGTTGCCTGCTACTTTAGCCAGATTCGTCAATGCACAGTACTGGGGCTGGAGTTGGGTCTCTGTGTGTCTTCATTTTCCTCAGTGGGTAGAGTCTAATCATGGTGTCTCCACTCAGAGTTTTTCAAATGCCCTATCATCTAGTCAACTAGTGGGCATGTGGCTAAGCACCACTACCATGTTTGAGTGCTGCTCATAGATAGACTGCTGCATTAGCTGGATTGCTAACACAACAACCACTGTTTGTCCCCCTCAGGTTGCTTTCCTCTCAAGATCGTTGCTCTGATGCAAAAAGTTTGTTCCCTGTTGGACAGAGGCATGATCGAAAAAGTAGACCCCATAGTTCATAACTCAAAGTACTTTCTCACTGAGGTTCAGAAGACTGATGATATTGATCATCTGAGTGTAGATTTAAGAGGGCTGAACTGGTTCCTAAAGGCCCTCCCTTTTTGCATGGTCAGTCTTTTTGCTGTCAGTTATTCATGCCATAATACCATAACACTGGCTCAAATCAGTGGATCTGCACATTGCATATGTCTTCATCATCCCAAAACACAGATGCTTTTTGAAATTTGCCATCCAAAAAAGGCATTCCTCACTCTGGAGCCACAGGTGATCTTGAGATTTATGCAGATGGCCAGAGGCATCAGGATACTGCTGTATTTGGACAACTGGCTCGTACATGCTACTCGCACAAAAAACAGGCCACATAATTGATCAGTGTGAAGTTAGATTCACTGAGAAAGTTAGCCATCCTGTCACTTAATATGTGGCAGATATTATTTGGCAATCAGGCAGGTCTCTATGTACAGTACTGGCTCCTGTTGATGCTAGGATCTCTGATTACAGCTGCAGTGGTAGATCTCTTGGGCATTCTGGAAGAGACTTTCAGAATTGGGTTATCAGGCTGCAGCTAAACCCCTGTGGCTAGGCCCACAGAAAGAGATGCATCCTCTTCTCAGCAAGAGGGGCATGAGGTCTAGCTACTATAGATGCATGGGTTTTCTCACAAAAATGGGTCCGCTTGGGAACTGCCACACAGAATAGAGGTATTCACCATGGATGCCTTCCTCACTGGCTAGGGGGCATGTGGAACCCAGTGTGAGATCAGGACACATTGACCATTGTTGGGAGATTGCAACTTCAAATCCCATGATGCCGCACTATTGGTGGCTGAGAACCAAGGGAGCAATTATGATAGAGGAGAGTCGGTTGGTCGGTAGGAATTTGCAGTTAACCAAGTTGTGGAGAAAATCTGGGAAAAATTAAAAAAAAAAGAAAAAAAAGCTGGAATTCAGGGCAGTCTATCTGGTCCTCAAGTTTTTCTTACGAGTCCAGAAATATTGCCACACGTTTTTCCAGTCAAGACAGTCAAATAATCCATCACCAGGGAGGCACATGATCAGATGCTGCTCTTCACTTTGCACAAAAGCTCTTCATGTGCTCTTCAAATCAACTCACCAAATTTGACTGCACAATGGTATTGAACAGGATGCAAAATTGAAATAGGTTTCTCTAGAGTACTATTGGGACCAGATGGCAGCAATTCGATCAAAAGATCAACTGTTCATCTGTCACAGAGGAAAGACCCTGGGAGGTCCCCTGTCTAAACACAGAAACTGGCCCACCAGGTGATTGACATCTTCACCATGGCCTATAGGTGAGCAGGATGCCCATTTCCTACTGCAATATGCCACTCTGCAAGGAGCGTCTTCTTCTGATGAGCATTATAAGAAGTCTGTTTGGCTGCTACCTGAGTGTCACCTTTCACCTACTCCTGGTTCTACAAGGTTAAAATTGCCCCTCATAACATGGTCTGAGTACAGCAATAATTTTCAAACACGTTTCTAGTCCGTTCTAAAGTGGGTTGGTTTCTCATGACATTAGGTATAGGTTATTTAGGTGATTTGCACCACCCCAGGTGAAACAGAATTATAATTATATATGTGTGGTTCTATGAACACTGGATGACTGCTAAGGTTTCCTGTCATTTAGAACCACCATTGATCCAGTGGGAGCTCACAGAAAAGTTTCCAGAGAAAGAATGACAACAGTATATGTTAAAAACACTGTTATTTTTGAATGTTGGAAGGCCTCAGCATGTGTATGCCTGCACACAAGAAGCTATCCCAGTGATTCTCACCACCCCTGGATATCCAGTGTTCATAGAACAACAGTTACATATGTAACTAGTAATCATCTCCTAAATTGTCAACGTCCACCACCTAAAATGGTTGCTATTGCTGCACCTAGTATTATATTGGTAAATTCTATCATCTTTGTTTATTAATATTTCTGTTTAGAACTGTTTATAGAACTATGCCATGGAAACTACTAACTGAAATTTCCTTTATGTGCAAGTATGACAATTTTTTCCAATATTCCCGCCCTCTTGTTTTTTCCTTCTCTCCTATCTCCCTGCTGTCTTCCCTACCTCCATCCTTTCTCTGGACTTTTCCATGTGTCCACTACAGGCATGGTGTGTGAGAAGGGGATCCAGATCCTTCTCACCATCGTGGGGGCATTCGCCTCCTTTGGCCTGATGACGGTGGCAATTGGGACAGATTACTGGCTCTACTCTCGTGCTCTGATCTGCAACAGCACAGCCAATGTGACGCAGGATGACCCACACAACAAGGACAAGAAAGACCCTGGAGCCCTCACACACTCAGGCCTTTGGAGGATCTGCTGCCTTGAGGGTCAGGGGCTCTTTTGTCTGTGTGATATGTGGTCTTTATGTGGTCTTTGGAGGGGTTTCCGTGGTTATGTTAGTTTAGCCAGAGTTTTTTGGAATATGGTTATAGGTATAAAGAATAAAGGTATAAGGAATAAAGGTTACAGAGGGCAGTGTTTTGTTGCAGTTGAGTGAAGTACCCAGTGAGTGATTTCAAAACTTGGGAGCAAAAATAGATAATTAAAAAGATATTTAAAATAACTTGAGATTTTATTCATATTGCAATATTTTTCAAACCAGAGACACCAAATTATGTGTTATTTATCTTTTGTAAATACACAGTGAGCCATCACAGTAGGGCATTACAAATTCTTTACAGAATTAAACAAGACTGCATTGCATTGAATTGCAACATTTTGATTTCTATTTATATTAGTTAATCTAGTGTACAGTATTTATATATAGTGTAAGTTAGACAGCATCCATGGACCTGTATGAAACCTGTATGTTTAGACTCTAATATGGACAGAAAGAGGAAAAGCAAGTGAAATCCTAATTAAAAAACCTTTTTGGAGTTTATCTGAAAAACCAGGCTGAAAGGGATGGCAGTCACGAACTGAGTTTTAACAGAAAATGTTCTCACTCATCGCTACATCACATTTACTCTCCTTTCAGTCTGTACCCAGCTATTGTGCACAGCTAATTTAGCCTTATGGCTAAGCTCCATAACAACAAAGCATTCAATTAAAGATAAGCTTTCACTTTGCTGCTCCACCTCTATCTTTCTCTATCTTTCTCTCTCTAGTTCTCTCTTTTGCTTTCATCACTTCTCCAATCTCTATCCCTCAACTCTGTGCAGCACATTTGTGTTTCGCTCTATCTCTGCGATTTTCGCCATGTCCTTCTTTCTTAGTCTTCTGTTCTCTCGGTAGATGCTGTGTTGCCTGATTGGAACGGTTTAGAGGTCAAGTAATCTTCTATGTCCCCAGGGTTTGGAGGCAAGATGGATGCTAAGCAGTAGCAGTGCCTCTGAGATTAGGTGAAGTGGAAGGAGGACCCATTTTGAATCTGCATAATGAATGCCAAACCTTCTGCTTATACTTTCTGTCTAAGGACAGTGAAGTACGGGGATACAATCAAGACATATAACTTAGATATTTCAGAAAAAAGCATAATAACATTGTCCTCCTGTGTTTTGGTTTCCATTAACACTAGGACTTGAGATTGGAGTGCATGAGTCAATGAGCTGCTTTCATATGTTTAAGCTTATAGCTCAAGGCTCCCAAAAGACTGAGTGTAAGGTCAGGAACACACAGTCAAGATCTTATTTCCAATAAATGACTGGTGCTTTGGACAGAAGTGTCGCTATGGATCAGCCATAGAGCCATCCTGTCTCCAGAGAGCGGCAGGATCTGTAAGCAAGAACCAAACTGGAGAGCCCAGTTTCTCATCCATGGGCTGTGCTGACTCTTTTCCCTTTTGTGCCTCCCATTTCTTTCTTACAGACTAATGTCCATGAGGAAATTTAAAAAAGACAGAGTGGTGAATCGAACCCAAGACCTTCCCTCACACCTGTCCATACCTCCCTCTGTCTGTGTTTCAGCTCTCCATCACACTTTCACTCCATTCATCACCACAAGTCATGATGCCATCATATCACGTCAGTCTGTGTGTCAGCAGTAGGCCCCCAGCATTGGAGCGGGTAGCTATCCAACTGCCTGCATGACTCCAGGGCTCCACTCTATGTGCATGTGTATATATTTGTGGATTAGTGCTGTGCAGAGTCCTGTGTGCCTGTAATCCAAAGCTCTGTGTTCAATTTCAACAACTGAGATTGCCAATGAATTTATGAATTTATTTTAGGGACATGGATATTTTATGTTATCTGTTTATCTATCACCCAGCTCAAATTTTATCTATGAAGACAGACTGTTAATTTACCTGTCGGTTTGTATTTCCTGATTATCTGATTCAAGTAGACTTTCTCATTTTTGCTTGTAAGCATTTTCCCTGCTGTAAAGTGCCTGATTTAGCTCATCATGTAATTACCATCATTGGCTAAGAGCAGGGGAGTCATTGTGCAGGCTGCTGTTGGAATTGGTAATAGCAGCCATAAAACGTTATTGCTCTGGGTTAATTTTATAGTACTATGCAGTACTAGCCGTTGATATATAGGTTGTAAGTAGATAGATCGTTAAGTGTAATAAAAAAAAAAAAAGGTGTTAACTGATGTTACATTGTATATTGTTTATGTTATGTTTAAATTGGCCTGACCAACGGTTAAAATCATCTGTCGTAGAAAATTACAATTAATATTACCCAAATTAAAATCACAGTTAACCCATTAAACTCCTAAGACCCTTGACTTACATTCCTCATTCTCAAAACCCCAAGCCGTTCCTTCTAGTTTCACTGTAGTTACTGAATAATATGCTTTATGATCAATAACTGAGCTTATTAGGGTAGTAATAATCTCTTGTTTACATGAATACTGCTTTAATAAATGCTAATTAGGTTGGTATAGACATTCATTAATCAGGTATAGGTCAAACATAAGCAATATTAGAATATCCAAAAGTCTTGTGTGTATAAACACTGTGTACTTCATGCACACTGATACAGGTCTCCTTCACTTCCACTAATAGCTGTATGTGCTATTGTGTAATTGAAAGAGGGGATACAGAATTAGGCATGTTAACAAATTAAGATATATAAAGCAACCGAAACATGTTGATCACCTGTACTCTTTCATGTAGGTGTGAAACGAGGGGTGTGCTCTCAGATCAATCACTTCCCAGAAGACGCCGACTTCGACCACGATGGAGCAGAGTACGTCTTACGTAAGAGAGTTTCCTTCCCTTCCTTGCTGGTAATACAGTGAGCTCTGGTGAAGGGTGCTAAGGAGGATTACGTAAAAGAGCTGTAACAGAGAATATGCATTGTGTTGTCAAATTTAGTCTTGTAGAAATCACAGTAAGTGCCTGTACATGCTTGCTGTACAGGATTAACAATCCTGTATTTTTTGTGAAATGAAAAGTCTGATAAACGACTTCAGGGAAGTTGTTGTTCAGTAGTTGATTACAGCTGATGCACACGCAAACACTCATGCATGCATGCTTTCACACACATCCTAGCTGGCATTCAATTGATATTCATGTCATGTCCTTTAGCTGTGCCAGCAAAGCTGATCCCAGATGGGATTCTGGACTCTGGAGGAAAAGCAGCTTCTCTCCTGAGGCTTTTCACAGAAAAAAGATGAACCCATATTGTACAGACATGATGTAATTACACAGATGTCCCAGAATAAAGAACACATTTTTTTATATTCAGTTTGTCATTGTTTGGACTGACCTTAAAGCTCTGTTTCACATCCCTCTCAACCTTGTGATTTTTTTTCAGCATTTTTAATGTTCTCTTGCTATAGGAAAAGTTTTCAAACGTTTTCAATACCTAATTAAATCTTTGCCTTCCCCCCTGCCCCTCTCTCTGTAGGAGTGGTTCGGGCTTCAAATATCTTCCCTATTCTTAGTGCAATCTTGTTACTGATGGGAGGAGTGTGCATTGCTGCCAGTCGCTTCTACAAGAGCAAGAGGAATATCATACTGGGAGCTGGCATTCTGTTTGTAGCTGCAGGTTTGGAAATCTTCTCATGGTTGGGTCTATTGGATGTCCAGATATGCTGAAGTGACAATATATTAGACTCATTTAATTTGGATATAAACTAATTGGGTGATTTGGTGGGATTAAACCTAGTAACCACATCATCTAAATGACATCTGATCAGCAGTGTTCCCTTTTTCATTGAGTTGTGTATAATAGGTGGGCTACAGTCGGTAACTGTATACCTACTAAGTCACCTATATGGTGGGTGAACATGATAAAATGGCCACTGAATGTTTGAAAGGTTGAGATGATTGCAAAGGCCTTAAGTAGGGCTGATCCTAGTAGGGCTGTATTCAAGACTGCCATTGTCAAGTCCTAGAGTAGTCGAGCTTGAGTCAACACTTAAGGGGGTTGAGGCCAAGTCAAGATCAAGTCCAAATGAAAGCAAGCCCAATTCAAGACTGAATCATTTTCAAGGTGAAGTGTTTACTTCAATTAGTTGGCTTCATTAATGTGTTGCTCCAATGATTAGGCTACATTTTATAGAAAAAGGAATTACAAACATGTGCATGTGGAAAAAACAACATAAATGTTATTTTTACAAACTCCTGGTTGAGACCAATACTAGTCAGACTAATGTCCAAGACTGAGACAATCCATGTACAAATGCAAATAATACAGCCCTAGATCCTAGGGAATAAAAATTGTCCAGGAGTATGAAAACTGTCTGGGATTAGGGGCCCAGAACATTAACCTGTCACTGGAGCCCAAAATTTGTAGTGGCTCCCCAATTCAGTGAATAACAAAGTCACTCTCTTAATATAATTCCTTTATATTTTTGGATGAGATGGAGTTGGTATGTGGTATATAAATATAATTTATATCACTTTTGTTCCATCCTAAAATAGCTAAAACTCTAAAGGGAAAGTGGAAATACTCCCCACAGCATAATAGCCACCAGTTTTTTCTTTTAATTTGTTGTGCAACTGTAACTTTTTGTACTTGCATGAACTACTGCAATCTTTGACAATGCATAGATCCTCAGTGGTTAGATTATACAGTATTTGCTGTATAGTTTATTTGTAACTGCAAGCAAGCAACCCATCTGAAATGCTCTAAATAGCCTATGTGTTGACAACTTTCACCTGTAGGTTTGAGCAACATCATTGGTGTGATTGTGTACATCTCGGCGGCGCTAGGTGACATCTCTCCAAAGAAGGATGAGGATAAAAAATGGCAATACTCATACGGCTGGTCCTTCTATTTTGGTGGCCTTTCGTTCATCCTGGCTGAGATGGTGGGGGTGCTGGCCGTAAACATCTACATCGAGAAGAACAAGGAGCTGCGCTGCCGCTCACGCACCGACATCTTCAAGAGCACAACGCACGCTGTGCTGCGCCTGCCTAGTTACCGCTTCCGCCGCCGTTCCTCACGGTCCAGCTCACGTTCTACCGAACCATCAAGAGGCTCACGGGACCCCTCACCTGCTGCTGCTGGCCCACCAGGGAGCAAAAGCTTTGGCCTGCCCCCCTCAGCACTGCTCTCACAGGGGCCTGTCTCCGTTTCCACCCTGCCCAATCCACACTCACACTCCCGCTCACACTCAGCTCTACCCGGAGGTGACATCTCGCTCTACACTCTGTCACGAGACTCCAAACTGGGTGCACTGGGGGCTCTGGGTGCGCCTCCTCTGTATGGCACAGTGGATCGTGCCACGTTCTACCAGTTGCACAACTGCTTTCCCAAAGAAAGTGGCGGAGGAGGAGCAACCATGATGATGAGCGGCACACTGCCCTCTCTCAAGTCCCATAATCCAGCAGGAGTGCAGAATTCGTCCAGTGGAAACTCGGCACCCTCGTCACAACCCCCGCCATTCTCCTCGTCTACAGTGGAGAGGGAGAGAGGGATGGGCACACTCGACAGGCTGGCCAAGCCTGAGAGCAATTCCAACACGCTGAACAGGAAAACCACACCGGTGTAGGAAGAGACCAGAACAGAAAGAGTGCGAATCCTTTATAGTGGAAGCTGAATGAAGTTAAGAAAAGGAAAAAGGTGGAGAAATTATATATTCCTTCTGTCTCCCTGTCTGAAATGATATTCACTCTATGGTTTCACTTTATGGAAAATGAGTTTCAGACAAAAATTGAACCAGTGACGATTCATAATAACAACTACAACATACATTTAGTTTTATAACATTTTTTAAAATGTGAAGTATGATCATTGGATACTGTACTGTGAAGTTTACCCTTTTCTATGTTGATAGAAATTGAAGCAAGTGGTTGTCCAAGTGCATTCCTAGAGGGTTTGTTGTTGTTGTTATTATGAGAAAAAAATCAGTGACAACTAGCTTTTTATGTTGGAAATGATTTACAAGACATCAACTGTGATTCCGATACAGTGGATATTGCAGAAGCATGAGTGTCTATAATATGTGTGAGAAAGAAAACATTATTATTATTATTATTATTATTATTATTATTATTATTATTATTATTATTATAACTAGCAGAAAAAAACAACTTTGTAGGAAGCATCTAATTTATTTTTAGAATTGATTTCTTTTCTACCCTTTGATAACATAATATTAAGTGTTTATTCTCAATATTGTCTTCCAGTTCTATAGACAGAAGGAAATAGTAATTGATGGACTGAAAACTGCTGACTGATTGTTGAAATGAAATTTTTTAAAATGAATTTACCACCCTACCATTATTTTTATGATCATTAGTAGCTGTGAAAGTAGCAGTAATCTTTATTTCGGGGCATTACCAGATTACTAGATCCCTCACTAGGAGCAATTGGGAGAAATATAAATATATATATATATATATTTGTATAAAGAGCACCATAGATGTTCCTGTAGGACAGTGTATTGTAAAGTGACTTCTATCTTCTATCCAAAACTGTGCTTTCAACATGATTGAGGAGACCAAGAGATGTGTGTAGAAAAATAAATAAATAAATAAAAATAACAAAGAAAAAAATGATGGATAGGTTACATTGTGGGAAACTAATGCCAGTGTATAATGTCATTATGCATAACTATATTTGAAGTCACTAGCAAATGGGGCCAGGATGAGGCATTTATTTAATCTGAGGGGCAGAAACTGTGGGAAGTTTGAGAAACTACATATATACAGTTAGGTCCAGAAGTATTTGGACAATGACGGATTTTGTGATTTTGCCTTTATACACCACCACAATGGATTTGAAATAAAACAATCAAGATGTGATCGAAGTGTAGAATT
>CM075003.1:21988992-22017672 GCA_037576675.1 Pangasius sanitwongsei
TCGATCACATCTTGATTGTTTTATTTCAAATCCATTGTGGTGGTGTATAAAGGCAAAATCACAAAACTCTGTCATTGTCCAAATACTTCCGGACCTAACTGTATCTATATTGGACACTGTCCAACTAAAGTCCAGATTGAATCAGATCAGATGTGTGTTGTTTTTTTTTGTGCCATGTGACCATACCAGCATCCCCATGGCCAGGATCCCACACAATGAACTTTCACTGTGCTGCATCTGATCCCATTAGACCTTTGACCTTTCTGCTTCTTCCAGTGAGAGATTCTACACATGTAAACGATCTGCCAACCTCAATCTATATAGGGCCAACATGGGACACTATGCCGTAGAGCGCAAAACAGCCATCAACACACACATACTCTAATGCAACTGGAGGTGTTTTTTTTAAACCACTATGAAAATGCAAAAACTACAAACAGACTACATTCATGTGAGCAACTCTAAATATGTAGTGAGAATAGATATATCCACACACAAAAAAAAAAACAGTTTATCTAAATGTGTGATAAACTGAAACACTGTATTGCACGAATTTTCTATATAAAAAAACAACAACAAGACAATCTTGGTGTGATGTCATTTGTCCTTTGGTTCATGTTTCACCAGGAAGGAACAAAAGCAATGAAATACTGATCCAGTTTCACTACCTTATAGGAGGTTCCGCTGACATCCATTCATAGTTGCACTGAGAGTTTGCACAGGGAACTGATTTCTCTTATCTTTTTCTCTGCAAACGGCTTTTGACATGTTAAGACACAAGAGACTAAAGCAGACCTGTCTGCATTAAAGCATCACTTGGGATCTATGTATATATACACAGCAGGGACCCAAGCTCAAGTGTCCACCTGAAGGCTCTGGTTTCCTTCTTCTGCATTTTTTTTTATTACTCACACCCACCCACACACACACCCACCCACCCACACACACACACACACCCACCCACCCACACACACTAAGCAGATGCAGACTCATTTTACAGCTTAATATACAGACCCTTCTAGTTTGCCAAACCTTACCAAACGTCTGTGTCAATGACAGCAGGTACATAACTGTTGTTTATTTAAATTTTAATTTAAATAAATATTTTGAAAATTCTAAAAACAAAAAAAGGAAATGTACAATATCCTGACTATTCAATATTCAAGACATTGCAAAATTTCTAGGTCCCTATTTAAATTTAAGCAACTTTGTGAAATTGACTATGTTAACTGCTTTGTACAAGAGGTCGGATTTTCCATGAGACTTATCCCTTCCATTGAAGCACATGTTCAGATGACACCGTTGCGGATTTGATCTAAAATGGATCAAAAGGTTTTGCACAAACTTGTGGAGAAAATACTAAGATACTCATGTAAATTCATGTAAATATTTCTAAGATTCTACTTTTCACTCAAGTTATTGCTGATAATATCATTTGTAATGAAAACATTTGTGTTAAATTGATGCCACGCAGAAGCATTTTCATTAGTGGTCTCAGACATTTTTACCCCACTGTGTGTGTATATATACTATATGATTGACTACCTCACCCCAAGCAGACAGCAAAGAGCTCTGAGAGACCTGCAAATGAGAGGAGGTGTGCATAGTTAACACCGTAGGATAATATTTCTCACTCACATCAATCTATGTGCTCACATGAGCCGTGCACTAATTTTAACCCAAATGAAATACAAAAGACAGAGTGTGAAGGGGGAAAAATGGTCCTGTGTGCAAAAGATTTAATTCTCAAGCAAAACTATACAATGAAGGCGACATATACATTGGAACAAACAAGGACCTGAAAAAAAGAGTTATATGAACAGTGGAAAGGGTTATTAACAGGGCGAAAACGAAAAAGAAGCTTTCCAGAGTCAAATATAAACACATTATTTACAGCCTGTGTGTAACGTCTGTGTATAATACAAAGTCAAAAAAATACATCATTTACATTTCATACAGTAAGAACATACAGAACACACATTTTCCATAATTTAAGACAGAATAACTATTAATTTTGAAACGTTCAATGCCACTAATAAGCAGTTGGCTAGCATACCATATTTTGAAGAGCATGTGCGATCTTCAGCATCTGAAAGACTTATTGACTGGTTTAGAAATGTTTCATGTTATTTATTTATTATATGCAACAAGCGGCATAAAATTTAGCTGAAGGTTATAAAGCTGACACCAGCTTTGTTGAGCTGAACTGATTTTTGCTAACCCATAATGCATATTCACATAGCACCGTATGCTGGCTGATAATGAAATCAAACGGGATTTAGATGTGTCAGACCAACCAGCGCAATATAAAACTCCTTCAGCTCTTCTGTAACATTCCCCAGGCAGCTCGATCTATGTATTTTAGTTTTTTTTACGCTTTAATTATTAAACAGTATGGCTGTGGGGAAAATACTATACAGTGCTGGCATAGAGACCCAAGTACAAAGCAAGACCAAGCTTCCTGCTGAAAGGACGACGAATATTAAAAGGAAAAAAATTAGCTAATATTACAATATGACTTCTTAATGTACTGTAGAGTCTGAGATTTTCATGTATGATCTCATTTCTTTGATCTTAATCACATCCCTTTGATGCGTCCCTTTACCCACAGCACTGACACACACTCTGAGCTCTTCCAGATCAGCATAATAGCTACTAAACAAGTCTGCAAGCTGCCACCATACAGCCAGATGTTCTACTAGGGGACCCAAACACAGGTACAAGTAGAAAGTGGAAAGTATGTAAGTCACTAGGAGTACAGTGAGCTATTGCCACTACATCGGACAGTCACAATGCACTACAAACTAAAACTACAGGTAAACTATTAGGTAAATTGCGGTGGCATGTAAGTGCAAACAAGAAAAACCAAAAAAAGGTAACAGCAAATCAGAAACCACAACAAGAAAACTAAAACAGCAGCAAATTCTGAAACACAGCAATATGAACTGTCATTTACTGTCATGTTGCTGAATCTGCTGTTGTGTTTTTGGTTTTGTTGTTGTGTTTTCTGATTTGCTGTATCCGTTATTTTGCACTTACAGGCCACCATAGTAAATAGCATCTAACCAAATTCTAACCAAAGGATATATGAGAGTGCGCTGAAGTATTTTCCTGACAAAGCTTTCAAACCTTTCCAGACAAAGCCCACCACTTGAACCTGTTGGGAATGACTACAGATAAAATGCAAAGAAAATGTCACGTACAGTAAATAAAATTTTCCATTAAAATCTGATCAGATATGAAGGACAATGAACATAAAATGGGGTGGAATGTTCCAGAGTGAGAGGTGGGCCGTATTACTTAAAGCTAATGAGAAGGAAATGTAAAAATGCTACTTCTGGCTCTTTCACCATGCTATCTGAGAACACACTTCATTCACAAACTAAGGTCTGGAACAGCTGACGTTTAACATGCAATAGATCTTAGCACTTTGAATTCATGTAACGCAAAATTGAACATTACAGGTCAGCAATTATCTGGGTACTGTGCAGAGCTAATGCGGCATTCATGGTCTACTGGGAACCAGAAAGTTTCAGGAGATTTCTGAACGGCCCTCCGACTCAATTCCCACTCTGAAATCAGACTTTCTCCAAGCTGGAATTCTCTGATGTCATTTCAACATAACAGTGCCAACAGGAGAAACTCATCTAAACAATATCTAGTAGTTTGTTTCATGCTTTTTAACCAGACTTGTTTTCATTTGTGTTTGATAGTGGAAGAATTGAAAGATTAATTTTGCGCAATGGTTTTTTTTTTTTTTTTTTTTTTTAAAATCAAACTGCACACTCATGTGCAGTCATCACACTCTGCACATCACACTTCCACTTTTATAGAACCAAGCTATTTCAGCACTTCTTATATCCACACAGAAATCAAACAACAAATGACTTTTTTTTTTTTTTCAACTTTACACAGCTGAAGTGTGTGAAGATTTTGAGGTAAGAAGAAGGAAGAATAAAGTTCAGAGTGGAGTTCCTGGGCATCATGAATGCAGCTTTACATGATTATGTCCCTTTACAGTAATAATTGATTGGTGTCTATTATCTAATAAAAATCAAACAACCCAAGCTCTATTCTACTATTTCATATATCTTAACCAATAAAGTGGCCACTCAGTGCTTTATTCAGCATTTTCAAAATCTAATCCTGGGTCAATCAATTGCCAGAAATCATAAAATTTTATGTACCATTGCGAGAAAAAGGGTCCAGTCTGCTAGGCACTGCTGTTTTGGTGCATCATGCATTTCTTGAAAGGATTGAAGGGTAAAGAAAGCAACAGGAAGAGAATGCCGCCAACAAGAAGGATGGCCCCGGCCGAGCCTACACACGCCACTGACCAGGACAGCTCATAGTGCAGAGGGACACTGTGATCACTTGCCAGCAATGCCAGTACCGATTGGTGGAAAACTATGATGGACAGCAGGATCAGGATCCCTGAGAGAAACGTGGAGAAAGAAAGAAGCCAAGAGATGAGAGCAGGCATGAAAAGTTGTGAAACTGGACAGAGCCATAAGCCTTCGAAACTGGCTGCAATTGGTTTTACTAGACAAAGAAAAGAAATGAGTGTTTTATTTTCCTGACAAATCTTTCTCATGTTACAGAAGCGTAAGTGGGCAAACTGTTAGGAATGTCTTCAGACATACAAAAAGTTACATAAAATATTAGGAATGAAGGTCACCTGAGATGAGGAAGCAGACAGAAGCAGGCTTGAGGAGGAAGGGTACATTCTTCGTGAGAGACATGATAATACACACGGAGCCCATCACCATTAGAAACAAACTGAACAGTGCCAGCATCGCTGATGCCAGACTCAAATCTGAATCAGAGAGATGGAGAGAGTGAGAGAGAGTGAGAGACAGAGAGAGAGATCAAAAGAGAGAGAGAGAGAGAGATCAAAATGTTCAAATATTTGTTGTTTTTCTTTATAGTGTGAACTTGGGGAACTGAGAGATCTCAGGAGAGATGTTCTTCTAAGAAGAGTGAGGAAGATATGGGTAAGGAAAGCAGACAATGAGTTCAAGCATGGGTTAAAGGATGAGACAGAAGATGAAGGGAAAGGATGTAAAAACAAAATTCAAGGTGGGAAACAAAAAAGAAAGAAACTACATTTAAATGCATCTGCTGAAACTTACTTTTATCTGTTGCTTTCTTAAAAATGACTGCATTTTCTCCCGAAGTGTAGAACTTAAAGTATGTGCAGTTAGATTCTGAGGAAAAAAAGGACGAGAGAGAGAGAGACAGAGAAATAGAAAGGGAGTGTAAGATAACAGAACAATTCACTTTACTCCTCTGTTAGCACTATGAGGGTCACTGTGCTTTAGTGTGAATGTTCACACTTGCATGCTTTCCTTTATTCTGCTCTATAATGTATTAGCCAGAGTGATGGAGAACATAGTTACATTAGCATTGACTAGCACAAAAATCACATGGAACCACCATTTCATTACACAGATCTCATAACAAGTACCAAGATTATATATGTAAGGAATAAAACATGATGGGGTATGCTGTTATACTAAAATAATCAGTGACAGGCAGCGTCTGATGTGAAGAGGTCTGATGTGAAGCAGATGAATTAGAGTATATGTGTAAACATCTAGTAGTTTCCAATATCAGCTGAATTCTCCTTCTACAGCTTTAGGGGCTGGTTGCGTCAACAGGTCTTAGTTAGTTAACTAAGGCATTCATACTGCTAAAATAAATGCTAGTTAAAAGAGAGGACTTTATGCAGCAGCCAAAGCTATGACAAATAAGACCAGTCTGTGACTTTTTCATGTTGTTGTGTTCAGCTGTGTGGTTTTGTACAACCTATATAATTTATTCGGTTTTCAAAATTCACTGTTGAAATTGCTATAGAATTTAGTTCACAGTATACATGGAGAGACTGGCAATAGGAATACAAGCTGCTTTCAGGTGCACGCTTACAGCTGGTCTTAGTTATGCCTAGGGTAAGTTGGGCTAGTGTATTACCTCTGTAAGTAATTCTTCTGTAAAAATGATGTGAGCTGCAACCTTATGCGATATTAATTCATTCATGATACAGTGAAAATGAATGTGTGTTATATTTGCCAAGAAATTCTCCTCCTCCAATTCTCCTCCAACTGTTCAGGTTCATTACCTGCTTATGGGTAATTAAGCATGATCTGCAGGAGCTTGGAAACATCTGCATACTGTTTCAAAATATGCCAGCATGCAGACAGTATAATAATAATAATAATAATAATAATAATAATAATAATAATAATAATAATAATAATAATAATAATAATAATTTGTTATTGTTATTATAATTATTGTTGTTATTGTCAAATTATTTTTTATTCATTACCTTGTACGACAGACACCCATAATTTAGGAAATGTAAACATGACTGTTTATAGTAGCTGATGTAACGTAAATGACAACAGGAACTAACTTGTTTCGCAGATGTTCCACAACTAAATGTAACTATATACAGATAAAACGCTACACTTTTTATGGGCAAATTCCTGTATAAGAGGAATAAAAACATCACACCACCATGTTGTTCCTATAACAGCACACCACATTATGTTGAATTCCTTAAATATATATTCTCTGCAGAGTACAGAAATCCTCCAGAGAAACAGCATCACATGTAATATAGGTTCAGATATCAATACCATCTAAGCATTTGACTGACATTACTTAGAGAGAGAGAGAGAGAGAGAGAAAGAGAGAGAGAGGAGAGAAGCACAACACTGACCTCCAGGCAGCTCTGCAGGGCCGCAACTCTCTCTCTCCGGGTCAATGTCGGACACCCAGAGTGTGCGGGTGCAGGCCTTCCACAGGCCGTAGTGCACCATCTGACATGACTGGCTATTTTGGAAGTGTTTGGGCTGTGCCAGTTCCACCCAGAACTCTGTGCCCAGGCCCAGCACGGTCAGAGTCACACCCACGATAGCCACAAAAAATGCCATCTTGATCTTGCCCTCTTGGCTTTCACTCATGTGTGAGGACCTGGCCCTGTTTTTAATGCGCCCACCCCCTCCCCCAGCCCCGGCCCCAATTCCAACATGCCCCCCCACTCGTGCATCCTCTTCCTGTCGCATGAAAAAGTTAGACCACATTGTACCTGCAGGTTTTAAAAGTGTTGGGTATACAGAGTTGAAGGCTGTAAAAATAATGGGATAAAACAAATCCCTTGTCGTAAATAATAAAGGGATATAGAGGTCAATATAAAAAAAAAAGGTTAAAATAAATTAAGTGAATCAGTTAGATATTCAAATAAAATTAGCCTCTTCTTGATGAGAGACTGGTATAAAGAGCCAGAATGAAAACTAATAAAAGGAAAAAGGAATGAGGGATGAAATTGGATACAAACCAAAAGTTAAGGCATACAGTGCAGTAAAGTCAGAGAAGATAAAATAAACTAACTATAGGAAGGATGAGACAGGAGTAAATACAAGAAGGAGATTAGTAGTCACCAGATGAACAGTCCTCTTTGAAGAGCCTGAAAGAAATGAAATAACACACTGAGTATTTCAGGTCTTAAGAAGAATGAATTACAGCATGTAATCCATTCATGTATGTCTGATAGGTGACACACTACACAAGTTGACACACACACACAAAATTCATGCTGAATGAATTCTTATTTTTTAAATTACTACAGTTCATGTAGGTTTTTTAAATTTACAGTGGATATAAAATTTTACACACCCATGTATTAAAATTGCATGTTTTTGTGATGTAAAAAAAAGTGAAAGCAAGATAAATCATGTCAGATCTTTTCTACCTTTAATGTGATATAGCAACCAACAAGTTATTTTCAACTGAAAATAACCTGGTTGCATAAGTGTGCACACCCTTTTAGAATTGGGCATGTGGCTGTGCTCAGAATGAACCACTCACACTCAGACTCATGTTTGAACATGAGATAAAATAAAGTAGGTGAGGTAGCAAAATAAATATTACACACCTGTCATCACTGAAGTGATTCTGATTAACCCCAAATAATATCTGGCAAGCACTACTCACTCCCTGCATGTGACAGAAATCCCTTGTATTCCTCACATGTCTGGGATGTGGGGTAGGGTGGCTAGATGAAAACACTTTCTTATGAAAAAAAAAAAACAAAAAACATCCAAGCCCACCTAAATCACCCAAACCATGAGGCATGTGTTATGGTCTGATGAGACCAAGGTCGAACTTTTTGGGCATATATCTAAAAGATATTTTTGATGCAAAACAAAGCAGCTTATCGCCAAAAGAAAACCATACCCACTGTGAAGCATGGTGGTGGTAGCATCATGCTATGCAGTTGCTTCTCTTCAGCTGGGACTGTGGTTCTATTCGAGATACAGGGAATTATGGACAGCCCAAATTCCAATTTATTTTGGCACAAAACCTGCAGGATTCTATTAAACAGCTAAAGATGAAAAAAAAATTACCTTTCAGAAAAATAATAACCACTTTGGAATGGCCTAATCAGAGCCCAGATCAAAATCCCACTTAAATACCTGTGGAATAACTTGAAGAGGGCTGGGCACCAGATATCTCCTCACAATTTAATCGATTTGGACCATTTTGCAAGGAAGAGTGGAATAAAACTGCCAGATTATCATGTGTTAATTTGGCAGGCTCTAACCCAAAATGACTGTGTGCTGTCTTACAAGCATAAGGTGCTTTAACAAAGTATTAGCTAAGGGATGTGTACACTTTTGCAACTAGGTTATTGTTAGGTTGGGTTTTTTTTTTTCTAAATGTTTTCTATTTGTTTTTCACCTGAATCTTTTTGGTTGCTATATCTCAATATAGATGGAAAAAGATCTGACATGATTTACATTATCTTGGTTTCATTTTTCTTTTACTTTTAACAGGAGTGTGTAGATTTCTTTATATCCACTATAACTGTGCATTACAGCAAAATGACTCGATTATCACCAGCAGCATAAAGTTTGTAATTATATTGAAATCACATTATCACCAGCCTCCACAAATTGGTAAGTAGGAGTATGTTACTGAGAAATTCCATAAAACAGGACACCACCTCATCTACTTAGACTCCTGTACTGTGCAAGAGATGACTGGATATAATAAAAAAAACCTGACCCTGATACACCCAAAGCCTCTGGATTCTTTTTGGGTTTACCACGACCACTGCTCTCATCACATGCAGCAAAACATGCAGCCATGAGACGATGCCTGATACTTGGAAAGAACATCATTAGCCAATAATATCTTTATAACATTCGCCTATTTTTATAAAGCTTACTTCCAGTAAGGCTTGTGATAGATTAAACCAGGTCACACAATGTGTGCTCTTCAATATTAAACCTGTTTGTGTGTATTGTATTATATGTAAATAAATAAATATACAATGTTATTTTTCAATTATTATGTTGTTAACATTAAAACACAAATATCAGCATTATTCCTATATAACGTTATTCCCAAACATAAATAACGTTAAGGGAAAAAGTATGTTAAAACAAATATTAATGACTACCCGTGCTAAGTAAAAAAATTAAACATGACGTGTGTGCTGCTATAGAAAAATAATCAACGATGGGGTGGTGTGATGGCTTATCATGCCAAAGTTGATTATTTTCTGATAATAGCATGTTCTGAAGTGTTTTATTCCTCTTATACCACAGCTATTCGCCACCATAAAACAGTTTTACTTATTAAAGACATATTGACATATTGACACAGAAATAAGATAAATGTAAGTCGCTCTGGATAAGAGCGTCTGCCAAATGCTATAAATGTAAATGTAAATGACATATTGTTTACTTGTTTAATGTTGAGGAACTTCTACAAAAGAAATTAGATCCTGTTATTTATAACTGCTTTAAACACTTATATTTTATTTAAAATTTTAAATAAATGTCTTTTCACAGAAAATTTCACCGTATCAGTCAACAATTACTCACGTTTACTCAGTTTATGAGTTTTTCAGTTTATCAGTTTTTAATCAGTTTATGGACCATCCACCACACAAGTCCCTGTGCAAGCTATTACTAAAAAAACGGTAGCATATTAGAATAAGTGCATTAATCTAAATGAATCACAGCCAGCAATACAGTCAGAGTTGCTGTTCAACACCTTCTGACCAATCAGACTCGAGCTTTTGACAGCGCTGTGGTACACTAAACAATATTTAATCTTTAGATGATATTTGGATAATTTGGGCAATAAACAGAACACTCCAGGACTGAATACTGGTAGCCACCATACAACCTGACACACTCATTTTGCCAATTCAATTCCATGCCTATGAATTAAACCATTAGTTCCTATTGGTTTTATTGTCTCAGCCAACACCAAAGCTGACTAGCCCTGCCTTAAGCTAAGCAATGGGAAAGGAAAGTGTTAATTTGCCCATTAGCTTTTGACCGATAGGAAGCAAGTTACTGTCATTACCATTACTGTCAGGACCTTAGTTCACCAACATGCACATTTCCAGATGATGAAACAGTTATAATGAGGATGTCAGTTGAGACATACAGTACAGCTTTGTTTAAGTTCTATTATTCATAACAGGAACATATCATGAAGTTTACATGTGTAAGTGTGGACACTTTGATAGAATAAAGTTCCTCTCTAAAGAGCAGATCACTTCCTTGGACTATGCTACCAGAGCCACACAGGCCTGAACACTGAAACACCGAAACATTACTGGACAAGGCCATTTAAAGCCATTTCTAAGTGTTAAGAATATATATATATATAGGGCCATTACAGCAAACTAAGCTAGAGAAGACAGGCCAAAGACAAACACTGAAACACTTACTCCAACACAGGCTAAAATTAACCCACATGGAATCTCATCATATGCAGAACCCATGTGTCTAGCCATTACCCACTTCTGCAAAAAACATGACACTTACAGCCATGAGACTAGCAGCAATCATTAAGACTGATATGAAACACTCAGACATGCATCAGGTAAAGGTGAGGGATCGATCAAACAGAAAGACCTTAAATAAACCTTCAGATCATCCAAGACTCTAGATGGCCAGGGAGATCTGTTTTAATCAGTTTAACATGCAGTCCTATTGGAAGAGATCAATTATCATCCCAGTAAATATCATATGTCCCTATGCGTGCACGCACACACACCCGCACACACACACACACACATTTGTCTTACTATCTTTGTGAGGATGTTCCTTTAACATAATTTTAATAATTGGACATAATTATAAATGCAGCTAATTAATACTATGCCTACATCTAAACCTAATCTTAAAAACAGTTTTCCTCATGTGGAGCAGCCAAATGTCAAAACTGTCAGATATTCCTATCGGGGACATTTGGTCTCCACCCCCACACACACACACACACAAATTTAAAATACACAAGTCTAATAACTAATTATCAGATTGAGACAGTCAGTTTACATAATTTAGAGTTCACTTCTTCAGAAATGCATTTCAAAGCACGAGAAAACTGCAAACGGAGCAATTGCCATTTCTTATTTAACAGAATAACCCATCAAAACATACCCATGTTTTCTAGACAGAATATATTAATGTTTCCAAATAGTTCTGTGGACATTTTATGCACACAGTAAGCTACTTTGCCAGCTACTTTGGCCCTTGCAAGCTGACATATCAAAAAATATCCATTTCTAACAAGTATATACTATATACAAGTAACAGATTAACATGTTCTTAAGCACATTATTTTCTTATCAGTCAGTTAAAACTAGACATTAGCAATGAGCAAGTGTTACGAAAACTCTGACCTGTAGCCTGGCTGGGTGTAGCTCTGAGGATCACGTACATGAGGCTCCACAGAAAGTGGGAGATAGGGGAGAGGGAAGGAGGGGGAAAGTGGGGGGCAGGGCAACAGGCAGACAGGCGTCTAGAGGTGGAGGTAGAGTGTAGAGTAACGGTCTGAATCTGAGCTTGCTTTCAGGCTTCTACATTGTAATCTGTACATATGAATTTAGGCCTAACTTTAATCTGATCCAGATTACACGCAGCAAATGGGTAGTTTACATGTACAAAGGAAAATGTGTGAATTTGAGTGTGTCAGTGAGCACACATACGTTTGTATAAGTGTGTGTGAAGATTCTATTTTCGACAACCACCTGTTAATGACATTAAGAGCGCGGGAGTTACAGTTGCAGAAAGAACGCTGCTAGAGAACTGTTTGTGCAGAGAGATGGTAAGTTTTAAATGAGAAATATAGAATAGGGCAAGGAAAGACTGATTGGGGGAAAAGAGTACAATTTGTCTCAGTGAACAAAGATAAAGATATTTATGTTTTTGGAAACATTTTACATTAAGGTTTTTAATTATTTAACATACAGTCTGGTCCATAAGTATTTGGACAGTGACACAATTTTCATAATTTTGCCTCTGTACACTACCACAATGGATTTGAAATGAAGCAATCAAGATGTGATTGAAGTGTAGTCTTTCAGCTTTAAATGAAGGGGTTTAACAAAAAATATTGCATGAACCATTTGGGAATTACAGCCATTTTTACAGAGTCCCTCCATTATCACAGGCTCAAAAGTAATTGGACGATAAGCAGTTTCATGGCCAGGTGTGGCCTGTTTCTCATTATTTCATGACAAATTAAGGAGAGAAAAGGTCTAAGTGTTGATCCCAAGCATTGGATTTGCATTTGGTAGCTGTTCATGGGAACTCTCGATATGCGGTCCAAAGAGGTGTCGATGCAAGTGAAGGAGGCCATCATTAGGCTGAAAAAACAAAACAGACCTATCAGAGAGACAGCAGAAACTTTAGGAGTGGCCAAATCAACAATTTAGTACATTATTAAAAAGAAGGAATGCACTGGCGATCTCAGCCACACCAAAAGGCCTGGAAGACCATGGAGACAACTAAAGTGGATGATCACAGAATTCCTTCCTTGGTGAAGAAAAACCCCTTCTCAACATCTAGCCAAGTCAAGAACACTCTGGAGGAGGTAATCAAGAGAAGACTTCATGAATGTAAACACAGACAGTTTACCCAAGATGCAAAGACTAGACGTTGCTAATAATAATAATAATAATAATAATAATAATAATAACTCTAAAAAAGCCTGACCAATTCTCACTTGTACCAGAATGATGGGCAGAGAAGAGTATGGAGAAGGAAAGGAAGGGCTCATGATCCAAACCATACCACGTTGCTTAGTGGAGGAAGTGTTATGGCATGGGCATGTATGGCTGCCCATAGAAATGGGTCACTGTTTATTGATTATGTGACTGCTGATAGAAGTAGCAGGATGAATTCTGAAGTGTATATAGATATACTTTCGGCTCAGATTCAGTCAAATGCTGCAAAACTGATGGGACAGCACTTCACAGTAAAGATGGTTATTGACCCAAAACGTACCGTGAAAGCAACCCAAGAGTTTGGAAATGGAATGTGCTTAAATGGCCAAGTCAGTCACCTGACCTCAACCCAATAGAGCATGCTTTTCACTTACTGAAGACAAGACTGAAGGCAGAAAAACCCACAAACAAGCAGAAACTGAAGGCAGCTGGAGTAAATGCCTGGCAAAGCATCTCAAGGGAGGAAACGCAGCATTTGGTGCTGTCCATGGGCTCCAGACTTCAGGCAGTCATTGACCGCAAAGGATTTGCATCATGATTTTGTGAGTTTGTCCAATTGGAGGGACTCTGGAAAAATTGGCTGTAATTCCTAAATGGTTAAAGTCTACACTTCAATTACATGTTTATTGCTTCAATTCAAATCCATTGTGGTGGTGTACAGAAGCAAAATTATGAAATTTTTGTCACTGTCCAAATACCTATGGACCTGACTGTATTAGTTAACATGAACAAACCATAAACTTTAGCATTAGTACAACATAAGCAACATTAACATAGTAAGTAATGGTTGTATTAATCAATGGTTTCATTTAAATAATAAACAAAAGAAGCTACATAATTAACACCTGCATTAACCAATGTTCATACCACCAGTGAGTAAATAAATAAACCCACAACGAGCAATATCAGCAAACACCTTAATACACGTTTTCTGTGAAATGCAGAACTGAAGCAGGTTACTTACACCTGGAGAGCAATTTCAGAAAATTATCAACGTTTAATTTTTCAAATTTATGCACACTTACTTTTAGTCATGGGTTGAATAAACATTAAAACAAAAGTCAATGAACAACTTTGTTACTTTTTTTAACATTTGTTACTTAAGTTTTATAAATGTTAATTAATGTAGTGTAATGCATGTGTAAATGTAAAGCGTTACCATTTTTGGTTTCTTCCACTTCAACCATATGTTACTAGAACACTGAATTCAGGCTCTTACACTCACTGTCCACTTTATTAGGAACACCTGTACACATGCACATTCATGGAGTTGTCTAATCAGCCAATCATGTGGCAGCAGTACAATGCAAAAAATCATGCAGATACAGGTCAAAAGCTTCACTTAATTTTCTCTCGGTACACATGATACCCTCAGATTCCTGTTCTTTGCTGACAGGAGTGGAACCTGTTGTGGTCTTCTGCTGTTGTAGCCCATCCACCTCAAGATTTGATGTGTTGTGCATTCTGAGATGCTTTTCTGCTCACCATGGTTGTAAAGAGTGCTTTTTTAATTTACTATAGACTTCCTGCCAGCTCAGACCAGTCTGGTCATTTTCCTCTGATGTCTCTCATCAGCAAGGTGTTTCAGCCTGTAGACCCTCTGGCTGTTTTTTGTTTTTCACACCATTCTGTGAAAACTCTAGAGACTGTTGTGTGTGAAAATCCCAGGAGCTCAGCAGTTTCTGAAATACTCAAACCAGCCCATCTGGCACCAACAACCATGCCACGGTTAAAGTCACAGAGATCACCCTTCCCCCCCATTCTAAAGTTTGATGTGAACATTAACTGAAGCTCTTGACCTGTATCTGAATGATTTTTTGCACCGCACTACTGCCACATGATTGGTTGACTGGATAACTGTGTGAATAAACTTTTTGCGTTGGACTGGGGGAGGAAACCAGAGTACCCAGAGGAAGCCCCCAAGGCACAGGGAGAGCATGCAAGCTCCGTGTGCACAGGGCAGAGGTGGGATTTGAACCCCCAATCCCAGAGGTGCGAGTAAACAGAGCTAACAACTAAGCCACTGTGACCCCCCCCCCCCCAAAATCCAACTCACTGGAGGTTTAATAATGAGCAAGCTTAATCTGATGTGTTGAGAGAACTGAAAACTTGACTGTGGTACCCCAGACTGCAGATATGAAACCCTTATTTCAAATAACCAATGCATATATCCACAGACAGCTTTTTTCCCTGTGATTCTTTTATTTATGAATTTGAGAAATCACATCCTCAAAAAATAGAATACCAAAGAAAAGCACAACAGTAGACAGACAGAAACCAGCAGGGATACCCCAAACCTCCCAGCCAGAAAATTGACAGAGTCACAGCTTGGCACCCTCCATCTCTTAAAATAGTCCAAATACTAACTGCCCACTGCTGTCACACAGTCTGAAATGAAGATCTCCACCACATGTTGCAGTGAGCAGTAGCACTGATTTGTGACTTCAACACATTGCAGTTATGCAGAAACCCTTTGAATGATTAGACTTTATTACACCGAATGATTTTACTGGTCCTTGTACACAGTCAATGCATGATGATATAACTTGCTTTTTACAATATAAAAAAACCCAGCAGTGGACATGTTAGATGAAAGCAAAATGAGAACAAGATGTTTATTTATTTCACGGAGTACAAACCTGGTTAGATCAGATCAGGAGAAAATGTCTTACAAACAAAAAAGTCATATGAAACAAAAACGAGGAGACACTTTGTTCTTGAAAGGGAAAAGATGATGGTAATAAACTTGGGATAAACATATACAGTAGCATGTTTCTGTACTGAGATTCTTCTATATACAAAGAAAGCAAGCCACTGTGTGGTCTCTCACGTTAACCATGCTATCTACTCATCACAGTCAATTTATTAAAGTCCAAACACCATTAAAGTCCAAACACGAGGAACTGTTTTTTTGTTGAACAGTATAGCTCCAAAATCCTTCAAAGCAAGGACTTCTTGCAGTGCGTCTTCTTATGTTGATTTTAAAAAAATAAAATAAAATCATGATTTGCCCTTAAAAACCTCCTTAATCCATGTCCATGTAACTCTCTCAAACCCCCTCCTCCTCCAGTGATCCTTTCCCTCACTGTGTGACAATCGGGAGAGGAATGAGAGCCAGCGGGAGGTTTACAAAACGAAGGGCAAATCTCTACCTTCACACGCATGGGAAAAAAAAAGAAAACACATGTCGACGTGCAGCAGGATTTGGGTTTATTTTTGAAGGCAAATCTAATTAGTTTTCTAATTAGAGTCCACTGCAAGGTGCCAAAAGTTCACAGTACCACACCTGAAGTTTAAAAGTTTGTTAGCCAGTGAAGAAACCAATAGCGGCACCAAAGTGGAGTGTACAGTACACCAATCAGGGTACTAGTTATTCTAAAAACGTTTCACTCCCTCTCACACCCCTAATAACCTAAACACACACACACACACACACACAGACAAAGGACAGGGAATGGAAAATACCATACACTCCATCAAGTCTCTCACTTTTTCCTTCCTCCACCTCTACCAAAAGTCTCGGCGGTGGTAGGCATCAGGGTCGCAGTATTTGGTCACCACCACTCTGTTGGCAAATTTCCTGCCTGTTAAGCCTTGCATGGCTTTCTGAGAGTCAAACACAGACATGAACTCCACGAAGATCTGCCAAACATAGAGAGACCAAAGAGCTATGACAACTTTTGTTTTAATCCATACAAGACACTGCTTTTGAGGAAATGTGTGCCCGCATGTATGTACCTTGCCAGTCCCGGGCACCTCAAGGCCATCGACGGGCCGTGGGATCTCGATACTCTTCACTTGGCCATATTTGCTGCACTCTTCCCTGACGTCCTCTACGATCTCCTCGTATTCTTCGTCATCCAGCAGCTCCTCGGGTGACACCATGTTCATCAGGCACAGCACCTCCGTGGGGATGCCGCCCATCTGGTTCATGGAGCTGTTCAACAGGCCGGGCACCTGCAGTGTCACTGGCGTCTGGTTGATCCCAGTCTGCAGCAGGAGGCATGGAGAGAGGTGAGAAGGGAACAAGACAGAAACCACTCACGACTGTTCTTACAACTCTAACGTCATAAAAATGAGTAAAAAGTACTATATAAAATGAATAACCTGCAATAAGTAACATTTGGAGCTTAAAGATAGAGAGACGCTGTTTAGTGTATTGACTACACCTAACATAAAAATGATTAATAATTGCTGAAGTTTCCCCTGCTGAGAACACAAACTCCCGTCCTGTAATGTCTAACAAGCCTTAAGACAAGGATTTCAAATAGGGATTAAACTGTTAATCGAATAAACTATTTCTGTATTGATTTGGATGTTAGATATCACTGCTGAAATGTAAAATTAAGGCTTAACCTCCTAGCAGATGCAACCAGGTTTTGTGTTAAAATATCATGATGTCATACAAGGATTCCTGGACCACCAGCCACAAAACAACCCCAAAGGATCACTAATCCACTACCATATTTTAAAGCAGGTATCAGCTGCTTTTCTTTGTATGCCTTCCCTTGCGATGGCGATTCTGGACTCATCTGAGCTCAATGATGCCTGGAGAAGTGACTCATTTAAAATGTTTTTAACACTCCCGAGTGTCACAACAGAAAAGCGTTCACCCTGTCAGCTCTCAGGGAGCAAGGGGTGGCATATTCTCTCTCCCCTATCAATCACAGCAACACTAGCCAATCATGGGCGTCTGTGAGCTCATGCATGCGTAAGTGGGCGGACAGCACTTTCCTCAGAGTGTGTTTTGCCAACCCTGATGTTGCGTGATGTAGCAGTGCGGTCAGCTGGTTTCACGTGCCTCGGAGGAAAAATGTGATCGCTTTTGCCCTCTAGCAGTCATGTGATAGGGGAGATCTGCCTGATGGGTGGGAATTGGTCATGACTGAATTTAAAAAAAAAAAAAAAAAAAAGTTTTTAAATGCTTAAATGTGTTTTACATAGCGTGATAGACGACAAAAAGATTTTACACATATGCAACCTCATATTTGTATCGCAGTGATACGGGAAATGGACAAATGAAACAACCATGTTCCTGGAGACTGACAGCAATGAGGTGAAGGAGTTTCTCTGACTGTGTGAATAGAAATGTTAAACTATTGTGTTTCTTGTACGCAATCCTTTCTTACATTCTTCTGCAAGGTGTCATTCTGCATTTTGTCATTCAGTTGAAACTGGATTAGTAAGGCCCCCACCACACAGTCGCCATAATATTTACATACGTGCTGCTGTATATATCTGCCCCTGTATGCTGTACCATGGTACTGGAGGCACGATATTTAGTCCCACTGTATACATGCAGATTGGATGGTTTGACCATAAAAAGGGACATGAAAAAGAACAGATGCACCAGGTAACCACTGTATCATCGCTATGCTTACCAGAATACAGTAGATGAACATGTCTACACTTAAACAAACACACACACATACACACACTCACCAGTGCAGTGTTCTTGGATCCGACACTGGCTCTCTGGACCAGGAGTTTCTTGTCCCCTAGCTGCATGCCATTGAGCCCAGCGATAGCCTGCATCCCAGAAGAGTGGAGAGATCACAATGGGTGGCACTTTGTACTTTCTATACCACAGACCACTTTACATTCTAGAAAGTGTATACTATTTCTAGAGGACATTAATGGAATTGCCAAACTCTGGTCATGCTTTCTGCTCTGCCTCTACACGTATACTATTTTCTGCTTCAGCAACTTTTCATTCAGTTCTTCCAGGTTCAACAAGTTCTCGAAACTCTAGTTGTATTAAAAACCTGTTTGCGCTTAGGCTTTCCCCTTAATTTCCACTGCGGGTTCTCTTGCCTAATTCTCCATTCTGTGATCCTATCCATGGAAAGCACACGACTCAGGGAAAGGCCATATAACAATAAAACATTTATCTCAAGATAAACTGAGTAATGCACTTTTCTGAAAGTCTATAAAGACAAACCAAGTCCATTGTTACTCACAGTACCAACATTCAAATCTATTTTGGTACTCATTATTCAATTTTCCCCTCCTTCACATCATTATTACATGTTAAATAAAAATCAAATAAATCACGCTTCTTCAAAGGTTATTTTAATATGGCACTAGTATTAGGGTGGTACTTTCTTAGCAGGCCTAAATATGGTGATACGTAGCATGTAACTTGAATACAGCTTTAAATATTGTGACATGATTATTTTCGGCTTATCACCTACTCCTGTTCAGTTTGCCCAGTAGTACGCCTGAAATTAATGCACCACACAGCGTGCATACTAGCAGCAGGTTAGGCCCAGTGAAAGCCGGATGAGCTCTCAAGAAGCAGAAACATCAACGTATGTGGACAAGGTTGACTCATTCAGCCCTATTTCAAAGAAGCTTAAGTACAAGCGAATTTCTTCCTGTACCTCAGCCTCTCCACAAGGTCAATAATAAATAACAGACTATTCATAAATCTGGTTCTTTTCTTAAAACCAAGGACATTTCATCATTGTGTAATTCAGCTGAGTTATGTAACTGTGCCCATGATTACTTCACGTACGCAAGATGCTTTATGATCACCTGATCGCTGATGTTGACATCAACATATTCACAGAAGGCGTAGCCTTTCGAGAGACCAGTGGCGCTGTCCTTCACCAGGTTAAAGGCTTTCAGAGGGCCAAACGAAGTCAACAACTCCTTCACCTGAGACAGTACGTAAGCGCAAATTCACCAGTTATCACAATTAATCACCTCCATCCATTAGCACAAACTCCTGCAAAACGCTGCAGCAGTCAAAGCTACAGAGCATGTTAATTATAGTATAACTAAATTAAATAAAAGTTCAGAATACAGACAGATGTGCCCACATATATAGCAACAGTGCACTGTTGCCATGGCATTGCTGTGGTAACACACCAACCTGGTCATCGTTGAGGTAATTAGGAAGCCCACCGATGAAGAGCTTATGAGCCGAGTCGGGCACCACAGTGGAAACGACGCCTAGCATGGAGAGAAAGAGAGGAGTGTATTATAACTATGGGATACCTAATTTTAATATTCAGATAGTGTTAATGATAGGGCTGCCCGATATCGAAGACAAATATGATATGCGATAACCTGTTAAATAATGCGATATGTGGTATGATAATGCTATAAGTCAAGTCAAGTGGAGTTTATTGTCATTTCAACCATATACAGCCAGTTAGTACATAGTGAAACGAAACGACGTTCCTCCAGGACTGAGGTGCTACATAAGACAGACATAGATCAACACAGAACTACAAGGGACTATTAGAAAGTGAATCCAGTGACAGTAGTGCAAAGAGAGTACAATATAAAGTTGCTGTAGGTGTAAACATAAGAAGTAGCAGCCTAGTAGAGAGTATAGGAAAGTAATGGAAGATGTACAGTTTTGTGTGTGTGTGTGTGTTCTTTCAGTCCAGTTTCTGAGGATTGAGGAGTCTGATGGCTTGGGGGAAGAAACTGTCTGGTCTTGAGGGCCCGAATGCTTCAGTACCGTTTGCCAGGCAGCAGGAGGGTGAAGAGTGTGTGAGAGGAGTGTGTGGGGTCATCCACAAGTGTGTAATGTAATATAATTTAAAATCAATTTAAATTATGTTTCTATAGTTAAAAACTGAAAATGACATACATGTTTCATGTTCTTTTGAGGAAAAAGCATTCTCTGCTATCTGCGTTGCCCTAAAACATTGACTTTTCGTAACTTTTTGAAGTGTTAAAATCATTCAGTCACTGCAAGCCCTTGCAATATGCATATCGTGATATTTCGATAATTTCTATATATTGTGCAGCCCTAGTTAATGAACAGATATTCTGACTAAAAGAGAGGAAAAAACATATTTAAGTGTGGTGTAATCAAGTCTTATTTTTTTCCACTGCAGTTATACTTTCCTCTTGTCTGTGGTGGGGCATGTGATACAGTGGCAATTGTAATAAACAGAAATATTAAACAACAAAAGCTTTACTGTATCTCAACACAATATTTCAGCCTGTAGGCCTACAGCAGTGTGAAAGTCACAACTGCCCCAAGTTGACAGGTCTCTTAAATTTAAACTTAACGATCACAGTGATATTACACGTGTATATTTATGTGGATATTTACCAAAGTAATGAATGAAGACAGAAATGAATACTTGACACTAAAGGAGCACTCTGTACAATAAAATGTAGGCCTAATCTGCAAACCCGAGGTACCTGATTTGAGTCCACTGTATTTAAAAACTGCCCTCTGCCTAGACTTTTCCCAATCACAGTTCACACCTCTAACATGCACACCGCAACAGTGCTACTCTCTACATCCAAACATTGCCAGACACAGCTTTTCTCACTGACTACATGTTCATTTTGGGCATAATGAATAGCCAAATTTCGTATTTGAATATTGGCTCGTCAAACAGGGCAGTCAAACACATACGCGCATATTTAATTATGATCAGAGCTAATGATCAGCTGTGTAAATTATAAGATGAACCCTACCTGGCACATAAACACTTGGGTTCTCGCTCATGCCTGGCAGTGGCTGATAGTCGTGCGGCCGGCGGATCTTCAGACTCTGTCCCTGGAAGATGATACCATCAAACGCCATGGCCTGCGTCGTCTCATCCACCGAGCGGAACTAAAACAGAACAACCCGGTCTTTAGAGAACATTACAAATCAGCGCAATCAACACATTTCTGTCTAGACAATATATACAGTACATGTGTGGTTTATGAACATATGCTGTATTTATAGTGTGTTGTAGTGAGAAGAATTGCCTCTAGGAAGGCAAAGTTCTTGTCCTGGTTGATCTGCACAGCGAGAACTGGGTTTCCTGGAGCCTGAGTCAAGCCACCCAACCGCATCTGGGCGTTAAAGAAGTCCATCATAGACTCCTGTAAAAGAGCCCCGAGACAGTAGGGTTGTCATGACTTTTCAAAACAATGCAACAAAAAGTATCAAAGCAGGCACCGGAATTAAAATGAACTGCAGCAGAGAGCTACTGGACCGGTTCACAGTGCTAACACATCCAAGTTATCATCATCACAGTGGATGACGCTTGCCTCTGTGATGCCGAAGGGGATGTTGCCCACGTAGAGCCGTCGAGCTTGACGCGTCATCTGGCTGCCCACAACAGGCACAGGAGTCGGAGTCACAGCCAGACCCTCAGGGGTCATTGTAGGGAGCAGGGCAGTGGCAGGAATCTGGCCAGCAGCTGGGCATAGAATTCACAGGCAATCATTCATACAACAAGTCTGCATAGCATTACACACTTACACTGTCTGATCAACCACCACGCTGCACAGGTCTTTATACTGTTCTGCACTGCTGGGCGGCTACCTTTACTTAACGGTATATGCATATTGTTTCACACAAAGAGTTCTTTATATGTCATACAGCAAATGTGTATCAAGGATATAAGATAGAATTATTGGAAAGAAGTGAGTTCATTATTGGAGCGCACCCTACCTTGCATGGCTTTGTACTGCATGGGTGTGATGTGTTCGAAGCCGGGTGGAGGAACGTCCCAGTACTTTTTCACTTTGGCCTTCTTTTTCTCACGGTGCAGAGACCGACTGTAAGGAGCACACATAAAAAAAAAAAAAGCATGCACTCCATAGAATGAAAAACAGAAAATTAGCCTCTTAATAATTTTGAAAGACAGACAATGAAAGAAAATGAAAGTCTTTACTGACAAATATACAGGTACAGTGAAATTCTTGTCGTGTGTGTATCCTAGTTTGTTACGAAGCTGGGCTCAGAGTGCAGGAGTGCTGAGATACAACATCCCTAGTGCAATTCAGTTCAATTTTGTTTGTATAGTGCTCTTTTAACAGTAGACAATGTCACAAAGCAGCTTTACAAAAATCCAAGTTTGGATTTATAATTAGATCTGTAATGATCAAGCCAGGGGTAGCGGCGGCAGAGAAAAACTCCCTGAGATCATCAGGAAGAAACCAGATGCAAAAGGGAGCCCATCCTCTTCTTGTACACTATAATGGTAAACGTGTCGATATGGATGATGGACTGCATAAGCATCGCAGTGTTTATGATGATAGTAGCAGTTTGGAGGCACAAGTCTATAGAGCAGAGACGGTTGCTCAAAATCCTAACAGTGGCAGCTTGGTTTTAACTCATAACCTGTAGCCCAGAGCCTTAACCACTGAGCCACCTGTGCAAAATCAACAAGCATCCGTGTATACCTCCGCCTGTGTCTGCGGTCCTTGCTGTCCCCATGGTGGTCTCGGCTTCCTCTTCTCTCTCTGTCTCTGCTCCTCCTTTTCCTGTCCCTATCTCGGCTCCGGCTCCTGGAGCTGCTCCTCCGGTGATGCTTGTTCTCCTTATCTCTGTCAGCTGTTAGAGCAAAAGCAGTGTGCCCAGTGATTTACTACTGCGCCTCTGTTTCCTTGCAGCTTTCCAAAAAGCCCAAGCAACAATAAATGAAGAAAACATAAGATTGGCATGTTGTTAATATTGCTGCTTACGTCTTTACTTGGCTCAGTGTTTTTGCTTTGAAGAAAACCTCTCTACGAGACAGTAAAGCGATGTAATGTCCAAGTCCATGTATGCAAATAGAGTGAGTTGCATTCAATTAGTGTTGAAATCCAAAACAATGTAGTAAGTCACAGAAACATCATGTGATGAGTTACAGCAATCTTATCTACACCACTAGCCTAATCACCTGCGCAGACCGCCGCAGCTTCTCCTGCCACCAGTAAGTACTAACTTCTCTGGTTTAATGATTATTATTAGCTGCTTTAAAAGTAGGGAAAGTTTTGGTTTCTTCTTACCTTGCTTGTTCTCCGTTAGCTGTCTCTCGAATTCGTCAAAATCTGACATTTTCCTTCTGCAACTCCAACACGAGTCAGAGGCGCTAGCAGAGGCTAGCTAGCAGCTCTCTCACTGCAAAGATGCCCAGACAGTAAGGATGTGCACAAAGCCTGACTCAAAACACACTCCAACACAACGGAACAGTGACTTTATAAACGCGCTCCAGCACTAATCGCTGTATTATCCAGCAGAGGAATAACGATAACGTTAGCTAATGAGTCCCGAAATCCTTCAAGCGCCTACACACCTATACAGAGGCTAGCATGTCAGCGAAGCATGTATTTGTGGATGTTTAAAAAAAATACTTTGATTTTTTTTACATGTCCATTCGATCTTACAGTCCCAGACTAATACAAGTCTGTCATTATTTGCATACACACAAAAAAATCTCCAAAATAGGAGAGGCCCACAGAGTGCGTTTGTTAAGGTCAGTGACCACGCACAAACACTTCCGGGTCAAGTTAACATTAAACGCGAAGGGGCGTTATTATTATTATTATTATTATTATTATTATTATTTAATGAAATACTATTTGGCTATACATTTACTGAGAAAATATCTCTAACAATACGGTATTGATAATAAACTTTACAATTAATGCACACAAAAAAAAAGATATTAAGCCAGCGTAGGTCTTATACCTTATTCACCTGGCTGTTTACTCTCACGGTAAAAAAAAAAAAAAATTCTTTAAAAGAAGCTAACATATTTTCAAGTTTAGCATTTGTTTGTGAACGCAATGTGGCTCTTCTACAGGACAAATACAGTTAGGACATGATGGTGGCAATATAACAGTTCTCTCAAAAACATTTACAACATGCTAGTATTTTAACGTGCTCATCGAGGTCCAGGCAACCAGGGGGATTTAGAACCATTTATTTATTTATTTATTGGTATTTTATTTTATATTATTTATTGACACATCGGGGACATGTTTAGCTAATACAGAACGAGGTTAGATTTTGTAGCCGTCTGATTGAATGGGTCAGCTGTCAATCATAATCTTAAGGTTTTATTGGATAAGAGCGCAGGCGTGACCTGAAGCGTGACAGAAAAGTGTTTGTCCTGAAAGTGGCCTAGATCTGTGCTGAGAGTACAGCAGGACTCTACTGTCATATCAGGATTGGACCAAGCTCCTTGACTCCTCTAAAACCCCAGGAGAGTGGTGGTGACCTGTCCTTAATCAATTTCACACAAAGCTGTGAAGATCACTGGGAATTTTAATAGTAAGTGCTGCCTCCAGGCTTCATTTACATGCTGATCTGCGCACAAGGGTCAATGCACTGTTTTATGAAAAAACCTTAAACACAGAGGTGACAGACTGTAGCAAGCTGATACGCGACCACAAGATCAGACAGGCAAAAACCTCTGCACTGGAAACTTACTTTCTTGTGAGCATGAATCATTTCAGCATACTGCCTAAGTTCACAGAAGTGAGGGCAAGACACTACAGGTGAATTTCTTTAACAGTAGAAATCACAATCAGTCTTTTTCAGCAAATCACTGATATTCTTGAAAGTGTTTTTTTATATCGGAATTTGCATGTCTTAATACACTTACCATACATGCATATTTTGTACGTTCATTTTTTGCACATTCCCTGCATATTTTGTACACCCATTTTTGCACATTTCTGGACATATATTTCATATTTCTTATTTCTTATTATTTCTTATTTCTTATTCATTTCTGATTTTTTACACACAGTCTAAAGAGGAATAGGCCAAGTTCTCATTTCACTGCAAGTTATATTCTCTATATAACTATGTATGTGACAAATAAAAATCTTTATGCAAACGAGGCATCACCTAATTAAACATGTGTAAATCTGCATACTTTATAAAACCGAAAAACTAGTCTTAGAATTAAAATGTTAATTTCACTGTAAAAGAAAAATCTTTTCTTTATTGTTTCATCAAGAAAACACCAGTGGATGTCATAAAAAAACATTTTTTAATGACATGATCCAGTATAAAATTTATCATACACCTGATAATAATGAACATTTTGGGAAATTGTTGGTTCAAAATAGGGCCAGGAATGAACTGTTCGGAACAGATCTTAAGAAAAGTGAATTTGAAGGTGCATTAGGTAAGATTTGTGGCGAAAAAGGATAAATGGGTGGAGTTGAATAAGATTTGAATTTTTTTTTCTTATTGAGCCCACCCCCATTTCCACCCATAGCCACAAAGCTCCACCCCAAAACTTATGGCAGTTCAACTAGAGTTAGCATGCTAACTAGAGTTAGCATTAGCAAGGACTGTCATGACGTCACTTTCAAGCTCATCCTGACAATCGACCGCTTGAAAGCCAACTTACAACTCTATAAACAAGCAACTTCTCATCATAATGGTTTAGGAAGACCTGAAGGGGTGTTGGGGGCGTGTCTATGAAATGACTGACAAGAGGTCAATCCAAATACAAACAAACTTTCCAGACTGGAAGGCAGGTTTCCAAACTGTTTTTTTTTTTTTCCCAGCTATGTAATCCACTTGTTCTGAGACAATAGCTTAAACAATTTTTTTTAACCATTTCTACATAACTTTCCACATTATTTGTACTAGTAAGAAATGAAAAATATTGACTATTGTAACACTAAAATGAAAAGCTTTTTCGGTATATATTACATGAGGTGATTGTGTTAAGTGGGCAGTGCTTAAGCCTTATTAAAAGTTGCTAAGTATCAGATAATATGGTGGATGAGCTTACAATAACAGTGAAATAAACATAAATACACCAATCAGCCTGACATTAAAACCACTGACAGATGAAGTGAATAAGATTGATTATCTAGTTACAATAGCATGGGGAGGGACATATTAGGCAGCAAGTGAACGGTCAGTTCTTGAAGTTGATGTGTTGGAAAATTGGGCAAGTGTAAGGATCTGAGCGACTTTGACATGGGCCAAATTGTGATGGCTAGACGACTGGGTCAGAACATTTCCAAAACGGCAGGTCTTGTGGAGTGTTCCCGGTATGCAGTGGTTAGTACCTACCAAAAGTGGTCCAAGGAAGGACAACTAGTGAACTGGTGACAGAGTCTCATTGATGCGTGAGGGGAGCGAAAGCTTGCCCGTCTGGTCTGTTACCACAGAGGAGCTACTGTAGCACAAATTGCTGAAAATGTTATTGCTGGCTATGATAGAAAGGTGTCAGAACACACAGTGCATTACAGCTTGCTGTGTATGGGGCTGCGTAGCTGCAGACCGGTCAGAGCGCCCATGCTGACCCCTGTCCACTGCCGAAAGCACCTATAATGAGCACGAGAGCTTCAGAACTGGACCATGGAGTAATGGAAGAAGGTGGCCTGGTCTGATGAATCATGTTTTCTTTCACATCATGTGGATGGCCGAGTGCATGTGCGTCGCTTACTTGGGGAAGAGATGGCACCAGAATGCATGATGGGAAGAAGGCAAGCCGGCAGAGGCGGCACCTACACAGTATTAGGCAGGTGGTTTTAATGTTATGGCTGATCGGTGTATGTCTTATGTCATGTCACCTAAATTTCATCATGAGTGGCCAAAATTGAAATGATCTAACATGTCAAATCCACTAACTTGTTGCTTAAAAAGTTAGATATCGTAATAGAAACATGTGTCTGTCATCCTGAAGAAAATCCAGTTACATCAAATGATCTCTTTCAGTGGCTCACATAGGAAGGCTGTCGTCCAAAAGCTCAGTGCTCTTGCTGTGTGACATGCAAGAGAAGTTCAGACCAACGATTTTCCAGTTCTCCAATATCGTGAGTAATGCAGCAAGACTTTTACAGGTAATTTGTCACTCAACCTGTTTTCGTCATGCACGTACAGCTTTTCACTTTTAGACTGCATGGTGAAATACACTATTCTGTAACCCTTATGTTCTGTTTAGCTCAAAAATGTAAGATTCACTAAAAAGTTGAATGATATTTCAAATGATTTTTATCAACATTATGTGCTTGGGCCTATTTCTTTCATGTGCTTATTAGCTAGTAACATAGCTAACACTTTAGCAACTGAATAACATGAACCATAACACGAATTTGTAGCTAACAGCTAGTTTACTCAACAGCAGAGCAAACAGCAAAGCAAACTGCTAACTTTATATGATGTAAAATTTAATTAGTATGTAATTAATGTAGCACTATATGTTTAATCCCCAAGTTGGTTAAAAACTTTTTGTTTTCTGAAGAGGTCCCAGCTGATAGTTTGGTTTGCGGGCCTCAGCTGGACCTTGCTCAGAGGACAGCGTAAGAATCGTATTGCTATATGTAGCTAGCTACTTATGTAGTTACATTAAATAAGCAATATTAACAGATATAATGTATAATTAGCCATTTCCTTGTACACATAAATTTATGGTCATACAGGCGTCTATACACCACTCATTTGGGTTGCTGTTAAAAAACAACAACAACAGATAGCTAACCAGCCAAGTTAACAGATGTATGGCCACATATCCATGGTCACTTTCAGTTCTAGTCACTGTTTAGTTGTTTCCTTTTACATTTATATTACATTATTTCACATTATGTTAATTTCCTCTCCTTTATTGCCCCAAAGAATAGGCCATATCAATGAGGCCCATTGTAAGTGGAATTACTCCATGTTGTAAAATAGCATTTATTAGCTTGTAATAACATGTTCTTCTGTGTGGTTTTTGTGCACGTGTTTGTATGTGGGTTACTGTGTATGATGGCAGCAAGTCTATAAATGATACTGACTGGACTCCATGAGCTGTTATTTCTAAATATTTTACTTTTATTGCTTTCTAGCTGGATGAAGACACCTGTATAACCTTGAAATACAGTTAGGTCCGGAAGTATTTGGACAATGACAGAGTTTTTGTGATTTTGCCTTTATACACCACCACAATGGA
>CM075003.1:22018212-22042175 GCA_037576675.1 Pangasius sanitwongsei
AGTACCTCCATTTTCAGGGGCTCCAAGGTATTTGGACAAAGTGACATAATTGTAAATATAACCATAATTTTAATACTCAGATGAAAATCCTTTGCAGTCAGTGACTGCCTGAAGTCTGGAGCCCATGTTCTCAAAACTCAAATTCTGAGTTTCTCTCCTTCAGTTGCTGCTTGTTTGTGGGCCTTTCTGCCTTCAGTCTTGTCTTCAGTAAGTGCTCTATTGGGTTGAGATCAGGTGACTGACTTGGCCATTTGGACAACTCTGTCATTGTCCAAATACTTCCGGACCTAACTGTACATCCATAAACAAGGCAGTAGCTAATAATAAAAAAATATATCACTCATATTTCTGTTAAGTGCTTGTAATGAAATACACTATATGGCCAAATGTTTTGGCCATCTGTATCTGTTGCCACAAAGTTGTAATCACACAGTTGAAAAGGATGTCTTTATATGCTGTAGAATTCATTTTCCTTCACTGGAACTAAGGGGCCTAAACCTGTTTGAGTGTCCTGCACAGAGCTCTGAAGATTATAATAGTTATTAAGATTGTGGAAAGATTTGTATAAACGTTTTATTAATGGTACATAAATGGTACACTTTCAGAAGACCTAACAGATTGACTCTTCTTAGAAGCAAAATATCCTAGAACCATTACATTCAGAAAACATTGTGATAACCTAAAAATTTCCCCAGAAATCTAATTTGGAAAATCTGAAAAACGTATACATGGCAAAAAAACAAGAAAGAATAGTAAAGGCAGTCAGTAATTTTTGTGGAAAATTAAGTTGATTAAATTCTTGATATTTGTATTTGCTAGATCTTTGTTTAAATACTTGCAAAAAGAAAAGAGAACTATAAGACAAATATTTGGCACAACATGAACCCCATACAATGATCCCAAGCCAGATATTTTTAACTTATGATTTCCTCTGTTGCAGGCTTGTCGGATTCTGGGTATTCCCCCAATCTTGACTGAGCAGTACCCTAAAGGCTTGGGTCCAACCGTGTCTGACTTAGGAGCCGAGGATCTGAAGCCCCACACTAAAACCTGCTTCTCCATGCTAACAGAGAGCGTGGAGAAGGAGCTTAAAAGCCTGGGGAGCCCCAAGCAGGCCATACTGTGTGGCATTGAGGCCCAAGCCTGCATTGCTGTAAACTCTACTATATTTTTCTGTACGATACGTGATAGATGCTTATGGATTCACAGCAGAGGATAAGTTCTTTCTCCCACTCTGTTTGCAGTGTACAACATACGATCTTCTGGATAGAGGCATGGAGGTACATATCGTTGCAGATGCCGTCTCATCTCGGAGGTATCACAGTTCACCTAGACTCTGCATTATTATAGCTTCAGTGTAGCCTTCAGTCCTCTTGCATTAAACATGAATGAGACGAAAATGTGTGTCACACCTGTTTGCCCAGTCAGACAGACCGGCTGTTTGCTCTCTCACGTCTAAAGCAGAGTGGAGCTTTTCTCACCACCACAGAGGCAGTAATGCTGCAACTTGTGCAGGATGCCAAGCACCCCAACTTTAAGGAGGTAACACCTCACTACAAAAAGATACTGTAGTACGGTGTAAGGTGGCCTGTAAGTGCAAAACACATTAACAAACCAAAAACGCAACAGCAAATTCAGAAACACGTCAACATTAACTTCCAAGGGCACCTGCCTTCCTTTGGGCTCATATTAGTGGCATGCAAAGTTGACAGCATATTTAAAATAACATCATATGAAAGCCCTTGATAAAAAATTAAGCATGATTAAAATCATCCGTACATTCATTTAGGTTCATTTTTCATGTTACTGTAAACATCCTCCAGCTCTCCATTTTCCATGATCTCTCAGATTGATGAGTTCTGTAGCCAATCAGCAGCGAGCATGTGACAAAGGACCTAGCCTTTCCATTTTGAGTTAAGAGTGAGGTGTTTCTGATTTTGCTGTTGGGTTTTCACATTTGTTGTTGTGTTTTTAGGTTTGCTTTTGTGTTATCAGTTTTGCTGCTGTGTTTTTAGTTTTCCTGTTGTTTTTAGTTTTGCTGTTGTGTTTTTAGATTTGCTGTTGTGTTTTTTAACTTCTGCTACTGTGTTTTTACTTTTGCTGTTGTGTTTTTACTTTTGCTGTTGTTGTTTTTACTTTTGCTGTTGTTGTTTTTACTTTTGCTGTTGTGTGTTTAGTTTTGCTGTTGTGTTTTTGGCTTTGCTGTTGTGGTTTTTGTTTGTTAATAGGTACAGGCCACTATAGAATTGCGTGCGCTTATGTAGCACCCATTAATGTATAATTTTACTTGAACTAATATAAATTGGATCATATTTGACTTTTCACATCAGATTTAGTGGTGATTGAATATATGCTTTTTATGCATAATTTGAGTTTATGCTATGCTTTTATGGAGCTCAGAGTTGCAGAACTTTATAAACCCTTCCGGAAAAATAGCACACTGCAGCGCAACTGTGCATAAGCAAATAAGTAAGTGGATAAGGTTTTGTGGTTATTGATGTGTCTTTGCTCTTATTGTTTCCTTATCTCTGCTCACAGATCCAGAAGCTTCTAGCTCATCCTTCTCCAGATACAGGTCTCATCAACTTCTTCAGCTCCCTGTAGGAGGAACCACACTACACCATCAACGGCAGTCTCAAAGAAGAAGACAGCAGTATCACTGGCCATTGAATTATCTTTATCATTTCATTAAAAGTGATTTTGTTCAGATTAGAAATACTGATTATTTTCTTGTTTTAAGCTTTCTCATGTGAGTTAGACAAGGTTTTGTGTATGCATTGTTATTAATCCTTAAATAAATGAAAACGGTCTATACAGTTATTAGCAGTCTGGTGATGTTTTCATTTAAAGTGTTCGCTTTAAGAGATCTAGTTGTAGATCTCTTGTAACACGCAAGTACAGGACAGTGGACATTGTTGCTGTATGACTCGGTCCTCACTCGGTCCTCTCCTTGCTTCAGTTGTAGAAGAAGAATTTCCTCAACAGCAGAGAGAGTGGGTGTGGCCATGAGAGGTAGGAGGGGACAGAGGGCACCCAAATAGAGGAGTGGCAAAAAGGAACAGAGGAATACTGAAGGAGGAGTGTGTGACGCTCTAAAGAGAAAGGGAGGGGAGAGAGGGAGAGTGAAAAAGGAAGAACTTTTCCGAAGAGTTTTTTTTTTTTCTTCTCTCCCCCTCCTTTTGGTTTAAACAAACATTACGAAGAGAGAGGTTAAACCTTAAAAACCCTTGCAGGACTGTTTGGATGGGAAATGGAAGACTGATAAACCGAAAGAGGAAGAGAGAAAGAAAAAGAGAAGGGAAAATAAACACTCAGTGAGCTTCTGCAGTCCTATGTAACAGATGACGGCATTAAAAATTGACAGTGTGAAGCCTGGGGCCTGTTGACAGACGAGAGGTAAGTGGTCCCTTTCTTTCTCTCTCTCTCTCTCTCTCTCTCTCTCTCTCTCTCTCTCTCTCTCTCTCTTTCTCTCTTTCTCTCTCTCTCTTACTCTTTCTGTTTCTCTCTCTGTCTCCCGTTCAAACATAAACTAATTACATCTGAGTCTAATAGGAAAGAATGTATAACTATCCATCCGTCTACAGGAACATGCCCTGTGCTGACTGTCTAACTTCTTTTGAGAACCTTTATTAAGTTTTGTTCATCTTTTTTAGCTGAGAACCTAGATAGGAAGTCATTTTAGCTCTTCAGATTTTGCAAATATGATTGCATTCCTTGGATTCCGAATTCCTGTTGTTGTTTAATCCATTGCATTAGTTGGCTCAAATCAGAACCTTACATTATGCCTCATTCTCCCTGCACTGCAGCAACTTCCTTGGCCATGACGTCAGAACTGGACTCCAGTTTGACCAGCATCGACTGGCTCCCAAAGCTGGGAATGAACAGTCTGCGCTCAGGGAAAGAACGAGGAGAGCGAAAGCGGGAGCGAGGAAGAGAACAAGATACGCCCCCGTCCATCCCATCTTCCTCCCCTCCACCAAACTCCAAAGGAAAGCCACCACATAGTTATGCCACACTCATCGCAATGGCAATAAGCCATTCTCCGGAGAGAAAGCTGAGTCTGAACGACATCTACACATGGATCAGCGATACATTCCCATTCTACAGCAGAGCAGGAAGAGGCTGGAAGGTAGAGCAAAGAGCTTATACACTTTAAATAATGTTCTATTGCTTCTTAAAGTGTGCTGCATAGCATATATTTAGTGAAATTTGCAATCACATTTGGATTCAAAGCAAGGTTTCTGCTTTTTTTCATGCAGAATTCAATTCGACATAATCTATCCCTGAATAAATGCTTCCGGAAAGTTCCAAGGCCACAGAGCGACCCTGGGAAGGTATTCAGCATAAGAATCATATATGTTTTGGTGACTTCTAACATTTAATAGCCACAGTATCCAGTAACACAGTAACAGTCTCAAGACGGGGCTTTATTAACAGTATCCAACAGTTTCGTTTCAATTCAATTTAAATTTATTTGTCTAGCTCTTTTAACAATGGACAATGTCACAAAGCAGCTTTACAGAAATATATAAATTCAGGATATAAATTTAAAATTTGTCTCTAATGAGCAAGCCAGAGGCGATGATGGCAAGGAAAAGCTCCCTGAGACAATATGAGGAAGAAGGTGGGAGGGCTTTTTACCACATACCACCAAACCTGTGGCGCGCTCTCCTCCCTCCAACTGTTTGAAGTGCAGGAATCAAGTACTATTATTCAGTCCACACTGAAAACATTTATTTATTCTGGTTTTCAGCCACGTGCCTTTATTTCTCTGATGTACGTGCATATTTTTAAACTATTTTATAGCTTTTATTTCATGTCTAACTTAATTACATTTAATCTTACTATAGCTTGTGATTTTGTTTTTTATTGTAACAGAAATAAATTTGATCAGAAATTAAATGTGCTGTCATAAGCCATGCAAAGTCTATTATCTTAGGTGTCTAAAACCACTGGTTTTGGACACTCTAGTAGACAATTCTTTGCCACTCTAATTGTTTATATCTTTCTGTAATTCATTTTGATCATTTTAGACCGTTGAATATGAGACCCAGTTTATAGCAAAGCTAAACGTTTCCTTGTCTCTGTGTTCAGGGTTCTTATTGGACCATGGATGGACCACCTGACCAACATCAGGCTAGAGGTGTAAAAAGACCTTGTCCTACAAGTGAAGAGGAGACGGTAGAGTCTTCAGACTTTATTCATTTACTATTTGTTATTGTAGAAAACATACATATGTGATGTCTTAAGCAATGCATTTCTACTTCAGGAGGACCCTGAAAAAACTCCATCCACAGTGCACGAAACACATACCAGTCAAGCTGAGTCTCTCCCTCTTCCACCAGACATCAAAACTACTCTGTCTCCACCCCCCTGCAAGGTACAAATCGCCTGTGCTTGCACTTTCTGGGCTGTGCGCTATACTAATTAGGGAATCTGTGACATGATAAAGGTTAAAAAGGTTCAAGGAGAATGCATGCAGGACCATGATGATGTATGTGTGAGACATTAAGAGAAAATCAAAAACCAAAATAAGCTGAATAAGTGGACATAAATCAAAAGTTATTGAATTAGCCAAACCCTGCATCTGCAGAACTCTCGTATCCAAAACCAGATCATATTTAACTAGCTCTATCCTGGATAGGCTGAAGGAGGATCATGTACATTCATGGCATACTTTAAACGCCCTCCTCAGTCAAACACTGAACATGTGATCAGTTATTGATTGCAGCGAAGACAGACTATGTGACACCTTTCTCTGAATTTTTTTCTCAGATCATCAGAAAGATATGTTTTGGAGCTTGTGCAGGTTCCTTTAAAAGGTGATTTTAATATAGGAGCCTCTGAAAATTACAAACTGTCCCTTTTAGCAATCGGAAAAACAAGAGGAGAATGAAAATTGCCTTGAGCAGCTAGCCTAATGCATTAACCTGTAAGGGGGCCCTTAATGTCCAGGATCCATAAAAAGCAATTGGAGGTGATAATAATAGTCTAATAACTGTTTTATTGTTGAATTCAACAAATGATGCATGCATGTGATTAGGAAATTTGATAAGGGCCTGTTACTTTTAGTGTCTATACTTGTTAAATACTGAAGGATCTATGTTCAGGTTTAACACTACTTAACCTCCCATCTTTCTAGTTAATTTCGAAAAGTCAAGCTAACAGGTTTGGATTGAATGAAAACATTTATCATGCCATTTTATCATGCTTTTAATTCTCTTATTTGGGTTGTAAAATGAATAAAATAATGCTGATATTCTAATGTGAATAAGGATAAGTGGACCCAGCACTCATCTGTTACACTTACAGCTTATGTTAAATTAACTCATAACTTAATCTGTAAAAAAATCTGGTCCTCATGGTAAACATTGTCTCTGATTAAGATGCTGTCTCTTCCAATGTCCTCAGTGCAAAAACCAACAAAAATTTTTTTGTTAGCTTTAAAGGGGCAATACTATTAATTGATTAAATAATAATGTCATATTTATGTATTTAATATGGCCTCAAATGGCATACCAGCCCAAAACATAAAATTCACATGATGTTATGGTTGAATCAAACTATCAGACTGGCACTTTACTTAATGCTGCTCCTTACTTGATATCAAAGGTCAGAATCACATGTAGCTGAGACACACCTCTAATTTCATCAGACTTCACCCCTGCATGCACTTCCGCACTATCTGAGTGGAGCACAAGTATTAAGTCTGAGATTTAAATACAGCATACAAGCTTAACTCAATTCTGAATACGGTGCTTAATATTTAAAAAAAGAAAAATCTGGGTTTTTGTAAATCTCTAATGACATGATCTGGAAAAATCCTGCTTTTCTGGAACAGACCCCAGTGTTACTCAGAGTTTTCTTTAATTTATGGTGAATTTTCCCCTCTGTTCTCCAATCCTAGTAGCCTCTTGAAAAGAAATAAATAGACTTAGAGAAACAAAAAAGAAATAGGTGCACAGGATCAGCCAGTCACCCTCTCTTGCGGGTTCCATCTCTTACTAGATTACAACCCTGTCTGCTATATTATAGTCATTTTCAAAGTGAAGGAGGTCAAAAAGAAGTGACATTTTCACATCTGCAACAGAGCGAGCTGGTACATTTCAAAACCAAACTAGGTTCTGCCAGGCTTAATATAACATTTGGCTAAACCAACTTGGTTATTTGTCGAACACACCTTTCTGGGTTGATCTGTCAGTGTACAACACGAAGCTCCCCAGACACCCAAACCTTTTTATGATTCTTTACTCTCTCAAGTGTACTGTGATCTGGACTAAAACAAAAGATAGATAAAGAAAAGACTAGATTAAGATTAAGACTAGATTAAGAATAGACTGGATTAAGAACTGACCATGTAACAGAATTTTTATTCTGGGCTCCAAATGAACTTCATTCTAATACTGATGTTTTCCATCAGCGGCCAGCTGCCCCGTTAACTACAGCCCCTGCAGCCTCCGTCCCTTCAGCTGAAGCGCCGCTGCGTTTCTCCTTCGCTGATCTCAACCTGCCAGACCTCTACACTTCATTTCAGTCTCTCTGTCGCTCTGTGAGAGAGAGAGTCAGTTCACAGTGTGAGTAAAGCATTAAAAACTAGATCAGTCCTTTTCCTCCTTTGGTTCTGTTAGACAGTCACACTGCCTTTATTCCAAATTTCTCTGATTTTTGCACAATATTTTCTCGTTGATGTGGCATGGCAGTGCAGCGCTGCCATCAAATAGTACCTGGCTTGTTCCTGAGCTCAGGTAACGGTTGTTTATGCAGCATTTTGCATGGTTTTCCTTGTGTCTGCCTGGGGTTCATCTGGGTTCTCCGGTTTCTTCCACCTCCCTAAATTGCCCCTATGGTGAATCAGTGTGTGAATATGTGTGTGTATGGTGCCCTGCAATCCCATTGAGGGTGTACTCATCTTGCACCCAGGGTTCCTGGGTTAGGCTCCGGGTCCACCACGACCCTGACCAGGACAAATCACTTACTGAAGATGAATGAATGAATGAATGAATGAATGAATGAATCTTCCTGAAAATAATAACTGGTTTTTCATTGTTAAGTTACTGCCTTTGGTAAAATCTGTGTGGCATGTCCTATGAATCCTGTATCCATAATACATTATAAACAGCATACTGTACATAATATCTTACAATGCCTAGCATAAGCCTATATAATTGCTCATAAGCATTATAAGTATAACCCTTGCATTTTTGACTTCATAATGTCAGGTTATATAACACATTAAAATTAGTTTGTTTGCCATGAACACACCATTCACTGTAGCACAGACTCCACTATTTTATTTGCACACACAAGTTATAATGCATTATAGCATTTGCAGTGTTTATAAAAGTCTTTTAACGCATGCTCACTTTTTAAAATGTGTTTAAAAGATGGTGTTTTATGAACAGATTATAATGCACTACACACTCATGCTTTGTAGAATGTTGTGCATGTACAATAACTATAACTACTTATGAGCATTTATATAGGTTTATGGCACATATTATGTAAGATGTATAACACATTAAAATACATTTATAATGCATCATAAACACAAGGCTCAGAGAAAGTCTTACCAAATACAGTGCCTTGCAGAAGTATTTAACCCCCTTAAAAGGAATCAGATTTGCCTGGATTACAAATGACACACAGATTGATCCAGCCAGTATTTTTATTGCAAACCAGTATGCTTTTAAAGTAAATTTTCAAAGTCAAAATTCATTATTTGTCAGCAATTTGTCTTAGTATAATTTAATTAAAAGAAAAAAACTGAAAAATGCTGCTTGCATTAAGCATTTAACCCCTTCAGACTATTACTTGGTGCAACTAGTACTTTTTGCTGCAATAACAAGTTCCTACCAGCAATAACAAGTTCCTCCATTCTTAGTGGGATTCATATCTCGACTTTGACTTGTAGAACATTTACCTTGCTTTGACCACTCTTGCATTGCATTGGCCTTGTTTTTCAGACAATTGTCCTGTTCACAGGTGAAGTATCTACCAAGCTTTAGTTTTTTTAGCAGACTGAAGCAGGTTCTCTTGTAATATCCCAGGGTATTATCCATTAGTTCGCCCTTTAAGTTTGACAAGAAGCCCAGGTTCTGAGGGTTGCTGCCACACATAGTGCTTTGCCCAAATTGCACAAACTTGCCCAAATACAGCATTTTGATCTTGGTCTCATCACACCAAAAAAAAAAAAAAAAAAAAAAACATATCTTCACTGGTCATTCTCATGTTTTTATGTGGCTCTTTTTGAGCAATGGTTTCTTCCTAGCCACCCTCTCATAGAGTCCTCAAGTATGCAGAGCTCTTGAAATGGTTGTGTGGTGCATCTTCACTCCACTCTCAGCCACTGTACTCTGTAACTCCTTCAGAATGACTGTTGGCCTCACTCTGGGCCTCCCTCACTAGTCTTTGTCTTGATTTCATGCTGAGTTTTCAAGGAAGGCCTTGTCTAGGTAGTGCTTATGTGGTGAGATGGAGCTGAATAAAAATCCTGACAGGAAGAGTATGTGGGTGTATCATTTGCTATTCTGACCAATCTAATCAATTCCAGGGGGGGTGAATATTTTTTGCAAAACCACTATACACAGGAGATTTTCTTTCGTGAAGCAGATTAAGGATTCTTGGTAGAACAGTAGATAGTGAGAATGACTTTTGGGTCTCTCTTGCAGCGGATGCCGCCAGTCTACTTGGAATACCGAGTGACATTGCACCGCTCCACACACCAACGCTGCCACCTCTGTCACCTCACCCCTGCCCCAGCACCAATCCACCCACGCACGTGATCACTAGTGTGAACACTGGTACCAACCTCACCCCTAACATTAACCCGAATTTTACGTCTAATCAAAACCCACAGGCTAATCCTGAACCTGACAGACTGATACACAACAACAGTAAGTGCAACAAAATTGTGTTTGTGTGTTTATTCCTAGCAGTTTCTCAATAAAACATGTTCATAGCCTCTCTTGTTTTCTCAGTTGTTCCTGCAGACTGGTTCAGTAATGCTGAGTCTTTAAGAGAGAGCTTCAGAATTGCTAACAGTTTGGACTGGTCTAATATAGATCTCACCAATCACCCTGGTCAGTTTGCTCGTAGCATTATAAGATAATATAAGAAAAAAAGCACTGCATATTATTTTGCATTGTATTTATACACTGTTAAACACGATTGTTTTTGTATTTCAGACCTCGTAGAGAGCATGCGTCAGGCAGAACTCTGTGATTGGGCGCTGGATCCAGCTCTCTTCACCTCACTCTGTGATTCGCTCAGCCGCTTCTTCACTCACAGGGGTATCATTGGCTCAGGCAGCCCATCCTCTCTGAGCCCATCAGCTTCACCTCTTACCAACATGCAATCGGCCGCTCATCCATCTCTGTCACATTTAACACAGCCCTCTCCACTTAGCTTACCTCCTCAGCTCCCGCACTGTAGCAGTGGTCTGTCTGTTCAGAGCCACAGGAAAGCTCTGACTCCTCAGAGCCATACTCAGAATTCACTGAGGAACCTTGAAACCCAGCCAGCTGCTAGCCAGCCTCCGCCTTCCAATGGTATGTCTATAAACTGAGCTAGAGTTTTGGTCACTTTCAGTTGATATGGTAAGAATACCTGTACATCTGCTCATTCACAGTAAGCAAAAGCTCATCGAAACTTGACAGCTGAAGATTGGAAGACCAGGCGATGTTTTTCCCATCTTCAGCTGCCCATTCAGATTCCTGTTCTTGGCTGACAGTATTGGAACGTGATGTAGTCTTCTGCTGTTGTAGCCCATCCACATCACTTTTCAGCATGTTGTGTGTTTTGAGAGGTGGTTTCTGCTCACCACGGATGAAAAGAGTGGTTATTCAAAGTACTGTAGCCTTCCCGTCTAGTGATCCAAAGTTGAGATGCTTTTCTGCTCACTGCAGTTGTAATGAATGGTTATTTGACTTACTGTAGCATTCCTGTTTGCTCAAACCAGTCTGGCCATTCTCTGACCTCTCTCATCAACAAGGCATTTCTGACCCACAGAACTGCTGCTCACTGGAGGTTTTTGTTTTTCCTCACCATTCTGTATAAACTCTAATGTGTTATGTGTGAAAATCCCAGGAGATCAGCAGTTTCTGAAATATTCAGACCAGCCCAACTGGCACTAACAACCATGCCACATTTAAAGACACTGAGACACTTATCCCCACCCCAATTCTGATGTTTGATATGAACATTAACTGAAGCTCTTGACCTACACCTGTATGACTTTATGCATTGCACAGCTGCCACACGATTGGTGGATTAGATAATTACATAAATGAGAAGGTGTACAGGTCTTCCTAATAACATGTATTTCTCTGAAATACAGAATACCAGAAGTTGTGAATATTTTTTTTTACAGTGTTGAGCAGGATACCCCTATAAATGTCCCCAACTTTATTAGACAATACAGCAAGAGTTTAGTGGTGTCACTAAAAATTGATTGAATGGCTTCTCTGCTTCTTCTTCTTAATAATAAAGTAAATGTGCTATTTTTTAGATATTTATTTTTGCTCATTTTCATAGGTGCCAATAATTCTGTAGTTGTTATAGTAGTTTTTTGAGGTCTATTTGCAAAATAAAATTCAATAAGGTGAAGACTGCTAAAAAATAATGAATGAATCAGTATATAATCATCATGGTAATGTCTGTAGCATCTATCTTAACATATTTTAACTGGCTTTTACACTTTGGATCTTGCAGAGGCTTTGAATTATCAAGAGAGAAGAATAATCTTTTCCCCTGTGTTTCAAGCTGAGTCTAACATTACACTCTTCTGTCATTTGTAGCTATTCAAGCGCAACCTCCGACACCTCGAAATCGACCCCCAATGAAGCATCTCCACAGCAACAGTGAAGAGATTCAGGATGACTTCGATTGGGATTCACTGATTGCGTGAATACTTCGTGAATCTTGTGGACTTGTGGAACAGTTTGAAATACTGCAAAGATTTATTTATCAAGATGGGAGCATTTGTTTGAAATCTGAAAACATAAAATTCAAGTATATGCTTGTTATATGTAGTGATCTATATGTTAGCCATTCAACAAATCCTTACGTTTTACATTCTGTTGAAATACTAATTACAAGTGGCCAACAATAGAAAAAATGTTGGTAGTTGACAGACATATAACTGATGTTCCAGTGAGTTGATCACCTTTCTAGATCATACTCAGTGTCCATTTAGCGCCACAGTTATTGTTGCATCTAGTGGTCAAAAATGCAACTACAACAAGTGCTAATAGGGGCCCACTGGACCAGGACTTACACTAGCCATGCTCAGGGGAGGAGCAGCAGACAGGACAGTTAATAACAGAGTTACCAGGGACATGGCTTGTACACCAAATTGGGCTAGTTTAAAATCCTCTGTGGCTGCACGGGTCTTGTTTTGTAGTAAGTTTTGACCTTGTTAGCAAGAAAAAAAAGAAGAAAAATATCTCCCTGCTGTTAGACTGTAAGCTGGACTGTGTGGTCTCGACTCTCAGCTGCCTATTATGGTGTTATTCTATAGCATAAGTCAAGTGGTATAGTCTCTCAGCTTAATTTTGTTTGAGGCTACGTCATTATCAATGTCCTGCTCCACCAAATTCTATTGGTTATATGCTGCTACTTTCTAGCAGTAGTAGAGGTAGTGTGTTTTACCCACAAGCAGGAGACAAATTAATGTCAGACTGCTAAATTGGATGCATTTAGATACCTTAGATTGAAGCAATTATTATCCATAAATTATTCCACTGATAACTATTTAGAAATATTTGGAGGTCTGTGTAAGAGATGAAATGCTGTCTACAATGCTCTGAATCTGCTCTGCCCGTCCACCAAATAGTACACATTATCTAAAAATGCATTGAGAATAAGTCAAGAAGCTAATGAGCATATAAAACAGAAAGCATGTGTGTCTGAGGTCAGATTATTCTGTACAAGGGAGAGCCTGTTGCTCTTTCCCCCTGACTGCAAGCAAAATAATGGAAATAAAACATCCTAAGTTACTATTCACCAGCTAACATTTTTGCTTGATACAGACGTAGGCTTTCCAGATTAATTATTATTTTGACTAGTTATACAATTTTTATTGCACTTGAAAGCTCTTTGTATGTTGTTTTTTTTTTTTTAAAAAAGCATAGCTCACTAAATGTAACTCTTATGTCTAGTGGGTGTCTGGGGCTCCTTCAGTGTATTTTGACTGAACATTGTGTGTGAAAACAGTTCAACGTTTTCAACTGTCTTCAACTATTGTAGCACTTCTTTTGCAAATAGTAACTTCCTGGATTTTACTTAAATAAATCAGGCACCACAATATTCTATACCTTGCATCAAAATAAAAAGCACAGCTCAAAAATGATTTGAAATGTGTAAGAACGTCTGGTCCTGATGTAATGGAACACCCAAAACAGAAACAGATGGGGGGGAAAACAAACAAAAGAAAACAAAACAAAAAAAAACAAATACCTTTTTTTTTTTTTTTTTTTACATTTATTTTTTTCCTCCTCCATTTTTTGAAATGTGAATATTCACAGTCAACACCATAATCTTTTAGCTTACCCAGTATAAGAGATATCTTCATATATAAAATAATTCATCAAAAGTAAATTAAGAATAACAGCATGGATTGTTATTCAGCCCCAAATTTTATCATTTCGATTTTCGCAAATGTTTCATCCAGGTCACAATTTTAGAAGCATTTAAAGTCCACCCACCCGTTTTGTTTCAGAAACATACGGGAAAGAGTAGGCGGGTGGTGCAAAGTGAGAATAAAATCTTGTGTCCCATGTGACAGTTCTGACTAATGCTTCAAGTCACAACAAAAATTGTGAAAGAAAATGAATAAAAAGACATCGACACTAAATACAGATGCCTTCATGGACAAGCAGTGAAGTGTTGCACTGTAATGCAGACACAAATCCCCCACAGATGAGGTTTTATGTAATAAACACAGCATTAGGGTACATGGACAGATACACACACACGCGCGCACACACACACAGGCACGCACACACACACGCACACACTCTTTCTGTCTCAACCCAGATGTGTAGAAGTATCACTTCATCAGTCTGCAATGAAATGTCACAGGGTAAAGAATGTTAAACCAGGCATCGCATTCAGTGGCTGTATTTCAATGTTATTTTCCTCGGTTATTTGATCCCAGGAGAAAAGCGATAATAAATTAGGAAAAAAAAAAAAAAAATTACTCATTGAATTAAATTAAAAAGTAATACACCCGGTTTGCACAGAGATGTGGCTGAAATGCAAAGACGATCTGATCTCAGTCCAAGCAGTGGGAGTTCAAGCGCTCCTTCATGCACACTCCAAGTGTCACTACTACTTCCTCTCTAGAGTACGGAGGTATGGGTGATTCAATTATATCAGTTTATTAGTGGCTAATTTCTCTCCCCCTTTCTTCTGTCATTCAGTTCTTCAATTTCTGTGAAATAAAATAATTATTTTTACACAACCCGCTGACTGAATGACCCTTCTCAATGTGCATGTCAAAGACCCCAAAACAAACAAGAAAAAAATAACTAAAAACAGACCTTTACCTCTCCCACTACCTCTTATTTCTTATAAAGCAAAATGAAACGGAATAAAGTGAGATCTGAAATGCTTTAAATATAATGATGTACACGTGTTGCACACTGTGTTGATGGGGCAGTTTTTCAAGTGGAAAGGTCAGAAGGGGAGCCGTGAAATTTCTCAGAGAAGAAACGGATTGGTGCTTGCACCTGTAGCCCCACCCCCTGTCACAGCTCCTCCGGCACCCATAACCCCGCCTACTCCCGACGGGCCACCCAAAACCAGTGCTGGCTGAGTGACTCCCCCCGAGCCCATCAGCATGGAGTTCCCCGCAGGACCCATGGGAGAAATTCCACTGAAAGGCATTCCCATCGGACTGGACTGTACCATTCCCATGCTCATGCTGGGGGCCGCCATAGGGACCCCCATCCCTGGCATGCTCATCCCTGGCTGAACCATTCCCATTGGAGGCATCTGGCTCAGCATAGGGTTAGGAGGGACAGGACTGGTACGTAGTTGGCTTAGACCAAGCGAGGAAGGCTGAGGGGAAATGGAGGCCATTGGGGCCACACCAAACGGGTTCGAAGATGAAGCTGGTGTTGGTGACACACCACGGCTGGAAATGGTGCTGCCTGGAGTGACTGCCACACCTGGTGCAGGTGAGGGGCCTAAGAGAAAATGAAAAGAAAAGGATGGGCAAAGAGGAGGTGAGTGAATATCATAGGTACAGCTACAAAACTACTTTTAGTCCTCTCTTATTTAAAAACATACATCAGTAGTTTTTGTGACTGTTTGAAGCTGGACTAAATAATCAAGAGTGCAAAACCACTGATTCCACAAACAAGTGTTCCCATTCTGAGTGCCTACTCTGTGACTGAAGAAAAGGGTTGTGAGATGAAGTCATGGTGGGAGGGGTCTGTCTGGGTTTGGGTTTTGATGATACGAGGGAGTCCAGATCCACCAGTGCTGCGTTGGGCCCCAGGAACGACTCCGGCGTTTTCCGAACCGGCAGAGAGGAGCCGAGTGATGAGAGGTCAAATGGCACTGGCGAGCCTGTGCTTCCTCCACCTCCTGCATCACTGCCTGTTACTGTGGAGCCTCTCCTGTCTGGATCTCCTGAAGTAAGAAATGAGAGAGGATGGGCCCGAGTGATAAACAGGAAGAGAGGATTTTTAATAATTGATCAGTGCTGGCTCCCACATGCTGAGCAGGTAATAAGGCATGAACATGAGGTACTGAAGTGTGGAGGGGGTGGGAAGGGGGTTATAAAGGGGCAGAAAGCATGAACACATGATAAGGAGGTTTTTATTTTAAAATGAATTCATGCCAGGTTTTTGACCAATGTTTATACAGCTAATTTTATAACCTGTGTTAAAACACTGCACCTGTTTCCTCTGCGTGATAAATGCCAATGGCAGTTTCAGTGTCTTTTTCGTGGGAGAATATGGGTGGCACAGAAACATTTCAGCATCACCTTCTTGTGATGTGGGCAGAATTTTGAGTTTTGCTTGAAACAAGAAACATGCCGAAACACTTTGGATAGAGTAAAGTATAGGCTTTTTAAATTGGTAAGCCAACTTGCACACAAATTGTTGCCAGCTAACAGGAAGGAGTAGCTAGAGCAAACAGCAGGATCAAGCAACCATCAACATAAAAAACTAAGAAAATCTAATGATCAGTTTATAAAAACTGGCTATACAGTTATCTGAGCTTTGCTCTGTATTTTATTTCTGAAAATTGGGAAATCCTGCACACACTCGACGGCAATTATTATAAACAACAGGGTTAATAAGATGGATGGGTTATGAATGAGTCATATCCTCTGACAAAATGATGCCTGATTGGTCCATTTTTCTCTCTTTTCTTTTATTATATGTTCTAAGAACAGTTTGCAACAGTCACTTCTCGAGTCCTGGAAGCGAGTGCTAACTGTGTTGTAATATGTACCTGTGCCATTTGTGTGTTTAGTGGGACCACTCCAGGGGTCAGAGGTCAGAGCATCACTTGCAGGGGCAACCCCTTCCCCAGCCCAGGGATCGGATGACCCTGAGAGTGAGGTTGGGGCTGCAGGCACTGACGAAGCCCAGGGATCTGTACTAGGAGGGGTCACGGCTGGGGAGGACAGATGAAAGCATCAGCATTTGAGAACCACACGCATGCAGATTGGGTCACACGAGATGTTGAAACTTTGATACATTTTGATAGTTTTATTCTATTCTAGTAGAAAGGATAAAGTTTTTAATACTGTGTTAATGCTGTGATATCAAATATCATTTTTGGCACTGCAGTTAAACGTTTCTCTGTCAGTCACCGTGTGTTTGACAGACATACTACTGAGAAAAAAATGTCATAGAACAACAAAAGCTTTGCTGACTGTGAACTCAGTATTTCAGCCTGTAGCAGCACACTGGTGTCTGGTTAAAAAATTCTAACTTTGTTAAGCTTTCAGCTACCACAGTATTTGTGGGCAGGATGCATAAAAATCTCCCAAAAAAAAACGAATGCCCCAATATTGGGCTAGAACTATACCTGCTATAAAATTTCTGTACATGACATTAATGACATTAATCCTCAAACCCAATGACATTAATCCTTAAACAATCTCAATCTTTAACTTATTGGCTTTATTTAACTTATGAAGATGTCTGTAAAAAGAAGAAATTGTAATTTAGCGCTAACAATCTGAATTTTGGTTGTTCGCTGACAGTCTATGTGGTTTTTTTCCTATCTTTTTGGCATCAACAATCACAATGCTACACCAGGTATTGGTATCAAAGTCAAAATGATGGTAAACATGGTAAACACAGTAAATGCACAGTAAAAGCACAGTAAATGCACAGTAAATGCAGGGTAAACACACAAGGGTGAAATGGTGGACAACACTTCACTCTGAAGCTGAAATACATTGAGCTCCAGAAGTATTCTTTTATTCCAGCAAGTGACTCTCTGTTCAAAAAAAAAAAAAAGTATGCTATAAAAAGCCTATAATTTTTTTTTTTTAATAGCCAGTTCTCCCCATCATATAACCAACTGTGAATGGTGAAGGCCAAGCTTTTTGAACTGCTGCTCATGCTGCATCAGAGGGAAATGTAACATTATCGGAGCAAAATGCTCACCGGGCACCTTGTGCATACATGAGCTCACACACACACACACACCCACGATTGCCTAGTGTCAATGTGATTGACAGGGAAGAGAGTGTGTGCCATCCCTCCCACCCAAAGAGTGCCTATAATTTTAAATGAAATTAAAACATTTTGCACATTTGTCCCACTCCATGAAATGCTCTCCCTACTAGAGCAGTGACATTTACCATATATTTAAAATAATTTGGCATAAAATCCTCATAATGTGAGAAGTCATGTCTTTCTGTTTGTCTAATGATTCTAATTCCACTATAAAACATAATAAAGGGAAAGTCTTGCAGTTTGGTCATGTGAACAATATAACAGATTGTTGTCCCTTGCAGGGAGTGAGCACTAGGGAGTGATGTCAGATATTCCTGCAGCAACTTTAATGTTGCTGTAGGTCTCTTGGCAGCCTCCCTGGTAAGTACAGTTCTTGTCCTTTCATCAGTTTTGAAGGGACGTCCGGTACTTGGTGATGTCACTGTGTCTCCTGATCCATACATTACAACAAGATGATAATGTGCATGCTTTGAAAGCTCTCAGTGAACCACTGCTTCAGCAGTCAGATGAAACCAAGATGATGTAAAGAAAATCCTACAGAAAAAGCTGACCATCATTTGGGGGTTAATCAGAATAATTTCATTGATGACAGCTGTATGACAACTGCTTCTGAACATGAGTTTGAATGTGATTGGTTCATTATGAGCACAGACACACCCCCAATTATAAAAGGGCGTGCACACTTGTGCAATCAGGTTATTGTACATTTTTCTTCTTTTTTCCCCCTAAAACATTTCTATTGTTTTTCACTTTAATTTTGTTAAATTTGATCATTTTTAAGGTGGAAAAGATCTGACATGAGTTATCTTGGTTTCATGTTTTTATATCACATAACCTTGCAGTTTTAACAGGGGTGTGTAGACTTTTTATATCCAGTATACTGTATACAAAGAATGAAAAGAATCAGAAACATTAAAAAGCCTTTAATCTGCTTAAATAATTTAAATTACTGCCATAAAAATGTTATTTGAAATGAGTGGGACACTATGGAAGACACTACTCTAGCCTACTACTGAAGTTTTCTGTGCCATGACTCCGGCCACACACCAGGACATCTGTGTGGCTGTTAGCTTGCATGTTACCTCAGTAAGAACAGTAACCAAATTCAGCACACATCGTGTCGCTCCACCCTGTGAAGAAGCGCTGTTACATGCTCTTCACTCACCTGTAGCTGCCCAGGGGTCAGAATTCACTGCGGAAGTTTCCCCCCATGGGTCTGGAGGAGGGGGGGCTACTGAAGGTGGCCCGCCCCCCCATGGGTCAGTAGTAGGGGGAGAGGCAGGGGACGCTGCCCCCCAGGGGTCACTATGGCCCCAAGGTCCTGCTGAAGGGGCAGGAGTGACAGACGGAGGAGGAGATGGGCCAGTGGATCCTGGAGCTGCTGGAGCTCCCCATGGGTCTACAGCACTCAGCTCCATCAGGGAGGACTGAGAAAAGAGAGGGGAAAGAGAATAGCACGAGACTTAAACATAGTTCTGGAGTGGGGCTGTGTGATATGGCGATACATATCGTCAGACGATAGATGTCTTCTGATAGATATTCTCCTATATCGTCTACATCGCCAATGTCGCAAAAGCATCTCTAGGAGCTACTAGTGGTGTGCTGTTCCAAAAACAAACATGGAGGTGCGTGACGGAACGAGACACCCCGCAACACACTGACACAGAACAGGCATCATCCTAACTAAAAGATATGGAACTAGTACCTAAAAAGGGAGGTACTGACATTCTGACATGGTTTGGGTATAACAAATCAGACACTGACCAGAAAACAGCCATTTGTAAGGTATGCCACAGACCAGTCATGAACGCATGCGTTAATTTTGTATATATAATAATTTTTTTTTTTTTTAAATCAATTTCATCAAGTGTGATGCATTATTTCAAGACAGAAATTATCCATATCGTGATAGAAGATTTTGTCCATATCGCTCGGCCCTATTCTGGAGTTACTTATAATCTGAATAACTATAATAACTAGATGGTTAACGCTAACTAGCTCCCTAACACTATGCTAATGATGGTATTGATGGTAAATTTAGCTAATAAAAACAAACAGTAAACATAATAATGGACAGTAGTATATCAACGCTGTTGAAATCTCAGATCTGACTGGTCAGAAGGTGTGGATTAATTTTCTATAAAAGCACGACTCCGACAATAGTGCTACCTGCAAGACAAATCATGGATTTGTTTAACATTGACAGAAGGAGTCTCCAGTTTCAGCAGTAACAGTCAGAGGTAAAGCTGTTCCTTTTGTTTTCCACTAGGGCAAAGTCTAATTACAATGGAAGTTGTAGAAGGCACATCAAAGCATAACTGCACATCAGATTTCCAAGACAAACTGTAATGTTTAGCGATTTCATGTACAGCGACATTAAACACACGGACAAGCTCTGTTTCTCTTTAAAACTTGCTCCCGTCTGCGTGATAGCTGTCATGAGCTGTGTCTCAAAGCAAAAACTGTGACCATACATTCAAAATTATTTACTAATCTAGAAAGTCCAAAAGACAGGAACACAAAACAGAGCTTTTGGTAGGTTTAAAGTCTACATGAGGGGTTTTCAAAACTCAAACACTAACTGTAATAGGAAACCGCTTAGTGTTAATACTTAATAACAGTCTAGAACTGTACACACGCCTCTGATTTGAGACACATCAGTTTGTTTACTCAGGTGCAGACACGGTATCCCACGGTGCTATGTCCCCCTCACAATTTATGTTGGGATAGCGCCACGCAGATGTGTCATGTTAATTTCTAAGGATGTGAACAAGTGACACTGCAAACGACTGCGGGATACATGCGGCAGCCATCTTGCATACATGTACATGTATATGCAAGTATAATGAGCTTTTAGAGCATACTTCGCATCATGTTTTATTCCTATATCTATAAACTACAAATCTATAAACACTATACAAAAATGAGGAGATAAAACCTGGGCAAGAGTAAATTCTCTCAACACAGGATTTATGACTAGGCTGAACAGAGTGATGTGTTTATTCCTCTTTATTGCTACTGGTCTTTTTATGGCTCAAAGCTGAGCCTGTGGTTGCTTCCACATTTGAGGGTGTCGTCAGTTGAAAGGGCGTTGCCCACTGACAAATAATAGAGGGACAGAATCCCCCTTATTTCATCACAAACGGATTTATTTCATTACAACCTGAGAGTATGAGCTATGATTTGGGCTGTTAAAATAATGTTTATTAATTATAAACATAATTATAAATCATAATCATAATTCTTTGTTAACCTATCACTAATGTGAATGTGTTTACATTCCAAAAAAGCTATAGGTTGCCATATCCTTTAAGAATGACGACTACACATCCCCACACGCACACACACACACACACACACACACACACGCACGCATGTACACACCTCCTCAGGTTTGGCTTTCTCCCTCTTGCTCTCCTCGATGGCCATCTGCAGCCTTAGATCATCTCCCCTGCGCAGGCGCTCCTCCTGCCAATCACATGCCATCAGTACATCAGTACAGCAAACAGAGCACCAGGAGGCTAATGGGAAACACGGGATTTAAGGCAACTTTTATATCTGATTGGGAAATAATTATAGTAGTGGACGGGTTATTGGCATGCTTTCATTTCTGACACAAATTAGGTACAATTACACATGATTTATAACAACCAACTTACATTCATCAACTGCAAAACCATCATAAACAAGAGAATTCAGGCATATAGGCTTATTTGGTCATTATACATCTGTAACCTTTTCTTGTTAACAGTGTAAACTGATTGTTCAGTGAAATTAGGCTGAAGTATATCGAGGCTCCATTTTAAATTGATCTTTGATTTGCGATTGAATTTTGGAATGTGCACAAGAAAGCGATAAGGGAGCAGCTTTCACCCCCGGGATCTGGGTGACCCTTGATCCCTGACCTCATGGTGAGCCTCCTTGCTGAGCGTGAGTGCGTAGCGGAGTTCTGCATCCTCCAGAGGGTCAGCTCTAGTCTGGGGGAGAGGGGTAGGGGGGCAAGGACAGGAGGGAGTGAGTGAGCGAGCGAGTGAGTGAGTGGGGGCTTATACAGGTTGAAGGGCCTGAGCTCATTAGCCATGATCCCTAAACTACTACAGAAGGAGTGAAAGTAGGAAGTGAGTAAGAAAGCAAGTGCAGAAGTGAAAGTGGTTGGGGAGGGGATTTGAAACTAGTTAGTATTAGGTAGAGAAAACAGTAGAAAAAGACTAAAGGTGCTGTCCTAAAAATGTCATTTGAAATGACAGCAGCAAAAGAAACTCAATAGTTTTATAAGATTTATGTTCAGTGTCATAACTAAGGGCTCAAGTGAAGCTCCAAACAAAACTAAACAGTTTGAACCTATAACTTATTCTGCATTAGTTTATCCTCTTATGACTGAGCTTTATCTTGTTATTCATATGGCTCTCTGACTACATAAGAAACATGCAGTTTGAAATATATTGTTACAGTAATACAAACTAGACAAAATATTTAATGTTTTAATTTCACACTGAGCATTTTTGAGTTTTTTTGCGTATCAGAAATATTTGCATAGAGACAACCGTTCTGATTTCTTTCCATAAAATGTAAATGAAATCTAAAATGTTCTTTTTTTTTTTTCCTTTTTCTTTATTACAAGCTGAACTACTAACTAAAATCTGCATTATTCATGAATCCACCTTTACCCATGAAGTGATAAATATCAATCTAAATTTAAAACATAAAATTCATAATTTTAAAATATACATTTATAAATTTCTTTGGTTGCCTGTTTTACCTGTTGCCAGAGCATGTGACAGCTGATTGGGCGAGTGATTTTACCTGCTCCGCCTCCTCTTTGCTCATGGCCAATGCCAGCTGCAGCTGGAGGTCCTCCTCCCCTGAGCTCTGTGGCCACGCCTGGTCCGAATCTGAGCCCGAGTGCGGTCCTAAAGTAGGAGCCGAGGGAGCCGAAGACGCTGGGGGTTAAACAGCTAGGCATTATGGTTTGAAAAGCATTCATTTCTTAATGTGGCCAAGCGTGATGCTCTCCCTCACGCTGTGCTAAACACAAATACTTTCCCTTTTAGCACATGAAGCAGCTCTTAATGTCATTAGCTTACTGACTCACCACTTGAGGTCTGTGCCATCTTCTCTTTGGTCTTGAGCGCGTGGATCCTCTCTTCCCGTAGCCTTTCTTCATCTTTCAAAAGAGTCACCAGCTGCTTGGCTTTCTCTCTTACGTTTACACCCTGAACACACACACACACACACACACACACACAATAGTAAATGATTCAAAGTTCATTACTACATATTTTACTCTCAATCAGACAACAATCTGCCTCTCAGTTCACAAACTGGGGCACCATCAGTCTCTAAAATTAATGCCTAATTTTAAATGTCCATAGTTTCAGAGGCTGACGGTGCCCCATCAGTAGGAGAGCCATACTGTGGCTTCAACAGGCTGCATATTAGAGTCACAAAATAACACACATATTACACAAGGTGTAATAAACATTTCAACTTAATCAAGTCCACACTTCCTCCTTTGAAAAAGCAGCTTCCTCTTTGTCTCAACTCGGGAAAGGCTAAAAAGGGTTTTAAAAAACCTGCTTCATCTAATAGCTTGTTGTTTGTCATGAGCCAATACACACTATGTGATAACACACACTCTCTCTCTCTCGCTTTCTGCAGCTGCGTTAAGACGACATTTCACAGATGATTCAATCCAGGTTTGAAAAAAAAATCACTGCGGAAATCACACTTTGGAAAGTGGAAAACAGAATTCAAAAACATGTATGATGTTTAATTTTGTTATATTCTAATGCACAGCTTTTGTTATATGCTATATGCTATATCTTTCTCAAGGACCCTAGCATGACAGGTTGGCGATGCTGGGATTTGAGCTCACGACCTTCTGATCTGTAGCTCAAAGCCTAACACAGTTCAAAGTATAATGCTGGGAGACTGAACATGGACTCCACATTCCTTTGAGATTCTGGTCCATGCTGAAATGATTGCAAATTCCTGCAAAATTTTCAGGTGTACACTCATGCTGCGAATCTCCCGTTCTACCACATCCCAAAGGTGTTCCATTAGATTCAGATCCGGTGACTGAGAAGGACTGAAGAATTCGGCATGTTCATGAAACCAGTTTGAGACGACTTTTGCTCTGTGACATGGTGCATTATCATGCTGGAAGTAGGAAGATGCGTAAACTACCAACAGAAGAAATCCTGCAAGTCATCTTATCCTGCAACCCTACCACCTGCCCATTGGATCCAATCCCTT
>CM075003.1:22042275-22058283 GCA_037576675.1 Pangasius sanitwongsei
TGATAGACTTCAAAGCACTATTGTAAGTCGCTCTGGATAAGGGCGTCTGCCAAATGCCATAAATGTAAATGTAAATTGTGGCCATGAAGGGATGCACATGGTCAGCAACAATACTCAAATAGGCTGTGGTATTCAAGCGATGACTGATTGGTGTTAACGGGCCCAAAGTGTGCCAACATTCCCCACACCCTTACACCACCTCCACCAGCCTGGACTGTTGACACACAGGCAGTTTGGGTCCATGGATTCCTGCTGTTGGCGCCAAATTTGGACTCTACCATCTGCGTGCCTCAGCAGAAATCAACATTCATCAGACCAGGCTATGCTCTTCCAGTCTTCTCAAGGTTTGATGTGCTGTGCATTCTGAGATGCGGCTCTCCTCAGCACAATTGTACAGAGTGGTTATCGGAGTTACTGTAGCCTTTCTGTTCGCTGGAACCAGTCTTCTCCGTTGACCTCTCTCATCAACAAGGCGTGTCCGTCCACAGAACTGCCGCTCACTGGATGTTTCTGTTTATTGCACCATTCTGAGTAAACTCTGTTTAAATTCTGTTTTTCTGACTGTTGTGTGTGAAAATTCCAGGAGTTATAAATAGTCAAACCAGCCCATCTGGCACCACCATGCATGCCACAGTCAAAATCAATGAGATGACATTTGTTCCCCATTCTGATGGTTGATGTGAACAGTACCCCAAGCTGCTGGCCTGTATCTGCATGATTTTATGCACTGCACTGCTGCCACACGATTGGCTATGATAATTTTAGATCATTTTATGAATGAGCAGGTGTACAGGTCTTCCTATTAAAGTGCTCAATGAGTGTATATCAGTGCATTATTTCACATATGAATTAATAATAAATAACACTGTGTCCTTTGACACGCACGGCCAATTTAATTCATTTGCACCATCACCTGTATACACTATTAATACACTGTTGCTGTCTACTGGATCATGTTTGTACTGCAGGAACAAAAAAATACTTAAAGCTGCACGATGTAAGATTTTGGAATCTTGCTGGTAGAAAAAAATGTTATTGCAAATTACATGCAGGTGAACAGTTTCGAATGCATGTTGTGCTGTGTAGTTTTTCCACCTTGCAGATTAGTGTGACAACTGACTAAGTAATAAACATTCAATGAAAATTCACCGCCGTTTGCCGGATCCCAGATATTATCAGGAAAGATACAGAACCACAGAAAAAAATTCACACTAAATTGGAGGGAAAAGCCTTGATCGCCTTTCTCTCACCCAATATTCTAACGTTCTAATGCATAAAGTACAGATAAACACGACAGAACGGCAAACACTAGCCGACCAATGTCAGCGAGCTATCTAAAACAGTTCAGAAGATAAAAAGATACAGAGCTCTCAGAATTACACACACCAAGGGCGAACAGATGTGCAGTGTGAAGAGTGCATCTGTGTGTATGCATCAGGATGAGTGGGAGGTGAGATTTTTATCCAGTTGTGTTGAGAGACGAGTTGAGAGCGAGTGGTTTTGTGGAGCATATGAGAGCGGCAGCATAAAAAGTTTTAAAGGCCACGAAAGAAAAAGAGTTTCTGAAACATTAGTGCTATTAAAGTCCCGAAACTCAAATATACTCTTTGTCCTACTGCCTTGACTGTTGTAAATACAGATGCCCCCCATGTTCCGTTCTCCCAAAGGAGACTGGTTAAGCGTTGTCTTGGAAATGAGATAAAGGAGGTGATGCTTTATCTCGTCACACAACCACAGATGATGTACGATTCATTCGGAAGGTATCATTTATACAAGTGCAAAGAGATAAAAAGAAATCGCATAAAATAATACCATCGTAGTCCACCCCAGAATTATTGGCACCCTTAATGAAAATAAGAGGAAAGAAATGTGCAACATGAATGCAATACATGATATTTTGTGTGCAACCATATGGGGACACTGTAAAATAGTTCATAAATAGTGCTAATAGGTTGTAATAAATATTCAATTCAATTCAATTCAATTTTATTTGTATAGCGCTTTTAACAATGGACATTGTCTCAAAGCAGCTTTACAGAACATAAGAAAAACATGCAAACAAACAAAACATGCAACAGTCCTAGATGTTAGACAAAATTATCCCTAGTGAGCAAGCCTGAGGCGACTGTGGCAACTGTGGCAAGGAAAAACTCCCTTAGATAGCAAATAGTGCTAATTTGCTGTAAAATATTGGTTTCCAAATTATCAGCACACCTACAATTACAATTTGGTGCAGCCTCCTGCTGCAAAATAATGCTTTTATGTTCCTTTAGCCATTTCTGTACTGATCTGGATGCAAGGTGCAAGTTTGGAGTCTACAATCAAGTCCTAACCTCCTGGAAGAGGCAACCAGGTTCCGGCTTAAAATATCCTGGGTTTTAGTAGAATTCATGATACCAACAGTCTTCCCCTGGATGAACTCAATAATCCACTGCCATGTTTTATAGCTTGTATCAGGTGTTAATCCTGCAGTGCAGTCCCTGTTTTCACCAGCCATGCTACCACAAACCTCAAACCACAAATCCAAATTGTTTTTCCACTGAGGCTTGGTGAAATTGATTTTAACAACCACAAGAACGAACTATACTTTGTAATACTGAAACTGTGATGATCTTCACCCACTCCCTCATCAAGCCTACTCCATACTGTGCAGAGAGGCGGTGGCGTAATTACAGATGGTGCCATGGATCACTGATGTGTTCTACACCATAAATGCATGTAATGCTGACTGAAATCAGCTGCTTTAAAGCCGCGGCCTCTGATGCTTTGCATAACGTGACAACAGACGTGTTGACGGTTGGTTGGGTATTCAGATGGCGTTCAACCGCTCTCCAGAGCTGAATTACTGAAAAACTCTTGAAAGATAGTTTTCCTGACTGAAATAAAGCGCTGTTCCGCTACTTCTGTCGCCAGTGCTTAGCAAAAGATATGAGAAAAGAGGTTATTTATTGCTATGCACGTGTGATACAACCAGTGTGAATTCCACCAGTTGTGGTAAAATCAAACATTTGCTCTGTGTGTACGTTTGTTACCTGGTCTTTTCCGTCTCTGTCTATGTATTGAAAGTCTTTGAGTGTCTGGACAGCGTAGATGTTTTCCCTGCATTGCTGTGCCACTCTTTCTGAACCCGTCTTAATCAGATACTCCATAAGAGTCATAGCCTGAAAAATATGGAGGAACATGGTAAGAATGACGTCTCTTATTTTCACAGAAACTATAGGATCAGCAGTTTACATGAGGTCCTGACCTTATACACATGCCTCCAGTTCTTCCCGTGGTCATTGAGTCTCTTCCACACCATGCTCATGATTTCTGAGAAGGCCACTACGTTATATGTCAGATCTGCAATCTCTGACATCAGAGAACTGGACGGACCCCAGGGGTCATTGGAAGTCGCTTCCCTGACCTGGAGAAGCACGAAAATTAAAAAAATAAATATAGATAAGAAAAACAGTAGTGATTCCCAAAGCAAAGTTCTGCACACAGACAAACTTAAAAATAAAACGTAATAACCTCAAATATTTAAGAACAAGGTCGCTTTTTCGGAGAAGGAATTGGATGGTGTAGGTGTTAATTCCAAAAAAATTACAACTACGCAAGCGGACGTCTATTGGGAGAATTAGTGTAGGCATTAAAAAAAATGCAACCTCTCACCTTAATCTCTGCTTCAGAGTAATTGTGAACAATATTCTTCACTTGTCGCCTTAGCGAAGAGGTCGACATGGCAACAGGGTGGCTATCAGGTTCTGGTGAAATCTGCAAGATTGGAAAACAAGGTCTAACAGATGAAAAAGCAGCGCAAAGTCATATACCAACAAATATGAGCAAAGACAATTAAAACACGAGTAATAAGAAATTCCTATTTAAGTCACACAATCTGACAAGACATGCCACTGCAAAGGCTGTGCTTCTAAAATATTTCACTTTTGAAAAGCAGTAACATTTATCATGCCATTCACGTGAAATCATTTTTATAACTAATTAAGAGAATCAGTTATACATTTGGCACCAGTAATTCAACTACATCAAGTGTAACAGCACAACGTAATACAGAGGTGGTCTTGAGATGAGTCACGTGTTAACCATCTAGAGATGTAACAATACAGCGTAAGGTATTGCTCGATATGAGGCTTTCAATTTGATGTGTCTACATATCGAACTATACATTCAACAGACTGCATAAAACAGTATGCAAAAAAAATATCGCTCACAGTATGCGTAAACATTTAAATCTATCAAGCCCTCACTTCCTCCTCTGAAAACACGGCTTCCTCTTTATCTGGAATCAGAGGAGGCTAGAGAGGTTTAAAAACACACTTCTACTTATTATTCCTACAATGAAACACACAACTTGTTTTTTTCTTCTGTGGAAATAAGTAAATTGGTGTGGTTCGTGTGACTGAGCCTCCTAGAGGCTAACAGCAGAAATAATAATAATTAAAAAAAAGCCCTGTGCTTCACAGAGAGTGAAAGCTTGGCCAGAGAGCTAGTGTTTATTTAGACATGTTTAATTTTTTTACATTCTAATGCACAACCTTTGTTTCATTACATGCTGCTAAGAGTCTGGGCATGCAAATACTACACAAAGTCTGTCATTATTAAGTTTCAGTTATTGGACTTTTATAATGTTAAAGGTTTCAATTAATAGAAACTTAAGGTACATATTCAGGCAATGCTTATTTTTGCTATATTGAAAATGTATCACATTTGAATTGTGTGTATTGTTACACCATTATAACTGTCAAACTACTTTTTATACTTTACACTTCATTCATTTATGCAGATCTGCTTACTTGCAGTCATTAGCTAGGTAGTTAACTAATTCAGTGCTGGTACAGTGGAGGTGGTTAGTTAAAATAGTTAAAACAGGGCTGCTGTAACCCTCATAAAAACCTCATTTCCAAACTAACATAAGGGGCCTGCTGTCCATCACTCAGTCCTGCGTATAGTTGGGATAAATATAGCAATGAAATGATTTTTCCTTCTGAGAGCCATATTCATATTGTAGCCTATTGCTCTAAGAAGAGCCTGGTAGCTAAATAAGAAAGTAGCCCATGCCACCTGTTACCTATTCATCCAGGATCATGGTTGCTCTTAAATCAGATCCCAAGTGACGCATCAAGCCTCAACACTGAAGAGTGCAGAGTTAGAATCATACTCAGAAATTACTGGCTGGCAAATAACTGTGAAATGTGTAATTAGGGCTGGGTGAGATGACGACATAATATCGATATGGTGACAAATTACATCACTGTACTCTTTTCTGACATATCGTGTATATCGTGTCATGTATATTTTTCTTTTAGAAATAAGAATTACAACATCTGAAAGCAGCTGATTTAACAAAGTTTTCTACTGTTTTGAATCTTTTTAAAAATATTTATTTTACAGACTTTTTTTTTTTATTTTTAAATGTTCCCCCTTTTAGTTTATTTTTGTACACATTAAAATTTAAAACATATTACAATAAATGTAAATATCAAACTAATTATTCGAAGGTTTATTTTTAAATGCGACAAAACAGTTCTGCTTGCAGTTTGTTAGGAAACCTGTATCTCATGATGCATGCCATGGATCGTAGAAATGTCCTGAAATATTGTGACGATATTCTTTTCGTATCGCCCACCTCTTTATGCAATTAATGCATGTAACTGCCTTCTGAGTAACTCAACTGGTCAAACACACTTTCAAAAAAATGGACAGATTTAGCTAAGTAAAAAAAAAAAATAGATAAATAAAAATAAAATTTTTCCCTATGCAGATTTGCACTAAAACCATAATCTGCTGTCAACGCTTTATTTTTCAATGACCTGAAGGAATTAAAAAAAAAAAAAAAACTAGTTGATCTCTGAACTGCTGAGCAAAATGACAATATTCACAATGATAATTACACTCCTGAGGTTTAAGCTCTGTTGTGGTGACTGAAAGGTTGAACCTTCAACCTTCACTTGCCAAGTAAATGTACGCTAGTGGATCTTTACCTATGAACGTCAGTCTCTCTGTCTCCGTGTGTGCGCGCGCGTGTGTGTTTTTGGTCTCAGATCCAGGTGCCAGAGTTCTTCAGCTTGTCCGCTGCACTAAACCTCCGCGTGGCCACATCAGGACCCAGACGATCTGGGGAGAATTAAAAACTGTGGAGAAGCAGAGAAAAGGAGGATTAGAGAATGAAGAGTCAACAGTGTAACAGTAAGTAGGTAGGAAAGAAAACTATCTGCCTTTTGAATATTGCAGAGCCCCACTGCCTCGCTGCCTCACCGCCCCGCTGCCTCGCTGCCCCACTGCCTGCATCTCACTGAGCTACCTGCAAATGATTTAAAGCTTGTTTCTCCATCAGAAGTTCACTGTGCTTCAATCAGTCGTATCACGGGGGGACTTTCACTTAATTTCTAATCTCCTTACGTTCCCTGTCTTGGCATTTATGTGTAAGAAGATTTCGATCTGGGTTTGGCGTGTGTGCCGAGATAACAGCCAGGCACACTACAGTACAGGATGTACAACAAGCCTTTCTGCTTTACATAAATATAACTGATAAAGCTCTTCAAAATGCGCACACCTCTCTATAGTCTCAATCCAGCACTATTTCTTTTTTAAAAAGATGGAGAAAAATCTAGCCTAGAGATGAACAACTAATTAAATCACTACTTCTTAATAAAGATTAATGTTTAGATTTTTTTAATGTATTTGACAAGCAAATTAATAAGGAGCATTTTATTACCATAATGTGTGCATAAATAAAACTATCATCATTAGAAAGTGAATCTTAATTAAATATCTTTCAAATATAAATGAAGTCAGCGTGAGGTGAAATTAAATAAACTGTTACTGGAAGTGAACTGCTTGTGCTCTTATCTGTTCTTATCTACGTTCGGCCTTCCGTCTTGTTATAGCCTATACGTTGTAAGTGAAACTAATTGCTTGGTTTCTGGTCTTTACTAAAATGAAAAACTTTCCTGACAGTGTTTACATTACTTATCTGATTATATTTGCACAAACTGGAACAACTGAAAGAGAAAGAACTGCGAGCGTATAAAAGCAGTGAGGAGTGTGGACAGGAGTGGTCACGACCGAAAGAAAAGCTCTAATATTGTCTGTCAAATGAATAACTGTAAACATAGAAAAGGTATAGATCATTTATCATAATCATACTTAAATAATTATCTTAATCTTATCTTAATTATATATTAATTTATGCCTTGCATAAATGAATTTTACATCGACTGAGACACTGCTGAGCTCAGCTACTGTTGGCTAATTAGTCTCCACAAGCTCATACACTTCCTTTCTCTACAGTCACAGTAAGCATTAGACTGATTTTTCCCCCCTAAACACACAAGCAATTTCATTTGATGCAGACAAAACTAAGCTCACTGGACACAATGGATTTACGTTGCGCATTTAAATGTTCGATGTAATAGCTGTTTTCTTTCTTTAAAAAAGAAAAAATCAAGAAAAGCAATAAAAACTAGCTTGTTCCTAACCTGCTTAAATAATTGCGTCTAATAAGTGCTAAATTAACAAAGTTCAATATGGAATACGGAATAAAACATGCCAGGATGTGCTTATATAGGAAAATAACCAATGACAGGATGGTGTGATATCCAAGAGGAGGGCCGTGACTACCCTTAAGTTGCAACGTGTTTTATTCCTCTTATGGCGCAGTTATTTGGCAACAATTACAATTCCGTAGTAATCACAGGAAGACATGTAATCTTCATCCATTTAAAGTTTTAACGATGTGGAACGTCTGTGAAACAAGTTTGCTCCTCTTGTAACTCACGTTATAACAGCTGTAAACAGTCCTTCCCTCACCAGCATCTCTTTTTTTTCCTTCTCTCACAAAAAAAAGAAATGCAGCTTGTCATGAACACACAATGCCGTCTGACCTTCTAAAGAGACTCCTTCTAAAAGTGCTAAAGAAACATCTCACAGAAATCACCGTACCAACGATTACACACATTTTAATCATAAAGTGTAAGTTGTGTATGTTCAGCGTCTGCCATACAAGTCCCTGTGTAAATCACTATAGAAACCATAACGGATTAGAACCTGCATATTAATATAAACCTGTCATTTGGTTTACAGCTGGAACGACTGGCAGAGCTACAGTTATAGAAAACTAATCAACACTTTCTGACCAATCATATTCAAGCATACGACAGCATATAATTTGATTACCTTTTTAGCCAATTTTGTGCAGCTCTAATTAAAATGTCTTATAAATCTTAAATGTTTTTCAATAAAAACATTTTATGTATTTCAGAGACTCAAACGTGTTAATCGTTTTTTGAAGAACAATGGTTTGTTACTTTTAGGGTGGATTTTTTTTTTTTTTTTATGTTAAGCCAAAAAAATAATTTTAAGGTTAAAAAAAAAATTGCAATTGATATAAACGCCAAATATGAATGATATTTTAATAACGTCTTCATGTTCTAAAATGTAGGTGACACCATAACCACTGTCATGAGAAATAGCTAGGTGATATTTAAATCCAGTGACCTGTGCTCAGTCACAAATCAACACGTTTCAGCTCCAGTCACATACGCTGGGCCTCAGTTATCAATCTGAACACGAATGAATTCATTTGTGAATTGTTCATAGGAGCATTTACACAAGACGTGTGATATTCACGACAATCCAGTTAGTTCAGGGGGGAAAAAAAAAAAAAAAAAAAAAAAAAAAAAAAAAAAAGGGGGCCCAACGAGAGCTTGAGTTTGTGTAAATTTATGTCTAAGGAGACTGACTAACGTAAACGTAAATGTAAAACGTAAAAACCTCGACTGACCGACGTCACATCGTATAACTGGCGATGAGTTACTGCAGCTTTATGTACACGGTACACTGTGATGGTCAAATCACTTATCCTTTTCAATTCCACGCGCAAATTTAATAAACATGTTGTGAAACTCGTTTCATATTAATGGCTTGAAAGAAAGCAAAACAAAACAAATCCATAACTTAAAAACAAATAAGATTAGCCATTCAATTACGACAAAAGTTATGGCGCAATATCGACGGAGGAAGAGTTAGGCCTCGTCCGCCTGTATACAGATATTCATCAAATTCATATACATATGAACCTGTCTAAACAAAAATACTGACATGAACATGCCAGGCAAATCACTGACGAGGAGATGTCATAAGCTGATATGCAAAACTCCTCAGGAATACCGCTGAGAGCTGTGTACTGAGCGGCAGAAAAGAGAAAACACACCAACATGGCTAAAAGTTCATTCATCCATCTTCAGTAACTGCTGTATCGTGCCCAGGGTCACGACTGGCAAGAAGTTTTAAAGTTTTAAAGTGAAAAACAGCAAACACACGGATTCATGAGGCCTGATGATGAGGTGGAACTGCTTCTTAATCTTATATTTGGACCTTATCCAAAATCTTGCAGTGTGGTTTGCAGCACTGGAGCAGCGGATACAGGAGTAGCACAGTGCGGATCATATTCTGCTGCTTCAGCACAGTGGGGTGATAATAAAAGAAAGTGAAATTTCACAAAGTAACGAGTCGGCAGCCGTGATAAACAAAGTCTTTATGCATTCGTAACACGGTGAATATGCACGGGTTGACGCAAAAACAGTGAAAACTCAAGGAAAATATACTCGCCCGAACCCCACCCCCCGAAAGTATTGGCACAGAAAGGCAGAATCTTCTGTTTTTGCTATACACTGAAGACATTTGGGTTTGAGATCAAAAGATTAAAATGAGATAACAGATCAGAATTTCAGCTTTCACTTCCTGATATATACATCTAGATGTGTAAAACAACTTACAACATGGCACCTTTGGTGGTAGACCACCTAATTTTAGTTGAGCAAAAGTATCGGAACAGATAGTCTTAAAGTAAATAACACTTAATAATATTTGGTTGCATATCGCTTGCTTGCAATAACTGCATCAAGCCGGTGATCCACTGACATCACCCAACTGTTGCATTCTTCTTTTGTGACACTTTTCCAGGCTTTTACCACAGCTTCTTTCAATTCTTATTTGTTTTGGGTTTTTTCCCCCCTTCACTCTCCTCTTCAAGAGGCAGAATGCATGCTCAATTGGGTTAAGCTCTGATGAATGACTTGGCCAGTCTAAAACATTCCACTTGTCCCCCTGATGAAGTCTTCTGTTGTGTTGGCAGTGTTTTTGGTCATTGTCTTGCTGCATGATGAAGTTCCTCCCAATTAGATGCATTTCTCTGTAAACTGGCAGACAGAATGTTTCTGTAGACTTCTGCACTCATTCTGTTGCTACCATCATGAGTTACATCGTCAGTAAAGATTAGTGAGCCCGTGCCAGAAGCAGCCATGTAAGCCCAAGCCATGACACTACCTCCACCACGCTTGACTGATGAACTCATATGTTTTGGATCATGAGCAGATCCTTTCTTTCACCACACTTTGGCCCTTCCATCACTTTGGCAGAGGTTAATCTTGGTTCCAGAAATTTTCTACCTCATCTCTGTATTTCTTTGTGAATTTCAATCTGGCCTTCTGATTCTTACTGCTGATGAGTGGTTTGCATCTTGTGGTATGGCCTCTATATTTCTGCTCTCAAAGACTTCTTCAAATGGTGGATTGTGACAACTGCACCCATGCCTTGCGGAGGTTGTTGCTGATGTCACTGAATGTTGTTTTTGGGTTTTTCTTCATAGCTCTCACAATGTTTCTGTCATCAACTGCTGTTGTTTTCCTTGGCCGGCCTGTTCGAAGTCTGGTTGCTAGTACACCAGTTGTTTCTTCCTTCTTTGGGATATTCCAAAGCCCAATGCTTGTGCAATGGCTCTGATGTATTTTCCCTCTTTTTCTCAACTTGCATATCTCCCATAGCCAGCTCTCTGGTCTTCATGTTGGTTTATCCTTTTTAACAAAAAAAATACAGTCTTCATAGGTGAAACTCAAGGCTGAAACCAAGCGTACACATTCAGAGCTATTCACTGTTTAAAGAATTGATCTAACAGGGCACACCTGGGCAACAAGAAACACCTGTCAGTCACATGTTCTGATATTGTAGATCACTTGAAAATTGAGTGGGCTCCAACAAAAGGTCTCAGTTGTTTAACACATCTAGATGTACATATCAGAAAATGAAAGCAGAAATTCTGTTCTATCGTCTCATGTTCATCTGTTGATCCCAAAACCCAAATGTCAGTGTACAGCAAAAACAAAAGAACTGGCCTTGCCTTTCCAGTACTTTCAGAGGGGACGGTTAATACAGCCCTATTCGAATGGATTAGTTTATCAGGGGGACATTAATAATAAGAAATTTTGACACATCTCTTCAGTGATAAAACTCTCAAAAAAATTACCACAGCGGGAGTGAGTTTCTAGTGGGTTATATTTTCTACGAATCCAGATGTCTGTGTCACCTGGTCATAGAATGACGCTCCATTCACAACATGGTGTCCAAGCGGCCGAAGAGGCTGCAGTACTGGAATAGAGAAGAGACGCTGGCTCTTATTTCAATTTGGGGCAAACTAAGCTTCCAGCAACAATGTGAAAACACAATAAAACAATAATCAAAGTACTCGTATCCACTTTTAGTTTCGCAAATCCGGAAAGTGTTTAATATCTGGGGAGGGTCAATAATACACGTGCTACAGGACTAAATACAGCACGTAGCTGTTTAGTATCTGCATAGAAAATCACAAACGTGTTCGCAGATGGGACTACAATTATCAGACGAGTGCTGAGTTTGGCCAAAAAAAAAAAAAAAAAAAAAAAAGTAGGTAATTCAGCCTGTAATCTTCTCAGCGGAGGACGGAGAAAAGCACAGGCATGGCCGATCCGAATGGAAATAAAATCACCGGTAAAATAGGAAACTACCCCACAACCCCAAGTAAATTTAATCCTGTCCGAATAGGGCTAATGTTTTCAAAAGCATCAATATACATGTGGACGGGGTTTTAGCGTGTGCCTGTGATAGCCGACACGCTGTATCAGCTGAGCTGCATTATGGGAAGAGTTCGTGTACGCCGCGATTAGGGTGCGCTCTTTCACTGTTCGGGCGTAGTTTAGCTGTTTTAAGCATTACCTTTCTTAAAGGTTTGTAGACGTCATAAAAATGCAAATCAGCTGTGCTGTGTAAATAGGGAGGGAATTTTTATTTTGGTACCGCTTAAGAAAACATTTACACAACGTCACTAATAGATTCATAAATGAGACCCAGTGATCGTGTAAAGAAGGAAAAGCAGGCTAGAGTTCAGTGTAACGCTCTCACTCAGAATGGCAGGAAATCAAGTGACCACCTCAACTCAGATTCAAGGTCAAACTGTCACACTTAAAACCACCTTATTATAAACATCACATTATAATCTACATGTACAGGGCACCATTATCTCTCTCTCATACATACATATATATTATAGCTCTTTATTTCATTATTGTATAGCCTGTTTTTTAGTGGAGACTCTACAAACAAGGGCTTCAGTGAGGTTTATAGAAAACAACATTAGCCTGAAAGTAAGAAGGATCCTGTCCTGAATGAAATTACTACAGGACTTGTTATAAGGAGTGGCGGATGACACACTGTATAAATAATGATTGTATAATACTGAAACCTGATAACAGCTCCAAAGTCGAGCTGGCAAAGATCAGAGCAAAGTCCCAGAGGCTTTAGTAAATGATCAAGTCAGAGACCGAGGGCACTGAGATGGGAAAGCGCTCAGTGGAGAGGTTTCCATCATTCCTGCTCGGATCCAAAACTGAAACTACCATCAAACTTAGGAAGAAAGCATCAAATCCCACAGGCATGAAGTTATCCAGCTAACAAGTGGCCTCAAGAAGCAACAGTTGATTAGCAATGCCAGAAAGACTGTATATTTTTTTTTATTGCAAGCGTTTGACTGGAGGGAGTTTTTTTTTTTAAATGAAAAGTGAATGCACATTAAAGAATTAATATTAACAACAAACGCTATAATGATAATAATAATGATAATGTTATCTTCTGTCATTAGGTAAGAGTAACACACGCCTAACATGCTAACGTCAGCTAGCTAGCAAGATAACACACAAGCTGTCAGAAGACCAAACATACAAATCAAACTAGCGACAAAATGTATATAAAAATATATATATTATTATTATTATATAAATAAATAGATAATAGGAATTGCCAGCTGTGTTGTAAAACGTCATTCAAACAGTGGCTAGTGGTGTCTTTTGACAGCACAACACACCCTCCTGACTTTAGCCAGCTAGCCTCCCACCCCAGCACCTCTCACTAACCGAACCACAGAGCTAGCAGGAAAAGAAAAGAAAGAACGTTAGCCAAATACACAAAGTACCAAAGTTACCTGACTTAAGGACACTGCGGGGGAAAAAATAACTGCACGAGCCTAAAAAGTAAAAAATAAAAATAAATAATAGTAATATTAAAAAAAAGTTATCCGTCACCTCTCATTCGGTCATGCATACCTCTCCATTTCCACACACTCAGAGTTAGCTGAAGATAAAGTAAAGCTGGCACTGTCTTATCGGAGGCGCAGCGAGCTAATGCGTTAGCTTAGCACACCCAACTTACCGTTCAAATCTGGAGCTGTCAGGTTAAAGACATCAACACGTATCGAAGGGAGGGTAGAAATAAGATATTCCGTCACAGGGGCGATTTAAAACGAGCCATTTAGGACACCGGAGATATGCGGTGGGGAAAAGCGGGGCTCGGTACAGCGCTAGCGAAACTTAGCACTTCTTCTTACAATCAGAGACGAGGGCGGAATCTCAAATAGTTCCCTGCTCCACTACACAATGTGCACTACACAGCGCATGAAGTAAACAGCTCCTACGCCCTATATAGTGCACTACAAGTCCATGACAGTGGTATTTGGGATTTCGCTGTGGTCTCTTTCTAAAACCGCATGCTATCTTACTAAATAGTATGGCAAAATATTACGCCACCTTTAGCAGCGTACTGTTTAGTAGGGCAGAAAAGCCGCTCGCCGTATTTTTGTGAGAGTGTCACTTGAGAATAACTTTCTTTAATGTGTCTCGTCTGTCCAAGTTTCATAATTTAAAGGTACTGTAACGTTACCATGCAAACGTTGACCCTGGTGTTGCCTGATACAAGGAGATGGCGGCACTTCCGCTTCCTGTCTGTAAGCCCAGTAGAGCAGCCGCACCCCCAGCATAAGAATGCGTGTAGATCGAGACATTGTTTAGATTGTGGGAGGTGAAATGTCTTAGCAAAGACACACACAAACAGTTTTGGCACATTTTTATTGCCATATCTATTTATCCTGTTATTTATTTATTTATTTATTTATTTATAAGTAATTGGCTTTATGGTTACCAGCTATTATGAAGACTACTATCCATATAGTACAGATTCTTTTAAATACATATACTATACATCAGCTATTGGTTGCTATGGGCAATTTATATGTAGGCATGAAAGAAACAAATAAATAGGCACTGTAGCATACTAATAACCTCTACTTCATGTTAAATAAAGTTCTTACTGTACTTCAGCTTAGCTTTTCTTCATCGTATTTGGCCCACAAGCTGTTCCTCAGGGTTCTCTGGTTTCCTCCCACCTCCCAAAAACATGCTTGTAGGTGGATTGGCTACTCTAAAGCCCCCAGATGTGAATGAGTGTGTGCATGGTGCCCTGTGATGGACTAGCACCCCATCCATGATGTATTCCATTTATATTACGGCATTTGGCAGAGGCCCTTATCCAGAGCAACTTACATCTATCTTATTTTTTATACAACTGAGCAGTTGAGGGTAAAGGGCCTTGCTCAAGGGTCCAGCAGTGGCAGCTTGGTGGTGCTGGGGATTGAACTCATGACCTTCATGATTAGTAGTCCAACATCTTAACCACTGAGCTACCACTGCCTCACAGCCAGTGATAAGCCCAGTTCTGTGGACCTTTTACATTATTGATTCAACATTTAATCTCATTATAAACCCACTTGTGGATATGGAGTCCTCAAAGACTGAAACTGAGAATCCGTGTTCTACATAAACTTTTCATGCTCGCAGGCTGTCTACTACCCATGTAATGAAAGGTTAAATCCATCTAAAAATAACACCTCATAAATAATCTTGACATGAACTGATACAATCTATTTCATTCACTCTTTTTAACTTCCAACAATCTTAGGGGCTGTAACCTTAACCTACTATTATGCAGGGTGTCTGAGCTATGAATATTTTACATAAACACCTTCTGTTATTTGCCTGTGCCCATGCACCATATGCTCAAGTGTCATCCGCTGCTATAATACACATCGTCCACTTAGAGGCAATGCCCTGCTTTATGTTAGGGGCCTCTTCAACAAACCAGTACATACGCTATATTGAAAACACATATATGATATTAGCAGTTATATGCACTCATTATAACCTTGTTGTATTGTTTTAATGTTTATATTCATATTCACCCAGCCAGAAAACATATGCATAGGGATGTAACCAAATAGGAATATATTATTTGGAATTAACAGATAATGTTAACATGACACAAATACAGATACAAATAAAAAACATACTGATCATTATTTTAGAAAGCTTGCCAGAAAGGTTCACATGGCATCTAGCTGAGACTCGAGGTGCACATCAGGACAGGGATCCTGAAAAAGTAATGCAATAGGGAGGTTTTTACTTTTTTTTTTTACTTTAAGCAGGTGAGTGATCAGAGGTAAAGTTTACAGGATGAAGAAAGACCTCATTAACCTGTGAACCTGTGAATGTAAACAATGCATCTATTTGAAAAAAAAGAAATGAAAAAAAATCCCTATTGTGTTTGGCAACACCCACTATGAGTTTAAATACAAATATGAATATTTGAAGCACTAAACAGATACAGATAGTGGCATTGCATTACACCACTATTATACATAATGGTTTAACCTTCATATGGCCCTCAGGTCAAACTGACTCGTTTATATATATAAATATATACACCGATCAGCCACAACATTATGACCACCTGCCTAATATTGTGTTGGTCCCCCTTTTGCTGCCAAAACAGCCCTGACCTGTCGAGGCATGGACTCCACTAGATCCCTGAAGG
>CM075003.1:22058383-22084681 GCA_037576675.1 Pangasius sanitwongsei
AATAAAACAATCAAGATGTGATCGAAGTGTAGACTTTCAGCTTTATTTTAAGAGGTTCCCCAAAAATATGGCATTTAGAATTAGGAATTACAGCCATTTTAAGCAAAGTGCTTCCATTTTCAGGGGCTCAAAGGTATTTGGACAAAGTGACATAATTGTAAATATAACCATAATTCGATCACATCTTGATTGTTTTATTTCAAATCCATTGTGGTGGTGTATAAAAAACAAAACTCTGTCATTGTCCAAATACTTCCGGAACTAACTGTGTATATATATATATATTCAATTCCAGTATCAATGCCAATTCCTAACACAAATATTTATCACCATAAACAGTGGTGTACTTTTCACTGTGTTTATTTAGCACTCACACCCAAAATATTTCTATCAACATCATGTAACAATTGCTAATGACTCTTTGCTTTATGATTTATAGGATCAGCAAACACAGTGATGCTGCCATGGCCACTTGATGAACAATACGCCAGCTGGAAGTAGCTGCATGGCCACGGTCGTGATAACAGGGACTGTTTGCCTAGTGTTACAATCGGCCAAGTTTGTACCATGGGAAATCCATTTGAGAAGGTGAAGCAAAGGGGTTGCAACACGCAGAGTGAAAGCTGGCAGACGCGAGAGGAGGGTTTGGCTCCAGTCCAGGAGATGGCTGTAATGAGACTTTCTGTGAAAGTTTCAGCTGTTCATTTTGTCAATCAAACTGATGGCAGAATGTCCGTGTTCAGTGGAGTCGATAGGGTTGATAGCCTTAGGTTGCAGTGGTAAGCCTAATGCCAAGGAAAACATTAGTATGCCTTACACTTTTCTAAAGCAGTGGTTAAATTAAATATGAAGCAAGTGGAATGGACACAGGCCTGAAATGTAGAATTTGATGATTTATATAACTTTATGTACTGTTTTATTCTTGGAGTTTCTCTTCACTGAACACTGAAATAAAAAAAATGCATGGAAAAATTCAAAACACATCATTGTCTAACATTTATCACAGTGTTTAACACAAATGAAAAATGGATTATATCATCTTGAATTTCCTTCCTTCCTTGCATCATCTTGCATTTTCCTATATGTTAATATTCCTGAAAGCAAAGTTTGTTTACGATTGCTTTTTATTACTGGGTCAGTTCCAGATTTTAGGTCATGGTGTAAATCTTTCTTTTTAACACTACAATTTTGGACACCAGAGTTAATTTAAAAGTGAGCTGAATAACAATTTGCTACTGTTTGCAAAATAGTCTATTTGCAGTAGCCCTTGGTGCTCAAGCTTTGCAAGGAACACAAATGAAGTCCTTGCACAGCACATTCAAGTCAAGGTCAATATATACATACTGTATATCTATATATATATATATATATATATATAAATTTTGAAAGTATCCAAATTTTAATTATTGAATTTGAGTGTAACAGTAACACTCACACACTGAGCCTGGAGAGCAGTAGCCCAAGTCTAATTAAAGTTTCTTAGGGGAAACATCTTCTTATCTATTTCAGTCATGCTTAATCAGGAATGCTGCTGATTAGAGCTCAAAGCCAAATCACTGTGAAGAATTCACTGACTAAGACTTAGAGGGTGACAGAGACAGGAGAAAGTGAGAGGGTGACATGAAAACAGAGGAGAAGACTTGAGAGTGGATTAGGAGAGTAAGAGACAAGTGTATGAGACATACAGGGTCATGTCATAGCTATGGTGCAGAAAGCAGCCAAGAGAGAGAGATAGATAGAGAGAGAGAGAGAGAGAGAGAGGGAGAGAGAGCTAAGCAGTGAAATGTGGCACAAGCAAATGGGAGAAGTTGTGGGATGGGTAGGGCTTAATGAGACAGACAGATCAACAAGCTAGAGAGCACACCAACCAAAGGCCTATAAAAACACACACACACACACACACCGCTTGCATGGTGCAACAGACTGGTAGGAGTAGACACTCAGACACGTGTAGTCATTCCAAAACGATAGCTGTATACTCACTGAGGTCCACTGTACTTACATTTAGACAGTAGATAAGGGTGTAATCCCATACAAATGGACAGGACAGAGTGAAGACGTGCAAAGATTTTCTAAGAGACTTAATCTGGCTATTCAGCCATGTCTGTAAGTAGAATTTTCTTTTGCAGCTTTTGTAACATTGAAACCTTAGTATTTAAGGGTCTATCTCCCATTCATTCTCAACCCTTATTTATATTTGCTGTATATTTGTTTTAGACAGACTAGGATTGTAGGGTTAGAGAAAATCTGCAATAAACATACCAAATGACATTACCCATTTTTAATACATGAACAGAATTTATTGATATTATTATTATTAGTAGTAGTAGTAGTAATCACTTTGCATACCTATCCAGTAACCAAGGCTGTATATAAATGAGTGAATTGTTTAAAACTTGTTAACGATCTGCCAACAAGTATGTGAGGTCCTTTACCTCATATAAAACGGCCATATAATAAAATATTAGCATGTGCAGTAGACTTGATGTGAAAGGATGGCAAATGATATATTAATATGTAAATCACTGTGATTCTTGCCATACCAAAACATGGCAAAAGGTGTTACAAAGGCATCACAGTGTCTATACTGGCGAGACTTTCTGTGTATTATATTACAGGGACAAAATGCCGGCAGGGTCAGCAGCATGTAATGTTATGAACAGGTGCACTGCCACAAAAGTGGATCTGATAAAATATAGAGGACAGTGACAATTTCCTGTTGTTTTGGCTCTAGACTCTTGCAAGTCAGATTCAGTGCAATGGTATTTATATTCAACCACCTTTACACCAGAATCAGAAACTTTTCAAGGGACCAGAATATTTGTGAGCTTGCCTCATTAGTCTATGCTGGTAAAGCAGACCACCATGGGGATAAAATCAAATGAAAAATAAGCATAGTAAGTATATTCAGTCAGAAATGTTAAAAAAGTAAACCTTAATGAACACTAACCTACCTTAAACACTGCTGAGTATGCATTTCCCTCACTGAAGAGAGGCCAGGTGGTAAAATGCTACTGGAAAAAGCAAGAACTACATTATAGACCTTGCAGAGGATCACCAGTGAAGATACTCTTGATGTCTAGAGACATCAGACAATCATCAACTTGATCACTTTAACTGTCAACTTTTACATATTTGAACTGTACTGATGTTTTGTGCAATTTATAGTAGGTCACTATCTTCTGTTTTCATGTAGTTAGTCCAAACTAGTGCAAATGTACCGTAAAGGTACTAAAGGTACTTTTGCTTCTCAGTGAGGTGGAGATTCCACACCAGCGGTCTTCAAGTGGGCATCTTTCATACCTTTATTTTATCTCTTTCACCTGGGAGAGTGAATTTATAATCTTTAATAATAATAATAATAATAATAATGCACTTTATTTATATAGCCCCTCTTATATCAGTTTTTCATTCACTTTAAAGTAAACAAGACAAAAGGCGGTCAAACATAAAATAGTAAGATAGGCAGCTATATAAAGTCATATAAAAGTACCATTCCAGTAAAAGTAAGGAAAATAATAAAAGATAGTTAAATGCTAAAGTTAAAATGTTTTTAGCTGTTACTATTATTTTGTTTCATCAGTGGTCGATAGAGACTAATGAATGTTTAATGATAATGTGTTCCCAATCTTTAGTGCATAAAAATAAAAGGCTGCTTCACCACTTTTTTTTTTAAGTTTCGTAAGTGGAATATGGAGAAGTTTAGCACAAGATAATCTTAAGTCACGACATGGAATATAGTTTATCAGACATTCAGAGATGTATGGGGGGTTTTAACATTAAAAGATTTAAAAACTAGTCATAACATTTTCTATAGAAAACAGGCACCTAGTAGTGTGATCTAAAACTGGTCTAATATGATCTGACAGATCAGTGAGAGCACAGATCATTTTCTTGGCATCTTGTAACCAGAGGTACAGTCTCAATCTCACTTGTACTATATTTCTTAAATGATAAGTTTCATTAAGTTTATGAATGTGTGGTTTAAAATCAGCATCCAGAACAACACCAAGATTTATCACTTCAGTTTTGCTCTGTAGAGCCAGATTTCCAAGTCTGTTTAAGGAACATAATATAAAGTTCACAACTGTACCTTAAATGAGATTAAAGATATACTACATTCACATGTTCAGGTGAAAGAAGCATAATAAAAGTACAAAAAAAGACTCGGCAGTACAATCTCATCAATCTCATTTGCGATAGTAAACTTTTCTGAGAGTGTAATAGCATTCTATCGCATGTTTTATGGGATGGGTTTTAACGAAGCTGTGGGGTTCTAAATTTCCATTTAAATTTGAACAAGCTTTACACTTTATTTCTGTATTTACTGAATTTCTGTATTTTCTGAATTTTGTATTTACATGTCTGTGTAAGAGCTGTGAAGGTAGTGGAAAGGCACTGACATGCCTTGCTAAATATATACCAAGCTTCTGACCTTCCAATAAAACTTAAAACTACGTATGCAAATAGGTATAATTGTAAAGACACAGCCATATCAAATATACTAGAAGAAAGTTAGTGATTTAGAAATAGCTCATTAGTAAAAAAAAAAAAAAAAAAAAGCCAAAGGATCTCTAACAAAATGACTCTAATAAATGCTACCATGCCTTGCCAAATATTCACCTGGCTCAATGTTCTGGTTTTCTAAAAAAAAAACCAGATCACTAGAGATCTTAAAATTAGTAGGGCATAGCCATATCAAGTAAGCTAGAAGATTAGTGACCTAGAATCAGCTTATGAATGAAAAAAAAAGTATTGACAGTTTGTGAAGCTTGACCAGGTCAAGCTGGTCTTCAAACTTATTTTAGATCTCAGAGATGGAAAATGCAATGAGTTGCGGGATGTACATGTGCGTTGGCAGTGCATCAAAGGCTAGTTCTAGAGACCCTATCAGCAAGGGAAGAACAGCTTGCATCGCCCACTTCACACAGCCTAGCAACGCTGAACACACTACGTGTCTGCAGTACTCACTACAGTCTCCCATAACACACACTCAAACTCGCTAATAACGAAATACCAGTTAAAGCCATCCAATTAGACGGTATGCTGCTTGTGTGTGGTCTTTGGGGAGCAATGCAGCTGCACAGAGTTAATACACACTGTAAGGGATATGCTGGCATGGCAAACATCCTTAAATGAACGGTTATCAACCCATATGTGTGTATACAAAAGACTTCTACTTAGGAAAGGTCAGCGATAAATATAGTCGGGTTTAGACAATGAGTTTTATGTTACGTGAAGATTAGCAGAAATCCTGTGGTGACTATTTTGAGCAGCTGTAAGCGTTAATAGGCTACTGCTATTGTGTTCTCCATGTTCCCCGCCTGATTGATGTTACAGTGTAGCGAGCCAGTTTACTGACAGACAGACGGGAAATCCCATATGGACGTATACACTTATAGACTGCATGGGTTTTTTTCCCCCCCACATTGACGCTGACTTCTGGGAACTGATATAGAATATATGGTGTGTTGCTTTGTTATCAGGATGCTGCACAGGATCTGGACGAGCTGTGTTATCTCACAGCTCAGTGTATGACATCGATGGTGACCTCAGAGCATTTTCGAGTAATCAAGAAGCTTGGAGAGGGGTCATATGGCAAAGTCATGCTGGCTGTGCACAAAAAGAGAGGTTGGTGTTACAAGAGAAAACACACCACACTGTAATCCTTTAGACCATGGGCATTCAAATAAAATTTGTAAAGGTCCAGTTGTATAAAATTCCTTCCTTACAAAAGTTTGAATGATTGAATGGTGATAAACAGTTATCTTGTAATGCTTCACCATTAAGGGTTAGCTTATCAGTATAAATAAGACAGTTGGAAGCAGTTGTGTTTTGTTTTGTAGTGGTGCCTCGTGCTACTTTTGAGTAGCACCACAGACACAACAGATGACGTGTGTTTTGAACTTGACTCAGAGAGAATAAACACATACTTCCCTGTCCAGGCTGTTTCCGTCAACAACTATTTTTTTCAAACAAGCCATGTGGTCAGTTCACTAATCAGACCAGAGACGGTAAACAAAATAAAAATCCATAAACGTCTGTATAAGGTTTCTGAAAGTTCTTTCTGAAGTAATGTCTTTAGCGCTGTAGCTAGTCTCTGGTCTGATGAACTTCCTTCAGCTATGTAATTGGATAAGCCTCACCAGAGGATCTGCTACACAAGCCATACTGGTTCATGTTTTGAAATCCAGAGTCGCTGAACTACAGCTAGTTTTTTCATATGCTTATTGTCTCTACTACAGTATTTTTTCAAGTAATTCAGTTCGAAACACTGAAACACTGTGTCCGTTGGCGACCCCTGCTTTAGAGAATACGAAGAGCAAATAAGTTATTTGTATTTGTTTGAACTTTTTTTCAGTAACTGGTTTTTCTAGTATTTGTTTTGAACGTTTAGAGATTAAGGCAAACATTTGCATACCCTTAGCTCAAAACGAAAAAGATAAGAACATTTCATTTATACCAAGCCATTAAGTCTGTTAGGTTTCACAGATGAAACAATGCATGATGGTGAAACAGTGCATGTTAGGACATTAATAATGAAAAAATAAAAATGTTATCAGTTCGAAAGTCAGTCACCTTTTCTGAATGTCATATAAATACTCTTGTATGTCCATCCTTCGCCTTTAGAACTGCCTCCAACCTTTTTTTGTGTGTGTCCTGCTGAATTCAGCTGTTGAGTCTTCTCAGTTTTAATATTGCATATCTGATTGCGTGGTCAATCTGTGTCTATTCTCCTTGCTACATCTGTAACAACTCTGCCAGGTCGTGCATGATTTCTTCAAATTAAGTCTGAAAACTGAGAGGGTCATGGCGAAATTTATTCTCGAATTTGCCTCATGTTTTGGATTGTTGTCATGTCGCAGGATTTTGTTTTTAACTTTAACTTTTTAAGGTAAAATGGACACTAAGTCACATATTTTCCCTTTTCAGCCAAAAACCTTGTGGTGCTAAATTTCACAGTCAGTTGTGAATCATGGGACAATTCATGGGATAATCTTTGGCCTCTTTTGATTTCCAGGCACACCTATGGCGCTGAAGTTCTTCCCTCGCTGCTCTACGACTCTCCACACCTTTCTGCGTGAATACAACCTCTCCCTCTCCTTCTGCACTCATCCCTCCCTCACACGTGCCCTTGGAATCTTTTTCTCTACGCCCTCCCACTATATCTTTGCCCAGCAGGCTGCTCTCTATGGAGATCTCTACGATGTCATTGTGTCAGATGTAAGTTAAACCAAGTTTAGTTATTCCTCGTTAAAAAAAAAAAGAAAACTTGAAAGCTAGCTGTGCATAATTTAGACTCTGTTCAGACTCAGGTTGCATTTTGTTTTGCTTATTTGCAAATTCTCCTTAAGGATACCATAACACATGTGGAGATGATTTAGTCTCCTGACGTTTTCTAACACTGGGATATACTGCATCTAATATATCACACATAATGTTTGACATTAGACACATATAGTGATGTAATTACACTAAGATGAATAGCAGCGCTGAAAGGTTTCTTCATGGAAGTGAGAGGCCTTGGACATGCACAGGCATATACATATACTTTACATGTGTTCGTACTCCACAGCAAAAGCACCTGGCCTTGTCATCAGCCCACTGCTATCTAAGGACACAGTAATACTAAGCAGAGGCCATACAGAATATTGAATTTCCAGGATTTCTCTAGTTTAATTATTTTATCTGTTCCTCTCATTTTATGCATTGCTTATTCTATCTCTCTCTCTCTCTCTCTAGGTGGGGGTGAGTGAGGTGCAGGCTCAGAGTGTGATGTCGCAGTTAAGTGGTGCTGTGTCTTACTTGCACTCCCTGGGCTTTGTGCACCGTGATATTAAACCAGAGAATGTGTTCCTGTGTGCCCCAAACTGTCGCTGGGTCAAACTAGGTGACTTCGGTCTCGTACGTCCTCGTGGCACAAAATTGCGTGCTGTCTGGTACGAATCCCCTTTCTGCGTGCCTGAGGTGGAACAGGCCAAGCACAAGAAGAAAGAGGAGGAAGAAGATATCTGGATGCCAGTGGAGCCCAGTTTGGATAGCTGGGCCCTGGGGATCCTCATATACTGCCTGCTCACCAGTTGTTTCCCCTGGGAGGAGAGCACATCCGATGACCCAGGTTACCGCCAATTCTGTAACTGGTTTAACAATGTTAAAGAAAAGGAGGAGAGGGAAATGGGACAGAATGCGCCAATGAACCGCAAGAAGAGAGGAAGGGACATTGGAGAGGAGGAGGCAGCAGTGGCCGTACCTTCTCAGTTTGACTCTTTAAGCACTTCAGCTCTCACTTTGCTCAGGAGACTGCTGCACCCACTGCCCTGGCACCGCGCCATGCCTGATGAGGTCCTCTCCTACCTCGGGGGACCCTGGCTTTTGAAAACAGAGAAAGAAGAAAAGAGGAGACAGCAGGAGGCACAGGAGGAAGCCAGGAAGATACTAGGAGGAGGAGGAATGGAAGAAGACATAGAGAGGGAAAGGAAAAGAGAGAGATAGAAAGAGGGAAACTGCTGTCCAAAAATATACATAATACTGATGAGTATTTATATTTTGGAATATAGTGTATAAAGTAATGTCATCATACTGTGGTGTGACTGTTATGTATAAGTGTGAGCCATGCTGATATATGAATATACTGTACGGATAATGATATAAAAATATGAATATACATTATAATCAGATGATTAATGGAAATGTACTCTGCAGAGTTGCCATAGCTATGTCCTAATTCAGATAATTTTACTGATTGTATGCAATAACACTTTTACATATAGTTTTACAAAGTAAATACCTTGGGTCAAATAAATGTAGGTTATCCATTTCCATAAAAAAACTGAGTAAAATCAACACTTTACATTTTAAAGCAGAACAGATGAAAAATATTTTCATATGACATGTTGACTTTTGGATGTTATATGATGTTATATATATATGACAAAAAATGTATAGCCTCATGCATGCTGAAATTGCACAAGCTTGTTTAGCTGGAAAAATAATTTGCAAAGCAGCTGACGGATAAATCAACTTGCGCACCAGCTAAACAATAAAAATATGACTATGGCAGGAAACATAATTGGCAGACTGACCTGGTGTTAATAGTAAGGAATTTACAAGCTCTAATAAGGTTCCTACTGTAGACACCATTGCTGAGTGCAGCTAATCTAGAATTACAGGAACAATCAAAGACTATGTCTATTTTTAACTCTGGAATTTTAAGATACCTGAGAATTTTGAGATGGCTAGTATATATTTTTATTAGAGATTTAATTAACCTTACCTTTAAACAATGTGCAATATTTTCCTACTTCTCAAATAAGCTTGTATCAAAAAATCTGTTTAATTCTGTGTATAACAACTGTGAGTTTGTTATTAAATGTTTGATGTATGGAGTGCAACTTCATTTATGTCTACAATGTCTCCAATAAAAAGATTTTTCTTATTATTTTTCTTATTATTATTATTTCTTATTATTTCTTATTTTTTTAATTATTATTTTTCAACCATGATTAAACACTGTCGCTGTAAATCTAAATCACTGTAAAAAAAAAAAAAAAAAAAAAGGTCCATGAAGACATAAACGACAAAACCATTCTAGGACAATGTGTTACAAAATGTTACTAAACACACATACACAGCCAAGGTATCAGATTAATGTTGCTCAGGGATTTAGTGGCTCACTTCAGGCATGTGAAACCATGTCCAATTTCCCAATTCCTGGCCTCATTCCCTATATTCAAGCTAAACTCAGATCCTGTCATTTCCCTTAAAGCCAGCGACTCCATTACACAATTCTGGTTTTTTTTTTCATTAAGTCATTCTGAAACACTGCATTTCTTTTTCAGTTCATTTCTTGATTCTGCGCCACGTCTGAACCAAACTCTTTTGGCCGTGTCTCTCCATCAGTGCTGTAGTTGAATGTGAGGTACATTGCGAGCCTCAGTGGAGTTGCTTCTAGAAATAGTAACAGCCCCATCTAACACTGTCTAACACATCAGCACCTCGTACTGTCCTGCCCTGCACTCCCTCACAGTGACACTACCCCCTGTTTTTCCGTCTCACTCCCTCCTTCATTCTTTCATGCACTCTTTTATTCACTTCACTTCATTTCTCACATGGAACATGGCAAACTGTCAGTTCAGTACAGTCACCTATGGGTTCAAGCCAGAGCAAATCACAAATCACCAGACTCTGCTTCTCTCTCTCTCTCTCTCTCTCTCTCTCTCTCTCTCTCTCTCTCTCTCTCTCTCTCTCTCTCTCTCTCTCTCTCTCTGCAAACTGGCATAAAAATGTAGGTTATACTTTTTTTTTTATTTTATATCCATTTATTAGACTTAGATCACATGGCTCCTATTTAACAAATCCGTAACAAATGGTTCCCATAAAATGTTAAACTTTATGCTCAAATGTATTGTGTTTAGGCACTTTTCAGTAACACAGCTACTAATAATTTACACAGTCTTTCATACAGAACAGAGGAAAGTAAAATAAGCAAAAACCATCCTCCAGATGCAGCTCCAGTTTCCTAATTAAAATTATAAAAAGTTAAAATCATAAAGGTAAGTGGTAGCGAGAGTGTTTAATGTCATGTTTGCTCTACCATTTAACAATGATCTTTCAAGACCCTATTTGAATATTTTAACTTGACAGCAAAATAATAATAATAATAATAATAATAATAAAATTGTTAATAAAAGACTGGTGTTTCTACATTTTAAACAAAAGGTGATTTAATTCTGCAGATTGCTGTGCACAGACACCCTAAATTAGGAGGCTCTCCAATCCCCAAGTGCTATGTTTCCATAAACATTGTGTGTATTGGTAATACTTGACATGAAGTATATTTAAGATCTACCACTATGCTTCCAGAAACACTGGATCACACTGAAAAAAAAAAAACACTGAAAAAAAGAAATGCCAGGACTATCATCATGGTCTGTGAATTCTGGCTCTGGCATTTCCTCAACCTCAGCTAGAGATGTGTGCAGGACCTTTTTTTTCTCACTCATGCAGTGTTTTCTAATGAACTTTTTTGGTTATCTTTCCCATAATATAATCAAACGAGTAATCTCATTTAAACCACATGACCTTGACCAGGCAGTTATTAAGAATGCTGTAAGTCTTAGGCACATGCAAAGAAATGCTGTAGATGCCTTCAAAAAAACGAAACTACGTGTTTCTACATTTAAAAAAAAAATACTATAAAGAGCAGTAATAAATGAAACAAAGTCAATATTTGGTGTGACGATCCTTCATTAAAAAAAAAAAAAAAATAGTTTCAGGTACAATTTGTGCAGTTTTAAAGGAAATTAGCTTTAAATTAGTTTTACTGAGCATCTTGCAGAAGCAGCCAGAGTTCTTCTGGAGACTTTGACTGTCACGCTCACTTCTTATTTTTGCAGCAAAACCCAGCAGCCTTCATTATGTTTCATTTATGTTACATAAGTGGTCTCTTATGTAATATGCTGCTTTCTTTACTGACATACAAACATTTTTCTGTAACATTTAATTTTGTGCTGGAAAACTAATGTTTGGAAATCTGAAAAGGTTTTGTACTGAATCAATAATATAGAAGTCATTAAATAAAAAAAAAAAAAATATATATATATATATATATATCTTTTCACTATGCACACCTCTAGTCTAAACCAAATTCCCTGTTAAACTTTATGACAAGCTTTCTAAAGAAAAGAAAAAAATAATAGTGTGCTTTCTGTTCATATTTATATTTGTATACATTTATTACATTGATTACATCCATAACCTAAGCTATATTGGCTATCTTCAATATATACGCTATACAATTTCAATACATACATGCAATACAGTATATGATTGTATTGATATAAAATCTAAAGAAGCCCCAGATACCTCCATTGTCAAGGAACTGTGTGCTCTGTGTGTGTCACAGGTTTTCTTGAACAGTAAAAACAGTAAAAACAGTAAAAAGCCATTAAAGCTGACTTGCAAATGACGTCAGATTATGTTACATTAGGGTCATCGGTGGAACATTTGCATGATGTTAGAGTCTCTTCAGTCAGACTGACTGACTTCCGGTTTAACATTGCACTGGACTCAGACCCAAAACACAGACATGATGGATGTCCTTCAGACCTTATAGACATTATACATAACAAAAATGTTATACTCAGCTGCATGCCAGTACACAGCACGGGGCACAAATAGTGTCCAGAGTCAACAGAAGGATAGAGTGACAGATAAATGAAGAAAAAGATATGGCTGATGATACCAAGAGGTACCAAGAGGATGACTGGCTGACTCAAGCCAAGAAAAAGAGATGTGATAAACAGAACATACATGTCTCAGCAAAGAACATGGCTGAATGCCATGTTCATCTTTCATTAAAACTTAGAACACACAGGATTCAGCATTTCAATAGCCTAATAATAATATTAAAATGAAACATTGTGCAATATCATCAGTTTACTGGGTTCAAACAAGCATTTTAATACTATGTAGTTAATAATCTAAGCCAAAATGTATTACTCACTATTTCTCAGGAGTGAATAAAGTACTGAGAAATTCTACTTAAGTGAAAGTATAGATAATGTGTCAAAATTTTAGTTAAAAGTGGAAGCATCCAGCCAAAAAATGCACTGAAGTGAAAGTAAAAATAAAAAAAAATACTTTCACCACTTTTAAATGTACACAAGTATTAAAAGTAAATGTTGTTAACTGATGGATTTACATTAATGTCATATTTTCATGCGAAAAGCAATTTTTATTACTTTTCCAAAATTGTTAGAAGCAATCACACCATTCTGCCTGAAAACTTCATTCATCTCTGCTTGTCATAGGCATGCCTAATGCTATATAGTTTGCAAAGAAATTAACCAGAAGTAATATATCATGTAAAAAACCAATTAGATAGAACTTGACTTGCTGCTAAGCCAATATGTGTTAGCTAGTGGATCAATACTAGTCTAACCTGACATTAGCAACAAGTGCGGATTTCATGCTTTCTTGGGAGGCAAAGGAGACGCCTCATTTTATGCAAGTCTTTGCTTACACCAGTGAATTGAAACATTTTACTAAGGTAGGGTGAAGTAAGTACAGACTGTAGTGTTAACTACATTGTGCAGTATGAAAAGGTCACAGCAGATTACAAATTGACATGGTTCTTGATGGCTTTCTACATTGATTGGATGCTAAACATAAATGATTGGATGCTAAATTGATCCAATTTGATTGATGTATAGCATACAGTCATTGGCTGGGTGAGATAGAGACCTTTGAGATTTGTAATGAGTACTAAATAATAATGTAAACATGACTTTAACGTAAGTTTTTTTTTTCTTGGGAATGTAAATAAGTATGTGTACAAGTGTTCGATTTCAATAACTCTCAAATAAAGTATTAATACACCAAAATAATCCTTAAGTATAATAATGAAGTAGAATTGCACAAATAACCTCTACCTCTGTTAGAGGTCCACCACTCTGATTTTAAAATTATAGCACGTATTTGATTAGTTGAATGAAGGCATCTATGTTACTGCTACACTACAACATAAGATTTTACTTCTTCAAGATAGACGTGCAACTATCTAAACCTCAAGTATCCAAAGAACTCTTGAGAAACCCTTTTTGTGTAGTGCTGAGCGGTTTAGCACATAAAAGAGCAACAGTTGCTCTCTGGCAGTCAGTTGATTTGAACACACAGGTGCACAGTCACTGGAAAATACTTTGACCACTCAACCTTCACTGGCCCTAAACTATAAATTGAACTTTTATGCGCAAAAGCTTTTGGCAACTCATTGTGCTGCCTTGCCAAAGTGAGAAGCTGATAATCTCTCTAGGCAAGATCAAGAAGTATTATCAGTACTGGAGTTCAAACCTCAGTGATAATTAAGGACATCCAAAGGTTCAGAGATGGCACCTGTTATCAATCAAATTTGGAACAATTAACACAGGCTAAATGTAATTTAAATTGGTTATATTTAACTTTCAGCTGATTAAACATACAGCAGCTAACACAAGCTTAATGCAAGCTTTTAGCTTGGGCTAATTGGGTGATCATTTAACCTCTTAAACATAAATTCCTCACTCTGGTAACAGCACACTTTTCCTAGTAATTTTTAGTTACTATATAATAAGCTGTAAGATGAATAACTGAATAATAAGATGAGAATTGCATACACCAGCTGCCTCATTTTTTCCTTTCCTTTCCTTATATGGCCATTGTTTCCTGTACTTATTACCCTGTTGATCAAGTCAAGTGGCTTTATTGTCATTTCAACCATATTCAGCTAGTTAGCATGCAGTGAAATGAAACAACATTCCTCCAGGACTATGGTTCTACACAAAACAACACAGAACTACAAGAGACTACACATTTCTACATAAAGTGCACGTGCAAACGTGATGGTTTTTATTTTACAATGAACAATGATCTTGTGAAAAACCAAGCGCATCTCTCAATAACATTTCCAGAAAATGTGTCATGTTATTACCCTCTACCTCCTCAGAAATGCCTTGGATTCAAATAGTATCTCCACGAGACAGGCCCACTTGGTCAGTTAGCTTAGCTTCCATGTCTGCTTGGCAGTGTAAAAGCTGTTGCTGCTTGGTTCATGGTTTCTACTTCATCAATCTGTTTTTCTACATTTACATTTACATTTATGGCAATTGGCAGACGCCCTTATCCAGAGCGTTATTCTGCCTTATTCTGCTTCTTCTAATCTCTTTTACTTATTTCTTACTTAATGTCAGTACACTGCTGTTTGTTAGCACGTCTGAAGTCCCTGAGTTTGTTTGCAGGATAACCTGAAATTTGGCCTGGAGAGCTGTTTTGGCTTTGTTGTAATGCCTTATCATCAAAGTTTTCATCTGTAGACATGGGGGTCCTATGTTTTCTAGAAACCTCTTTAATCATTATTTAAACATACACCTTGATGTTTTCCTTGATGCTATTTTGGAGGTTGCTTCCCAGAACTGTTCCCCTCTTGATGGTTTTTAATTGTTTTCACCTGTTACATGTTACCTCTGACTTGTTTGTCTATTTATACCTCCTGTGTTGCCAAAGCATTGCCTCAGTTACACTGAGATCCTGACATATGCTCATGTTCAGTCTTTCTCTGGTTTTGCCCTCTTCCTGCTTGTGTAGACCTTGATTATGAATAAACCTGTTGTAACCATAGATGCTGTGATTTGAGCCCTGTCTGGTGTGCTGTTGGATTAGCCCTATCAAAGACGCTTAAAATATGCACTTATGATCTGCACTTCTTCCTCACACACACACACTAATTACATTAACATTAGTGAATTAAAGAACAATGCTCAGAGAACCAGAGACAAGATGGTATAAAATATATATGTGTGAATGCGTGCAATAAAAGCAAGCCAAAAACAGGTGTATGTGTTGGGGTTGTCACAAAGCCATGTACACCATATTACCAAAAGTATGTGGACACCTGACCATCACACCCATATGTGGGTTTTCCCCAAACAGTTGGCACAATGTTGGAAGCACACAATTGTATAGGATGTCTTTGTATGCTGTAGCATTACAGTTTCCCTTCACTGGAACTAAGGGGCTCAAACCTGTTCCAGCATGACAATGTCCCTGTGTACAAATTGAGGTCTATGAAGACTTGGGTTGCCAAGCTTGGTGTAGAAGAACTCGAGTGTCCTTCACAGATCCACTGACCTCAACCCCACTGAACACCTTCGGGATGAACTGGAACACCAACTGTGCCCCAGTGCCTGACCTCACTAACTCTCTTGTGACTGAATGGGCAAATCCCCACAGCCACATTCCAAAATCTAGTGGAAAGCCTTCCCAGAGGAGTGGAGGTTATTATAACAGCAAAGGCGGACTAAATCTGGAATGGGATGTTCAAAAAGCATATATGAGTGTAATGGTCAGGTGTCCACAAACTTTTGGCCATATGGTGTACATACTCCAAAACAGGCAAGCTAGAGTCTGAACCAGAAGACAGTGTAACGCAACATGGGAAGTGAGGAAACTAGGACATAAAAGATAAGAGTACTAGGTAACAAGTGTAATTTTCAGTAATTGCTTGCTCATTATGACTAATCAGTCTCTTTCAACTACCTACAATTTTATATTCAGTTGTAAGTAATTGCAACTTCACTCTTAGAAAACCATTCTTCAAGAGTTCTTTACAGGATATTTTCTACACTTAAGTTCAATTGTTTGGAACCCTTTCTGATACGGAAGCACACTGTTGTAGGATACTATGTAGAACCCTTAAGGGTTTCCCCACAGGGACAACCAATGCACCCTTAAAAGTTCTAGATTTAAATTTGATATATTTTAAATACTTTTTTCTTGAGGATATTCTTCTCTACTAGTTACAGTGGCCCATACCTGGTCCACTGGTGGTTAAAGGCAATGATGTCTCTATACTCATATTAAAGAGACACCCCGAGACAAATTACCAGGGGTGGAACAAACAATATTTGAGAAAAAATAAGAAGCAGGAACAGTGGAAAACCTGGAGAGTCCAGAGATCAAGCATCTGTGTCAATATTCAATAACGCTAACTATAAATAAGTTCAGATGTCCTGTTGTACTGTGTACTGTAATGTACTGTTTATTACTAAAGACTCAGGTTAGTTGAGAGCATTTAAAGGACAACCCCCTCAGCACTCTCTCTGTGCATTTATTATGTCTAGGTGCTGTATGTTCTCTTTTGCTGTTGAGATGATCAAAGTCACAAGCTCTTGCACTTTATGTGAATTATTCTAATAGTATTGCAAATGAATCTTTTTTACAGTTTGATAGCTTTGTGACGTGCGTGTAGCACTTCTAAATACTAGCTTACTAAAGTACCACCATACTTTATGTTTAGATCTCATGGTGTCTCTGAGTGAGTATACTGTATATGCATGCAGTTGTACAGCTGTGTGTGTGTGTTTTAGTTCTGTTCTTTCTAAAATGCTCCCACACTAGCTTCTGGTCAGTTTTGTGGAATGTTAGTCTTAGGATAATAATAATATCCACTCCATTATTAGCTCTATGCTTGGATTGGTCCATTTCTGCCCCATTTGTCAGATGCTTTGGATAAAATTGTCATCCGCTCCACTGAATACATCATTTACTGGTAAAGAGAGGTTAGCTATGTGCTCCTCTGGGGCTTGAGAAGCAGCTTCACAGGTGGTGGGAAATAAATATGCCCGTCACCAACAAACAACACTGGAGATGATCCTGTGTTTACAGCCTGGCATTTAGCCCTTGTGTGTGCTTTATCAAAACCCTGACACCCTACCATTCCTGCAATACCTGTGCAGAACAAAAAAAAAAAAAAAAAAGGCAGATTGTTCATGTCACACTCTGCTACTGGTTTGTGCTAGGCACTACTAAATACATCTGTCAATGTGTTGTCAGCTCTTCTGTCCACCGCCTGCTCTCTTCTGTCTACCGCTGCTCTGTGCAGTAATGTATCACGTGCAAGGTGAGTGTCTGGTTTTAAAACAGAGTTGTGGGAAGAACAAGCAAAATGTCACTTGGGTCTGGATATGGTAGGCTATGTGTAGATCAGGTTTCGGTACTAAATTGAGTCACCTAATAAATCCAGAGAGGGGAAGAGTCCGCTTAATATCACTTTCTTATAAACTACCTATGACTGACAAAAAGCAGACACTGTTGTGAAACCTAAATGGGTAAAAATGGCCTGCTTCCGAGAATAAGCTCATGGATCTCACATTTGGGGGTCAGGACTGATTTATCAGGGAAGAAACTAGCTGAGCTTACTCATTATCATTCCCTCAGAGTTAGAAAGAGCCAGCTTAGACTTTCTGTCAATGGCCTGTGCTGATCCCTGGTGTTCAGAGTGTGTAACTGAAGAATTTATTACACAAGCACTTTCCCCCTTTAAGTTCAAAACTTCCAAAGGGGCTTCAGCAGTATGTGTCTCTTCTAACTACAGTTTCTTTTACAGAGCCAGTTATATGTGTGTTGGTGGATAGATCAGGGAGAGATGTAAAAAAGGAAGGAAAGAATACAGACAGAAAGACAGACAGGCAGGCAGGCTCACAGACAAGCTGACATACAGACAAGCTTACAGACAGAGAGACAAACAGACAGACTAGATAGATAGATAGATAGAAAGAACAGCATTTTCTACACTGCATTTGTAAATATTTTTTATAACTGGGTAGTCATCCATATGAAGCCATCTGCCATGCAGAACACTTCCAATGCCCACATTCAGTCATTTTCGAGACAAAAGAGAGAGAGAGAGAGACAGAGAGAGAAAGAGAGGCGGAGAGAAGGAGCAAGAAGGAAAAAGAGAGAGAAGAAAAGGAGAGATCGATAGTTTCAGACAGAGCAACAAAAGGAGAATTGTAAGTATTCAAGCTTATTTTGAATTTCACTATAACCTATGGCATTCTCACACCTCTCTATAACATAACATTTACTACAGCACAGTGAGTATGTATGGTATCTATCATTAAACTGATGATGCTCATAAATAAGTGTTTTCACTCTGACAGCGCCTGATTCTATTACCGATAACAGAGCACTGTTCAAGTTATGTAATTTTCATTATGACCTTGATTAGCGTTTAGAAACATTTACTTTTTAACACTGAAAATGTGTGTATGAGTATCTGCCCATAAAATAACTGCCCATAAAGGTTTGTGTGTGTGTCTGTGTGTGTATGTGTGTGTGTGTGTGTGTGTGTGAGAGAGAGAGAGGGAGAGAGAGAGAGAGAGAGAGAGAGAGAGTAAGGGTGAGTTTACAGGGAGGGTTGGAAAGCACATTCTTTAGTGTGAACTCATGTCTTGGAGGCCTTACACCAAAATAAGGTCCAGAAAGGCAAAGAAGAGAGAGACAGAGAGAGATGGAACAGCTGTAACTGATATCCACTGGAAGAAGCAAATAAATAAAGTAAATAAATAAACAGATGCTCTTTACATCTTTTTCTCTCCCTTCTTTGCTTGCTGGATTAGGTTGAGAAATAAGGCTCCATTCCACATTTCTTGAAACAGAGTGAGAAAACTGATTTAGAAAGGATTAGAAACATAGATCCTCCAATTAGTAATCATTATTGCTCCTTTGAGAAGATATTCATGGTATGTATTATAAAAACTTTTTTAAAAAGCTTTTAACATGTTTATTATTTTAAATAAAATTGCATGTAGCAGTGTACTTTATTAAGTCCAGCTAATTAATAAATACACTAAGATATCAATGCACTTTTTAGGTATACAGTTACTGACAGAAACCCACATGTATACTATATACTGAGTGTGACTCATATCTTAGCATACAATGTGTCAGCGTCCTTCGACCCTGGAACACAGTAGAACCACTGCTATTGCTATTATTTGATAGGCTGCCACATTCAGCATACCTGCAAAGCACACCTATAAGGTCTTCCTTTGCCAGAAATCTTCACACGTCATCTGGGTGAGACTAGAGTTGTACATCGGGACTCCATCGGGATTCCACAGGATGCAACAAAAAAGTCGTAAAAGTGGGACTTTGTTTACTTTCGTGCAGGTGCAAACAAGTGCCAGATATGAAGCTCGCAGGACAAACAAAGACCACATTCATTAACATGAAGGTCTAGCACTGCTCAATGCATTTATAGCATCCTTAGTAACTGGCTGGTAAGGATTGTAGTGGTTTAATTTGTGGCACTGGTTTGTTTATATTTCGGGAAATAGAACCAAGTAAATTTGTTAGAAAATTTCATGGGCAGGTACAATCAAAAATAATAACTAATAAATAAAACACACGGATCTCTGGTTTGGGTCATATATGATCAACTGATGTAGTTGAGGCTGAGGAACTGTAACAGCATGCTGACAGTGTTGGCATTTCTATCTCTGTTTTTTTCAGTCTTTAAATGCAGATATAGATACAGATATGGACATTTGAAGCACAAGACAGATACAGATACAGACGTACATGTATAGATGTATGAACTAGAAAATGAATATATACACCGTAGTGGAGCAGTTTGCAATCTGCATCATTGCACCCAGTTGTACTATGTGATGTCCATTTACCAAAATGAGTACACAAGAAGAAATATAAGCAATGCATTAAAAATAACAAACTCCTCTTTAAAAAAAAAAGGTCATTTAAATGGAAAACCAACAGTTTGTTTACTCCTGACCTTTTTTTCCATAGATCCCATACTACTCTGAGAGATGGCCTGCTACCCAACCGTTGTGTTTCTGTACTGTTTCTGTGGTAACGATCCAAACTGCACAACACAAACAAGTTATGCTAACTGATGTCAACAAAGGATTATTTGTTCTTCTCACTGTTGTTGCAAAATGGTATTTTTTTCCACACAGTGCTTGTTGCTGTTTGGGCACAGCCAAAGGGTAGGACAAACTTGTACTGTTTCTGATTAAATAACTTAATATGATCCACACTGATCAGTGTGTCTGTTCGTTTGTTGTTAATATATCAAATTTATTATTATTATTATTATTATTATTATTATTTCTTCAGCAACAGTGGAATCGTTCATAGAAGTGCCAGAAGGTCAGTGTCTATATAAACACAGAAAACCAGAGCAAGGATTGGAGACAGAGAGTATGAGAGACAACAGTGTGACAGTGCTTTGTGTCTTTTAGACTGTAGAGAGGAAACGTACCCGTGTACTAGGATGTACTCTGTCCATCAGCCCAGGAAGACATGCCTCAAATCCATGTGCATTTATGGGTATCATACACACGTGTACACACTTCTCTGATTGCTTTATGTACTTTTGAAGTGGTTCTTTCTGCTAGGGAATGTCTTTTTTTTTTTATTACTTCTTTGTTTCCTTGTCAACCACACAAGTGCACTTGTATCATGTATATATATACATTTTCATTTAGTCTTTTAACATTCATCCAGAGTGACTTAAACATCTAAACAGTTGAAAGCACAGTGATACAAAGGACCCAGTGAATCTGCAAGGTTTCATAACCTGAGAGACAAGAGACAATGTTAGTTTTATTAGTATTAACGTACAAAAGGATCATTTTATACCTAACTGCACAAACAAATAATATGTTCAGGAAACCAAAAAGTTTATCCAAAACAAAATCAGTAACAGAAAGGAAAATTTCAAATCCAAGTACATAAATAATAAAACAAATAAAGCCAATAAGTAACATAAAAGCAATCAATGCAAGGTAAGCACAGAGAAAATAAAAGAAGGTATCCTAAATAATGTGTGAAGAAGAAGATCTTTAGACCTTAGCAGAAAAAGTAGAGACACAAGTGTTCAAAGTCTCTTCAAAAAAGGACATTCTGGTCATCCTGAATTTAGTCTCACAAACCAGACCATTAGCTTTATTAAAATTTATTAGCTTTATTCTGCTTGGTTTCATCCATAAATGTGTAGCCAGTAAGCAAATACCTTTGAGACTCCAGTTTACTCACTACTAAATGTTTCAAACAAAGCTCTTGAATAACTTTTAAAGATCATATTCTATGATATTTTTTTAATCCAGTGACTAGATCGTACTCCAAAAAGCTCATTGTGTCACAGAGTTCAAAAATGTTCCCACTAGAAACCAGCACATACAAGTGTGCATAAATTTAAGTACATCAGCCATCATCATTCTGAAGATTGTGGCCAGAAAAGTGCACAAAAATCAAGACATTTTCATTCATTCGAGGCTGAATCTATCCTGAAGACACTGGTGTGCAGGTGTGTAGATTTGAATTGGGGTACATAGATAATGTGGTGCAGAGCCCTTTCATGCATGGAATGCAAAGGCAAGAGTTTTGAATTTGGATTCTCGTAGGAACAGGAAGTAAGATGTGTGACTTCAAAAGGGGGCTTCAAAAAGAGAGAACAAGAGAGAACATGGACCAGGCAGCTAGCAGCATTTTAAGGAGCTATTGCACATAAAGAAAAACCAGAGGAGATTTGCAGTAGTCATGTCTACTAATAATTGGGGCATATTTTTCTGATGTTGTGAGGTAGAAATCTACAGGATCTGCTGGTTGAAGTGATATAATCAGATAAGTTAAAACCATAGTCACAGCAAGATTCTTACCCACGCACACCGATGAACTATGATGGTGTCTATCATGATTGACAGGTCTAACTGAGGGAAGGTCTTTGTTGCTTGGTAGATTAGTTCAGTCTTGTCAAGGTTGAGTTTTAGATGATGGCTTTTCATCCAGGAGATGTCAGAAAGATAGTCTAACATTTTCAGAAAAACATGGTAGGTGGGTAAAGGAAAGGTCGTATGCCAGCAATCATAAGAAAAACCATGATATGTGATCACTGAGCACACTAATTTAGAATAAATGGAGAACAAGAGTGGACCAAACATTGACCCCTGAACGACAACACACATCAGACTTTCTTCTATTCACAATTTCTGCCTGTATTAAACATGTCAGGAGTGAAATACAGTGTATTAAACATTAATTCTGTCTCCTGTAGTCTGCGTCGAATCTACGTGATCAACAAAGAGCTCTGCGTGAAGACTGTGTGTCCACAGGAGGAGCTACTGAAAGGTGGGGCAACTAACAATTGTCTTATAATGGACAGAAAGGGCACAATTGTAGTTTTAAATGCAGTAATACTTGTATGTTCATGTCTCCAAGAAATGTGTAATTTAATATAATGTTAACTAGAATACAGTCAGTTCCAGAATTATTGGCACCCTAGGTAAAGATGGGTTAAAAAAAAAAAGATTATGAAAATATATCTTGGTTAATTAGTCATCAATAATTAATAATAAATAATCTTCCACTGAAAATACGACAGAAATATAACTTTTAATTGAAGTACATTTATTCTAAGAAAATTTTGAAAAATAATAATAAAATATATTTTAACAAAACCATTATTGGCACTCCTGGAAATTTGTATAAAAAAAACTGGAAGTAATGTGTGTTCCCATTTATATTTTATTTCTTTAAATTCACCTGAGTGTTTAGGAATTCTTAAGTGGTCAACCATGACGCCCTGTTTCACTGGGCTACAAATATGAGGTGACATAGAGGCCAAATTCCCTTAATCATTCATCAACATGAGGAAGATCAAAGAATACATAAAACAAAAGAGACAAAAGCATATTGATCTTCATGAACCAGGTAAAGTCTATGAAAACTACACTATACAGCCATATGTTTGTGGGCACCTGACCACAGCCGTATGTGGGCCTTCCCCAAACTGCTGCCACAACCCCGGTAAACACCTTTAGGATGAACTAGAACAGTGACTGTGCCCCGAGTCTCCTCGTCCAACATCAGTTCCGGACCTCACTAATGCTCTTATGGTTGAATGAGCATAAATCCCCAAAGTCACACTCTAAAATCTAGTAGAAAGCCTTCCCAGAAGAGTGGAGGTTATTATAACAGCAAAGGGGACGTTTGGCCATATAGTGTATCTACATGGAAATGCCCATATCCACTGACAATAATTAAGAAGTTAAGAATTAAGAATAGGAAACTTTTGCCTCAACTCACAATAAGGAGGATGGTTAAAGAGTCAAAATTTTGTTCAATAATTTTGAAATTTGCAAAAGACAGAAGAATTTTGGGGTCACCAAGTTTCCAAATCCATAATTAGACACCATGTCCATGCCAATAAACCATTTGGCAGGCGTGCACTGTAACCAGGTTGTATGGTCAGATGAGTCAAAAATAACACTTTCTGGCAACAAACATGCAAGAGCAGTTTGGCATAAAGGATCTGTGATGATGTGGCGCTCTTCTTAAAATACAGGTTATCATAGACTCCATGAAGGTCCAGGAGATTTCATATGAAAATCCAACAGACTCTCTGATCATTGCTGGAACATCCAGCAGGACAATGATCTACAATATACAGTTAAATCCATACAAAAATGGTTTATCGACAGAATCAAGGTTTTGACCGTCCCACTGCATTCCCAGTCCTCTGACTTAAACCCTATTGAAAACCTGTAGAGGAGAGTACACAAGAGAATATCTAGGACCCTGGACGATCTGGAGAGATTTTGTATTGAGGAGGGTCTCAGATTCCTTGCTCTTTATTCTCCAATCAGTTCTGTTATGTTGTCAAATGGAGACTTGCACAAAGTACTAAATGCAGGGCTGTAAATAATTGTGATATGTGGTTTTGTTAAAAATATTTTCTTAGAAGAAATTTCCTTCAATTAAAGATTAGGTTTGTTTCATACATACATTGTGAGATTAAGATTTATTCTTAAGGCTAAGAATTAACTGCATCTTTATACCCTTTTCAGTCATCTTTAGTAAGGGTGCCAATAATCCTGGAGCTGAGTGTATATTTCCATCGCTCCTATTTTTGTTGCTGAAGATCCAACCCCACCCTTCTCCCTCTCTTTCTATTAGCGGAACTATGCAGAGAGAAATCTGGCTGGCCCAAACGACTTCAGCGGTCAACCAAAAAAAACACTGGCTTCCCGGTAAAACCGGACCATGGGCAACCAATGACAAATGAAGAGACAGAACAAGAAAGATAGAATAAAGAAGTACATGATAGAAGGACAGGCGACTCATTTAAACAAACACAACTACAAATTTGCATAACGTTTTTATTTCAAACTTTGTGTTCAGATTTGTGGTTCAGTGTGCTTTTTAACTCTAGCTTGTATTTTCTTTTCTTTATTACTGCAAGATAATCTCTCACCGCAAGTTGAGTGTCATACAGCCGGGTCCAAAAGCCTGACACCACATTGAAAATCCCTGATTTTTTTTTTTTTTTCATTTAAAATTGGAAATGTTCAAAAATTTTGAAATATTTAAAACAGCAGTATATCCTGAATATTGAATATTCTGGACTATTTCTAGGTCCCTATGTAAATGTAAGCAAATTAGTGATATTGATTGTTAACTGCTTTGTACAAAAGGTCAGATTTTCCTCAAGTCTAATCTCTTCTATTGAAGCACGTGTTCAGACGACAGTCCAATGGATTTGATCTAAAATGCAGCATAACGTTTTGCGCAAACCTGTGGAGTCTGTGTCAGCTCGAGTGCATGCCGTCATTAAAGCAAAAACGGGACATACCAAGGTGTTGTCAGTGATATAACTTGCAATGAAAATTGTTATATCAAATTAGAAAAGAAAGCAAAATAAAAGCATTGTCACTGGTGCTCTCAGACTTTTGGACCCTACTGTGTATATGGACTGATATTTTGCTGAATATATCCACATTATTCACGTTATCAATATCTGTATTTTCATGAGTTCATCTTTTATAATTCAGTGTTTCAGTGTAAGTAAAAAGTATGATGCTCATATAGCAAATAAAATACTTCCTTTCATGACAATAATTTGGTTCTATAATGGTATTAGAGCAATAATTCAAGTCCAAATGGTCACTTTCTCATGAATCAACTTGTATTGTTTATTACATTAACTTTTATATTTATACATATACAACATAGTGTTTTTGAGATTATATATATTTGTTTTATATGACTAGAATGAACACACACGATGGAAAAAAAAAAAAAAAGACAAAATAAATTCTGCTTCCTGCTAATAGCAGTAACAGCCGATTCACCTCAGTCAGAAAGAAACACTGTCACAGTTACAGTCACATAAAATAGCTCAATTATCTGTACTGCACACTAGAACACTGCAATCTGTCATGTGAGACACACATTTATATGTAGAGTCTTTTAAGTATGTAAAATTTGGTCTAGTCACAAAAGGTATGTGCTATCGCAAGGCATTAGGACTTTGACCTCTTATTTCTGTATGATGGCATTCATTTGAATATTGCTGCTAGGACAGATTAGGCTTTATTAGAGCCATTCCACATATTAGTGCAGTTCACAGAAAGCAAAGGTGAAGGTGCAGTAACAACACCATAAATCTTTATCAGTGCTTCACGGAAATTAACGAAGGACATATTTCCAATGAGACTAATTGCATATCGTCAGGAAGGAGCACTGATGCTGGAAAACAAAAAGCAGTGCCACCAGTACCACAGTTGGTTCACATTACTAATTTTTTTTTTTTTTGCATTCACACCACCAGAGGGTGACACAATCATTTCATTTGCACTGAACACCTTTGAGCTCACGTTAGAAAATGAGCTTGTTCCACCTAACAACTTGTTCCTGTTAAAGTAAACACATTTCCAAATATACACATAATTAATATATGTCCTTCTTGAGGCTCTCATGACTATGAATGTAGAATACATAAATAAATAAAATAAATAATTGTTTGACAAAACATTTCTGTGGACGTCATAAATTAACAGTGCAAAAAAAAAAAGGACAGAGGACAAATGTGTGTGTGAGTGAAAGAGAGAGAGGGAGAGAGAGAGAGAGAGAGAGAGAGAGAGAGAGAGAGAGAGAGAGAGAGAGAGAGAGAGAGAGAGA
>CM075003.1:22084781-22148538 GCA_037576675.1 Pangasius sanitwongsei
AATAAACACATAATTAAACAATTTTTACCTACCATCCAAAAATAAAAAAAAAAAACCCATTTAAAAAAAAAAAAAAAAAAAAAAAAAAAAAAAAAAAGGCGCAGAATGTCATTGCAATAGGTTGATCAGTTGAAGCTGCACCGTACAGGATTTAAAGCTCCTGTCAAGTTTTCTTTTTTTTTCAAATTCTCAGTTATTTTCTTACTATTTTCAATCAGGTCTGTGGTGAACTTACTACTGACTGCAAAAGTAGGACTGGTAGTCTGGGCCTTTATCAGAAGTTGGAGATATCAGCTAATTCCAAGCACAAATCAGAATCAGTGACTGTAATGGTTTTTCACTTTGTTAGCAGTAGTTTACCAAGTGCAAGGTTCTAACCACTGGCTGAGCTAGTTTGGCTGTATCTAACCAAAAACACTGAAACAAATGATTTCCTCTTTAAAGATTTTAACTTTTGTTTCCAACCAAAGGTGTAATAATTCTTTTTTTTTACTATTATGTAAAAAAAAATAACATGGACCTACAAGAAAAGCAATGTCAGTAATGCGCTTAAAGCAAGTGTACCATTTGCCTGAAAAAAAAAAGGTGAACATGAGCAGCCATGCAGCACAGACCCCATGGTGCAAGAGTCTGTCCTGATTGCCATATTAGCCTAAATATGTGTTACCACTTGCATGTTAAATAAAAGAAAAAAATAAATAAAGTTAATAAAATAATAAATAATAAAGTTAAATAAAAGAAAAAAATATGAAGTTTATTAGCCCAACATGATTTAACCTCTCTTTGGCAGGTATCACATTTACAGAGTTTACTTACATTTATTCATTTAGCAGACGCTTTTATCTAAAGTGACTTACAAATGAGGAAATACAAGCAAAGCGGAGAACAATGAGGCGTGTGATGTGGATCCTTTTGGGCTGGTTGAAAACAAGGGGTGCTGCTGCATTCTGAATCATCTGAATGGGTTTGATGGAGCTGGCTGGGAGGCCCGGGAGTAGTGCATTGCAGTAGTCCAGTTTTGAGATAACAAGAGCCTGGACTAGTAGCTGTGTGGCATCAGTGAGATAGGGTCTGATTTTCTTGATGTTATACAGAATGAACCTACAGGAACGTGCAGTTGTGGAAGTGTGGTCTGTAAAGTTCAAGCGGTCAGCAAAAGTCACCTCAAGGTTTCTGTCCTGGTCGGCTTGAGTGTGGTTGAGCCTAGCTGTACGCTTTACGATCATAATCAATCGCAACAGTGATCGAGGTTGAATTATAGATCAAATGATATTTATAAGGACCTAGATTATGCAGTAATATGAATATTGCATTTTTGTTGATGTTTCTAGCTACAAACCAGCTGTTTCTCAGCAGGTGACCTAAGATAGAGTCTGAGTGTAAAAATAAGCTTGCATGATCATAGCAGCGCTACCCAGGACTAGTGAGAGCACTCGTAAGCTTGCTAAGTAGGTTAGCAAAATCGAATTAGGCTGTATTACTAGCAAAGCTGCTAAGCTAATGAGGCCTTAAATTAAATTAAATTAAATTAAATTAAATTAAATTAAATTAAATTAAATTAAATTAAATTAAATTATTGGGATATTGTTCTGGCTTGACTTTTGAAGCTGAGATTTTTTACGAAATGAGGTAAACAAATTATTCCAACATTGCTGTAGCTCACCTTATACCAAGGTGTAGAGACATAATCATATGCAATGACCCCTTAAATGTTGCTTTCTCAAGCGGGGAAAACCATTTAGGACTCCAGTGACCCACACCACAGTCTGTTCTTGTTGTTCATGTTGCAGTATGAGAGCAAACACAGAGCGCTTCAGGAGAAGCTACTTCCCACATCGTATCCGATTCCTCAGTGAGTATGCAATTTGGGTATGGACAACACATAGTGCACTTTATGACCCTCTATCTCTTACTCTGGACAATCCACACCAATATTCCTGCACACACCTGAGACAATCTGTCTAATTCTGACTTGCCACACTGTGTCTACCACTGTCTTTTGTGATTTTTGTTGCACGGGTCCCCTTATGTCTCTTATGCTTTAATGTAATATGTACACTCCCAGAATCAGGTCTCCTGGTGTATGATTATCTCTACATCATTACCATTTCTCACTACGGTCTCTCACACTCATGCACTCCCATTCCCAAACGTTTCGGGCAAACGACTTCAAATGGACATTAAGAATTTTCAAGTTTAAGACCTCAAGTTTTGGCGTTTTGGTTTCTTCACATTATTCACCATCATGTAACTCTATATTCAATAGATGTTTCAGCATATTTTCCATGTTCATTTATGACTTCTTGTCTATATTATTGAGGAACTAGCAAAATTAGATGGATGGAGAAATTTGTCCATTTTTATTGCTGAACTCCTGCGTTACTAGTTAGAGACATATTCATAATACACTGTATGGCCAAAAGTATGTGGTCACTTAAGCTTCAGACCCATATGTGGGCCTTCCCAAACTTTGTCACCACAAAGTTGGAAGTGAACAATTGTATAGGATGTTTTGTTTTGTATGCTGTAGCATTTCTTTCACCAGAACTAAGGGGTCCAAACCTGTTTCAGCATGATGCACAAATGTGGCGAATATCTAGCCTTCTAGTATATTTATTTTTTTTTAAAAATTAAAGCAAAAAAGGAGATTGTGAGTTTCTCTCATCACCCCATTTGTGAATCAAGCAAACCCACACTGGGTCCCAATCGCTAGTTTGGGAACCCCAGGTATAGTCTATTTATACAGCTCTGTATATAGCTCTGTATATAGATCCTGTTTAGCTTGACTACTATGATTGGTTGTTGTTGTTGTTGTTGTCAGTGCCTGTAAGCATAGCTTTTTTCACAATGAATATACTGTGTATAGCTCCATGAATGTGACAAATAAAACTTGACTTCACTGTGATTTTACACTGCCCACCAGGCAGCGCCAAAAGCCTTTTGAAACGTGGTTTCAATCTAACTATACATATAAACGGATTGCTGTGTCAAGCCCTTTTACAGATGATGCTTTACCTGTCAGATGTAAAATCTCCCCACAGGTCAGCATTTGTGCTAGGAGGAGTTGGCTGGACCAAAGTGTTAGAATCATTGCTGTCTAGGTCCAGCAAACAACCTGAGGAGATGACAAAAAAAATGTGAACAATAGTCAACTGAGACCTTAAATTGCAGTGAATTCCATAAGTATTTACCTCCACCAGCCCCTTGAACAACCTGGAACCGAAAAGGACTAAACTAGGATTGTAAGGTATGTCATGAATCTACACAAAATGGCCCATAATACTGAAGTGGTGGAGAAATATTTCACAAAATTATTCACAAATAAAAATCTCAAAAGTTCGCATCGTGCAAGTATTGACTCCTTTACTGTGAAACCCCTAAATCAGTTCTGCCGCAATCAATTGTCACATAATTAGATGAATGAAGTCGACCTGTGTGCAATTAAAATATAATGTGATCCCAATATAAATACACCTGTTCCTGGAAGGCCTCTGAGTTTGTTAGAGATCAGACCTAAACAAACAGCATCATGAAGACCAAGGAGCTATCAAAATGTGCCTGGGACGTAGCTCAGGAAAAGTATCAATCAGTTTATTAATAAAATAAAATCCCAAACTTTGAATATCCTGTGGAGTACCATTAAGTCCATTATTAAAACGTGGAAACCTGGTTCCAGGTTGTGGGCTTGATAAAACCAGGTCCAGTTAAGCTCAGAGTCTGACAGTCTCTCAGACCTGAGAATAAATCACAACATACCTACGTTGCTACCACTCGTTAGTGGTTCTGTGTTGTTATTGGTGGAGGTGACTGAAGGAGGCGGGGCAATTTTGCCACTCGGAGGAGGTGGAAGCAGTCCAAAGCCACCTGAACTTTGTGGACGGGACTTGTCTCTCTTTTTGCTTTGCTGGATAAAAAAATTAAAGGGATGAGGTAAATTAATAAATAATATTCTATGTATTGAAAGCCTCGTTTTCAAATGTCTAAGCTTGAACTTAATCTTAAGAATCACACTGCTGTTCAGTTCAATCTATTCAATATACAGTACATGCGACCTCTATTACAGAAAACAGAAAATGTGTGTAGGATAATGTGAAAATAAAGAGCCTTTACCCCAATGTTAAGAGTGATGGTCTGACCTTCTTTAAAACCCAAGTCTAATTTAGGGCCCAAGTCTGGGGTTTGAGCCTGCTTACTCAACTCATTATCCTGCTTTACCCACCTGAGAGAGACGGAGACCATTAGAGAGAGTCATTAGAGCCATAATCTAATTACCCGACCCGATGGGTTATAAAATCAAAATGATACGAACACAAGAAACGTACTTGAAATGATCCTGCAAAGCCACGTTGAAATCAAACGCATCTCCCCGGTCACCAAATCCGATGCCGATGAAGGCACTACGACCTGAAAAAGAAAGAATTGGGGGGGGGGGGATTTGGTGTCTAATTTTGAGAGGTGGTATTTTATTCAGATTGAAAATATAAAACGCTATCTAACTCACCGCTGTCATCTTGAATCCTAAGAACAAAGTAGCGGCTTGAGTCACTTACAGTTTCGACTGCAATACCAGGATACTGTTCCACCGGGGCTTGAGCAAACAGCTCCCCTACAGGATGGGATGGAACAGCATTAACCAGCGGATCCTTGCTACTCTTGCCCCAAAACAAACAATTAACTCCCCCAATTATATATAAAATAAAACAGTTTTCACTTTAAAACAATAAATAATTACAAAAAGCTCTTATTATATTTCTCCTTTGCTTGTTTTTCATCATTCCGGATTCAATTTGGGGCTGACCCAGATGTGTATCAGTAATTATAAGGTAGATTAACGATTGCCCTTAGTGCCTGATGTACTGCTAATATGGATCACTACATGCTTTTAAAAATAGCAAGTGGGTGATGGTAAAGGAGGATGACACGGTAGCTGCAAAAAAATCATCCGTATTTTCCAGGTGCTGCAATTTAAGTATATTTTAATCACCCAACATTTATTTCTGCATATGTTGATATCATTTTATCATATCTTTGATGAAAACAGAACAAGGTTCCAGAGTATTCCAGACTATTGTCATTTTGAAAAGAAAAAACAAATGAACGCATCCTACACAGACTATAAATACACCATTTACTCACAAGTGTGAAGCCTTGAGCTATATACCGAATGGCTTCCTTACTGTGTTCCAGTCTACGATCATATCTGCTTCTTCAGTACAAGTTTGCCAAATTCATGTACCCCTTAGCTGTACTGGATTTACTAACCTGTCTTGAGAGTCATACATGTGTGTGTGTGCATGCTACTACTAGGTTCTACATCTTCTTCTGACCTGAGATCTTATCCTCTAGTTTAATATAGGCAACTTTTCCCCTGGCCGTCACTCTCATTCGGCCTGTCCAGTCAGGAGCGTCCAACTTCCAATCAGCTGCCCTGCAAGACACAAACAAATAACCAACCACACAACCAGATGATTATGGGAGTTGTCATTATTAAGTGTAGTGACTGACATGGTAGTTCCATGTTAGTGTGAGTGACACTTGGACGAATGTATCAGGCACAGCTCTGTTAGGGTTTTTCTTACTGGCCACTTTTTATTAGATACACCATAATAAGATAAACTACCAGCGTCATCTTTGTCCATGCACAATTATTCTCTAACCCAGGGGGCATCAACTAGCAGACACAGACCCGGCAAAGTATTTCAGTGGATTTAAAAAAAAAAAATACTGAAGAAAGAAAAAAAAAAAAAAACTGCAGCAGAGCTGATAAACAAGTGAAAAAAAATGGCCATAGTTGAGTGACTCTAGTTTTACAAACAAGCTCAGCTTCTGCAGCAGATCCTCTGTTGTGGTTTATCAAATCAGAGGCATTTATGTAAATTATTTAACTGAAGGAAGCTCATCAGACCAGAGACTACTTAAAGGGCTAAAGATATTTAGATATTTAGTTGAGAAAGGAAAGAATTTTCACAGACTTTCATAGATTTTTTTTTTACCCTCTCTGATCTGATTAATGAACTTACAACATGGTTTGTTTAAAAAAAAAAAAAAAAAAACCCTAAAATGTTTAAAGATGAATGGACAGAGAAGTATGTGTTTATTCTCCTCACATCATATTCAAAATAGATATGCCTCATCTGTTCAGAATGAAATGGTGCTAGGCAAATAAACATGAAACATCACTATGAAGCAAAACATAAAAACGTCAAACTGTATTATTTATAGCTATAAACTAATCCTAATGGTTACATATTAAAAATGGTAGCTGTTGTCATCATTCAGTCATGTGAGTTACTTAGTTGCTAACCCTAGGAAATAACTGTAATAAATATGTTTTAGCTGAATACCCCTGGACTAGCTCTACGTTAATGTCCATGTCAGCTCACAGAATGATGCTGGCTTGATATTTTTGGCTTGTAGTCTGTTTCTCGACAGTGGCACTGAGGCATTTAAAAATCCCATCAACACTGCAGTGTTTAACACACTCGTACCAGCTCCACACACACTACCATGTCAGTGTCACTGCTGTGCTCAGAACGGTGCGCCACCCAAACAACATCTGCGCAGTGCTTGTCCTATGGTGGTCCCTTTCCAATAGCCAAAGGCAGAAGGGGCTGACAAACAGCGCATATTAACAGATGGGCTGCAATTATTTATACCACAGCTGATTTAGTTGAATTCACTAATCAGAAGATGTGGATTCATTTTCTTTAACAGTGCAGCTCTGACAGTAGTTCTGGCTGTAACATAAATGATAGGGTTACATTAATGCGCTAGTTCTAGTATGTTATTGTTTCTATAGTAATGGCTCATACACAGGGACTTGTACGGTCAAAGATCAACATGAGTTAAGCCTAATAGTAATAAACAAATGAACACAGTGTGTTGTTATTATTAACAACAAAAACATATAATCATTGACACTGTGCGGTTTGCTGGAATGAGTCTCCAGTGTCAGCGCTTTGTAAGGGTCAGTACGTTTTCTGCCAGGAGCTTTCGCTTTCCAGTTTCTAGGTAACATAACAAGAAAGAAAAAAAGAGAGGCTGGTGATAGAGTGACTATTTATAGCTGCTATAACGTAAGTGATAACGGGAACTAACTTGTCTCACGGATGTTCCGCAACAATAAACGTAACTATAAACAAGGACAAAGCGTGATGGTCGATTAATGTCTAGTACAGCCACGAAACTCTACACGTGCGCTGACTGGTTCCCTCGACGCCGATGCCGCAGCCTGTCTGCCATGCTTCTCTATCTAAGTAACCCTTTATTATCCTGACTAACTCTCTAGGCATGGCCTCGGTGTGCTCTAAGACATTTTCTCATTCTACCCTCCGCCTCCCCGGCACCATCGTATAGATCTATCTGTACAGTATAGCAGCAGCGGCATGGTTCTCTTATCTCTACGTCTGAACATGTCTTCGTACTTGCTCAGCAACAGCATCAGCAGCGGCGTAGCAGACCAAACCTACCTACACTTCATTTTAAATTAGATTAGATTTAACTTTATTGTCATTGTGCATAGCCACACATACAGTACATAGCCAATGAAATGCAGTAAACGCTCTTGGGCACTTGGGCAGTGGTGGCTCAGTGGTTAAGGCTCTGGGTTCAGGAGGTCAGTGGTTCAAGCCCCAGCACTGCCAAGCAGCCACTTTTGGGCCCTTGAGCAAGGCCCTTAGACCTCTCTGCTCCAGGGGCGCTGTATCATAGCTGACCCTGTGCTCTGACCCCAACTTCCTAACAAGCTGGGATATGAAAAGAAAAAGAATTTCAGTGTGCTGTAATGTATACGTGACAAATAAAGGCTTCTTCTTCTTCTTGGCAGCAGTGGGATTTCCATCAATAAAGGTTGTTAAATTCATTCCGAGAGTTGTCATGACTGAAAAAAACCTGTAACCGTCGACAAATCACTGTGTTATAAGAGGAATTAAACATTTCGGGATATGTTATAGGAAAAAAATCAACTTGTGACCACTTCAGGACTGTAGTCTCTTGACAAAATGGCCCATTGTGTGTGTGTGTGTGTTTTTTTTTCCCCCCTTACAAACTGTGTACCTACAAAGCCTACCTGTGTATGTACTTTATACAACATCCACTGACTGCATGTACAAGTCAGTAGGTGCATCCATGGGAGCACTTTTTAATTCTGGAATCTGAAAATCCTGGCATCATATTCTTGTGATGATTAACATCTGACGATCAGAGAGCTGTTGTGGTCATAGCTTAAATGAGGAAATAATCACCAGAAAACACGCTCGACTTTATGGTTCATTTTCCATCTCTTATATCCGATTACTACATGGGAGATATCACGTTCTGATGCCCTTGGGATGATTTGTCCAATAATCATTTATTACTCAGCAATGAAACGTGCTCTAAGTCTGCTCACTTCTCCCACGCAACTGCAGATGAACCAATCATCATCCAGGAAGAGGATTAAACAAACACCGCCGTCCAGTCATTGTCCGGAATCTACTGACGTCAGCATATTAAGTGAAAACGTAAACACGATGTCTCAATCTAGCCTTCAAACATCCTTTCAAACACACAGACGCACACGCAAATGTGAAATGTGTTAGCGAGACATTGCTTACTGATTACGCACTCCAGTAAAACGCTAACGCTCATGAGTTCAGTGCAGTGAATCTGTGATGAGGATGATACAGCATGAGCAGCATGCACTGAGGCTCTTCTCATGTCCATTCCACTCACAGATGATGAGGCTTTGTGACATGTGATGTGAAGTCTAGATACACTGAGAAACTGAGAAATTACACCAACCCTCTAAGAAGACGAAGGAGCTCAATCACACCTAATACACTCACTCAATCCCTGTGTGTATACTGCGTAATAGCTAGTAGGCCTAAGTCCTGTGCGGCATCGATAAACATCTATTTTACTGACTATAAACACGACACGCGCTCAAGAACATGACGGCACTGAAAGGGTTAATGACGCTGACGGCGTGCTGCTGATGCGCCTCAATATGTTCTCCAGGGTAAAAGATGAAGTGAAAGATGCCGGTAAAGATGAAGGTCATGGCTCGGAGGTATCACGGCTTTACCTGACGGCGCGGTTCGACGCTCGCGGCGGAATTCGGTAAACATTGACGTCAGGTTTGACACACAGAACCGACTCGTATTCCACCTCAGCCGCCATCTTGGATTTTCATTCAGCCGCTTGTTTGCTGCAGCCTGGTCTCCGGGGTTAACGGAACCGTTAACGTCGTAGTACACCGTGTATGGGCGCACCACATTCTTCCGCGTCAGCACTGTGTTTTTGTGAAAAAAAAATAATGGTTTGAAATTTCCGGGAAAAAAAAAAAAATTCGCTTCTTGTCGAATATCTGTTATGGCTGAATGAAATCACGTAGACAGGCGTCACACGAAAACACTTTATTGTAGTATTTTGAAAAGTAGCACTCACACAGGGCTACCAAACACATTTATCAAAATAGTAATGCTATTCAGAACAAAGAGGATTAATGTTTCAGTGATTCAAGTCTCAGGAATTTTGTTTTCACAGCACCATAATTCATTGTCATGTAAACTCTAATGTCATCAAAGGCCCAGCAGAGCGAAGCCATCCCTCAGGTCTTCAGACTCACTAGGCTGGAAAGACACAGACAGAGAGCAGATGAAGTTGCAGTTTATGACATTTTCTAATGCATTCTCTTGCATGTTCTAATAACTCAGCAGTGCCCTGTTATTAGCTAAAGCTGAACCTTTTTTTTTCTCTTACCTGCAGGATTCGCTGTAGTTTCCGGGACAGTCTGATAGAGTTCTGGTGAAGGCCGTCCCAAGCCTTAAAAGCCCTCTCTTTACGAGCCACAAAGGTTTGCCAACAGTAGAAATAATCTGTGGAGAGAGAGTTCGGCACAGACGTACAAACGTACATTCTCACGCTTGCAAATTTGTATAAAAATTTGTGAACACTAAAGTTGAGGGTTAGGAGTAGGGTCCGGCCCTCGGCACATATTGTCGAGGCCCTGGAGTAACCATTTAAAAAAAGGGGCCCCCAAGGAAACCCACACACACACACAACCCACAAACCAAATCACTTTGCCACACACTTCCATGAGTTAACCAGTCCTTCTTTTCCTGTTTTCTTTTTTTTTTTTCGTGCACCGGGCTGCAACATCTTAACAAACCTGCATGAATGAATGTAACTAATAAACAGAAACCCTCTACATATAACAAAATGTGTAATTAGCCACAGAGATTTCAGTGGCAGCTCTTACTGTGGAAATGCAGCAAACCAAACCACTTAACAAAGAGGTGGTAATATTAATTTATCTGATGAGTTGCAAACAATACACAGGCCTCCATTTTGACCATCACTGATCAAATAGATGTGCTCCAGAAGGTTTTATTATCCATGTGAATGGACTACTAAATCCTCCTGGTCCCCTCACATGGCGTGCACCCAGGACGGCTTCCTGGTTGGGGTTAAGAGTCATCTTATAACTTTATTCATGAAATTGCATGAAATTAGGTTGGACAGTATTTCTATACCCAATTATCTCTCCAACCTGCACACCACCTCATTTTACTCTGATTCGGGTGAGCTTATGTATTTACAGTAGGCTATTGACAAAGCATCAGAGAGAGCCGACATATTAAAAAATGTATATGCATGTAATCTTTCTATTTTTACCTTTATAGGTCATGACAGTCACTTGCACGCCCGCCCTCTGCAAGCACCGGAGTCCCTCCCTCTCTTGACTGTCCTCCCGGTCACAGAAGTAGAGACGTGAGACAAAGATGCGCAGCCGCAGGTTGGGCATCTGAGACATGAAGCGAGAAAGGCGATGGGCACAATTTGAACAAGGTGACCAGGAACAGAACCAGGTGATGGCATATGCCACCCTGATACCATCCACACCGGAACCCAAGAAACCTGGGCACAGTACCCCAAGATAGCTCAGGAAGAGAAGCTGAGGGGAGGAAAAAAGGATGATATGCATTATTTATGGTCCTCATCATTGTTGTTAGAAGAATCTAAATAGACAAATCCCCAAATCTATACATGAGGATTCTTTTGATGGCAGATGTACTGTATGTGCCCAGGTGTGAGTGCAGTCATGTGATGGAGATACCATTTTGTTTCAAACTACCAAAGATAATTGCGGGTTAATAGCATTGCACTGACTTTATCCTAGCAATCGCTCTTCCTCCTGCAGTTGCGTCTGTCCATCCACATCTTACCTCCACATGGCAGCCAGAGCGATTGCGCAGGTGTCCAAAGTCTAATGAGAGCGAGTCGGGACTGTTGCGTTTCTTGACCACAAAACAGAGGTAGGTCTCGTTCCTCCCACGCGCCCAGCGTACATTCTTATAGTGGTAAATAAACTTCCTCTGAGTCAGCAGCACTCTGCAGCAAAGAACAATGGCCCAAAAAAACTATTATTCATCATGAGTAATAATAAGATATATCATAATATGCTTATGTGTTGTAGAAAAATGTGTAAGATTATTACAGATCTTAATTTGAAAACATTTACAGTATGTCAAAGGTGGATTGAAATGATTGATACATGTTTGTAAATGTAATGTATGTTGAAATAGAATAGAAATACAATATCATTTAACTTCTAGTATTTATTTAATTATGTTTAATAAATTGTAACTTATAAAATGACTTAGAAATTATTTACTATAACAATAGTAATACATAGGTGTTATAATAATTAATAACAACAATAATAATAAAAAATAATAGTTTGATAATTTGTTAGATGGACAAGAAAATGGCTTTATGTCTCTAATGGTTTCAACTTTAAATGGCCTGTGCAGTCATGCATGTAGGAACTGCTACAACACAACAAGAGCTATATAGAGATTGTACTGTGCAAAGCTACACACACATCTAGCACTCTCAGTTTCATCCTCTGTTACTGATAGTTGAGAACATTTGAAAATTGCATTGCCGTACATCATTAGATATATTTTCATTCATAAAAAAAATATCAAATTTTAAATACTGATTTTTTTTTTTCTTAATAATTCCTGAACTCTCCGTCAGCAGCAGGTTTTATGGGATGTACATTTGCAGCATTTACACTTGCTTTCTCAGTATTATGAATTTTTTTTTTTTTACTCACCTGTCCAGCTTGCTCATCATTCCGAAAGATGAAACCAACTCAGTGGTTGAGTCATGCAAAAATGAGTGAGAGTTTTGAAAGTGAAGTGGAGGAAGAAGGAGGTATAGAAAACGTGTGACATATTGATACACTTGGGTGAAAGAGGGTCCCTGATTGGGTGATGGAAGTTTTCAAACACAGTTGGGAGGGCTGAAGTTTATTCTAACTGACAATGTCAGATAATCATATTAATAGCAACTGCTATTTAAAGGGATATACAAAGCAGTTCTAACCTCATTGTAAAACAACAAACATTAGGCAATATCTAGATAAATTCTCAACTGAGTAATAGACTGACACAGTGCATGAACAGATCTATCAATCTATCTTTATATACCGATCAGCAATAACATTAAAACCACTGACAGGTGATGTGAATAACATTGACACAATGGCACCTGTCACGGGGTGGGATATATTAGGTAGTAAGTGAACAGTCAGTTCTCAAAGTTGATGTGTTGGATGCAGGAAAAAATGGGCAAGCGTAAGGATTTGAGTGACTTTGACAAGGGCCAAATTGTGACTGGGTCAGAGCATCTCCAAAACGGCAGGTCTTGTGGGGTGTTCCCGATATGCAGTGGATAGAACCTACAAAAAATGGTCCAAAGAAGGACAACCGGTGAACCGGCAACAGAGTCATGGGTGCCCAAGGCTCATTGATGTGCATGGGGAGGCTAGCCTGTCTGCTCCAATCCCACAGAAGAGCTACTGTAGCACAGATTGCTGAAAAAGTTCATGCTGGCTATGATAGAAAGGTGTCAGAACACACAGTGCATCGCAGCTTGCTGTGTATGGGGCTGCATAGTCATAGACCGGTCAGAGTGCCCATGCTGACCCCTGTCCACTGCTGAAAGTACCTACAATGGGCACGTGAGCATCAGAACTGGAGCAATGGAAGAAGGTGGCCTGGTCTGATGAATTATGTTTTCATTAACATCATGTGGATGGCTGGGTGTGGATGTGTGTCACTTACCTAGGGAAGAGGTAACCAGGATGCACTATGGGAAGAAGGCAAGCCAGCGGAGGCAGTGTGATGAAAGGATCTGCTGCTAAAGACTTGGTGCTATATACCACAGCACACCTTCAGAGGTCATGTGTCAACGGGTCAGAGCTGTTTTTGCAGCACAATTGGGATTTTAATCTTATTGCTGATCAGTGTATCTATTTATTTATTAAATCATTCATTTATTTCTTTCCCCCAGTTGTACATGAATTTGACGTGGCATCATAAAATTGCAAAGATTCAGATTTTTTGGTTTAAAATATTTACATTTTTTTAAAATTTATTTTAAATATTGAACTGGAAAGAACATACAATAGCACTTTCTTTTTCCACATGACAGACATCGTAAAATTGCAAAAACTGGGATTTTTTTTTATTTTATTTATTTTTTTTTACATATTTAAAAAAAAAGTTTTAAATATTCATTTACAAAGATTGGAATTTTTTTTTTTACACAATAGCAAGTTCCTTGACCACATATTAGTCTCTTAAGTGTTTGACGTGCCTTGTAACCTTTTTTTCTCTCAGATGTGCGTCACAAAACACAGCCTGTGGCGTAACCATGGCAAGCTGGAAATTTCCAGAACCCTTGCACCCAACCAAGGAAGCCTCCACTTCACTTTTCCCACATGGCCTTTAATCATTCCCATTATACCTTCTTCAGCATTCTGGCTTTTTTTTTTTTTTTTTTTACCTGGGTCTTTCCCCTTTATTTATTTTTCCCATAGACACCCTATGAAGTAAATCCAATAGAAAACTAGAATACCTTCCAAAAAAAAGTGTTTCCAAAGAGCTAGGTTACCTTCCTCCTTCAAAACATACATTCAAGCACTCACTTGAGACCTCTTTACCACAGAGGAGAGCCTAGAAAATCAGCCTGACCACATAACGTCACAAGTGCTCAATGGAATGCATAAGCACACATATCACTGCTATTATGTATCCTGCTAATTTGTGACTGTGTGCAATTTTTTTCAAAACCTTTTCCTAGTTTCAGTACAGTTGGCATCATAATTGAGTCTCACTCTAACTCACCCTTTCATGCACTCTGTGGCCAGGGAAATCACCGTTTCCCAGAGAGCTCCCTCTGATCTGTGTGTGTGTGTGAGAGAGAGAGAGAGAGAAATAGAAGACAAAAGTGCATGTCTGATTTTTTACATCTGTCTGCTCCCACGATTCAGCCTCTGACCACAAATCTTTCAAAGGTCCAGCTGTGTTACTGGTTGCTGTGTGCATTTGTATAACACAGAGCAGTGGAGAGCGCAAAAAAGAAAGCTGAACACAAAGTAAGGTCAAAATTATGTATAATTCTCTAATAATAATAATAATAATAATAATAGTAATAATAATCAGTATATAATATATTTATGTACCAGGAAGAGCAAACCTAGTATTTTAAAAATTTGTAACTGGCAGTAACAAAGAATATTACAGATCAGCCACATCTCACCTCTTTCTTTGTTTTATGTTCACACCTATACACACATACTATGGACAACAGCCGCTTCAATGCATCAATTGGCACAGCACGTATGAACGAATTAGGGCAGGAAATGCAGAGTCATTCTTTCCGAAACCCACCCGCCCACACACATACACACACACACACGCACACACACAGACACACCCCCAAAGACCTGTCGTGCAGACAAACTCAACCACAGCTCCAAACACACTTTTCCAGAGCTGTGAACTTGCATCTGTTTCCTGAAGACAATAATAGGTACGCTTTGGTTAGGGGACATACTTGCAGGTGTTTACTAATGTGGGCTCCAGTGCGGCAGAACAACAAAGCCCACGCCAAACAAGGCATGGTGCCAATTCACGTGAGTGAAGATACTGAAGTAGTAACCTTAGTAACTGTGAACATTGATTACCTAGCTCTCTGTTGTGACCCATTTAGAAAATAACCTGACTTTGAAATGAGTAAGAAACACCTCTTACTCAACTCAAGTCTGTGGTCTGTTTAGTGCAAAACTAAAACCTGCAGCCAGGTCTGATTACAATGAATCAAATCTTGTGCGTTTTTGTAATATCCAAAGCACAAATTCCATCACTGTTCACTACAGTCTGCTGCATGCATTTGCATGTGTGACTCCTCATAAAAGAATCTGCAGAATAAACTAATTTATGTGTTTTTTCAGAGTTTAAAATGGCCATTCCATCATTTTGGCAATTGTCAGTGATAATGAAATGAAACCATCTCTGGTTCAGTACTTCAGTTCAGTTCTGTCTGGCATGCCTCTGAAGATCAGCCCATTTTCAAACCATGACACTGAAGTTTACTGCTGCACCAGGTGCAGCTTCTCACCACATACACATAACTGTACAAACATCCGGTGGTGAATGAGGTAGTAGGTGAGACATATATTTCACTGAGTGTGGTTAAGGTAGAGAGATAACCGCATGCTTCAACTTCAAATACATATATGCTTGCTTACTGCTGTTTAATGGCTAGAACAAAGTCTGCAACATGTATAGTCTAACATAAAGCATGCTTTGTTCTCTTTGCTTCAAGCATTTGTGTTTATCTCTATTGACATCTATAGTAAGCCTATCGCTGTCACTCAGTTTACCACAGCAGAACCACAGACTGCACATCTCTACCTGGCAAGAGAGAAACGGAAGGCTATACATCTTGTAAAGACTGCATCCAAGTCATTTTCATATTTATGACACCTCACAGCTCAGTTTGAACCTGTGCATTCAGATCAAAACCATTTTATGACTAGTAATGCCACATAATTAAAAGCAACCCCTGAGTAAAACCAGTCTCAGAGAAGATTTATTTATATAGTTTCCAGACAAAAAGACCACTGGCAGTTCAGTACTATTCTGTTACAGTGCAGCAACATGTATAAAAATGGACTGAACTCTGAAATGACATGACAAATTTTTAATTAAATTGAATAGAGAGGGGAAAAAATAAGCAAAGGAAAAAAAGTCACAATAAATAAACGATATAAATAAATATTGTAATTTTAAATAAAGAAGTTGTGGGGTTTCAGTCACTGTAGTGATTTTACAGAATTTCTGAAACTACTTCAGTAATGTCACAAATTATGTAACTATTTTATGATTCCAGGCAAAGCTGTAGTTACAAAAAAAAAAAAATGTGCCAATTCACACCCATAAGTCTTTAACAAACACCTTTGTCACTGGAAAGCCCAACCAGCCTTTTCCTGGCTCCTCGTAATCCTCCTCCTCTTCGCCTTCCACCCCAGAAGTCTCTCCCTGGAGCCGGTAGCCCAGTTTTCTGAAGAAGGCCTCTCCTACATTGGAAGGGAAGGGCACATGAGCATAGACCCTGCGCACTCCGCTCTGCTTGGCTCTGAACTCCAGGCCCTGTACTAGCAGCCTGCCAAGCCCTTCTCTACGGTACCAGCTCTGCACTACCAGTCTACAGATGCGGTACACACCATGCCGGCTCCAACCATCTCGGGCAACACAGCCAAGCACCTCACCATCGCTCTCTGCGACCCACACTTCCCCTGCAACACGTGCCCGTTCCTTTAGATCATCTTCATCCACCTTCTCCCTGTCTTCAGCCTTCCCTTTCTCTGCCTCTTTGCTCTTATACTTCTCTTTGGCTTTCTTGCGACATTTGGCTTTCTCCTGGTCAGTGACGAGCTTGGCTTTGGCAGCATGTGGGTTTGGTAGGTCTGGTTGGGACCTAGAATGGTAGCTGCTGCCCAGGTAGTCCCAGTACGGTCTGCTGGAGCCCAGGATGCCCATGGACCGTGGGATGGTGAGCTTGAGGTATACGATGAGAAGGAAAACAGGGATAAACAGGGCTAGCATAAAGGAGTTCACTACAAAGCGGAGCACAGAAGAAACTGTGGCGAGCAGGAGGACCGCCAATGGTCTAGTAAGGAGGTGCAGGATGAGCCGGTTCTCCATCCCTTCACATCCTTGCTGCAGAGATGGAAGACAATAGCGCAGAAGTTTGGCGAAGAGGGAAAGAGTGAAGGAAAGAGGAAATTATATATGATAAATGAGGCTAACTAAATTATTTTTTGCATTTTCAAGCCAAGGATATCCGAATAAAACTAAAATAAATCTTAGTGGGAAAAAAAAACATACCTTTATAAGAGCCTTTACAGCCTCAATATCCTCCTCTCTCATCGGTCGCAGCACTACATTTCCCAGGTCCAAGGGCGCCATTTTATTCAGCCTTAATGGCGAATTAAAGCTGGGTCCTGAAGAGACAGAATAAACATAATACTATTTGAAAGTCTACTGGAGTTTTTTTTTTTTTTTTTAAGTTACTGGATTTTCGGATGTGTGAAATGGATGTGAATTGTGTCTCTCTCAGGTTTGACCACAATTTGTGAGAAAAAGAATAATCACTGAGTAACTCGTTGGAAGCCTTGTCAGTAAACCGCGCAGTGCCGAACATAGCCCTGTTTAAAGACCACGCTAGGCCACAGGCATTATCTTGTTTTACCAAATAGAGCTGGGGGTTGAACAAGACCACGTAGGCGAGGATTTAATGGCATTTAAACCACTCTAAAACAAATAACAACCATGCATGCACAAAAAAATGCACTTCTGTTATCTGCATGAAGACGAGACGTGTTGTGTTGTGCTGTGCTATAAAAAGCTTATGAGAGTATTGGTATGGTTTGCGTGGTATGCTATGACTATTAGCTACTGGCGCTGTGCGGTTTCCTTCTGAATGATGTTTTTTTTTAAAGCCTTTTATGGAAAACGGCTCCTGTTTAAACACTGCATGTGCTGTGTGCCGTGCCAGAGACTGACCTACTTACCTCAGGAATAAAGGTTCAAACAATTTCCAAGCGTGCATAGTACCCACAAGCTATCATTGCGTCGAAGTGCTACAGTGTTACCGCTATACGCCAACCGCGCGTTCAGCCTATCTGCGTTCGTGAATCGCACAGCAGCGTAGCGGCAGCAGGAGCATCAGCCGAATCAGCACGCAAGCACAGAGGTCATCTACACCACGACCTCAATAACATGTAATAAATAACATAACATGTGACAAGAGTAGGCTATAAATAGCACAGATATTTTTTTTTTTTTGCTTGGTTTATTATTATTATTGTTTGCAGAATTAACTTAAAAAACGACACTGACAGCGTTTGTTGAATATTATAATTTACTAATATCAGTTATATTGAAACTAAACAGACTATAGACATATTCACAGTTCTTGTTCATATTACACTTGGGCTGTCAACATGACAGCATATTAGTTTACAGTTGTCCCACATTCTTCAGCAACTCCTCTTCAATTCACCTTCTAAGTGTAGTATTTGGGGGAAAAAAAAAAAAAAAAAAAAAAAAAGTTCATATCTGTTGTGTGTGGTGTATGAAAGGACTCCCTCTATGGGCTGGTGAGTAACTCTCACCTTATTCTAGGTAGTGCTCAGAACACTCCAAGAGACTGAAGTAAGAGGACAACATAAAAAGGTCAACCATTGCACCAAAAGCTATTTTACCATGCATTTGCCTGTCAATTCTTGCTATAAAGCATGGCTTCCCCCTCCATTTCACTTTCCTGATAGCTGAAAGTCAGAGGCCTAAATAACTGCTTTAGATTTAGTCATCTGGATCATAAAAGGCATCATTAAAAATTGGTGTCATCAAAGACTCAGGTTGCTGGTAGTTAGTAGTGTGCATTGGTTAGTAGGACCATGTGTGTGTGTCTTAGGGCAATACACAGGCTTCATTCTGAGATTCCTTCTTAGGACTTAGTCTTAGGTCCCGTTCACACTGGCTGATAGTCTGCTCTCAGTTTCCAGTATCTTCTGCTCCTCCGATGCCACTTCTTGTGATGCAGTGCCTTCTTTGTCCATGTTCCTTAATCCTACTGCAACTCCTTCTGTTCCCTCTGTCAAACTGCTGGTACTAACCTCAATAATAACAATACCTTCTCCTCCCTCTAACTGAAATATGCTCCCCATTTGCCCTGCTCCTGTCCCAGTGACCCCCCCTGGATTAGTAAAACTGCCCCCGGTCTCAGAACTGCTGCCCCCACCTTCTATGACTGCAATCATTTGAACACTTTCCCCACTGCCTGTGTCTGCATCTATTTTGGCCTCACTGCCTAATTCAAACACAACCTCCTGTCCACCAAGAGGCATTAAGGCTTGGGCAGGATGGCAAGAAAGACCCAATTCTTCACTAGGGCCTTCAGGAAAGCCAGCATTTGGTGGAACATCTTCATCACTTGGAGCATCTGTTTGGAAATGAAGAACAAATGCTTTCTCTTCCACCCCAACACCACCTTCAAACCCTTCTATTCTTTCACTTTCCCTCGCTCTACTCCAATCTTGTAGCAAATTAAGAGAAACCATCCCAGTTTTCTCCTTTTCTCCATCACCCTCCATCTCTTCCTCTGACTGAAATCGGAGAACGTATGATTTCTCCCCTCTGTCTTCACTGCCTTCTTCCCCTTGTTCACTTTCTCCTTCAAAATGTAACACATACGATCTCTCTCCCACCACCCCTTCATTCATCTCCACCTTCACCTCCATCCCGTCTCCTTGCTCTCTCGCCTCAGTCTCCTTCTCAAAACACAGAACAAAACGCTCCTCTGGTAGTGGCTCTGGAAGTTTCTGTACTTCCTCTGCAGCAGAAGCATTTTGGTGGTCACCTGTCAAAATACAGTGGCTTTCCGTTGGGGGTGTAGTTGGGGTCACTGCTGATACAGTGACAGTAGCAGGGGCCGAGGGTGTGTCAGGTACAGAATCTGAATTCAGTGGTGGCACAGATGCTAGAACATTATGTTGCTGGGGCAAGGTTGCTGATGCAACAGAAGCAGCAGTTGTGGTTGTTGAAATAGTGGAAGGAACTAATCCTTGACTTGCTGGGACAGATGCTGTCTGCACTAAGGACCCAGATTTCTGAGCTTTAGTTTTGCGCCCACGTCTGGGTCTAGGGCTCCTGGTGTGGCTAAGCGTTCCTAAAATCGGTCTAGTAATGGCTTTTGTGTTTTGGGGTGGGGCAGTGATGAGGGGCGCACTGTTGTTGGTTAAAATAAACCTCTGCTGGGTCTGGAGTGGCTGAAAATGTGATATCTGGGTTTGGGCTGGAGCTAAAGTGGCTATCTGTGGCAGTGCTGGTATGGTTTGCACCAAGGGGAGGGGCTGTGGTGCTGAGGGAGCAGGAAGAGTGTTCGTATTGGACGCTGTGGGAACAAGAATAAGACTCGGCTGGCTCCCATTGGTGGACTGGCACTGAAGAAGCAGAAAGTTCTGGGATGGCAGTTGTGGTGGTGGTGGTGGTGGTGGTGGTGGAGGAGGAGGTGGAGGAGGAGGGGCCGGGACAGGCTGTGTGGGCGTTGGATTGGACAGCGGGATCAGCTGTAGTCCTGTAGGTGTCTGGATCATAAAATAATTTTGTGACGTGTTTGGAGGAATGTCCAAATTTGATGGTGAGAGAATGAGTGTGGAATTCCCTTCATTAGAAAACAGAGAACTGAGCCCTCCTCCTGCATTCATATTTAGACTCAGAGTAGTAGCTGACATCTCCGAGGTCCCACTGCCATTCTTAGTGGTTTTCCCTGCTTCTTTTGTGCATGTGGCCCCTCCACCGCTGCTATGCGTCCGCAGGTGCCTCTGCAGGTAGGAGTGCATGACAAATTCTTTGCCACAGCGCTGACACTTGTAGTCTTTGCGTGAGGAGTGTGTGCGTAGGTGAAGCTGAAGATTGGAGGAGTGTGTGAAGCTCTTGTGGCACTGCGCGCATTGGAAAGGCCTCTCACCCGAGTGTGTGCGCTCGTGTTGCTTTAGGTTGGAGGTTTGCGAAAATGCCTTGCCGCACACAGAGCAGGCATGTGGTCGCAGGCCCGAATGCAACTGGCTGTGCCGCCGTAGGCAGCTGGTGTTCTTGAATGATTTGCCACACTCCTGGCACACATAGGGCCGCTCACCGGTGTGCTGCCGCAAATGGTACTGGTAATGTGAACTCCACTTGAAGGTCAAAGGGCAGTAGGGACACTGGAAGGCTCGCACTCCTGTGTGCACCTGCACACACAACAGAGAAGAAGCTGAAAGCTTGAATTTGTATTTTAAATAATTATAAGTAAACAGGTGAAAGAAAAGCATGGCCTGCACTGAGATTTGTCACATAAAATCAGTAAAATAATGACATTTGATCAACAAATGCTAGCATGAATGTCATTTCAAAGAAACCCCAAATCCTTCCAAATTCTCGTCTTAATGTGATTACCTACTTTGTCATTGTAATCATTTGGCCTAAGAAGCATGGCTGCATGTTTACCCTTTGATGTATGGACAGTAGAGATGACCTCTTAAAGCTTTTTCCACACTCTGTGCAGCGGTACGGTCTCTCTCCTGTGTGGTCTCTCATATGGTAGCGCAGACCTGATGAACCCTTAAAGGATTTCCCACATTCCAAACACCGATATGGCCTCTCTGTTAAAAAAAAAAAAAAAAAAAGGTGACATTGAGAAGTATCAAAAATGATATGAGCCAGGGAATTACTTGCAGTCAGGAATAAAACCATCTTTAACTCCTAGGAAACAATTTTGCCTTGATGTTACATAACCAAAGTAGAATGAAGCTGCCAACTTTGATGGATGTTGCAACATATTTTTTGCTAGCAAATAAAACACAATGAGTGTCATGGTAGCATTTACTGGTTTCACAAATCCTTTTACCAGATTCAGATTTATGCAAGTCAGTTGAAGAGTAAATCAGCATCCACTCGTCTTTGGTGAACTCAATAAAGCTCACCGTTATTTGCAGCAGAGCCCTTGCTCCCGCCTCCTCTCCTTCCAGCCTTCCCTGATGCCCTGTTGGTTGGTTTCACAGCTTGCTTCTCTCCCTCTTCTGTGACAGCAATGAGGCTGACATGGATCTCCCTTTCTCCCTCTCCCTCCTCCCCCTCTCTCTTAGCAGAGGACGAGGAAGACAGAGGCAGTGAGAGGGACAGTGAGGGAGGGCAGACTATCTCAGCCTCTGCCTCGGCCAGCAGTCTCTGCTCCTCAGTGTGTGAGAGCTGGTGGGTAAGAAGGGACGACAGCAGGGGGAAGGAGCGGTCACACACAGAGCAGCTGAACTGAGATCTGGACTGGGACAGCGCCAGAGGGTGCACCTGGTTGAAGGACAATCCAGACAAAATTTCACACGTAAAAATAATAACAATCATTTTGCTATTCTTGCAGCTTTCTGCCCATTTTGTATCCTTAGTATTATCAGGTTCTCCTATTCAGTCTTAACCTGGATAGAAGGTCGTGATTTGTCCTCAATATGATTTAGTACCACTCACCTGTGCCACGTGTCTGCTCATCAAGCTGCTGTTCTTGAAGCTTTTACCGCAGTAGGCACACTCTGTAGACAATGTAGCCACAGTCGTGTCCACTATGGACGTGGTGTCATCTGAGGGCATCTGGGCCACAGAGCTGGTGAAGCTCTGGAGCAAGTCATACTGAACCTGACCCGATCCACCCCCAATACCACCCAATCCAAGTAGTTCTGTCCCCTGCCCACTTTCTGACACTGTCGTGGTTTCCACCACCTCCTCAAAGTCTGCCAACAAGGGGGCCATCCCAACCAACGAAACCCCACCTCCCTGAGCCTCTATGCCATCACCTCTGATGTCTTCGCCTCCATCCCCCGTCCCCAGGCTGTGCAGATGCAAGGCTTGATGTTCTTCCAGGTGTGTTTGGGTTCCGAATGTCTCGTTGCAGCTGCCGCAGCTGTACAGCAACACATTAGCACCCGTTTCCCTTGACTCCTCCATGCTCACCTGTACATGCTCTGCGCCTGTGGCTGTCAGGACATTCTGACTGCCTTCAGCCGAGGATGGCGTACAGGACGAGGGCACATGGTGAGATAGGAAGACCTGACTAGTTCCCCCCTCCTGCCCACCTACAAGGCCCACCATGTCCGATAGTGTCATTTCAACCGCCTTCAAATCGTCCGAGGTCGCCCCCTCGAGCACCACCTCCACATTCGTCCGTGACCCTGCCTTTCTGGTCTTCCCCCCGCCCTGAGCCTTGACCTCTACGTGAGAGTTGCGATGAAGTGCCAGGTTGGAGGAGTGCGTGAAGCTGCGACCACACTCACCACAGATGTATGGCCTCTCGCCCGTATGTATGCGCATGTGTTGCCTTAGGTTGGTTGACTGGCTGAAAGCCTTGCTGCACACCATGCAGACATAAGGCTTGACCCCCAAATGCACGTTCTTGTGCCTACGCAGGCTGCTGGAGTTCTTGAAGGCTTTGGGGCATCTGTCACACGGATAAGGGCACTCGCCTGTGTGTTGGCGTAGGTGATACTGGTAGTGAGAGCTCCACTTGAAGGTGAGAGGGCAGTAGGGACACTGGAAGGTACGCAAACCCGTGTGCACACTGCGATGAACCTAGATTTGAAAATAAAATTAACAGAAAGTAAACCCTAAATTCATTTGCAGCATAACACTTGCTCTTTCCTCTTGCTCTCATTAAATCCTAATAACAAAGTAACGTTATCGTCAAAGGCAAAATGTTTCTATTATGGAATCTTAGAAAAGACCCTGCTGGCCCTGATACTGGCAGGTATTGCTCACCTGGAGAAGAGATGAGCGCTTAAATGCTTTACCACAATCCTCACATTTATAAGGCTTCTCTCCTGAATGAGACCTAGAATAAAGTGTATAGAAACCTTATTAGAAATCTAATTCATTCTGGTGGGCATTGTTGATTCCTGAAGTCTTTAGAGCAGAGCTCCCGTGTCACCTCGAGGTTATATCAGCATGATTTTGGAAGAACATGAATCACATTAACTCATGATTCAGATCTGTAAAGTGAACCATTTAACATCTTACCTCTGGTGATAGAGCAGAGCAGATGAGCCTTTGAAAGCCTTGGGGCAGAGGTTACAGCGATATGGCCTCTCGTTGTTATGGCTACGCTGATGATGTGCCAACCTGGAAGACCACTTAAAACTCTTCCCACAATCTAGACACTGAAAGGGGTGTTCAGGATTTTGGGACCCCATCGTCCCTGGAGACGTCGACGACGTCACCATCTCGACTCCCGTAAGCACGACAGTTTCTCTCCCTTTCTCTTCATCTCCACCTTTCTCTTCATCGTTATCCTCCTCTTCCACTGAGGGAAGAAGCGATGGAAAAGGAGAGAGGGACGAGGGAGTCTGGCTGGGAAGAAGCTCCGTTTGGACTACCAGGGTAGCAACAGAGTTGGCCATTGTACCCTACGAGCAGAGGAGGACGCTCTGGGTCGTAGTGCAGATTACTAGTCTTGTGGAGCCTCCAAACTGACAGAAGCCATTGCAGATGTTTAGATGTTTGGAGTGTTGCTGATTTGTGTATCCAAGCTGAAATGAGTACTGTAACTTCTTCACTTCAGTTGCCAGAACTGTACAGATAAGCATAATACGAACTGAGCTAGTCACATTAATACATGTTTCACCCAAATCATGATCCATGTGTTTGAGACAAATATAATGTGTGGACTTTCACAGCATTTTCATACATTTTAAAACCACATCCAAGACAATCCAAGTTCTAACCTGTGCTTTACCTGACCTAAACAGACTATCACAAGAGGAGTAAGGTATATGACTGAGTAAAATGTTAGGAATAATTTGGCTAATAACTGATCACTGATCAGGAGTTCCCCTTTAAACTCCCTCCCCCTCCTCCTCCTCCTCCTCCTCTGTCCCTCCCTCCTGTTCTGTATCAGTGTCCCTGCTGCGTTGTCTCGGGGAAATGAAAATCCCCAAGATTAAGACAAAACAAATCAAATGCCAGACACGCAAACTCACCCTCACAGTATATAATGTTGTAGAAATCATCATTTGCTTCCTCTCTTAGCGATGTGTGGATGGATTTGTCCAGTCACGAGCCGGCCTTCCCGCATCCATCTCCCTGCCGTCCTGCTTTCTCAAGCGTCGCAGTATTTCTCGATATTTCTGCACATTCACTATGCATATGCCACTTGCCTGTAATGATTAATTTTACTAAACAGTTTTGATGTATTGAAACGGGGGTCTGAAGTCCGCAGTGATAGTCCATACAACCTTAACAATAATGTCGAGCGCAAACTAACCAACAGTCACCCGCCTGCTTCCGGCTCTCAGCAACGACGAACGCTATTGGTCCGTTGTTCCTCCTAACGCGCTCCTGCTATTGGTCAACAACATCAACGCTGATAAATTGATACTGAATATCTTCAAATATTACCCAAGAGGCATTAAACTTATAAAAATCTTCGTATCTGACCATATAGCATTATTATTTACATCTTACAGAATAAGAATTACTCCATAAGGGAGGCTAAAGGCGTTTGTGCGGCTATTACTCTGTTTCTGGGAAATGTAGTTTTTTGCGGCAGGGAGGCGTGGCCTAAAGTGCAGGCTCACAACCCTGGTCCTGGAGTAACCCCTATTTAACCCACATTTTAGTATTTGTTTCCTGATCTTCACCTGAAGAAGGGCTGTTAGTTGAATCAGGTGTGTTAGGAGCAGGGAAGACACTAAGATATGCAGGACAGGGGGTACTCCAGGACCAGGAACCTGTGATATAGCCTCAGGGTTCCTCCTTTAACCAGCAGTGGTTCCTCAATGGATGGAATAAAAACAGGTCATCCCTGTTTCAGAAGTTCAGCCCTTAACTACTGAAAAATGACAAAAGAAAAAAGAAAAGTGCAGTAGTGCTTGCTATTAACTCCTTTATTGAATCTGACACACTCTTGACACCTTTCTGTCAAACAGCAATGTCTCTTACAGCATGTGACACAATGCGGCTGAACATTAAAATTTCAATAGCAATGATAAAGTCTGATTATAAGTAGTATAAAAGTATAAAAATTACAGAAGGCTTGCTTCTCTTCAGTGAAAATAAATAACATGAAAACATAATAAATAGTATATCAAAATGCTAAAAAAAAAAAAAAAAATCAAAAGAGAATAATTTTGATATTGCGATACAATTGCCAGAGCAAGGGGCCTTATATCATAGAAAACTATAATATAATACACATTTGCACTGTACATAACAGTTTACATTCAGGATGATGTATGTACACCTGTACATTACCAAATAATCACGATATCACAATACATAGTATTTTAAGGCTTGGGTTGTTTCTCTTTTTTTTTCTTTGATTTAACATTGCTTAAGAACAGGTGAGTCGTCAAAGCACATCTTCTGAATCAGAGGATCCAAAACACAAACCCAAATATACTGTGCAAAGAAGGAGACCAAAAAAAAAAAAAAAAAAAAAAAAGGAGAAAAAAGGCAGCAATGGTGTAGGTCAGTGCTTTGTGACACTTTTTTCCCCATTTGCTAATTTAAGAGACACCCTATAAACCCAGCAATATTGCTACATCTAGTGGCAAAAAATAATCTAGGTAACAATCGAGAACACATGCCTCCTGAATTAAAAAAAAAAAAAGATGAGGAAGAATACAATTTGTTAAATAGGAGGCATATCAACAGATTTTTGGAAGAATGGCTAGAAGACAATAATATAGGAAAGAGAGAAAGATGGAAAACAGGAAGACAGTACAATTTATTTTTAAACTTAAACATAACTGGTAAAGAAAATGACGGTGTTTTTTTTTCCCTAAAAGAATCAAATAAATAATGACACCAAATAAATAACTAAATAACCGCTCAATAAATAAATAAATACATAAATAATGAATAGGTTGAATTTTTTTTTTTTTTTTTTTTTAAATGACGAGCGAGAGAAGAAAGTGAAATTTAGATGAAATTATGCAGATGATCAGAAGCAGGCTGTTGGCAGTGATGTGTCGCTGTAGTCCAAACACTCACAGCTGTGGCAGACAGGTGGAGTTCTCATGTTTGCGCTGTGGTTTCAATGTGCCAATGACTACAGATCAGTGACGATAACGCTGCTGCCATTTGATCAGCTCACATATGCACCAGGCTGGTAGTTCATACAGGGACAGAGGAATGGTCAGTTGCTGTAGTGTTGAAATGGTGGGTCGTGATTGGCTGCGGGATTGACAGCAGCCCTCATGCCTGCGTTTTGGACTTGAGGCTGAGGAAAGCACGCACCGCCCAATCACAGAAAAGCCTGAACCTCTGAAGAAGCACCTGTGAAGACTGATTCATCTCCCACTGGGAGGAGGGTTGGGGAGGGAGGGATGGAGGAGGTACGGAGATTCGAGGGGCGTCCACTTGCTGTATCTGAAAACAGACACGTAGAAACGGACGTCAAAGGAGACTGAATGCTATGATGCCACCTACGGAGGTGTTTTATTTTTATTTTTTTATTTATGCCTTGAACTTGTGGTTGTAAACCATGTTTTACAGTGCTTACAGATATACCGTGTGTGTGGTGTGTTTCTGTTACCTGGCGCTGTAGCAGGCTGTTGAGACTCTTAATATGCGTGATCATTTCGCCTAGCTTTGATGCCGAGGAGTGATGGTGCTTCTGTGACACCTTGTTCAGCCACTCGAAATGGTGCTCGAAAGTCTTGAAGTCAGCATGGAGCTGAGAAAGCGTAGGCTTCAACTGGGAGGGAAAAAAAAGAGAAAGGTTCCATTAGATTAGGTAGATTTAAATTCATAACCAAACTATTACTCTTTTGCTTTCATAACCACAATGACATATATAGTTACTTTAAATTACATATAAAATTCTGCAACCAGGCTACTTCTGTCCACTCACAAACAGTCAAGAGCGGTGTAAGCATGTGCAAAATTAAGTGATTGATAGACCACAAGGCAGACAGACTCTGGCTGGAAGTTTACCTCCAGTGAGCTGAGGTCATTGGCTCTGCTGTTGATGGCTGGAAGAGACTTGAACCTGTGGTGGTCGATCACCGGATCACCCTTGTGGTCATTCTGAAATAGAGGGCCAAAAGGATAGAAATGCCTTCAGTAAACAGATAAAACACATGTTCACAAGGAAAATGCTGTCCACAAAAGCAACGTCATGGCACGGTGCAGAATTTCCCATGCTTAGAGACGACCTCCAAGCCCTGACCCAAGAACAGCTCGCAGTGACCAAAGTGCTAGAATTAGAAACCTAGAAAGGATGCCTCCTGCTCCTAAATCAGTAGCAGGAGGCATCCTCTACCAATACCACAGAATTACAGAGCATCAGAGTCACCGAGAGTTCACCAGGGTACAACCTCTGAAAGTCAACAAGAAGAGTTTGTGACCTGAAGCCACAGGATGTTTTGTAGAGGAAGAATAACAGCATATGCAATGAGTAAGACGCTTGGAGCAGAATAGACAACATTGGGATGTAGGGAAACTCCAGGGTCAGGCCTAAAAAAAGGAGCAATGACATACAGACCCAAAACAAGCCCCTTTTATTCCCCATTCCGACCACTAGAGGGAGACAAAAACATTTACAGGAGAGCTTGTTGGGCTTCAGTGGTTGGTTTTGGTTGTATAAACTTCTTAGCTCCTGTTTGTTAATGTGTTTAAAGGGCATAAACAAGAGCTGAACTTTGTTGCCTCCAAATGTAGTTACTCCACTAATGGGCAGGAAATAAGCTAGTTTAGACATCAGAAGCACGTAAGTAGAGCTGATCGGCTGATTAGGTGACAGGTGTAATGCACACTATGCGTCATCGAGGTTTCATCAGATGAGAAAAACATCATCATGAGCTACTCAGCCAACAGCGTGGTGAAGTCAGCTTTCATTCTTTCACTGTTTGTCTCAACATGTTATTTCCTTCATACGTTGCTGCTGTTTCATAACCATTTCACATATCCCCATGCCTTGTTTTCTTTCTCTCATTAAGAAAGACCCAATCACACATTCCATCCACTGCTTCATTACTCATCGCTCCCGGTCACTGCTTCTAATTTTCATCGAACCTGATTTTTGCTCCTAGACATACACATAGACATTGCACGTCCATAGCGTTCTCTGATCCACTTTTCTCCCCAAATATGTACCTCATTAACACACAGACACGCACACATGCACATCCTCTTGGATCCTCACCTCACTCCATTGCTTTTTGTCCCCCTCTCCTTCTGTGTTCCTGAATGCAAATATGACAATGTGATAAATCTACCTGATTTCTATCAGAACACTTTGCTGTGACAACCGAAAAGCTAAACAAGAAATCCCACACCTACACAGCCCACAGCTATTTACAACACACACACACACACACACACACAGCCAGGCAAGCACCGAATGGAGTAAATACACCCTCGCAAACTAACACACATTAACACATTCTGTGCGTGCAACCACAGCAGCCAGCACACATCGTTTTTATTGCTTTCTTGTGGGGACTTTCCATCAACTCCCAACTATTTTTCTTTCCTAGGCTTGACCCCTGTAAAGTGTAACTCCATGCAAGAAGAAAAGGAACCAAAATAAATCTGACTGAAATACTAACAAACTACTTCTTGGAGTGGACTGGGGGCCTTTTGTCACAGGTGGTGTCTTTGATAATGATCTGCCTTCACATCTGGCGCACAAGCACAAAGCAATGCAAACGAACGCAGCGAACATGACTGCATCTAATCTCCCTTTAAGCACATATACAGTCAGGTTAGCATCAGTCTGGCTGCATCTCATCATGCTGCATACGCTGGGAGTGACAGAGTCCCTGATCTGATCTTACAGGTCATACCTGAGTGCATTCTCAAAGCCATGAAAGGGAGCAATATAACCTCAGATACAATCAAACCTAGCAGAAGAGGATGAGGTCAGAGTTTTTGAGCTTCACAAGAGCGCTGCTGTCTGAGGCAAGGAACATCAATGAGACCCTGAGCCGTGACTCAGACACTTATAGACAACCGAAACTAAAAACCTTCACGCTCCCTCCACATGCTGCTGCATAAAGCAATGCTTATGGGTGCTGCCTCACCTTTACAAGTCAGCCAGGATGGAAGACTGTACAGTAGTTTTCAAGTTTCGCCTCGCTTGTGCTTGTAAACAGGCCTTCGGAAAACCCATGGCAACGCAAGGGAGGACATGCTTATGTTTCCGTCAGGGAGTTATGGCAGGGAGGCCTCTCAGAGGTGAAGGAAGTACAGAATGAATGGGTTCAGTGCCCCCTAGGCTACGGACCTCAATCACTTAGCAACCTGGCAAAACCTGACCGAAAACCTTTGTCGCCTATTGACACATGCTCCAGATTAAAAAGGAATGACCCACCAAACTCAAAAACCTAAGAAGCAACCCTGTAGTGGAAAGGCTCCCCGGCATGGGCCGACCGAAGAGGTTCAGTGTTTAGGGCTTACTACTGTTCTAGGTTAAGTTTAGTCTGGGATGATGGCCAGTACTGGGCCTGAGTCCAGATCTCTGTTGTTTTAGCCTGATGGAAATGAGCGTTATCTGCACCCTCACGGATTCAAAGCCGCCGCAATCTGCCACCCCTGCTCTCACCATGATTAATGCAGACCAGATGAGTTGAAAGGCCACATGTGCTTGTTCGTGTGAGCTCGGAGAGAGAAAGGGAGAAAGACTGCTGTAGCTCAGCCAGATCCCACATGCTGAATGAGGCCAATTTGAGATCTAAACACCATCAGCATAACTGAGGATGGACTGAATTTCCCACACAGTTCACTTCTTTTTTTTTTTCCTTTTTTGCCAGGGTTGCTATACTGCCTTGGCTTAGCGCCAATATTCATAACTGATCCAACACAGCTGATCAATCAACTTACAATCAGGTCGTGGGTCATCTTCTGCAGATGTCTCGTCTGGTTGGTCAGCTTGTCGAAATCGGCGTGGGGACGTCGCGTGTGGGCGGGAAGCGCCGACGTAAACAACGGCAGCTGAGCCAATAGGACGGAGAAGAGCAGCGAGGAGGAGGAGTCGAGCAGCACTGCGGAAGAAAGAAAACACTGATTGGTTCACGTGCGCTCGTCTCACCCGCGAGCGCACTTCTTACAAATCCTCGCGGGTTCGTTCCGGCGGAAACAGCGTGTTGCTGTTACAACACGCTCATGTTGCCACATGCGGAGGGATCAAGCCGGGCTACATTCTCTGACTGCTCAAATGAGCGCTGCCAAGTGGAGCTGGAAACTTTATGTACTGTTTACTGTCGTGCTGTGAAAGTAAACAGCTCTGCAATATAGCATTGAACTATTGGTTCTGTTCATGTTCTGCTGTCGACTTGATAAACCTAAATGAACTGCTGTCATCCTGTCAATCCTGTCTACTGACACCCACCCACACACACACACACACACACACGCCCATCAAACTTCCAGCATCCCACCCTGTCTTAAATCGTGATTTAAATAATAATAATAATAATAATAATAAAAAGAAGAAGATAAAGAACAACTGGCTGCATATTTTTAACATGATTAGGCACATTATTACAGGTATGAGCAACACACACAGACACAGTGAGAAAGAGAGATGGAGATGCAAAGAAATGCAAGAAGTGCTCGACAAGGCATAATAATAACAACAATAATAATAATAATAATAATAATAATAATAATAATAATAATAATAATAATAAATAACTGAAGAACATTTAACAGAGGAAAGAGGGAACAGAAATGATTGGCACTTACATTTCATGTTTGTGGAGATCCTTGAAGTAAGCTAATAAATAGGTTGCAAATAAATAGTGAGAGAGATAAATAAATAAATAAGAGCGCAAAAATTAATAAATAAATGGAGTTCCGGCTCTTTGTCACGTGCTCTGAACTTCTTCTTCTTCTGCTTCTTCTCCTTCTCCTTCTCCTTCTTCAGTGTCCGAGCGGTGGTTCGTGTCAGGCAGGAGGAGAGAGAGAGAGAGAGAGAGAGAGAGGAGAAGATGGAAAAGAAACGGGTCCTGAGTGGGTGCAGAAGTGTCTAATTTCTCCCTTTAGAACATTGCGACTTGAGCACAGCAAGCTGCGAACACAAGCAAGGATGGAGAGGGTCAAAAAAGAGAGAGAGAGAGAGGTGTGGAGACAGACAGAGAGAGAGAGAGGGAGTGAGGGATGCGAGTGTGTGTAGTGTAAGTGATTTTTCGCGCAGTGAAATGTTTAGGCTTGTTTAAAACTTCCTTTTATAAAGACGTTGAGTATGACACATCCCTGAGTCACCGTGCTTCATTCATAAAAACACACACACACACACACACACTCTCTCTCTCTCTCCTCCGCGCTCGCCCTCCTCCCGCCCCTCGACGCTCTCTCTCTCTCCCTCTCTCTGTCTCTCCCTCTCTCTCTCTCTCTCTCTCCCCCTCCCTCCATTCACCATGTCAAAAAAAAAAAAAAAAATGAAATAGTACAATTCCGGGTTTTTTGTGCTGGCAATATCACTTTCTCTTGCTCTATCTCTCCCAGCTGCTATCTCTCTTCCTCTGTGTCTATCGCCCCAATCTCTCTCTCTATCTTTTCATCTCCAAATCTCTTCCCCTTTCTCTGTGTATCTCTATAAAAATTTAAAAGGCCCATTGTTTCATGTTATATCTGTCAATCTGTGCTGTCCTGTCTCTCTCCGCTCTCCTCTCTCCTCTACATGCACCCACTCTTTCTGTCTCTCACTTATTTTAACCTCAAGTGTATAAATAAACAGTTCATTTGAATACACCATGTACTCTAAAATAGATAATCTAATTTACATTGAACTACACAGGAGCGTGCACACTCTCACACACACACACACCTTTTTCAGACTCTGATTTTTTTTTTTTTAATTTTCACTTTTAATCCCCTTTTCCTGGGAGTCTTTCTCTCCAGGTTGAAAGAATGATTAGGGGAAAGGTGTGCTGTCTGGATACAGCAGCATGGTCTATAGATATCATACACTAACAGAAAGACAGACAAACATTATTCTTGGTCCCACGAGACAGAGAGAGAGTGTGAGAGAAAGAGAGAGAGGGGGCAAATTTAGCATATACCAACACACAGCTCTGGAAACACTCAGTCACATCCAGTAGAGCAAAAGAGGCAAAAAGAGGCAGCGAGGAGTTTCCAGAGAGTGGGAGAGGGAGAAACAGAGAGAAAGTTAATTCAGCTTTACACATGTATCCAATATGGAAGATTATACCATTATAACACTTAAGACTGTTTTAGACAAACACACACACACATTCACAAAGGACGCATACTCAGACACCTATGTACACACATTTTTGCTCACATATAATTGTTAATTCTCTCACTGTCTCATTCTTACACACACACACACACACACGTACACACGTACACACGAGGGTGTGGTAGAGAGGTCAACTCTGGTTTGTTAGGTCAGAGGCAGAGAAGAAAGTGAGCAAGGGAGAGAGATGGAGGGAAGGAAATAGATGAGTGTGCAGGAGCAACGGAGGAACGGCAGGAGATATTGACACACTCTCTCCTTTAATTTCCCCACATCAAAGGCCCGTTTGAAGACACAGCTGGGAAGAGAATAAAAGAAAGAGTGAAGTTAGTCACTCCAGAACTCTCTCTCTCTTTCTGCCCTGATGGGGGTCTCTTGGGTGGCTGAGTGTGTTTAACTCCATAATCAAGCAGTGGCAAAGGTGTGTGTGTGTGTTTGCGAAACTGCTTTTGTGTGGTCCTCATGGTCAATCACCGATCACTTAAAACCCACGAAGGAGGAGCAGACGCATTAGTGCATTAGTTGTGTCATGTCATTCTATCCCAACACACACACACACACAAACACACTGCCACTCATACCCTCCTCATGGGGGAAGTGAGCCACAGGTGGGCAGCAGTTAGTGTCCAGACATCCTGCTACCTCATTACAGTATGACACACACACATTCATATAGACACGTTTGCACACACCTAATGTAGGTTCTTGCCCACACACACAGTCAGACCCCCACGTTCAGCAAAAAGGCCCCCCTTCTCTCACCATTTACAAAATCCCTCCATCCACACACATGCACTTCTGTACACCCGTGCTTTTTAACAGCTTCTTTTGAACTCGCATCACCTCCGGCTAGAGGGCAGAAGTTTAATTGTACTAATTAAATTCCTAATGACTTTATACAAGTGGTTGAAAAGCTAACTTTAAGAGCTACTGTTGAGGTGCAGCCACTCCACCAGGCCAACATGCAAACTCTAGGTAGATAAATCATACATTTATAAATATACATGTTCTGGCATTGGCAACAGTGAACGTGTCCTTCTGACCAGCAGAGTCTGTGTGTGTGTGCGTGTGTGTGTGTGCGTGAGTGTGAGTATTGCAGTAGTTAGATTGGTGAGATTAATGTGTTGAGAATTGTTGAATGTTTGTCTTTACTTCATACCACATTAGTAGTAATATATAACAAGTGTAAACAAATGTCCATTAATGACACATGAGAAGTACAATCCAGGCTCATCACACGCACATGCACATTCATTTGTTTTACTAGCCTTGTGAGAGCCTTCCATTGGCATTTATGCAGGTAATAATGCAGCTATGGTCCAAATCTAACCCTATCCTTAACCTCTGTGCCCAACTTGTGGCCCTTTTAGGGTTTTCTTTTTTGTTTTTGTAATAAAGCAGTTTGCCTCATGGGGACAAGCCAAATGTTCCAGGAAGGTCAAATATACACTATATAGCCAAAAGTATGTGGATGCTTAACCATATCTAGGTTTTCCCCAAACTGTTGCCACAAAGTTGTATAGAATGTCTTTCCATGCTGTGGCATTAAGATTTCCTTTCACTGGAACTAAGAGGCCTAAATCTGTTCCAGCATGACAATGCCCCTGAGCACAAAGCGAGGTCCATGAAGACATGGTTTGCCATGGTTGGAGTGTAAGAACTCGAATGGTCTGCACAGAGCCCTGACCTCAACACCTTTGGAATGAATTGTAATGCAGACTGTGCACCGGGCCTCCTCGCCCAACATCAGTGCCTGACCTCACTAATGCTCTTGTGCCTGAATGGGCAAATCCCCACAGCCACAATCCAAAACCTAGTGGAAAGCTTTCGCGGAAGAGTGGAGGCTGTTATAGCATCAAAGGGGGGAAACTCCATATCGACGCCATGCCTTTAAAATGGCACGTTCAACAAGGTCAGGTGTCCACATAATTTTGACCATATAGAGTATTTGTCAGGTATTCCTATTCTCGTGGAGAAATTTGGCCCCCACTGAGATATATAAACATGCCCACCACGCACATGCTCAATGTATCAGTCACATTCTGGTAGATCTGAATGTGTCCTCGCTGACTGTACTATACAGGAGGGCAGCCAGTGGCAATTCCGCAGATTATTTGTGGAGCCACTGAGTAGGTCAGCTAGCATGAAAGCCCTTTAAAATGTCCTGTCTAGACCTGAAAAATGAATGTGCATGTGTCAGTGTGTGTGAGTGTGTATGCATGCGTGTATGACCTATAAATCATTGCAAGTTTATTGAATTTAGCTGGTGTTATGAGACATTATGAGCCGGTGTTAAGTTCCACCAGCCTAAATAAGATGGAACACATACCTTGATAAAAAAAGGGGCATGTTTCAGACTTTCGCCTGCATCAGTAAATAAACCACAGTGTTTAGTGTTACCCTGTTCTTTAATGCTTCAAAACACCGAGGCTCTTAGGCCATCAGATTACACGCTCACGTTACACGAATGCGCACGCATTTTTGCTGCTTTTGTCAGGAACACAGAGACACGTTCACAAACACCCCAATGTAAACAAAAGTCCAAATGATTGCTATGACACAGCACTGGATAACAGGAAGAGAACGTGAAGGAGAATATGCTCATAACTTATCATTTCTCGGCCATCACACATCATTTCCTGCAGGGAATTTCACAAAAGAAAGAAATAAAAAAACAAGAAGGAAAGAGCACAAGTCAGAGTGGGAGTCGGAAGTCTTCCATGAGCGTGCGTGTGTCTGTGTTTGTGTTGAGATTGTGTTAATATTTACTCTCATATTGCTACATCACTACTTTTTCCCTATGTCAGATCCTATAACAGAGGGAAGATGAGCTGGGTCTGTCACCACGACAACTTCTGCCCCCCTGGCCCCGCTTCCTGCCCCCCTCCCTCCCTTTACAGACGTCAGAGAACATGTGAGTGTGGAAATGACTCTGGGAAAATAGAAAGGGAAAGGGAGAGAAAAAAAGAATGACAAACCGTGAGGGGATCATTGGGCAATAATGTGATGTCTGAAAATCTTCTTTTCTCACACATAAACACGTGCGCACACTCACACACACACACAAGCACAATTGCCATGTATGTAAACTATCCAGTCACACTAGGTCAAAGATGGAAAGAGAACAAGAAAAAAGAGAAAGAAGCCTGTGTTGTGGTACAAGCAATCTACATCCCACCGCACTCATAAAGCAAAGTTAATGAGGACTGTTACTGAGCCAACTGCTTCCCTCGCACTCACACACACACACACACACATACACACACACACACAAAGAGGAATGGACGCAGGCCAGGCAGCACTCAGTACCACCGGGTGATGCCCCCAAACACTTTCTCACTTTTCTGCTGATGAAACATCTCTGCTGATGGTTCATTCATATTACACACTCACTCGATCTAGTTACGAAAAATTCTTCTAAACGGTATAAATCACCCAGAGGAGCTGCCTTCCGGTCTCCAGAATTTGGCAGCCAGTGTTCTTTGATATTGCCCTGACGCACAATCGTGCGCACTCATACTCTTCCTCAGTTGTGCAATTCAAAGCCTGGATGCAATTTCACTGGTACAGTAAGACACTGGGCAAAAGTGCTTAGTGGAACGGCATTTACCATAACACTTTCTCTGTCTCTGGCTGGTGGAGAAACGGTGGAATGACCATGGTGGAGCAATAAGACAGAGCATCGGGAAGCCAGGGAAGAGAGGGGGAGGAAGAACGAGTTTTGGAGAGATGTAGAAGGGGAGGCAATGCACGCAAAGGGAATTTTTTTACAGGATAGGCATGTCTTTTCCATCCTGTCTCTTTCTCTCTCTGTTCCTCTCCTCAGAGCTCTCGCCATCTCGAAAGCCTGGTAACATTTTGCAGACTGGATTTCGGTCTGTGAACAAGCCGACACACACTTTCGCCAACACACCCCTGGTCCTGGGCTACCACACACACACACGCACGCACTTGTGCATGTCCCTTCTCCTCTTCTCAGCCTGCCTAAACATTCTTTCCTTGCCTGTCATTGTATGTGGCGTCTAATTCTTTTTCTCCAACTCTTTCCCTCTGTCTGTCTGACTCTCCAACACACCCCGTCTCTCCACGATTGTCGATCTTTCCTGCCATCTCTCCATCCTTCCGGCTCTCAGGGGAAGAGTAGGTGTTGGACGCACAGGGCTTCACATAAACACTGGGCTACTAAACAATAACAGCAACAAAAACAGCCGGATGTAAACAAGACTGAAGAATGTAAACAGGTCTGGCCATTGGGCTAACACTGAAGGGACTGTGAAGCAAGATTTGATTATCAACTCAAATCAATCTCTCTCTCTCTCTCTCTCTCTCTCTCTCTTGCTCTTGCTCTCTTTTTTTTTTTTTTTTTTTTTTTTTTTTGTGAATGTACTCCAGGAATCCTGCTAGAGTCATGGACTGACAGGGAGCCAAATGCTAAACAGTGAGAAAAGAGCTGACAAAAGGCCGAAAAGGAGAGTGAGGGAGTTCAAGAGGGGTTATTTTTAGCACATTCTTTCTTGTAAAGAGAAGCTCCTGGGAGATGATACTTGCGCATTCCCTACGTATTTGTCAGGCCTTGCTGTATGTCTGCTCAGGCACGGAGCATGTCAGTGACCCCCGGTTACCCCCTCACTTACCGGACCCCAAGATAACACCCCCACGCATGCACACACACACACACACATACACCCACACACACACACATGCTCACACACACACTGGGTACTGGGTAATACACTCCCATTACTGGACACCTTCTTGTCTCTGCCTGCGTCACAGTCCCAGTCCCAGTCTGGGTGTTATTCTTTAGAAGAATCTCACGACTGAAAAGCAGAAGAGCATGGAGGGGAGGGGTGATAAAGAGAGGGAGGAGTAGAAGGACAAGATAGGGGAGACAGAGAGAAAGAGGTAAAAGCAGTCATTTGATCCAAGGGGGCCTGAGAGACAAAAGACTGGAATGCTCTGACGTCACACTGTTGTCCCACTGACGAAGCTTGTCACCATGACCCAAATGATCTGAGAGAGTACCCTTTAGAGCATGACACAAGCACATGCACACCATCCACATGCTGTCACAAGAAAATACAGCAGTGTGTGTCAAACCCAGAAATTTATTCCCACAATAAAGACACCATTTACACTCTCTGCAAAAAGGTACTAAACTGGACCTTTCCTTGTCCCTGGGATTGTACAAGGGGTTGGTGGTGCAGGACGACATTAATAACAACAACACCTGAAACAAAATTAAGTCAGGGAACTATCACACTTGACTTATCATATAGGCTACTATCTAGTGAATTTTTAGAGTAACCCCATAATAGGCAGTTGAGAGACAACAACATACAGTCATCCAGCGTACAGTCCTACAGCTCGTATTGAGTGGTTTTAGATTTGTACCTTTGTTCAACTGTGTTTGATACAGCAGGTGTGTTTCCCATTGCTATTAACCAAGGTTGGCGAAATTTCCAGCCCAAACACACTCCTGGGCAAAATAAAATCAGCCAGCCAAAAATGGCAAATATTAAGATTTTAATGGTCTTAGCAACAAATCATTGGTCAGAAAATTAGCAAGAATTAAACAAATGCACTCCTGAGAGCTCCTGTGCCACCATTTGCTCATTTCCTTTTGCTGCAGTGAACTGTTTGGGGAAAAGCTAGAAACAAGGAAATTCACTTGTATAATGTTCCTGTACACAGAAGTAAAATCATGATAATGATTAAAATGTTTGATGTAAAATTCAAACTGACACATGTCTGGGTGTACAAACTTTTCCAAAAATGTCTTCTGGGATGTTTTTTTTTTTTAAAGATCTGCCTCACCTGATGCAGCCCATCAACATTTAAAGCAATCAAAGGGAAAAGCTATCCCATACTAAGCTCCTTAATCTCTTTGTTTAATTCTTGCTAATTTCCAATGATTCGTTGTTAAGACCATTAAAAGCTTAATATTTTGCCATTTTGGGCTTGCCTTTTTTTTTCTGCCCAGGAGTGTAGAAAGATGCCCAAAACTACGGAACATCAGCTTATATCTGTTAAATAGCAACAGGTTTTTTAACTGTTGGTCACAAAAAACAGGTATTTACTATTCAAGGGAATTTATTATGTATGGAGTTGTGAATTAGGACATTTTACAAAGATTAATATTTGAATGGCTGAGATACTGTATATGGTGGTGCTTTGCCCCACCTGAGAGTGGGTGGTGCCTGTAAGGTACATCTTTTGTACCTGTGGTATAAGTTTACATTATTACTATTACTACTACTTTATAGTTTGTTTACTATATTGTTCATCATATAGTTTATATCATATTGTATAATCTATTGTCTATCTACAAATAGATCTACAATCTATTGATTTTATTTATTGATTTTGCACTAAAAACAATTTGCAATGCAAAGGTTAACAGAAGTTAGCTCTTTGCAATGAGCAGCACTGTGATTCTAGGGGAACTATATTTTGTTCCTAACATTACATCTGTCTGTGATACGAGGAATGAAAATAAAGCATACTTGACTTGACGTGACCTGTTGTATTTTTTTTACCTAGAAAGGTGCATGTAGTGTACTGTTATGGCTTTACCATAAAAACTAATTATGGTCCATTTATGTACCTTAAATCATTTTAAAGGTACATTATATCCATGTTTCCAGGTGAAAGTTACATATTAAAGGTACAAAAGATGTACCCTTGAGGGTAGCACTCCAGCAAAAAAGGAAAGGCACAGATTAGTATCATTTCTGAGAATGTAAAGTGTGACTGAGTGACTATACACTCAGTTGACAGTTTATTATGTACACCTCGTTTATATCCTCATTCACTGGCATTTTAAAAAAAAAATTATATTCACCTAGCCCATGTTGGCAGTTTGTAGGTATACAATTACTGACTGCAACCCATCTACTGCTGTGCACAATGTAGCAGGCCCTTCTACCCTATCAATCAAGAGAAAGGGACTAGCACAGGACCAGTCATAATTGCATTAGCTAGTCCACTGTTCAACTGAAAGTTCCAGTGTGCTTGCCCAGTCCCATATTTTGGTTGCCTAGAAAAGGGTTGCCTTGACTAGGCTAAAAAGTGGTAGCTAACGAAATGTAATAACACATGGCAAGCTACATGTAGTCAGCTAGCTTAATAAAGACTATGGGAATCAAACAACTATCTGTTCATTATCTTAGCAAAGTTTCCAGTGTAGCGCACTGTGTTTGTGTCCTTTTCCACAGGGTTTTGGCTATGAGATGTGTTCTGTCTTTATATCACAAGTTGTTGTTGTTCTTTTGGCTGCTCCCATTAGGCTTTACCACAGCAGGTCACCTTCCATTGTCCACATATTGATTTGGCACAGCTTTTACACTGGAGGCCTGTCCAGACACATCCCTCCCCAGTTTTATCCAGGCTTGGGACTGGCAATGGGAGTGCACTGTCATGTGCAACCCCAGTGGCTGGGGTAGGTTCCCTGGCCAGGAATCAAACCTGGGCCGCGGTGGTGAGAGTGCTTAGGCCTAACCACCAGTCCACCAGGGACTAGTCACAAGTAGAAGATATTATTCAAGTGTGGCTAGCTTTTTTTTCTCTAAACATTTCCAAAAACACCTGCATGTTCTTGATTCTGAAAAGATCTCGTCTGTCATCTGTGCATTATCCACCTAGTAAAAATCATTCTGCTGTCAACCAGATCACACCTGTGTTTAGTGAAGCAGGTGGTGGGATTCAGAACAAGCCATTGTTCTTGACAGTGTCGCACCATTGTCAAGCCCATTAAGTTTAAACATACAGTAGCTACTGTACACACGAAATGAAAACTGTTTTTGTTTTGTGTTTTGGGAAAGTCAGTAAGAAGTAGGGTTGCTGAATGTACTTGTTCATTGGGCAGCTGTGAATAAAAACTAATAGCCCAGACATCTCGGGTTACTGATTAATCCACCCCTGCATTTGGGTAGTGAGCTATTCTCAGCAATTTCACTGGAGGCAGTGGCATGTTAGTGTTTGTGCCACTGGTATAAGTGTATCATTCACACAAGGATTTTTCAGTGGCAGTGCTGGATTTAGAAAGAGTCTACCAACCAAAACATCTAGCCACACAATCTTATGATCAAATACTGAACACGGACGAAGGGCCAAAGGACAATTAACACTTGTACATAGAAAGACATAATCTATAGTCACTAACTTTACACCTACATGGTGGACTAACAAGGTGAGTTTTCTAATAAAGAGGCCATTATGTGCATACTATGCTTAAAGCATTGCTGCTGTGCCTGATGCTGTACCAGCAAGACACACACACACACACACACACACACTATCATGCCAGTATCACAGCTGTGCTGTAAATGCCCCACCGCCCAAATAATATCTGATCAGCGGTGCTTCTTTGGTGGTCTCTTCCTTTGATGGACAGGGTAGAGCCTGTAATTTTATACCTACAAAGTGTGTCTATATGGTAGGTGTGTCTGATCAAATTGACAATAATATAGCTACAAGGTATACCCTTTGGAAAATTACCTGGATTTCATCATTAATTCCTAATAAAATGGGTCTGATCTCCATCCAAGTAATAATAATAGACAGACAAACATTCCTCTTTAACTAATCTTTATTGAACATGCTGATTAAACATTTACAGTCCAGGCTGGAGCATGTGAAGCCTTGTAATTAATAACTGTATCTCCTCCTTTAACAGCAATAACATCCACTGAATGTTAGCTTCTGATCAAACTGATGTGTTTTGTAGTTTTGGTGTTGAGTAATGCAAGGCGACCATAGAGGAAACCACTTTTGCATGTCTCAGGTTTCGCAAAAGATCACTTGGATGTTTCACTACATTTCTAGTACTATATTCTGTGGCAGACAATACTCTGTCTGGAGGAAAAAAAGGCACTGGCATGATATACACTCACCGGTCACTTTAATAGGAACACCTGCTCATTTATGCAGTTATCCAATCAGCCAATCATGTGGCAGCAGCACAATGCATAAAATCAAGCAGATACAGGTCAAGCGCTTCAGTTAATGTTCACATCAAACATCAGAATGGGGGAAAAGGGTGATCTCTGTGACTTTAACCGTGGCATGGTTGTTGGTGCCAGATGGGCTGGTTTGAATATTTCAGAAACCGCTGATCTCCTGGGATTTTCACACACATTAGTCTCTAGAGTTTTCAAAGAATGGTGTGAAAAACGTTATGTGTGCGGAGGGTCTGCAGGCTGAAACACCTTGTTGATGAGAGACATCAGAGGAGAATGACCAGACTGGTCTGAGCTGACAAGTCTATAGTAACTCAAATTAGCAACTCTTTACAACCATGGTGAGCAGAAAAGCATCTCAGAATGCACAGCACATCAAACCTTGAGGTGGATGAGCTACAACAGCAGAAGACCACATCAGGTTCCACACCTGTCAGCAAAGAACAGGAATCTGAAACTATCATGGGTGCAGACTCACTGAGACTGGACAGTTAAAGACTGGAAAAAGACCAGGTGATCGTTTTTTTAAAATCTTCAACTGTCCAGTTTGGGTGAATCTGTGCCCATGATAGCCTCAGATTCTAGTTCTTGGCTGACAGGAGTGGAACCCAATGTGATCTTCTGCTATTGTAGCTCATCCGCATCCAGGTTTGATGTTTTGTGCATGCTGAGATGCTTTTCTGCTCACCACGCTTGTAAAGTGGGTTTTTATGAGTTACTATATCCTTCCTGGCAGCTAGAACCAATCTGGCCATTTTCCTCTGACCTCTCTTCTCAGTAATGTGTTTCAGCCTACAGACCCTCTGCATACAGGATGTTTTTGTTTTTTGCACCCTTCTGTGGAAACTCTAGAGACTGTTGTGTATGAAAATCCCAGGAGATCAGCTGTTTCTGAAATACTCAAACCAGCCAATCAGGTACCAATAACCATGACACGGATAAAATCACAGAGATCACCCTTTTTGTTCATTCTGATGTTTGATGTGAACATTAACTGAAGCTGCTGGCCCGTATCTGCATGATTTGTTTGCATTGTGCTGCTGCCACATGATTGGCTCTTTAGATAACTGCATGAATGTGCAGGTGTACAGGTGTTCTTAATAAAGTGGGCAGTGAGTGTATATACACACATGCATTTATACTGCTAAATGGTATGTTATGTTTACATTTACAACATTTATTATCATACTGTAATATCTATCTGTACTTTATTCCACACTAGAACTGTGTACTGGTTGGTGCTGCATTGTCCTTTACTGCGCCTTTTGTCTTGCTTTAGTAATCACTGTACTGTCGTGCGCTGTTTGCACATGTTTGTACACATGCACTTTATGTAGTCCTGTATATGTCTTTGTGTCTTATTTAGTTCTCTGTAGTCTCATGTAGCCCTGTGTTGTTTACGTGTCCCCATGGTCCTGGAGGAACATTGTTTTGTTACACTCTGTACTGTACCAGTTGTATATTGTTGAAATGACAATAAAGCCACTTGAACTTGAACTTGAACCTGAACATAAAGGAAAAATCAATGGCAATGGTACGCAGGGGGTTGTGGGGGGGTTAGTTTGCTGTCATGTTTTGGATCCATGTGTACCCTTAGAAGGAAGCATCACTGCAAATGAATACAAAGTTATTCTGAGTTATCTCCTTTATCCTGTGATGAAACATTTCTATCCTGATGGGAGTAGTCTTCTCCACTTGGCACAAGGGCTCACTGAATGGTTGGATGAGTATGAAAATAATCATATACTATGGCCTTAACAGTCTCCAGATCTCAACCCAACTGAACACCTATGGGAGATTTTAAAGCAACATGTTAAAATCAGTGTTCTGTACCACCATAGTCAAGCCATCGTTTGAGGGAATATCTTTTGGAAGAATTGTGTTAGAGGTGCATTGGGTCTGGGAACAAAGTTGGAACAAAAAAGTCATGGGAGTGGAGAACAGTCAGACATGGACAAAGAAAGGCCATATATTGCAAGCAGTCAAAGAAAAATCATAACTGCATGAGTGGGTGGGATTGGTCGAACTTTCTGAGGGAGTGGGATTTAAAAAAAAAACAGTCACATGCACATCTCTAAATAGTATTCCATCATTCCAGTAATGTTCCTGAGACTTGTAAAATGTATGTTAAGCTATTGTCACGCATTGAAGCTGTCACGCGTTGTTTTGGCTGTTAAGACATTTTATGTCTTTTAACTTAGTCATCTGTCAGTGTGTATATATTTGTGTGTGATCAATTACAAATAATAAAAGTTGTTTGAACTGAGGAATGGATGGAGGAGCTAGCCAAGCCTCTTGCCTCATCCTGCTCTGGTAAATAACCCCCTCCTAATCTCTCTTTGCTCATTCATTCAGTCTGCATCATCACTGGAATGTGTTATATGCCTTGCATATGGACAGATTTATTTTTGGAAGTCAGTTTACATTCCCAATTACCCTCCCACGCATGGAAGCTAAAGGTTCCTCCACCACTGTCCTCAGCTCTTAAAAAAAACTCAAGTATCTGTCTTTTATTACTTGGTCTGTCTCCTTCATCCTCTCTCCCTCTTTCTCTATCTCCTTCTCTCTCACTCTGTTTCCTGTTTTAACCTCTCCCAGGTATGGTAGGAATGAAGGGAATGACACAATCATGGATCAAGGGAAATTCCCTAAGGAAAAGACAGGAGGAAACTAAGAAACTGACAGAAATTTGGCAATAGGGGTGGAACAAGGGATGAAAAAATCGCAGACGGAGGGGTCGGCCGGATGGGCGAGGAGCGACAGAGGATGAGAGGGAGAGGTAGAAAGAAAACAAACTCTCTTTGATGAAGCCATGTGACACTATGCAGAAGCAGGGCGGCACGCAACTCGGCCTTGGAACGAATCAATTAGCCAGGAATGAGTCAGTACAAACGAAGTTTGTATCAGAAGCTTCACCTCTGTCTGTACCTTCGCAGAGACAGAGCGAGAGGATGCATGAGAAATACAGGGAAAGTCTGAGAGGGGAAGTGAAAATCAGAGCAGGCAGAACACAGATACATCAGATTATAGGACCGCCAAAGTAGTTTCCCCCTGTTTCCTCACGTTACATCACCGTTTACACTGCAACAGGCCGTGAGCAGACGCATGCCATAATCCTCCCACCCAGCACAGAGGCCCAGAACACACACACAGGTCTGACATCACACCCATCAGTCTCTGATCCCACTTTAGACTCCTATATTTGGGCTTAATGCGATGAGAGGAGAAAAAAGGAGTGAGAGAAATGTGCTTTGGGAGGAGGCAGACTGTAGTGACAGTGAAGAATGATCTGGCACAACAGTGTGAGATAGGCATAAGAGAGAGAGAGAGAGAAGGAAGAGAGATCCAACAGAAAGGGAGGATGAGGAATTAAATTATAACAGAAGATTACATTATGAAAAAATTTTGCAAACATGTAGAGCAGATTTTATGATTGTAATGTTTAACCTGTAAGTATTGAACACTATTTGTAGTTGCAGTTATTTAGAACACATTGCAAATGAAAGGGACCATTTGTAAACTCCCTTGAGAGGATATCTGATTGTGCAACCTTTTTATATCCTCGGTGAACTATACAATTGTGTAGACTAGGTTTTGGTAATGGTAATCTGTAATCTGTATATCTTTACAAACAAAAATTGAGAAACTATAATGGCCCACTAGTTAGATAGATTTGGTCTAGATTTGTCCTTTCCAGCAAAACTCAATGGGTAAGTAAGGATATGTATAAGAAGAATTGTAATTATCACAGTAATCTCTCTTCTGATTGGCTAGAAGAACAACCTCTAGCACACTCTTATAAAGTGTTTTATAATTCATTCAGAGGAGGATCCGAAGTCTATCCCCGGAACACTGGGCACAAGGCAAAATGTCCATTGGCGCGAACCATGCACACTTACACTCACACACTCGATCCACCTAGGGTCAGTTTAGAGCTGGGGTGTCCAATCTTATCCACAAAGAGCCAGTGTGGGTGCAGGTTTTCATTCCAATCAAGCAGGAGCCATACCTAATTCCACCTGTTTAATCAGTTGATCTTGGCTTTCAATAGACTCAGGTGTGGCTCCTGCTTGATTGGAATGAAAACCTGCACACACACCAGCCTTTTCCGGATAAGATTGGACAGCCCTGATTTAGAGTCACTAGTTCACCTGCTGGCATGTTTTTGTTAAGTAGAAGGAAACTGAAGAAAACCCACGCAGATAGTAACCTGAGCTCAGGATAGACAAGCACAATTCTTTCCTTACAAATTAAGCATGCGAATTCTGCCAAGTCACATGACCAGAAGTTCTCTAGTGAGCAATTACAGACTTCTGTTTTCATTTTCAAAATATGCTCTACACTATGTATATAATTTTTTTTTTTTTTTAAAAAGATGAGCAAATGCAGTTAGTGTTTCAAATATACAGATCAAAGTCATCATTAGAAATCATTTGCAAACAGTGACTCTGAATCACAAAAGTGACTGCAGAGTTTTGTCATCAATTTGTCTCCATCATTCAAGTGCTGGGTAATGATATATTACCCGAGAAATCAGGAAGAACAAACGGCTGTGTTATCTCCCCATCAGGATGAAAGGAAGAATGAAATGATTAAAGTTTTCTTTATCCAGTAGTCACTGATGTGAAGAGAGAGCTGTCTTTTGGCATGGTATTAAGCCCCACCTTCTCAATGATTTACAAATGACACGCTGTAATTTACTTGAATGAGAACGCACCACTGGAGTTCAGCAGATGATGTCAGAGGGCTTTCCACAATTAAGACAGAGCCGTGAACTTTCACGCACATCCACGTGCACTTACATGCACATGCTGACACACACATAGAAAACTTTTCAATAGCCTACAATAAAGAAAGAAGAGCTAGTAGAAGCGTGCTATAAAATTCACCTGCAAGTCTCAGGTTACTACCATGACAGCACCACAACAAATTTCCATGAATGAGCACTACACAGTGACCTGTTCCTCACTGCCTATCACCCTTACTGTAAATTAATCGAGTGGAAATTGTGCCTTGCAATGTGTTGTAATGATTCCAGTTACAAAAAGAAATGTGTCGGGGCAGAAGTAATGAGTGCGGGAACAACAGACTGAAGGTCATTGACTCTTCAAGCTTGCAGTACTCTGAAGGGTTTAAGTGCCTATTAGAGGATTGTGGAGGCCTAACAAGACTTGATGGACACAGTTGCAGTCACAGCCAGGACCCAGAGATCCTCCTCATAGTTTAGAAGGAGAGTAACGGACAGAGTGAGAGTGTGTGTGTGTGTGTGTGTGTGTGTGTGAGAGAGAGAGAGAGAGAGAGCAAGAGAGCTCCCCTTTCTGACACTAATATGGAAAAACTTGTTTGGAGTGAATACGAGTGCAAATATTATTCTTCCTGGGTATTACCACTGCGAGCGCCTTGGCCCAGGCAGCCAAAACGGGCTGGGACAAAAAGCCCAAAGACTTTCTCAGTACCTTCAAAGGGAGCCTACATAAAATAAACACGGCCATCAGATTACAGGCACTAACTCGGCTCAGTGTTAAAACCGGGCCGGGCGCGCGCCTAGCTGGTAACTGTGGGGTCCGTTCAGTCAACACGATGACGCAGGATGGAACAAAAGTGTGACAGAAAAAGCAAGTCTGTCGGAACACAGCCCCAGCCCACAGCACCGCTGACCCTGCTGCCCAGACCTGAAGAAGAGAGGAGAGGGGAGGGGAGGAGAATAGAAATCAGAAATGCTTGCACTGTTAGAATATACACTCTATAGTAGAGGGTTCTAGATGAAAAATGGAAAAGGAGACATGGGAAAAGGCCAGGAAAGGAAAGAAAATAGAGAGTAAGGGTTAGGGTGGAGTGAAAAAAACAAGATGAGAGATATAGGGAGTGGAGGAAAAAGGTGAGAGACAGGAGAAAGGTAAAACGGGATAGACGAGGACAGGCAAAGACTGGACAGATAGAGAAAGTAATCATATTTAAAGGTGTGTATGTGTGTGCTGAGGTTTTTGAGGGTAACCCCAGTCACCCCTTCAACACTGGACAGCCTCTCTCTGGCAGTATGACATCACAGGGCTCTTTTATATGGCAGGCCGTGATGACGTAATCGACCTGGCAGTAGGAGAAAGTGAATCTGTCCCTAGAGAGAGGCTGGGTGTTTCACTCGCCCTGAGTCTAACCCCAAACAGACAGACAGACAGACACACACACACAGTATTATAGTCCACCGCTTGCCATATTCCAGAGTGCAAGAGTCATAAACATCGATTAAATAATTACTCAGATGCAAAGAAATGCTCCTCACACATGCAGTCAGACACATGCACACACACACATGCATTCGTGCACACGCACACAGCAGCAAAGGAAACTCTGGGCGGCTAGACTAGACTGACCGCAGTGGGTGCAGACACAACCAGCGCGTGCAAGCACACACACGCACACACTCTAGTAGAGTATACTTTCCAATCAAAACACTTGTGATCTAGAAATGGTTTGATATTCTGCATTTTATGGAAACCTGATTCTGTTTACTGAAAACATATTTCTATAAATTCCCTCCCACTATACGAACTCTATCCATCATAGCGCTCCTACTTTATTTACACCTTATAAAGTCAGCTAATAAGCCATTTTTTTCTTGGGAATATTCACAACCAAAACAGAAAGAAGTCAAACATATCTCTCGTGTGTTTGGCAGTCATAAGCAAGCCAAAAAGACATTCCTTCATTTTAGTTAGATCTCAAAAAGAAAAGCTTGCTGTGTTGTTAGAAAGAAAGAAATAATCTGTGGCAAGTGAATGTCCTTTCCCTATTTCACACAGAAGAAGCATTTAAATCATTAACGTCGTCTGTGATTCAGAATGACCCTGTGATGTCTCAGTAAGCTCTATGTTCATCAGCTCTGACTCGGCCCAGCTCTGGCCCAAACTGGGGGAAATTTCATTTATAAATAGCAAAAGAGGACTTTACATTTTTACTCAGTATCTAACTCCCCAAGTGAATCTATGCTAATGACATTATGATGTCATCAGCATGTCATCGTTATGTCACCCTTATGACACAGCAGCTTAAATGCTGAGTAAGTGTTACTTGGGTGCAGTCACCTGAGCACTAAAGTTTAAGGCCAAGGCCTGGAAATTCCCTCTGGTGCCTAATCAGGGTTTTGGAACTAAAACACAAGAGCACTGAGATTTTCAAAAGCACTTAGACTGAAAGCAGATTGCTGCAGCCCGCAGTGCAGTGCCTATGTGCACTCAGGCACACACAGGGTGTGTAAGCATCTGAATATAGCCACTGGGCAGAATAGACACACTCACACCAAAGTTCGCACAACAAGGTCAAGACACCCAGCCCCACAAATACACACTGTGCCCAAGCGTCCCCCCCTTCTCAGTTTACTGACTCAGCTGTTGTGTAGGAAGCCGATGGCCTTTGAAGACGGGAAGAATCTATCATTACTTGAGAGATGCAGAAAAGGGAAGGAGAGGGAGAATAAGCACTCCATTGTCTACCCAGTCACCCCTCCCTCTGTCCACCATATCCGAAAAATAATTGTATTGTCCTAATTACAGAGAGGTTCTTGAACAGGTGTGGGAAACTGCACCTGGAAGGCCCAAGTGCGTGGGTGTGTGGTAGACTGTAAGTGCGTGTATGGGTGCATACACATACACTTGCGTTATTGTGTACTATCTGTAGATGTGGCCACATGGGCCAGACAGACATTACAATTGCGTGAGAGGTAATAGCATGCAAAATAGTACTGCAAATACAGCAGCTATAGTAAGCAACGGTATTGATACATGACAAAGGCTACATACTAATTAGTAGAGTAATATACAGTTTCGGACATACCCCATGTGTCTGCTCCTAGCATATTCCAACAGTCCTGATTTTCCTAAAAGTGTCCACTCACTTGTGTTCTCCTGTCTCAGAGAACACAAACTAGGTGAGCAAACTTAATTGGCATCCTTTAGTTGGCCAGTCCGGCCTGACTTCAATTGACATGTAAAAAGATGCTTTTTTTTTTTTTTTATTTGAACGTCTTTGTGCTCACTGGAGCATTTGTTGGATCACTTTATTTTTTTCTGTTTCAGGTACATTCATAATATTGCACTTTTTATAGTTGGAGACATGTTGGAATATTTATTCAGTAACTGACTGTTATCAGTCGTATGTTGCACAGTTTGACACCAGAAAAAACGTAGGTTATGTCAAATTATCACAGGAGGAAATTTCTGTTATGGGAAGTTGAGCTGAATTTGTCAATCACATTGTGAGATTTAATAAATCATCATCAGGATGGGCTGCTGTCTTACAACACTGACATGTTTAAATCACACATTATGAATGGCTGAAAAAAAACGACATGATCAAATGAACAAAAACTGATGTTGTGCCAATGTCCTCCCATTTTTATTTTTAGCAAACAAGGTTGTGACCTTGCTGAGACCTAAATTGACATATGTGTGGGCAGTGTTGCCAACCTATTGACAAATCTAGCAACATTGTGAGCAAAAGTTATCAAATGTCCTGCACGTGATGTGGCTGTCCAGCTCACTCTGATTCAGTTGTGCTTGCTCAAACCTATGTTCGAAACGACCAATCACTGATCACTGTTGTTCCCAATGACCACTGAATCACTGAACACCACTGTTTGTTCCACCCGTACACTTCTTTGTTCTCTGTTTTTGGTTATGTCTGGTTATATAATGTCATAAAACAAGGTTTTCCATAAGTAATTATTTCTTCTAGGTCTATTTCCTGACTACCACGTTCACCACTAAAACAGCTTCATTTTGTCTGCGTTCTTGATAGAAAGTACAGTAGTAATTATGTAAATAGTTGGGGGCAGCACGGTGGCACATCATGTAGCATTGCCACCCCACAAGTGTCCCTGGTCTGATCCTGAGGTCAGGTTACTGTCTGTATGAAGTTTCGGTGCATATTCTCCCCGTGTCCGTGTGACTTTTCCTCCAGGTTCTCTGGTTTCCTCCACCTCCCAAAAAAACAAGCCTGTAGGTGGACTGGCTAAGATAAATTGCCCCATATGTGAATGTGTGTGTGTGTGTGTGTGTGTTTGTGTGTGTTCATGGTGCCCTGCAATGGACTGGCATCCCATCCAAGGTGCTTCAGGGAAAGGCTCTGGATCCTGATAAATCAGGTACTGAAAGTGTGAGATCGACTGAGTAAATAGTTGCTTTGACTCTATTTTGTAAATAAAGTATTTAGTTTGTGGTCTCATGACCAAATATGACTTCTTTTTCTAAGAAATAGTTATAATCTATTATTTTCCATTTTCTTTGTAAGCTCCATTCTAATTTATTCTATTCCATTCTCTGTTTTAAGTGAGACAAAATCTTCCATTTTTGTGAAACATTTTGACATGCAAATATTCTTGATGATTCAATTAATATACAAATTAATCTATGACACCATCTGGTTACCTCTGAACATGAGCATACATGATTTGGCCAAAAGTATGTGGACACCTGACCATGATCCCAATATGTGGGCCTTCTGCAAACTTTTGCCACAAATTTAGAAGAACACAATTGGCTAGAACGTCACTGTATGCTGTAGCATTACAATTTCCCTTGACTGGAACTAAGTGGCCCAAACCTGTTCCAGCATGACAATGCCCTGGTGCACAAAGCGAGCTCCATGAAGACATGGTCTCCCAAGACTGGTGTAGAAGAACTCGAGTGGCCTGCACAGAGCCCTGACCTCAACCCCACTGAACACCTTTGGGATGAACTGGAACACTGTCTGCACTCCAGACCATCTTTGGCCAACATCAGTGCCTGACCTCACTAATGCTCTTGTGGCTGAATGGACACAAATCCCTGCAGCCATTCTCCAAAATCTAGTGAAAAACCTTCCCAGATGAGATGAGGCTGTTAGGGGGGGCCAACTCCATACTAATGCCATGCCTTTGGAATTGGATGCTCAGTAAGCACACGTGGGTGTCATGGTCATGCGTCCACAAACTTTTGGCCATATAGTGTACGTTAGGTTGCAGCTAACAGTGATGGCAACACTGTGTGTGGGTCTGTGTTATTTCTGTTTTTCACACAAGTAAAGTCACCATTGACAGGTACCGACAAGTAAAGTCATCACACTGCATGAGACAATGATTCTGAAAGTCAGGTTTCTACGGAGCCCCTAAGGGGACACGGTGATGAAAAAAAATATGAGATGGGAGGAAAATTTCTATTTCCGAGAAACTTTGCGTTCTCTTTCAATTTTTTTGCATTCTCTCGCAAAGATATCTGCATTCTCTCTCAACTTTTTTGGCATTCTCTCGCAAAGATATCTCCATTCTCTCACAAAGATATTTGCATTCTCTCGCCAACACAAAGTTTCTCGGGGGAACCTTAAAGTTTTGCGAGAGAACACAAAAATGATGAAATATAAATTTTCCTCCCATCTCGTACTTTTTTCCACACCCTGTCCCCTCAGGTTCATCTGGTTGAGGACCCTCTGAAGGAAATATTCTGAAGGCGTAAGGTTAGTAAGTCAGCCCGAGCCCTCAAAAACATCTCAACTGTTTTCAGCCAAGTCAGAAATCACCAATCTCTTCCATAATGAGTGGATGACCAGTTCACAACAGCCGTCGGCAAGTCTCGCTCACAAACCACACGGACTGTAGAATCAGGAACGGCATAGTCACTTAATTGATTAAAGTTCGACCACAGGGCCGCGAAGTGATGATTCACAAATCTGCAAGCGACTTACGTCTGCGACTGAGCGCGCGTGGGGCTTTTTGCAGGATGAAGCCCGAGGGAGCTCAGCCAATCAGAGTCGACTATGATGTAATTGGCTCTCACGGGATCGCGTGCTGCTTACCGTAAAGAGCGCGCGAGTGGAGCCGTCAACAGGAAAACAGGCTCTGCACTAAATACAACAACTTCTTCAGCCTGTATGTCCAACACTGAGCGATTTCACTCTCAGCCAACATGTGGCTCAGGAAAAATATTAACCGTAAAAATGTTTGTGACATAAATAACATTTCTTAATCATAAAGCCCACAAGCATCTAATGCTGTCTGACAGGAACAGTTTGTTTGTGTTTAAATTGAGGACAAGACGCACGTTTGTTTAATCGGAGACAATATCAGTGAATTAGAGCTACAAGCTGCACGCTCGCGCCACAACATGCGAGATAGCCTTCTTCCACAAGTGTCCTGACATTGAGCTGCTTCTCATCTTTATCTCATGAAGACAACAACCCAGAGAAATGTTTGGCTGTGTCACAAATGGCGCAGAGACTATAAGGCAGTGTTTCATACCCAGTATAGTGCACCTATAGGAAGGAGAGGGAATTCAGATATACTGGGGCAGTTTTTGAATTTTCACACTGTCTAAGATTTCTTGCTTTTAATAAATCAAAAGAGGCCTACCTCAACACATGATACATTTCTGAAATCCTCCAGGGGTTGAGTATCTCCATGTGAAGGAAAATGTTTATACTGTATTCTGAAGAATAGTATGGCTTGTCAAATCTGCCTGAAACCCATTCTAATGACATGTTTGGTAATTTGGGACACTTTCTTCTTCACTTATTCTAATACTGTATGAACATGGTAGACTAAGTATACTTGACTACAGTTCCACTCTAAAGGCATAGTAACATAAGTTTTGACTTTCAATTATCGGACCAGAAAGTACAGAAAGTACACTTCAAATACCGTCCGAGTTTACCCGATGTTCGATTATGCCTAAATACGTAACGATTTGGGATACAACTATTTAGATATGACGGGTATCATTTACATTTAAATTTTACTTCCTGTCATTTGTCTTATGAAGTACTCAGTACTCTCAGCTCTCAAAGAGCAGTTCATACAACAATTAAGGTACAGATAAAAGTTATGAAGATTGAGGACAGTACACTGAGAGAGAAGAAGAGTCCATGGAGCACTTGGAGTATGGCCTGCCACAGGAAAGTCCATTTGGCAGCAGCAGCAGCTTCCTTTAGGTAAGCCTATGCCTTGAGGTATTAGGTATACATGTCCCAGCTGCCATATATGACATTTGAGTCAATGTGAAAATAAATACATTTTAATTATGCGACACTTAAAAAACTACCAGGTAAAATGAGTTTAGGGTTTACTGCTAACATTTCATCAACTAGCGATGGCCGATCCAATTCTGGGCCTGATCCTATCAGCACTGGCATGGAAAGATGTCAGTCCTGTGCAAGCAGATTTATTGGGTTAATTTAATTCTGGTGGGCCATATCACTAAGAGCTATTATCAATATCCTGCTTTTATGAGGCTATTAGATTTGTGCATTATTTTTAAAAGCTGATAGTGTTGGTTGATAATTTTGCCACAGACTCATTTGTCTCATTTGTTTTTGGCTTATTTCTAACTGGGCATCTTGGCTTGATGTGTCACTTCCTTAGCGTTGCCCAGTGTCTTTGGACAAATTCATCGAGATCTCTTATCTGTGCAGCCAGGATGCTATAAAGTGTCTGAATTTATGTACACCTCCTTTAATTGACATATTGACTCATGTCCAGTAATTCGATTTCGCAGACTGAATTTCACTTTGTCTACTGACGACAGACTTGATGAGCTCATCAGATCTCACACTTGTCTTGTTGAACTGTTGCCCCTGTTGCTCAGAGGGATCTGCTGGTAATAAGTCGTCTATTAAACCTGTGTGTATTGGGACTGTGTGTATTGCCATCGCGCCCCCCAGCGTTCATTAATGGAATGACATGAACAGCACTTGGCTGACATGGATGAATCAGTGCAAGCACACGATAACCAAGCCATGTGCAAAAATGAACTGGTCTCATGACAATCATTTTTATTGGCAATATGTGAACATACAACACATGGATATAATATGTAATGCATCTAGGTGAACCTTGTCAGTGTATTATGAGGTCAGTGTATTAAAGTGAGAAGCAGTAGTTGGAGATGGGTTGGGAGTGTAACATGTTGTCAGGGTGGGTGAGATCACGGATAATTCTGAATCACCAACTTTATAGTGCAGTGAGGGGACCTGGAGGGGAAGATTGGGGCATGCTTCACTGTAAATGATGGTGAAAAATCGCAGGGAAAAGGATGTCAGGTGTGTTGCTCAGTGTAACTGTAGTAACTAAAGTGTGTTTATAAAGAGGAAAAACACAAACATCACAAGGTGTGCTTTAAAATATGGCATATACATACTATGATGCAAGAATTTATTATAACCATTAGTGTTATATTCTGACCTTTAGTGTACATTAGTGTATATCTGGTTTAGGTGTCACCAACAATGACGTTTTACATTCCTAAAAAGTAAAAAGAGTGAATATAAACTAAATTCTTTAAAAACCTAAAAGTAAAGTAACCACTGCAGCCAGGCAATGATTATACAACTTAGTGTGGATATGTAACATGATGGATAATTATCTAACATGATGCCCAAGTTATACAGGGTAAGAATCATAACTGAGCAAAGTTTGCTTTAAACAATAATGTGGGAGTATTTTGAAAAAGCGTCTTTTACAGCATTTTAGTCCTTCCTAAGAGATTTAAAGGACTGCAGCCCATGCCAGTTAGAAGTACTCTGTGAAAAACTCTCAAGAGCAATTTCTTACATAGAGAGAAAGTGATATGTATTACAATCTTACAGATGTGCTGTATAGGCCAAGACTATGGTGTGTCTTTTGTATAAATTTAAGTATTGTTAACCCCAGAGATTCTGTATTCTACTACTACAACCTAGTTCTCTGATTGGCAGGAGGTTCATCCTGATCCAGACCCCACAGAAAAGTCCGCAGACGTGTCACTTCCTTTTGGAGCTCAGGGTTTGGGATTGGCTGAGTAAGGTCCAGACTCGGGGATTCATTGGGTAGGATAAGAGGTGGATGTTCTAGGAAGCTCTCAAAAATATCTAAATTTAGGAAAAACAAACGAAACTTAAATTTTCTGTACGTCATGACTCATCATTTGCTGAGCAGAATTAGCTACTTACCGCCTCCGAGTTCAGTGCCTGGGGGCGGAGCCCAACAGGAAGGCGGAGCTCTGGCTGGTCCTAGCTTATAATGAGTCAGAAGATGGTGAAGCTGCGCAGGGCTTAACAAGGAATGGTCCTCCTGTAGGCTTGCCCAAGATGACTGACAAGACAGTCAATGATATTAAGAAAGAGGAGATCTTGAGACTTAGCTTTGAACATATTCCTAAACTTCTGTATAGTGTTTTCTAAGGGCAATGAACTTGCTTAGGTTTTGGCTCAACCCCTAGGCATGTATCTTTTTTAGGACATTGGATAAATGTTTAAAGAAAGCTCCAATTTGGGTCCATTCCATATTTCTTCAGGATATGGACACTGAAATGACCTTTCCCAAAGGTTCTGTTGTACATTGCAATTATCTATATGATATAATTTACCATTACTGAAAATCATGGTAGTGTGTGTTAAATTGTGCACTTTTGCTCTTAGACTTTTACCTGGATAAGGCGGGTCTTAGGAATGCACAGGAAGTTGACAGTGTTTGACAGCTTTTTGAGGAATTCCGAGGCAATATCTCCTAGTCCCGCCCCCTGTAGCCAGTCTAGAACCAGGTCCAGATTAGTGCGAATCTGCACTGCACGTGACCAGGAAAACAAACTATCTGAAACAGCAGGGAGAACACAGTCAATGTAAGAACAGCAGTACACAAAATACACATTTCCGTTTTATATTTGAATTTGAATACGTGTGCACCAAATGCAGTTTTGTCATCGCCATGGCTGCTTTTCTGTATGCACTCTCTCTCTTAGCTTATGCTAACATTTCACTTATTTAAGAAGTCACTGTAATGTGGACTTCTCAGTACTGAATAAATATGAAACACTAAAGCAATGCTACCTCTCTCAAGCAGGGTGTTAAGGAGTGAGGTGTTGGTGAAGAAGAACAGGTAGCCGAAGGTCTGGGAGGTGAGAGGGGGAGAGAGGCCGGCCTCGCGCGTCAACTGCAAGGAACAGCGATACACTTCCACCAGCCCTGCCACGGTGGGGGGTAGATTAGATACATCACTTTCCTCACCCCCTTCTCCTTCAACTCTGTGACTATCTCCATCCCTCACGCTAGCCTTCCCCTTCTCTTTCTCTTCGCTGGAGAAAGGGTTGGTGTCCAGTAGAGTGGGGAGGAGGGAGTATAAGGTCTAATGGAGCGAGAGTGCAAGAGGAGGTGGGAGAGACGAAGAAGCATTTTAATTTTATTTTCATTGAGCAGTCAGTCACACCTTTAATATCTCAAGGCACTATACATTAACTGCCTCTTACCTTTGTCAGGTGATACACACACTGCTGGAAAGTGTGCATGATGACATCATCCAGCTGTGCCAGTGCATCCGAGCAAGTGTCCATGTCAGCTGACAGAACGGGGTCACCGGGGGCTTAATGTGGGGAAGCGACAGAGTTTACGAATATGAAAATTGCAATACATCCATGAGACTGTATTTACAAATCAGAGATACACTTATAAAAGCATATGAGAAAGGACAAAGGTCACATTAGGCCACAGTTTGTAGTTTCATGCTTTCCACACAATAGAAAAATAAGCAGCAATTCAGCACACTAGATAGTCGATTATTTCCATATGCAAGTAGTTCCAGCACAGCTTTGTTTGTTTTACAGCTGCAAATAATTAGAAAGAAGAGAATATAAAGTGCATGTCTGTTTTGACTACTGTGTTGAACACAAACAGCAGCATGAGAAAATGTGATGTGGAGACAATGATTCAAGCCTACAGAGACATAACAGTTTTATCTCACCAGATAGCATGCTGCATTTATTTTTTTATGATGTTTTTTTTTTTTGGAGAAAATGCAAGTTGTGTAAATTTATCTGTAAACTCCACTGAGATAAGGTGCTTCTGTTTATTATTTTCTCACCCTCAAACTCCCATTCCTTCTCCATGGCCTCTACTTTGACCTGGAAGAAGTTGAGGAGCTCGGTGGCATTGGACATCCAGAACATGAGAGGTCGGAGGTCAGAAGAGAGTTTCTGCACACTAGGAGGAGGAAGGTCAGCCTCGGACTCTGGAGAGCTACACACATACACACACTTATGACCTCCATTAAAAACTCAAAACACAAGTATCTCTTCTATGAGTGGATAGCAGTGGACTTCAGACTGTTGCTGATCCAAAATCTAATGAGTGTATTACTGCTTTTAAATGTATTAACTGGCAGGCAATTTTATCCAAAAATGATTTAGATTTGAGATAAGCAGAGGTGAACAATGGAGGTTTAAGGGCTTTGCTCAAGCATCCAGGCAAACAGTTCTGGGATTTGAAGATCCAATACAATCATTGCCACAACTAGCTATGAGGACACAGAGATCTAGACCTTAGAAGTTTCAGAAGGTTTTCTTTTTTTAACCTCTCATCTAGCCTCTGGTCATCAAATTTAATATTACAGAACAGTGACATCTAATAATGTGGTGGCAGAATGTAGCCTACCATGCAGAAAATATTGCCTTCCAAGACTACTGAATCAGCAGTGATGATTGGTTCTCAACTGGCCTGAGGACCTGAGCTGAGGAGGGCACTTTAGGTTTGTGTATGGACTTAATCATCCATTATGTTTAGCTCCCACAATACACTATGCTATGCTACTGGACTACAACTTCTTGTTGAGAGACAACACATATCTGATATAGCTGCACTATATGGTCAAAAGTTTGTGGACACCTGACCATCACACCCATACATGAGCCTTCCTCAAACTTTTGCCACCAAATGTATATAATGTATTGTATTGCATAGAATGTCTTTGTGTGCTGTAGCATTACAGTTCCCCTTCACTGGAACTGAGAGGCCCAAACCTGTTCCAGCATGACAATGCCCCTGTGCACAAAGTGAGGTCCATGAAGACATGGTTTGCCAAGATTGGAGTGGAAGAACTCAAGTGGCCTGCACAGAGCCCTGACCTCAACCCCACTGAACACCTTTAGGATGAACTGGAACGCTGACTGCACCGGGCAATTTGTAAAGCACAATATGCTTGTAATGTTGCTAGCCAAATCAGTTTGCTAGTTACAGTAATGTTAGCTGATGTACCCTACATTAGCTGTAAGGTACATGGCATTTTTGTATGCTTTTTCAGTCTTCATTGATGAGATGCAAGAGAGAAAAGAAAGATGAGCACATGCACAGAGAGAGAGAGAGAGAGAGAGAGAGAGAGAACTGTAAGCAATAAAATTAAACAGTTTAATCTGGGTCAGAGCCGTTTATGGAAGAATGGATGCAATTTGTGTAGTGTACATTCAGCATTATGGTATATTAACTATGAAGTGGGTCACATTTCTGCAACGTGGACCTCACTAAAATTTTGAATACAGTCTACCGGTCACTAGCTCAGACACATAACCCAGTACCACAATACAAAATATAGTATATTCTGTGGGGTTTTTTTTTCCAATCACATCTGTAGCATATAAGTCAAAGTCACAATGCTTTTTATATTGGAGATCCAGGCTTTTCCGGGTTTTGGTGAAAATTTATCCTCCAATCAAATTTATCCTCCAATCAGAATAGCATATGTTCTTTGCTGTTATATTTCTATCCAGCAACTAACAAGAACAATGCAAAATGATTAAATGGATATTCCATTATAAGTGTGAGGAGTGGAAGTGTGGAATCATTCACTGTTTCTTGGAGTTTAGAAGGTTAAGTGGGCCAAATGGATGAGGCTGTGATAAACAGGATGGCAAGTCAAGCAGTTCACATACACCGTGTTAAATCCAGAAGTCAGTCTTACGTTTGTGTGGGATGTTTGTCTCCAAACTCTTTAATGTTCTCCTGAAACATGGATAATGAAACACAGAGAGAGAGAGAGAGAGAGAGAGAGAGAGAGAGAAAAGATTAGAGCAGACTGGGATAAATGCTTGGGCGGGTATGTTTGGCCAATGTGTCCGGACAATGACAGCACATTTTCCAAATGGGTGGAAATGACATCAGTCAACCTCTGTTTACAAACTCCAGCGAAATACCAGTGAAAGCCCATGTGTGTGCAGCTGTGGCTCCTCAAACCACAGCCTGCTCCAACCCCAGCTCTTCATAGCACATATATGCACGCATACACACCCTGTTGTCACCAAATCCTATTTGCTGCAATTCTGTTTCAGTTATATCATGTCTTCTCTTTATTCTAGATGTCTTTACATGAGGTCTTAACAGAAGAGTAGAGTAAACATGTATAGGACACAGATTGAGGGATAACAAGTGCTATATATACCATAGTGCTGTTGAATTCTCAGTTCTGATTGAGCAGAATTGATTAATATTCTATAATAGCATGGCTCCGACACTAATTCACAGGTTTATATTAATGTGTGGTGGACGTTGATCTGGTGGGGTTTTCTGTGAGGAGACATTTATTTAGCACTTTTGGAAGGAGTCTCCAATGTCAGTGCCTTGTAACAGTCAGAGCTAAAGGTATAACTTTAAGTTTCTTACACAGAAAAATCTTCAGGACATAGGGCTCTGCAGTCTTAGTAACATGAAAAGCTACATCTTTTGTATTATTAACATCAAGAGAGAGAAAAAAGGAGTGTGATGAGGGAACGACTATTTATAGCTGTGGATATAAGCAATCGAAGGAACTAACTTGTTTGGTGACATTCCACAACATTAAACCTAACTATAAATCAATAAAATATGCAATGTGCTGCTCTTTAATAAGTAAAAAAAGGTATGGGGTGGCAAATTACTGTGGTATAAGAGGAATAAAACGCTTCTGGACATGCTGTTATAAAAAAAAGTCACATTTGAAAATGATCAAATATGATCGACTTTGGGGTGATAATGATATCATACCAACCCATCACTGATTATTTTCCTATAACAGCATGCCCAGAAGCGTCTTATTCCTTATATAACATTTGTAAAACACTGATAAAAATTTAAAAAAAAAAACTCTTTAAAAAATGAAGAAAAAAAACAATTAATTAAATAGCTTGATTCTTTTTTTTTCATGATAGCTTATTTTTTATTCTCACCCACACAATCTCCTTTATCTGATTGGCTGCCTTTAACAGCAGCTGGGGTGTTAGTGCAGGGTCCAGATGTTTGGATGCATGGTCAATCATGAGTGACAGCAGATAAGCTGGCGCTAAGGGTCCACCACCTGAATCTGGAGTCGAATTCTTTGAGATAATTTCCTAAAACAGAAATAGAAAGTAGAATACAGAGAAAGATAACGTCTTGCCCGGTTGGTCAATAGCTGTTGTTGTAGTTCTGCAGTTATGTAAAGATGAAGGAAAAATTCTTCACCTAGTAATCATTTTGAAGAATCACTAGAATCATTTTGTAGTCCCTATTTTTTTTTTAACCTAATTTAATATTTAATTACATTAATTATAAGCTTCTTCTTCTGAATAATAACTAATGGACAAAAAATACATGTAGTATTTACATGTATCAAACTCATTTGTAGAAATATTTATCTAGAGTTATACCATTTATCTGAAGAAACATCAAGCTATAATTAATAGTAGCATGTATACCACTCATTGTACCTGTAAGAGGATGTCTGCATGATTTGCCTGAAATTTCAGCACTGCCTCAGTGGATCCCAGATATTTCCTGAGAGTTTCCTGTCTGTCCATCATGTTTCCAGAGCCAAAGGAAATCATCCCATCGGCCTGCAAGGGTAGAGCCAGTGCTAGGGGCGGGGTGGGGGTCACTCTGGGGTCACGGTACAGGAAGACGAAGTGGCTGCCGAGTCCTATGAGATCTCCAGGTTTAAGGACCGCCTCTCTGTACAGCACAACTCCATTATGACTGACAGCTCCTCCTCTGAATGGGCGCAGCACAGCTGGAGAAACAATAGCGAGCAGTTTTATGGATCATGAGTTCAAACTGATTTGCCATTTAAAAGAATGGCTGTGAACCCAGATCTTACTAGGCCAGCGCAGTCCAACACAGTTTGGTGGCTTTCGTGGTCTAACACATCTGTGCGATTCAACCATATCAGTTATTCAGAAGGCAAATCAAAAACTGTGATGGACGCAGTGTCTCCAACAAAACACAGCTGGGCTCGAGTCATTGAAATTTCACAGTGTTGAGATATCTCTAGTCAAACAATACAGTTGACTAGATGACATTTAACGTAGAGTTAACATTGTCCGTCAATTGTCCGTCATAAATGTATATATATATATGTTATCTTGTACAGTAAATTGTCTGATGGTTGTGCCGATGGTTTCCATCTGATGGGGTAATTGCAAAACATCTAAGACCCAGGTATGGAAAATGTGATCAGTATGCTACATACATTTCCAATATGTCACTCTGTTACATGCAGTTTACTGTCTTACATAATGCTATTATGGATGTACATACACTATATGGGCAAATGTATGTACACAGCTGACAATAACACCCATATGTGGGCCTTCCCAAAGTGTTGCCACAAAGTTGGACACACACAAATGCCCAGAATGTCTTTGCAACTCATGTTTTTGTCATGCACATGGTTTTGTAATGGATGTTCAATGGTCAGGTGTCCACATGTGGACCATATAGTGGCCATAGAGTGTCTTGTCACAATAAGAATTATTCCTGCTGTACTGCATTTGTCATTTATTCAGCCTTTTCCTGACATTTAGTTGTATTTATGAGATCTAGGACAGCTGAAATACCTTGACCACGGGGTTGCTCGGGGACAGCCGAGTCCCTCCTGACAAGAAGGTGACGGACGAGTAGGTCAGGAGCCGAGAGGAAAGTGTCCACTCTAAGAGGCCTCTTCCCTTTCCGCTCCCGCTCTCTGTCCTTCTCCCTCTCGCGGAATGTTGGTTTCCGCCCGAAAACGTGCGTGTGGCCCGTCATGATGTACAAAACAAAGTCCTGATTGAATGAGATGGAAAACCAGAGTGAGAGAGAGAAAGAAAGGAAGTGAAAGAGAGAGAATGATATATAAAGGAGAAAATATTGTTGCTATTTTCAGTGTGGGTGATAACGAATAATCTTCAAACTTAAGTTGATCAGAAAAGCAGATCTGATAAGGAATGAAGTGGGTTACAGTTTTCAACAATGTGGTCTTGTGTGAGGTCATTGTGCAGTGAAGCCATATGTAGACACAGCGGGTTTATAGAGCTATTATGTAGCCCGTGTGGGCATTGTAAGCTTCTGTTTAGCTGTTTTGTGCTGTGTGCTCAATGCCATATCCTAAGGTATGAAAGAAGAGATGGTATGCTGTGATAATGGTGATGCAGGTATGATGTCAAGGGGAGCAGTGTGATAGGGTTGTGCTGCATGTCTAGCCTTGCTTTGGTCATAGCCCTGTAGCAACAGGAAGTAAGGACGGTCTGCAGGTGGGAGGATCAGGCTCTGGGACATCACTTCCAGGTCACAGGCATCTTTCTCGTCTTCAGCTGCTCTGGAGTTTCTGTCTGCCTCACTCACAACCCGTGATCCAGTGACCTTTGGAACAAAAGATGCTGTTTCATAAAATCTTTTAAAATTGCCACCCAAAAGGGGTGAACTGATGCAAAATTAGTCTTCATCAGTTCCAAGCTAGCCTAAAAACTTTAGCCTTAAAAGCTTTCTTTTAAGAGGTTCCACAAAAATATGGCATTTACCCTTTAGGAATTACAGTCATTTTAAGCAAAGTACTTTCATTTTCATGGGCTCAAAGGTATTTGGACAATTGACTGACAAGAAGTTAATTGACCAGGTGCAGTCCATTCCCTCATTACTTCAAG
>CM075003.1:22149698-22163481 GCA_037576675.1 Pangasius sanitwongsei
ATCTCCAGGGAGGAAACTCAGAATTTGAGTTTTGAGAACATGGGCTCCAGACTTCAGGCAGTCATTGACTGCAAAGGGTTTTCATCCAAGTTAAAATTATGGTTGTATTTACAATTATGTCACTTTGTCGAAATACCTTTGAGCCCCTGTAAATGGAGGTACTTTGCTGAAAATGGCTGTCTTAGAAACTTGAACTTGAAAAAAACATGACTGTAAAACAGAAACTGCGTATATCTCACAATGCAGTACATTCAATATAAATTGCAAATAGTACACATTTCTGGACAGTATACACTCAGGAACACCTACTTACATGCCTTTAATGTACTATATGTCCTACATATAGGTGCACTTTATAGGTATTCAATTACTGAGTGTCTATATCTGTTGCTATAGACAATTTATCACATCCCCTCTACCCTGTCCATCAGTGGAATGGAAGCACCACTGACCAGATATTATTTGTGTAGTGAATTGCTCTCAGTACAGCAGTGATAGTACTGGACACTACACTACATAGTAGTGACATACACTACATAGTAGTGCTGCTGGTACAAGTGAATCAGGCACAGCGCCTATGGTAAGGCTTTTAAACGCTGTGTCCATTTGCTGACTAGGAATATGCAGACTGATGAATTTGGTGAATTGATACTTTCGATCCTGACATTTCTTTTAAAAAAAAATCTATTAATAGATGTATAATCTAAGAATATTGATACTGTGAACTGTTTTTGTTTTTTTTTTATCACACATGATACAAACAATAAAATGTTGTATGCCATAATGTTGTTGTTCAGGATAGGATCTACTGCCATCTCCCTTTCTGCCAGTTCTCACACATAGACACACACAGGCAGGCAGGAGCAGAGAAACTAACAAGAAAGAGTGACAACATATCCAGATTGGCTGAGTGACTCTGGGAATTAACCTCAGATGTTTGTCAGATTTAGATGATGAAATAAATTTACAAGTTTGGACATGTGGGTTTATCCAAGTGACACACTACTGGGTGCGTGTGTTGTGCGTGTGTGTGTCTACTCATTTATTCACTTTCACTATTTAATATACAGACAAATTATGCCCCAAAACGAACTCAAACCCAACCCTCAAAATATCCTATACAATGCATTTAAATCCAGTGGCTTTTATATTCCAACATCAGTGACAATCATTGATAAATTCATTGTAATGCACAATATACAGTGAATAAATATACAATTTAAAAAAGCTGTTAAAAAATCTACGGGATTTGGTTACACTGAGTTGGTGGGAATGTTATATATATGGTTTATTTTTGTACCTAATCAGGACCCAAGTTCAAACAGTCATAAATGATTTATTTCATATATAAAATCTGTGGTATAGCCCATCCCTAACAATGACTGGCCGCTCCCACAACTTTTTTGGAGCCACAAGCCCCCAATCCCAATGCAGTAACACTGGTAGCTGGATATATAATGGTAGGTGGACTGGTTGGTCAGCAGTGACAGTGAGTTGTTTAAACCTCCAGCAACACTGTTCCACCTGATACTCTAGTACATTTTGCTTTGGTATTTCACAGGTTCTTGTTCCTCTTCTCTGCCCCTCTTTAACTCTTACCTGTCCTGGCTCTGTTGCCATCATGCTCACAATGTTCTTCCTGTCCTGTGCTCCACCACTGTTTGTTGCATTGCCACTACGTCTGGCGTCGTTGTTGGCTTGGTTGCCCTGGCGACGTCTCAGAGTCAGGTTCATATCACTGATGCTCCTTCTGAGTTCAGTATTGCGCCCCCGATGACCTCGCTCCTCATCGAGACCACCCCCTGAGGCCATGCGGCTCCGTCTCCAGCGCACTGCCATTAAAACAGTATGTAACACTTAATTTTCCTTTGTTTCTTTTTTTTTTTACAAGATTTTGGGCTTACATCAAACATATGAAAAAAATGAGAAATTGCAGTGGAAAGCTTGCTTTGGTATTTTGCAGCAGTTTCCAATTTCTTAATCCACATGTTATACAAACATAGTTCCATATAAACATTTGTGTTTGTGCATAGAGATGGAATATATACGTATTTATTCACAAAGGTTTTAAATGTACTCCACCACCATGCTGCATAAGTTCATACAAAACAGGTGTTTTTACAAAGAACATCTGTCAAAGGTCTCTGTGTTACAGCTACACAGATACATCACCTCTTAAAACATCTTACATAGCATATCTATATAATTAGATCTGGAGCTTTGTAGCTTAATTCCAAAACAATCACTTTAGTCCTTTCTCACCTTGGTAGTTCTCGCCATCTCTCTCCCTCTCCTTCTCTTTTTCTCTCTCCTCCCTCTCATACTCATCACGCCGCTGGATCTCAAATCGACGTTCAAAGCCCTCCTTGGGCCTCCACATGTCCACTAGCAGCAGGGGACATTCCCAGGGTGCTACACCTCTCCGGCATTCGGTCTGCCATTGTACAACACCATCTGCCTGCTGAATGGGCTTTCCAATGACATCACACAACAGGAAGTCCTCTGGAGAATGCTTCTGGAGAGCTGGGCAGGTGTACAGGACATTGGGACATTCTTAAGGAAGTGACATTATCACAGGCAGGTTGAAGACCTTGTAAACTTGCAGTTGAGCTATGATTGGGTCATTCACCAACAATGGTAATGTTTGAGCAAAATATAAAATACTAAAGATTATGGCAGTGGTTCCTCTTATGTGCTTTCCTGGAAGGTGTAGTGCAGTTGCACAACAATTACATTACAGTGGGGAAAGAACCTAACTGTTGAGGTGCTAAAGGGATAGATTTGAAAAGCATAGACCTAAAATACCCAGAATCCTCCATGGTCCACAACAGGAAGTGACATCTGGCACACTTACCTATGTCATCACTCTCGCTCTCCCTCTCTCTCTCAGTGTATCGGGTGATGACCTGCTGGATGAGCTGTCGTGCTGTAGAGTGGATGTTTGCCAGCAGGCTACGGTAGTTAGCTCCGCTAGAGAGAGCATCACCATAAATCTTCACTAGTCCTGGGGCAGAAGATGATGCAGGGGGCAGGTAGTGATGCAATGATGGAGTGGCTGAATGAGCCCACACTTCCCTCTCACGTTCTCCAATGGCACGGTCACGATCACTGTTGGACCGCCCTCTTAAGAAGAGGTGGGACAGACGCTTGGCACGAGACTGCTGATTGGCTGGCCGAGGACGAAGGAAGGCAGGGTTAGGTGAAGGGGAGGGTGGTGCAATTGAGGGGCTAGAGAAAGAGTGGGCAGTGGGAGGTGCTGGGGGCGGAGTCTCATGCACAGAGGCCGCATCTGAGCTAGTAGTAGATCTGAGGAAGTGAATATGGGAATGTAATTTCTTTAAAATCAACTAAAAACATGCATATTCAGCAAAGTATAGTAGGAGTTAGATGAGTAGGAGTGCATTCTTGTTTCTTCACACCAGAAACCCTACATCATATCCAAACCACAATCACAACTTCTCCCTCACGAATGACAAATCATACTCTCTTTTCAAGCAACAAATGCACTATTTATAAATTAAACATGCAGTAATGTTCAGAAAGATTACTATATTCCTTTGATAACTATGTGTGTCATTTGGTAAAAATCAAAAACAGGCATGTTTATAGAATAGTTTGAAGTGCTGCCTGATTGGGACACAAATTTAAGCAAAGTTGTATAACAGCTCAACAGCTCTGGAGTTTCTGTTTAGGGTTTTGGAAAAAAGAACCCAGTAAGGGTTTGGTGTAATGACTCTTAGACCCCCACTGTTTGCTATTAAATCTGTGTACTGGTGCTGGAGTGGAGAAAGACAATCACTGTCCATTGTGGTTCATTGCATTTCATCACAGAAGTAAAGAAAGATGTATGTACTACAAACAAATAGTACTGCAACAGTGCAGTTTTTTTTATTAAATCCAGAACACTGACTTGACTGATGCTGCACTTGGCCAACGTGCTCCCAGCTTTGCAAAATGTTTCCGTGGAGAATTTATCCACAGGCCCACAGGGAAATGAAGCTTCCTGAAGCGAGGACTACCAGACTCCTCCATCTTTGTGGTCCAGAGAAGAGAAAACAGCAAAATATAAAACGATAGGGGAAACTGAAGGATTAAGCAAGACAGATAGAGCAGACAAGGATGAAGATGAAGACATGAAAAAAACAGAGGGACACAACAACAAGAGTTCACTGAGCTCATAATATGAGTCATCTTTTAAGATTTTAATATCTTTAAGAATTTTTTTCTTTTTGCTTGTCATTAGTCTTTTGCTCTTTTGTCCTCAGCCAAGTCAACTTACAGCATCTGAGTTATTGGCAGTGTATGACATCAGTCAATAGGCGACAGGAAATCCTGAAATATCCTTTCGAGTAATCAGGACATGCAAGGTCGAACGTTTTTCCTGCTTTGTTCAGCTTTAAGCAAAACCTCAGAGAATATTAATGTAGAGCTAGTGAGGAATCCAGCAAATACTTAGGGCTTTATGAAAATGATTTATTTTGTATTCCTGTCTGCAAGTTAAAACCAAAGCAGGCGGTTTGGCTTTGTAGCTCCTGAACTACGCAAACATCTCCGTAGGCCAAAAAAGAGTCAGTCCACGACAAGGAACCAACATCGTGTTAGTAGTATTGATGTTGTATTAATGCTTAACCTTAATAGCCCTGAAGATAATAATTAGTAGAAACATTAGAACATGGCAAGAATATAAAAGTATACATATATATTTCCGGACTGGCTGAGGCCCTGAACAGCTGCATTCACACTGGCAAACACTTTTATTTATCAGCTTGCTCTCACTCCTTTATATGAAGAGCTTATCAAATATCAGTGTTAACTGCTACTCATATTCCAGAAACATTTTGCACTTGAGCTTAGAAACAAACTCTTATATAGCCTCTAACTTCTAATTAACTGATTTTATAACTAACAAACACTGGAAACCATATGAAGATGCTAATTACATTTCAAACAGTTTCAATATTAAGTATAGAGTAAGTGTTTCCTCTCACCAGCAGATGACTTTCAGTCTGACTCACCCACTGCGACACGTTTGTATTAGGTCTGATTAAATCTCCTTAAACGATGCTGTTATCCTGATAATTTTGCTATAGCGAGCAAATATATTCAAAACCTTTTGACTTTTGATCCACGTTTTGTGTCCTTATTTCAAAGAAATTAAGGTTGATAAGTCCATTTTTTGGGACAGCCTCACGGTGCTTGTTCCCGTATTCTCTCCAGGCCAAATCAATCTTCTGATTCTCCTAACATTTCTTTTTTTAATTTTAAACACATTTCCCCACACTTCTAATAAGTCTTGCTTTTGCTTTCTCTGGCTCCCTCGTTTCGTTCTTGCTCTCCTGATCTGTGCCTATAGATAGAGAAGCAGGCCCATTGTTCTTAGTGACAGAATTTCCTTCCCCCCTTTCTGGACAACACCTATATCCTGAGAGAGAGAGAGAGAGAGAGAGAGAGAGAGAGAGAGATGTATAATGTAGAAATGTTATGAAGAAGTGCATGTACACCATGTCAGGCCAGGAATTTGGTTTTGCATTTATTATGGTCTTGTAGCATTCATTTGGGTCTGATTGGACTCATATGAGCACTGTAGGGTTTGATTGGACACTTGGAATGTTCCTGTGTATAGACTGGAACTGAGATGATTTGAAGCCACAGGTGCAATAGTGCACTAGTACAGTAATTAGACATCTCACTATATTCTGGATTTATGCTGCAACAGTCTAACGCAGCCATTTGTACACCCTGAGGCAGGACATTTTACATATATAGAGTAAAAATAAAAGATACATACATATAATTCTGTGGTTCAGTTATTTCAGCACTTGACAGGCAGAACAGTTGCACTTCATTAGTTTTCCCCCCTAGTGACAGAGCTACAGATGGTTACATTGCATCTTTCTGCACATATATTAAAGAGGGTCCACTGGGGACACTAACAATCCTAGCACAGACATTCTGCTAACCACAGCATGTTTTATACATAGCATGTTTTATTTAATTCAGGTAGGGGTCTTTTCTCAAAAAAAGGAAATGGGAAACTGACAGGAAGTTGATGAGAGAAAGGGACTTGTGACCTTTGACTTTGGCAACAACAGGATAATGGTGACAGGAAAGAGGGAATTTGTGTCTGTGTAAGAGAAAGAAAGAAAGTATTTGTGTATGAAAAGTCTTTTCTACTAAATTATATTCCACTCTTAATTTCTTTCAGTTTTAGTTGTTTTCCAATCATTTGTATGTTATAGTACTTCTGATTAGCATGAAGCCATCCTTCAGAATCAGAATGCAAATCTTTGGGACACACACACACACACAGAGAGAGAGAGAGAGAGAAAGAGAGAGAGAGAGAGAAAGAGAGAGAGCATAGCAGGTCAGAGATGCAGTGAGCTGCACGATCCTCAGAAAGGAAGCTCTGACAGCAGGCTGTGAAGGCTCTTGTGCGTCATTCAGACTCGTCCCTCCAAGTTTGTTTTTGGCAAAGGAGTGAAAGGTTTTCCTGACTGGATGGCTGGAGGAGAGAATGTGCATGGAATGAATGAGTACAGTACAGTAGTGTGTTCAAGGAGCTGGTACACACCAGACTTTACAGCATATTACAGTACTTTCCTATTTTGGAAGGCTCCTGCTGTGTTGGTAGTTGATTCAGAAGCTGACAGTGCCCTGCAAAGGCAAAGAACAGTTACTACACACTGGCTCAAAACCCATAATTCACCCAGCATTACCTGCTGATTTGAGATCTGTCCATTTTTTTTAACCCCTTTCTCTTTTTCTAAGGTTACAGTCTGTGTAGGATCACAGCAGTTCAATTTTAGTGATTAATACAGTGTCCAATCATTACAGGCATGTTTTCCATCGTTAAATAATATTTTCTGTTTTTAAAATCATTTTAGTGGGCTCTGAAGCACCTCTGCTTGATCCCGTATTCTCTCCAGGCCAAATCAATCTTCTGGTTCTCCTAATATTTCTTTCTTTTTTCTTTTTTTTAAACACATTTCCCCCACACTTCTAATAAGTCTTGCTTTTGCTTTCTCTGGCTAAAGACCTATACATAGACTACACAAAAGTATAATTTTTTTTTAAGTAGGTGACAACACTGGGCAGGAACTCTGGGTTCAACTACAAGGTCACAGGGACAATTATGAGCCTTCAAGTAGACACCATCTTGTGTGCTAGGACATTCTGCAATGGTTACCACATACATGTTCAATGTAGACAGGGAACTCAGCAGTGCACTGAATCCAGATAATGGAGTGCACACCATTTGTGAAACAGTTTCCACCAAATGTGCAGTTAACCTGGCTGATGGCGCCAAATTTTCTGTCCATTTGTGACAATAGAATCTGTTGAGCTATCAATGTGTTCTTTCCACTAGTGACTGCAGCAGTGGATACCAAGGTCTCGCAGGCCACTTCCAGGCCACAGTCAGGACTTTGATCACAGAATTCTGTGCAATGTGGATCGAATCAGAGGTTGAGATGGAAATGGGTAGAGTACACAGTGAGGCCAGTTATGGGCCAGCATGTTCTGACATAGTGGGCTGTCTAGCTTAGCCAGAGGGAATGACAGTTTGATTTCGAGTCGATCTGGCATTGGTGAAGAGGTCTGTCTGTGCCCTGTCAAAATTTTCCCACTTCTGGATGCAGACGCTACTTTCCCAGGAGTATGCACTGCACCATTATGCCATCCTAGAAAGTTGCTGGGCCCACCTAAGGAGCTTTCATGCAAGGCAAAGAGTCCATGTGCCACCCTACGACTGAAGTATCAGACCATCACGACGTTGTCCAAATGGACCAGGATATGTAGTGGTGTCTCCAGTAAGAAGAATTTGAGGGTGATTATAGACACAACCCAGTTCCAGCCGGTTACGTGTTCTGATAGGTGTTCTACCGCCAGCTTTGGAGGACGGGCAGCACCGAGAGTAATCACAAGCTGTTCTGTAGATACTGTAGCTCCAAGGTGCACATGAGGTCTGATATGGGTCCAACATACGAGAAGGAGAAAGGGAACTTTGACCGTACGACAACAGGATTACAATATTTATATAAAATACTTTGTTCAAGGTCTCATCATGCACATGTGCACAAGAAGGTATCCAGATGATTCTTACTCCCAGTTAGAAGGGGTGAAGAAGAACTCCATTTCACTATAGAGGAGTGAAATAATTCTGGCAGATGCTCAGATGTGTCGTATCCTGCCATAATCTTGGCGGACAACCAGTTAAACAAAACATCAACCTTTTCATTTCTGTCCCACTTTATTTATGTTAATTGGCTTAATAACAATGTGCTTTCATATAATTTATAGGGTAATTTATAACATCCTAAAATTCCCCGAACTAACACAGTGCTAGACAAGCTTTATCGCACTGGCAACGTCTGAAATTGCATGCTACCGTACTAAATAGTATGTCAAAACAGTAGCTCTATGTAGTGCTACTGCCAATAATGTCACTATTCTAGCATACTATTTAGTATGGTAGTATGCAGCTTCGGCCTCAGAGTTGAAGCCCCGCCCCTACTTCCCCTCAGCGATCCCATAATTCAGTGCGTTCCACCATTCTTTCAAGGGGATCCTGTTTTAAGGACGTTTCGGGTAGGCCTCAAAATCCTTTCTAATGTTTATACTATGGTGAAGTCAAACCTAATATTTAATTTGTCTGTAATTCACGATATTTGGTAGATATCCGAGTCAGTTAGCTGTATAATGCTTATTCTTTAAATAATATAATGGGTTACTGACTTGTAGCAGCACAGGCGCTAGCTAGTAACTAGCTGGCTAACTGAGGTAGGACGTTTATAAGAGTGGTAGAGATAAACGCGATTATTTACACAGTAATAATTGCTGAAAATGTGGCAAAATTCTGTTTAAAAGAAATAAATCTTGTATATGTACTGCCCAGGATTGTTCACTGGTTTGTCAGCGACGGCAGACGACCTCTAATCGTGACCGGTTAGTGCTACAGTCAAAAGTCTGCTATAGAATTGTAGCATCAGTTCAAGCAGTAGATCTCTGTATTACACTGTACGTCAACTGGCTGACTTTATTTATTTATTTATTTATTTATTTATTTATTTACGAACGATAGTTTAAGACAAAGCGCTGTTGTTGGATACTCCAACGAAAATATAGCTCGAGCTTTTTGTTTAAACGTTATTAATTGTACTTTATACCTGAAATTATAAAATTAAGTAAATGAATAAACCCTGAGATTATTGGTTATCACTAAATCTGTGTGTGTGTGTGGACTTGACTTGACTATGTACTTGTTTACAGTTGTGGACCTGCCACTGAGTTTGGATCAAAGATGGCTGAGGTCATTGAAGACAAGATTAAGAGTTACAGAACTGCTCCGTTTGATGCCCGCTTTCCCAACACTAACCAGACACGAAACTGCTTCCAGAACTACCTTGGTGAGTTTGGGAATCGTATGACTTCAGACAGTTAAAGTAATCGTATGACTTCAGACAGTTCTGAAACTTGGATATTTCTGAGGTTCGACTTCCCCAAATATAGGTTTGTTTAATTATGATTGATTGTAGTTCCAGATTTGATGTTTACACCTCCCCCGGTTTAGAAGTTATACGAGGTCTTATTCACCTCCGCTTTAAAGATGCACTGATCTCCTGTTTATTCCTGAGAAGATATTGACCTCCTCTCCGTAAGCAAGCCGACTCTGCAGGCTTCTGTTGCTTCTGTTATGTGAAACCTCACAGGTGTTTAGACTCGAGTCATGACGTCTGTTGTCCGTCAACATCACGCGTGTTTAATGCCATAAAATACATCAGTGGATTGGATTGTCGAATCCAGGTGTCTTCCTGTACAGTACAGATTGAGTATATGAGGCCAATATCAGATCACTGTGTCCCTAATAGTGTAGAAATAATTCCCGGTCTCTCTAGTCTTACCTTTATCTGATCATTTGATCATCTGATCAATTTCAGTTATTACATCTGTCTTTCTGCTAATCATTACAAGACAAGTTTTTGAAGCTTGCAATTTCTTGTCCGGAATTGCTGTACTAGTTCAAACTCGGTGAATTTAGATTTGAACTGACCATGAGTTTTTATCCTCCTGATTATTTGTAATGTTGCAATTCAGTGTTTAGGGTAATCTTTGGATAGATTAGAAGAATCATGTTGGCTCTTTAGTCAACAAGAGGCTTGTTATGAATACACTGTAAGCTGTGATCTTGACTTTCTTTATGTATATAAACTTTTGGTGCACTTGTTTCTCTCTCTGCAGATTTTCACAGGTGTAATAAGGCACTGTCAGCAAAAGGACAGGACATTACTCCCTGTGAATGGTATCAGAGGGTCTACAAGAGCCTGTGCCCTATCAGCTGGGTAAGAGTCTTATGATCTGACCCAGCACAGTAAATTAAAGAACAGAAGTAGTCATTTTCCCCATGTAAAGTAAAGTTCTTTTCCCGCTCTTTCCTGATCATTGACCTGTTTTGCCACTGACCCTTGCCTTTATTGGACTATTGGTGTTTATTGGATTTATGTGATCAGCTGGAAGCAGTACAGACTTTAAAAGCTCCTCGACAGAAGCCAGTACAAATTGTTCCTACAGTTGATGGTGGCATGAAGAATAACAATAAATGACCCATGTACAATATAGGCAGATCAGACATAAGTAGACAATACGAAATACACTCACAGAGCACTTTATTAGGAACACTATATTAATACTGGGTACGGCTTCCCTTTGCTCTCAAAATAGTCTCAATTCTTCATGGCATAGATTCCACAAGATGTTGGAAAGATTCCTTTGAGATTCTGCTCCTGTCGACGTGATTGCATGAAACAATTCCTACAGATTTTTCAGGTGCACTTTCATGCTGTGAATCTCCCGTTCTACCACGTCCCAAAGGTGTTCTACTGGTTTCAGATCCAGTGACTGGGAAGGCCACTGAAGAACACTGAACTCATTGTCATGTTCATGAAACCAGTTTGAGATGACTTTTACTTTGTGACATGGTGCATTATTATGCTGGATGTAGCCATTAGAAGATGCGTAAATTGTGGCCATGAACGGATGCTGTTGGTCAGCAACAATACTCAAGTAGGCTTTGGTATTCAAGCATTCATTGATTGGTATTAACGGGCCCAAAGTGTGCCAAGAAAACACCATTTTACCGCCTCCACCAGCCTGGACTGTTGATTGGGTCCATGGATTCATGCTGTTGGTGCCAAATTCTGACCCTACCATCTGTGTGCCTCAGCAGAAATCCAGATTCATAATACCAGGCTATGTTTTTCCAGTCTTCAGCTGTCCAGATTTGGTGAGCCTGTGCCCACTGCAGCCTCAGCTTTCTGTTCTTGGCTGACAGAAGTGGAACACATGGTCTTCTGCTATTGTAGCCCATCTGCCTCAGAGTTCAATGTGTTGTGCATTCTGAGATGCTGTTCTGCTCACCACAGTTGTACACAGTGGTTATGAGTAGCCGTTCTGTCAACAAGGCATTTTCATCCTCAGAACTGCTGCTCACTCAATGTTTTTTCTTTATTGCACCATTCTGAGTAAACTGTTACACGGGAAAATCCCAGGAGATCAGCAGTTTTAGAAAAACTCAAACCAGCCCATCTGGCACCAACAATCATGCCATGTGACACTCTTTTCCCCATTCTGATGGTTGATGTGAACATTCCCTGAAGCTGCTGGCCCGTATCTGCATGATTTTATGTATTGCACTGCTGCCACATGATTTGGTGATTAGATAAATGCATGAATGAGTGGGAACACCTGTACACCTAATAAAATGCTCAGTGAGTGTAAATACAATATGTACAAAACAGACCCTCTGCAGTAACAGGTAAGCAGTAAATCTTGTACTTGGTGGTGGACACAGCATCACACAGCTGAGAGAGAAGCAGCAGGCACATGGCAGTTGTAGAAGCTTTATTCTGGGCCGACTGCACATACATACAGTCAGCTAAGTTCTAACTGAATCACTATATTACATTTCCATTACCGTTAATTCAGAGAGCCTTCTGTCAATTCTTCAGCTGGACCAGTGAAAGAGTGAGATTTTCCAGCCATCACATGTGTTCATGCTTTGTGTGCATTGTCAGCCATTGTCTCTGTATTATAATACTGTATTATAAAAATATAATTATATATTAAATAATCATTAAAAAGGGATATTAGGTAGCATTGGCCAGAATGCAGTAAAGCGCTAATTGGTACAACAGCAAGCAGAACTGTGTACACATGCATTTCTAAACATTGGGCCTCATTTATCAAGTTAGATACGAATGGATTTATTTCTTTAAACATTCGTATGAGTGTGTTTATGCAAGAAATTTGGTATTTGTGAAAATCCATTCATGAAAAGAATGATGGTTAAATCAGACTTAAAAAGAAAAAGTCACATGTTGGCACAGTGGTTTAATTTTGCAGCTGAACAACTGTTTAAGTCTGTTATTTGTTTGTCTTGAATATATTGGTTTCTGCTGTGTGTCAGTAGTAGTTCATCAGGTCTGTTACAACCTTACAGTAGCCACTAGAGGTCTCACCATAGTCAGTAGATGTTGGCCTGAACCTTAGTACAGAGACCTTGCTGGTTAGGAAGAGAGTGCACTAGTAAAATCAGACTGGATTCAAAACTAAAGCTGATTCCACTTTAGTAAGGCTGTCGTGGACTTGTAGCTGATAGTTGAGCTGTAACTATGAAATATGGTGCTCATCAGTGCTACCAAACATGTAACTGCAAATAATCCATGCAGTTTTTAACCATTAAATTTTTTTCCCTTTCTGCAGGTTGAGAAGTGGGATGGACAGATTCAGGATGGAAGCTTCCCTGGAAAGATCTGAACAGCCTGTGGTCACCTTTTTTTAGATTACCTCATTTGTTAAACATGTTAACTTTGTTTAGCTTGAGTGCATGAGAAGTGACCCAGTCATGACATCTTGTGAACTTTGACCCACACCTTTAAATGGTTCACACTGTTCAGTTTTGTCACTTTGTCTTATTCACGCTGGTTACATAATAAAGACGCACAATGTTAATTACTTTATTTCTTTTGGTATTTGTTTAATCAGTTTGAAAGCATTCAGTTCAATATTGTTAGCATTTATTCTGAATAACAGTAAATAGAATGGGCCTCATTTATCAAGTCAGATACAAGCAGATTTATTCATAAATCGTTTGTATGTGCATTTGCACAAGAAATTTGGTATTCATGAAAATCCCATAAATCTGGAAAAAATAGTCCATCAAACACACATCCTCATGCTAGTTCACTAGGTCACGGCCTAAAAATACACATTTGAAAAATTTCTTAAAGCCAGCTGTTTTGTATTATTGGCATTAAAGAATATAAAAAATAAAGGAAGCAAGCCAACACAAACCTATAAATTAAAATAAAATAAAACTAATCATTCAATTGTGGCAAATGAAAAGCTGCCATATAAACGGAGGATGAACTGTTTTTCGGTCTTTACTTTAGTTGTGCATTTCGTGCTCACAGCTGTCTATGCGCTAGAACTTTTTATAGAGTTTTGTGGGCGTCACTAAATGTGAACGAGCTGTGCTGGGCACGCGCTTTGCATGTTACGCATGATCAGCATATGCACACGAGTATGAAGAAAATTAGCTTTTTTTTAAAAAAACATTTGTAAATCCAGCAGAAAAATTTCAACACAACTTACAGACACAGCTTTACTCAAAGAATGATAAATGAGGCCCATTATGTGTTGGCAATTAATGAGTCGCAGTCATCTATAATGATAATCTAGACATCACACAAAAACCTAGTCATAAATTCAACGCATTTGAAGTTCTTTA
>CM075003.1:22165463-22175989 GCA_037576675.1 Pangasius sanitwongsei
CGTTGTCTCATTTCACTGTGTACTGCGTCAGCTATATATAGTTGAAATGACAATAAAAGCCACTTGACTTGACTTGAGAAGAAGACATTTACTGACTATGGCTTTAATATTTGACATTACCGTGTTCACTGTGTTTACTTGTGTTTTTTTCAGGAGCTATGTAGTAATGTGTTTGTTAACAAAAGAATAAGTATCTTGAACAATAGTGTAAAGCTGGTTCTTAATGTGTTCTTGATTAAATTCATTACAGAATCTCCTCCTTAAGCTTTCATAGCATCCTGATTCTCATATTCAGATACTTTATAGGCCTTGACTAACAGAATTAGATGTGTTAAATAATGAAAACTGATTAATGTAAGAGATTGCTTTGCCCGTGTGTGCCAGGGATTGTAGAAGGCAGTGGATGCAAGTGCAGATTTTTATTGAATAAAGTGCAAAGCAAACATCCAAAACTGTGAAAACAAGATCCATGAACTTCACAATGGACACAAGGCAAAAACATGTAGACAATGAGAGCGGCTGTGGCACACGTGACAAAACATGAACACAGCATTAGCTGGACAGTTAGGTGCTGAAAAAGTAGAACTTATATAGAGGTGTTTATTAGGGGTAACACAGAACAGGCGTGAATGATCAGTGGGATATGTGACATGGTCATGTGATGGGCTGATGGGTGAGTGTGTGTGTGTGTGTGTGTGTGTGTGTGTGTGTGCATGTGCAGTGTCAATTATACACTATATGGTCAAAAGTTTGTGGAAATCTGACCATCACACCCATATGTGAGTTTTGAACATCCCATTCCAGATTTAGTCCCCTTTTGCTGTTACATTAACCTCCACTCTTCTGGGAAGGCTTTCCACTAGATTTTGGAGCGTGACACAAGAGCATTAGTGAGGTCAGGCACTGATGTTGAAGAGGCCTGGAGTGCAGTCAGTGTTCCAGTTCATCCCAAAGGTGTTCAGTGGGGTTGAAGTCAGTGGCTCTGTGCAGGCCACTCGAGTTCTTCCACACCAGCCATAGTAAACCACGTCTTCATGGAGCTTGCTTTGTGCACAGGGGCATTGTCATGCTGGAACAGGTTTGAGCCCCTTAGTTCCAGTGAAGGGAAATTGTAATGCTACAGCATACAAAGATATTCCAACCATACCAACAATCACATATGTGTGGGATGGTCAGGTGTCCACATACTTTTGCCGTATAGTGTAGATCCTAGTACAAACGGTCAAATGTGACAAAAATGCTGTCTCAAAAGAATTATTGCACAAAACAACTGTTGCAAGGAAGAAGGTTTCAAAACTTCTTGGTATTGTTTGCAACACCTAAATGTTTTTTGCAATAATGATGTCACAATTATTGCAACATTTCTTTCCACCATTAAAGACTTCAGTTCGGCCACATAGGCAGTCCTATCCCAGAAGTGCCAAACTTCTAACATGAAATATTTTAATAAAAAAGAAGAAATGCTAAAACAAATTTTATACCTGACTGAGGAGGAAGATTTCAGATCTGGGGGTGCACTGGTGATTTAATTTAAGTTCATCAGGAGGATGCCTTTATGAATTACAGTAGAATAGCTATGATTGTACATTTATGGCATTTTGGCAGGCACCCTTATCCAGAGCGACTTACAATTGTCTCATTTTTATACAACTGAGCAGTTGAGGGTTAAGGGCCTTGCTCAAGGGCCCAGCAGTGGCAGCTTGGTAGTGCTGGGATTTGAACTCTCAACCTTCCAATCAGGAGTCCAACATCTTAATCACTGAGCTACCACTTGATTGTAGCAATATAGTATGTAGTTGCATTGGTGGCACAGTGGTGCAGTGTGTAATGTTCAATCCTTGGCTTGGGTTACAGTCTGTTACAGTCAATTCCAAGTCAGTTCAAGCAGAAATCATGGCTTAATTCAGACTTAGGCTGATGTCCATATATCTTGCAATGTAACTACTTTCAGTTACTACAGTTCACAGACTGTGTTTGCCTATTCTCTCCTTAACCTAGTTAAAACGGTGAAAAAGAGGTTTGTGGGAAATAATAATAATAATAATAATAATAATAATACAAAACATTTAAGCAATGTTTTTGAGCATGTGGTTCTCTGTTCCTCTCAGAACATGCTTTAAGCTGCAGCCTGACATCCTGCTTTCTAAGAAAGTTTGGAACATTCTTCCATCATGCTTTTGACACAATGTGTAAATAATGATACTGATACTGAAAGTCTGTCCATCACTCGGGAATCTCCATTTTTACTTACACTACAATTATAGCCAAATGATCACAAATTGCAAGCTGTCACCGAAAGGTCAAAAAGCAAACGCAACAACAGGCTAAACTAAACTTTATCCAAATCATACTATTCATAACCTACAATGACTTACTTTCGGCATATAAGACATACACTATATAGCTAAATGTATGTGGACACCAGACAAGTCACACCCGTTAGTGTGTTTTGAACATCCCATTCCAGATTTTGTCTCCTTTTGCTGTTATAATAACCGCCACTCTTCTGGGAAGGCTTTCAATTAGATTTTAAAACGTAGCTGTGTGAATTTGCCAGTTGAGCCACAAGAACATTAGTGAGGTCATATGTTGGATAAGGAGCTGCATGTGATGTAAGATAAAGAGGCTTGGGTGTTCAACGGGGTTGAGGTCAGGGTTCTGTGCAGGCCATTTGAGTTCTTCTATTCCAACCTTGGCAAAACTTGTCTTCATGGACCTCCCTTTGTGCACACGCTTTGGGCATTGTCATACTGGAACATGTTTGGGCTTCTTAATTCTAGTAATGTTACCACATGCAAAGTCATCCTGTGCAATTCTGTGCTTCCAACTTTGTGGCAACAGTTTGGGGAAGGTCCATATGTCGGTGTGATGGTCAGGCGTTCACATACTTTTGGCTATATAGTGCACGTGCCATGTCAAAACTGCATGCTTAGTTTGCATTCAAACCATTAAAAGGGGACACTAAGATCTAAATGGTGGACAAAGAATGTGTAGTGTGTTCAAACGTTTATAAGGGTGTAAGAGAGGTTGGGGGAGGGGGGTCACTTTGCAACTTGATCCACAGGAACATATTCGAGACAGCAGGTAGTAACTGATATTTTGCATTATACAATAAGAAGGAATTGAGGGAACTTCTAGACATCACAGATCGAATACATCTTGTCACTTGCAGGATATCCAGGAAGTAGTAATTCACTCTACTCCCTTAAACACACTGTTGATGCTACTCAGCTTTCTAATAGAGGACTGTTTGTTTACAGATCTCTGATTGCCTCCTACCAGCTCAAGCACATGACTAAAATGCACACCATGTCCCATTGTTGTGGAACCGAGAGTCAAAGGCTTTATTTCATACAGCAGTTTGAAGTGGGATGCAGTGTAGGATGCCCAATTACACAAGTCGCATATCAATGCCTAGTGCGTTTGCACACAACCTATCTTCAAAAGTGTTTGGCGTGACCAGCCTTCATGAACTTTGTAACCTTTACCACATGCCCAATCTTGGAGTTTTAGTGCACTATGAACATTTAATGCACCAACCATCATCAGACTTGATGAATTTCGCAAAAGGAAGTGTAACAGGAAGTCTATAAGGTCGAACCCCTGATATAAAAGTGCACGAAGTCAAAAGGCAGGTAACGAGGGACGGTGCCATTATTTCAGGTATGTCTTGGATTTAATTCTGATCGCTGTTTTTTTTCCTTACATCCATACACTCTCAGAAATAAAGGTACCAAACTTGTACTTTACTTGTCACTACTATCAAGGGGACGTCTTTTGTATGCTTAGTATGTATCTTCCGCCTAGAAATGTGAATATATTATACCTTTAAAATAATTTAAGGTACAGATTTGGACCTTAAGAACCACAGGTGTACCTTTAAAACTTTCCTCTAAAAGCTAAGGCACACCACGTGCAGCCTTTCCAGGTAAAATAGTAAGGTTTGGTACTATTATTTCTGAGATCGTATCGGGACGTTGCCAGGATGTATTCATTTTTCAGATATCTTATAATTTCAGTTTGAAACCCGACCAACTTCAAGAGTTACATTTTGTCAGTGAATTACCTTTCACGTAAATTGTTAGGTGGTTTATGTATTGGTTTAATGCTTCATTTATTCTGTGTGGTAGGTAGAATGTGTGTTTGGTTTTTTTTTTTTTTTTTTTTTTTTTTTTTTTGTTGTTTTTTTCAGGCATCCTTCTTTTGCTTTCATCTCTACAGCTCTGAAATAAATTCAGTCAGATGCAACAACAGCAGCTCGTAGCAGATATCCGCTAGAGGAAATGGCTTTCTTCTAGCTGTAACTTATCAAGTATCCACCACATCCACATTATGTACAAAGCCTCACGTCATTTCTCTTTCAGAGAAGGAACTTGTGCTTCTGACAGACAACTTCAGAAGTTTGGAATTTATAACCAATGTGAAGATGGAAAAGATCGGAGATGGCAACAAAGTAAGTTGGATCACATTTTTACTATTCCTATGTGTCATTTTTACTATTCCTGTGTGAAAATACTTTTCAAATATTTCTGTTCTAGCTATTTAAAACTTAACACATTAACTCAAAACAGCATATTGTATACAACAAAGTATTTCTTATGGTAGTATTTAATAGAAATAGTTGTATACTATTTCCCCACAGCTTTCCTGTGTGTGTGTGTGTGTGTGTGTGTGTGTGTGTGTGTGTATATATATATATGTATATATATGTATACGTGTGTTTATTTTTCAGTTATAGGTTATATACACTGCCCGGCCAAAAAAAACTAAAAAGCTACACACTTCATCTTTTAAGATTAAAAGAACTGTTGCCAAACATATAACATGCTAGAAACATTATAATCACTCTAATAATGATCCATTCATAGATTCTCATGTATTTGCCTATTAAAATCTAAACAGCGACTTTTTTTTGGCTGGGCAGTGTATCTTACCCATGTCACAAAGATTAACAGATGTTTTTTTTTCAATATTCAGTATATTTCTGTGCACATCCCTGCAATATAGATCAACTTAATCACAATATAATTTATCAGTAGCCTTTTATTCAGCCCTAGTTATGATACTACATTGGATAATTACAACATATATTGTATCACGAGATGTACAAGTAATGTCCAGCTTTCCTGTTGGAGATCTGCGACCCCGCAGTGCCTATTTTACTATATTTAGCACATCAGGTTGTTCCAGGAGGACATAGTTGTCAGTGACCAAATGGGAAGAAATTGGGGTTAAAGGCATTTCCCAGTGGATTTGCAGTTGCACTGCAACCCTACTATAATATACTTCACTATAGTTGATGGCGCACTCTTGCTGACAGTCTGATCACATCCTATGCTGACATTCTCAGTCGCCTAAAGTACAGGTCCTCTGAATTACATATGACACTAATGCACAAGCATTTTTTTAAATTAAAACATATGGAGACAGCACATAGTTTTATTATAATACAGTATTGTTTCAAACATTAAAAGTTTTCTGAGGGATTTGTATCTGCAAATATTCTGCAAAACACTGGGTTTAAAACTCAGTTTTGTAACTACTTTTGTATTTGTACTGTGGTTACTGAATAATTCATATTTACTCCAGGGCTCCTTATGTCCCAAGGAAGCAGGACATGGGCAAAGGCAACAGTAGAGTTACTGGAGACAATTTTTAAAAATTGCAAGAGTGCTAATTTATGTGGATCAATTTTAAACATATGTATATTTTTAGACAGAGAGAGACAGAGAGAGATTTTACTAAGCATAGCATGTGGCACAATGTCACATGTGTGTGCTCATTAGTGTGAGTGTGAGACAACTATGTTACACAACATTTCCACACAGAAAACAGTTGAAACGTTGAACTGCCTTTATAGTTAGGGGATGTGTCTTTACTGAAGCTTATTTAAATCATTTAGAGGATTTTTTTCAGGTTAGACTTGGCCTTTTAGAAGGTTCATAAATGCATAAACTCTTTTATAATAAATAAAAATAATAAAACTTTTTGACAACCAGACAGAGCTCTTTTCAGTTCTTCTTGTGTTACTTCTGATTGCTTACTTCATTTTGTAACTTACTGGAATAGAGATGGTTTTTTCCCCATAAAAGAGGAGATGCAGAAATGAGGAATGTCTAAACTTCCAGGATTTTGTAACTGTCTCTCTCTCTCTCTCTCTCTCTCTCTCTCTCTCTCTCTGTGTGTGTGTGTGTGTACAGTACACCAGCTGCATGCCACATTTTCGGCACTAATCTAATCTCTTGGCCACTTTGGGTTTTATTCAACCATTCTCTTCCTGCTCTCATATTCTCTCATCTGTTTGTATTCCTTCATTTACAGAGAAAGCAGGTGACTGGTCACTTGTTGTTCTGTGTGTCCACGGCAGTCATTGGCTCTCTGCAGTTTGGCTACAACACAGGGGTCATCAATGCACCTTATGAGGTATAATAATAATAATAATAATAATAATAATAATAATAATAATTAAAACATTGTATATATTTGCATCTTACTAAACCACTTTCTTTATGTTCCACCCTTTTAGATGCATGTTATCTATAGGTAGATGTTTGCTTGTGAGATTTATTATGCTCTCTCTGTCTCTCTCTCTTCTGTTTTCTCTGCTGAAATGAACAGAAAGTACAGGCCTTTTTTAGAAATGCGTCTCTGGAGCGCTACGGCCAAGTCATGGATGCCTCCACTGTTACTACCTTGTGGAGTTTTGCTGTGGCTATATTCAGTGCTGGTGGCATGGTTGGTGCTCTCTCTGTAGGAGCTCTGGTCAACAAGTTCGGGAGGTGAGCTACTGAGAATAATAGTTTAATGAGTTGAATAAAGTGAGCCAACTGCTGGCTTCTAGGCTGAGTGAGACAACTGCTACACAAATGAGGGACTACTCACTAAAAAGTAATCTGCTACAGTGTACAATGATAATACAGTGGTAAATCAAAGAATTAATTTGTTCCTTTCTCATCTGTCAGTTTCTCATCTATCAGGAAATGCATATACACTACTACCCAAAAATTATGACACACTGAATTGAATATATATTTTTCATTGTAACTGACATACTGTAATGATAAAGGCTTACGGTCAAAATTTTTTCCAAGGCACATGTAAATAATGAAATTATGTAAATGTATAAAGGTATTAATTGTTTTCCCAAATACATAGAAAAGGCTCCTGGGTGAAGCTTCTTTATAAAGCTGGTTAAAAAGATGTCAAGAGTGTGCAAAACTTCATCAGGAATACTGTGAAGAATTTAAAATATAAAATAGTTTTGAATTGTTTGACACTTATCTCAGTAAACAAAAGTTAAAGGTTTTCTAGGCTGCTAAACTTAATATAAAATCCATCTCCACACATGTTGATAACCAGTTATAATGTCTGAAACATGTGAAGGTGATGTGGAAGATTTTTTTTTTTTCTAGAGGAATCCAGACACTTGTTAAGTGCTGGAACACATGCACTGAACAAAATGAGAATGTAGGAAAATGATTATGTAGATTATGATTAGGTAGAAAAATGGTATGCTTTTGTGACACCTATTTGCACTAAACAATGCAAAATATTTTTTTAAAAATTAAGGTTTTCATTTGACTCACCCTCATAAGACTGGCTTGAACTGTACAAAACCATAGCTAGCTTATTATTTAAACACCTTTTAACTATTATTTAGGTTATAAAATGAGTAAACTATTACATTTTGATGATTCAGAAAGTCTATTGGCTTAAACTATCACAGAATATTTTATTAAACAAATATTGCATGTATGTTTGCATGTATTTTTAATCCATTAAACTAACCAATACTTTTTCTTTTCCTCTCTTTTCACACAGTCGCAAGTCTATGCTCCTGTGCAACGTCTTGGCTCTGATCGGGGGTGGGCTGATGGGCTTGTCCAAGGTGTCCCGATCGTATGAGATGGTGATTCTTGGCCGCCTGGTCATTGGCATCTTCTGCGGTCTCTATACAGGTCTGACACCCATGTATGTGGGGGAAATGGCACCAACAGCACTGAGAGGAGCGTTTGGCACCCTTCACCAGTTAGGGATTGTTGTTGGCATACTCATAGCTCAGGTGAAATGTGCTTCTGCGCAAAACAGCATTACAGATATTTTCCTGCATGCTCACTTTGAACTATATGACCTTGTTTGTGCATGTGATATTACTTCACTGTAATCATAATGTATTATACTGTAATCCTATGCTCTTTCATAATGTTACTATTTAATTCTCTAAACTTTACAGTACTAATTCTACAGTTATGTTATTGTGGCAGATCCTAGGTTTGGAGAGCTTGCTAGGTTCTCAAGCTCTTTGGCCACTGCTGCTGGGACTGACGGTGTTGCCTTCAGTACTGCAGTGCATCATGCTGCTATTTTGCTCAGAGAGTCCCAGATACCTGCTCATCAACCTGCAGCAGGAGGACAAGGCTCGCAACGGTAAGTGGAGTCTCCTCACAGCTTAGAGATCAATCACAGCTTCATCCTTGTGCTGTAATGTTCTGCCTCAAATTAATTATCACTAAAATAAAACGATGCTTAAAATGATTAAATGTCAGATTCGTTCATTCATCTTCAGTAGCCGCTTTATCCTGGTTAGGGTCGTTATGGAGCCTATACTGGGAGCACTTGGTGTGCTCAGGGAATACATCCTGGATGGGATGCCAGTGCATCACACGTACCCATTAGCACCTATGAGCAATTTAGAGTAGCCAATCTACCTACTGGCATGTTTTTGTGAGGTGGGATAAAACCAGAGAACACGAAGGAAATCCACATGGACATGGGGAGAACATGCAAATCACAGCCCAGACAGTAGCCCGAGATCAGGACTGAACCAGGGCTGTGAGGTGGTGACACTACCAGCTGCACCACTGTCCCTAAATTAAACATGTAAAGTAGGTTCATCTTAATATTACAGAGATACAAGGAATGTCATTTTTTGGCCTGAGAGAATGATATAATAATAGTGCTTAATAGTTAATTGCATTCCCACCAGCACACCTGCTGTCAGGAGGATCCCAGACCATAGGAATGGTTATGTGTTACCATAGGAATGGTTAGATTACTGAGTAAAAGAAATCTTACAACAAACAATTTTATTGCTTGCAAATCAAAGGATATGGATTGGGTCAGTGGTACATCCATTGCTAAGTAGTACTCAGAACATGGCAAGCTATTTGTCACAATGAGGCTAGCACAGCTTCACTGTCTTGTTTTCAGGATTTACTCATTATTTATGTATATATCTCAGTGTTGATACGTCTTCGTGGGAATGATGACATTGAAGATGATGTTCGGGAGATGAAGGAGGAAGCCAATAAGGTGTCCATGGAAAAAAAAGTTTCCATCCTGGAGCTGTTCCGCAACCCCATTTACCGGCAGCCTATCATCATCGCCATCGTCATGAACCTTTCTCAACAGTTCTCTGGAATCAATGCTGTGAGTGTCACGTAGGTTATTTGACTAAGCATCAACAGTACAGATCATCAGTGTAGTTACTCATATTGTTCTAAAATTTGTTCCTCTATCTAAGATGCCAGTTAAGATGCTAGTGAAGTAAGGGATATGTGAGGCACCACATGCTCTCTCTAAACATAACCTAGGGGTCCTGCTTAGAACTTAGTTCCTTCCATGATACGAAAGAACTTCCAGTGTGTTGAAAGTGCACGTTGTATTAACTTCTTACTCACCCCCCCCCCCCCCCCCAACACACACACACACACACACACACACACCACTTTCTTTTTTCCATTAGCTTACTTCTAACGTTTTTCTGTATGTCTCCAGGTATTTTATTACTCTACAGAAATCTTTAAGTGGGCAGGTATCACTGAGCCGATATTCGTCACTATCGGAGCAGGAGCAGTCAACACTGTCTTCACAGTGGTCTCTGTGAGTGCATGACACCTCTGTTAGCTTATGTGATGGTGCACTATCACAGGCTTAAACCTTTTTGTTGGCTCTCAAATGGAATTCCTAAAGACTACTACTCTTCTCTTTTAAACAAACGACCTCCTTGTCAGTCTCTTAATGTTTTTTTTTTTTTTTTTTTGCAAAATAAGCCAAAGCTCCAGCCAACTTCTCACTCTGACTCTAAACTTTCTTTTCTGAACTTCTCTGTCCTTGCTGCAGTTTCTGTTCTTTGTTTATTTGATCTGTTTGATGTCGTGACATGAGCTTGTCTGATAGCCTCCGTCAAAACATCATGTGCCCTAGTGGTGTGCATTGTCCTATAAAAACAAATTCTGCTTGATTGAGGTGTTGTCTGTCGCCGCATGATACTTTTCCTAATAACATGTTATTACTACAGTGGATATAAAAAGTCTACACACCCCTGCTAAAATGGCAGGTATTTGTGAAGTAAAAGAATGACACTAAGATAAGATATGTCAGATCATTTCCCACCTTTAATGTGAAATTTCAATGTCTACAAATGAAGCGAAAAACAATCAGAAACATTTTTAGGGAAAAAAGGAAAAGTAAAAAACCTACAGTAACCTGGTTGTGTAAGTGTGCACACCCCTAAACTAATACTT
>CM075003.1:22176089-22188800 GCA_037576675.1 Pangasius sanitwongsei
GTTGATGATGGTGTTCCATGGTACATCTAATGGTTTGGAAATTCTTTTATACCCCTCTCCTGATCGATACCTTTTGACAAGTGTGATACTGTGCGTGCTTTGTAAGCTTTTTGATAACCATGGCTTTAACAGTCAGATGAAACCAAGAAGATGTGAAGAAAATCCTACAGAAACAGCTGGTCTTTATTTGGGGTTAATCAGAATAATTTCGTTGATGACAGCTGTGTGATAATTACTTTTGAACAGGAGATTGAATGTGATTGGTTCATTCTGAGCACAGCCACATCCCCAGTTATAAAAGGGGGTGCACACTTATGCAACCAGGTTATTGTAACTTTTTTTTCCTATTTTTCCCTAAAATGTTTCTGATTGCTTTTCAATTAATTTTTGTACGTTGTAATTTCACATTGAGGGTGGGAAAAGTTCTGACATTTTTTCATTTCTTTAACATCGCAAAAAACTTGCCATTTTAACAGGGATGTGTAGACTTTTTATATGAATTGTATATATTTTGCAGACATACACTTTGCCTGTTGTAGAATATCATAATTGTCACAATTTAGCAAAATACACTGAAATATCCTATCCTAACTCTGCTGTTGGGCATCAGCTCTTTCTGGTGGAGCGGGCAGGACGAAGGACACTTCAGATGATTGGATTGGGTGGAATGGCCGTTTGTGCTCTTCTCATTACCATCTTTCTTCAGCTATTGGTGGTGAGTGAGAGCTGACATTTACTTTGCATTGTACAATGTTTACAAATTTTCAGTTCATTTGTCAGGCATTTACTCAAGCATATTTCTCATTTCAACTATCTACTTTTTCCTTTTAACCCTTTCAGACATAAATTATTTAGACATGTGTCCAGATTCTTTTATATTTTCTCTCTATTTTTTACTTAAAAATGCATGATAGATGAATTTTGATTCTGTCTAAACATTAATTTTATTAAAAAGTAAATGCATTGTCCATGAGTAAAATGGACTATGGGGCTAAAACAGCATGCGTGAAATAATAATAATAAAAAAATTAATCTTCCACTGTCCAAAATTTTTTAACATTTGGGTCTGAAATATGTAATGTTGAAGGCAAAAAATTTTAGAAAATATTTACGAACATACAAATTTGACACATTTGAGGACTCTTACATGATGCTAAGAGGTAAAAAAATAAATAAATAAAATAAAAATCATCTTCCCAAAAACAAAGAAACAATCTAATAAAAAATAGTTTTTTTTTTTCAAAATAATAATGTTTTATTATTTTGAAATAATAATAATTATTATTATTATACATAATAATTGTTATGTGGAAATTAGTAACTGAGAATGACAAATAGTCTAGAGACCCACAGAAGTTTATGATAATTTACAGTAATGCTCTCAAGTGATTTGAAGGTGATTTACATCTCGTATTAAAATATAAAAAAGAGACTTAAATTGACTGTCCATAAGTGTGGACAACATGCATGAAAGGGTTAAACTCTTAAACCTAGCAGATATCAATGCTCAGCAATTTAACTATGTGGTTGGATGACCTATTTGAATGGTTCAGTTAATAGAAAAACAGTTTATGATTAATGGCACTTGCCATAAGGTAAGGTTATAGTGGTAGCTAATACTATCTTTTTGTCATCACTGTGTGTTTTCATGACCACAATAAGGACCCATGTGGACAACAAGCAGAGAACCTTTCTGGAATTCCAGGCTCGAATGACTGCAATAGAACCATGGAGGCAACACAGGATGGGGTTAGTGTTCATGCACAATAAACACATATTACCTACTTTGAAACTAGCCATAACCTACTTTCAGTGCTACCCTAACATGCTTACCCCAATAGATTTATACTAATTTAGACCAACAGCCCTAGATATCATCCCTGATAGCAAGCATGATTGAGCTGGATGACCATCATTCTGTCAGTACATTCACAACATATAGTATCACCTTCATAAAACAACATATTATAAACATTTGAGAAAGTTGTAGAAAGCTGATGTCAATTCACATAGTATATTAGTTAGTTAAAGCTTTTATTCCCCATTATCATAAATGCTTTGGTTCAGTCTGTTACGTTTGTATCCACTGCTATTAAAAACGAGCCACTGAATACAAATATCCACCAGGAATAACTGCAAAGACCATCTACTGTGTACAAAATTATGTGTACAAAATTTTGATTAGGTCTACGCAAGCAAGAATCCAGTTGCTTTCCATGCTACCAATGAAAACCTCAACAAATATGTCATCAGATGATTTAACCTGGCATCAAACTGGGGGTGTAGCTTCACCAAGACCACGAACGTTGCCATTCAGCTGACAACCACAGCAGTGATGAATCATAGGAAGGGTTTACTCCTAAATGCCCTGAAATCATTATTCTACTCTAAAATTGTGGTTTTATATTTGCTTGTTTAAAATGACCATGCTGTGGTGCCAAAAGTCATACTTTCATAATTTCATAATTTTTGACATTTCATAAATAATTACATAGAATGTAGCATTGAGGTCAGTACTGAATTGATTTTGCACCACCTCTGAACTGGGCCTTATATTAAAAATAACATTCAAAGTAATCAAAATTTGCACAGGCTTATGGCCAGATGTAACAATATTCTTTATTAATCTGAGCTGTTCTAAATCTGTGTTGGTGCAAAGCTGTAAATAGGATCAGTTCTGGTACTGGGTCTTGCAAGACACTGTGTTGGCTCTGCTCTGTGGAATTGGAGTGGGGTATACTACAGTATTTTTAATATAGATTTGTGGTCTGGAATGTTAATATAATAATGTTACAGGTGTGAACAACATACAGTCATATTTTACAAGCAAAGATTCCTCACCATTTATTAAAACCAATGAGGCCTCTCAGATCAGTAGCAAAATTTGTTCAGGACTTAAGAAGTCCCCTTGACTTACTCCTACAAAGCGTTCAGCGTGACCTTCATCACCAGCATGATGGCTAAACATGTTTGTCACTTTTTTGCAGAGTAAATCTCCAGTGATAAGCTATGTGGCCATCGTGGCTGTTTTTGGGTTTGTGGCAACTTTTGAGATTGGCCCAGGTCCAATCCCATGGTTCATATCAACAGAGCTCTTTGCTCAAGCTGCACGGCCAGCTGCTGTCGCTGTGGGCGGCTGCTCCAACTGGACAGCCAACTTTCTGGTGGGTCTGTGCTTCCCGCTTCTACTGGTAAGAACACTTACATTTTCTGTCTATGACAAACCTACCTATTTTACATTCTTAATAAACATGGGACAATACGAAAATTATTTCCCACCATGCATTTCTCTTTAAGCATGAAAAATCATTACTTACAAATGTATATTTTCTTCATGAGTACTGTCTCCTTATCATGTGAGAGGAACAAGGCAAAATAAAAGTGATAAAATAACTGTTTTTGTAAATACAAAACAAGAAGGTGATTTAATTTAATTATTATTGCTAAGTACTGAACAAAATCAAAGGGTAAAGGCTAAATGGGACAAAGATCATGCACTAGAAAAGACCACACTAAAGCCTCAAAAAACTTTTATTAGAATGAGCTCAGAGCGAAAACAGAATGAAAGAGATGATGGAGACGCCAGGGGATTAAAATTAACCGTGCGGTTTACTTTCTTTCCCCTCTCCAGAGCGTGTGTGGACCATATGTCTTCATCATTTTTCTCATCCTCCTTGTGTTCTTCTTCCTGTTTACCTACTTCTGGGTTCCTGAGACCAAAGGCCGGACCTTTGAGGACATTGCCAGTGGATTTGCTAGAAAGGCAGCTTCCAGCTCCACCCAGGGAGAGGGTGTGGCCAGTGTCTCAGTCTCTTCCCCCACAGAGAAAGTTGCAATGGTGGAATTTAGTGGACAGGAGGCAGCCAAAAACGGAGCTAACCCATAGAGCTCAGGCAAAAGGTTTCATTTCAACTCCTCACACGTTATTACAAGCACCAGAGAAGAGAAACAGTTAGTCTAAAGGCTAGTCTAAGTTCTAAAAGAGAATACCCACTTGGATCAGATTTATTAAAGGAAGCACTAAATCGAGCTAAAAAGACGTGCATGCAAATGAATACAGCCTCACTTTGCCTAAGCAACAAATGCCTGCAGCAACAGAAACCCCTTTTAATGCAAGCTTTTGTGTCTGTAATGAAGTGAAGGACTTGCACTACTACTCCTATTAGTTGGGATTCATATTTTTCTATTATTTCTTGCAATAAATTCATAAGAGTACAATTTGGCAGGTGCTATGTTCGCAGAGTGGGTTCTTCGGGAATCCAAATCAATTTAGAAACAACGAGAGCCATTTATGACCTGAAAAAAACACTTTGAGATAGAAAGTTCTATAACTCTCACATTCTGTTTGGGTCGAAATGAGCTATTTTACATTTTACCGAAGCTAAATTTACCAATCAGCTCAACTGATCTAACAAACATAAAAATATATTTAAAGGTCATAAGTATAAACCACAATGAGGCTCTGGGTTATTTTCTCCCTGGAGTAGTAAGGTGAAGTATGCCCCATTCTTTCACTATCTCTTATTCATTCTCCCTGTACACTCAAATACACCTGCCATAAGGAAACAAGGATATATTGGATATTATGTAATGTAAGTCAAAATACTAAAGTTAAAAAGTCTTTATAAACACATCAAAGCCATTGTCAGTCTCAGGAACAGGTTGTAACAGAACAACACGTTTTTATAACTGGTGCATCTTCTACAAAGCTATATTAATACTTGAGATGAAGAGATGTAATTTTATTTAAAGACATGCAATGATTTACTATTAAATATTCTTCTTGTAATATAAGGTATTGAGCTACACCACTGTGTGTGATGTTTAAATCTACAGTATCTTCTTATAATTGAGCACTTTTAAATATGAAAAATATGAACTACAAAAAAATCATACAATATTTATTTTAACTGGATTTGGAAAATAGTGAAATCGTCATTTTCCTTGTTATTTGTTAATTTCAGGCATTTTTGGATGGTTTTGAGGCACATTTCTTCAGATGATGAAGCCTTGCACTATATGTTATACTCTGTATCATTCTGCTCCTAGTGTGTCCTAACCTGCATTTAACACATGGAGCATACCGTACATCAGTTATTTGCTTGGAATGGTTACATTTATTTATGCCTTTATAATGTTTTTTTATTCATGTTTTTGTTTATTACATACTTTAAGTAATAAACAATAAACATTGTTATTAATTGCAGAAAGACACTGCAATTAAGATTTTCACATTTTAAATCAACTCTATGATCATCTTTAATTATGTTTTAAGCATTTCAGTTTCTACATGTTTGTGGACCACAGAGTGAAATGAAGTTAATGACCTCTGCAGGGAACATAACCTTACCTACTTCTGTAGTAATAATAATAATAATAATAATAATAATAATAATAATAATAATATACATTTATATTTTAATCACTGTTTATTTGCTGAAGCTAAAAACATGCTTAAAAACATAAAGATTGTAAACTATGCTCAAACTTTTTTTCTGTATGGCATATGACATTTCAATAAATAAATAAATAAATAAATAAATAAATAAATAGTTTTATGGATACAGTTTACATTATGCATAACTGAAACTGCACTGCTACTGCCCAATTTATTCAATATAAATACTTCTCGTTTTTTTGTTTTGTTTTGTTTTATTTTGATTTTTACTGTCTTTCTTGATTTATAACCATATCAACACAAATCAGTTAAGTAATGTTTCTGTACACTCATGTTGCTTGGTTTGGGCATGCTTTCTTTTTTTATTACGTGCATGTATTTAAAGTATTATTTTATTAATTATGAATGAGTAAAATACTTGAATATTTCACAAGTTCTGTTTCTGTGATGAGTATAATGTCTTTACTCTTTGGAGAGGTTGGGAAGCTAGAGGAATGTATGTTTATCAGGGGTGTCAAGCATACAGTACTGTGCAAAGATCTTAGCACATGTAAAGACATCATGTAAAAATGCCTTCAAGAATAATAAAATGAAATATTTCTACATGTAAAGATGGACTATCAAAAGCAGTTAACAGTAAAAAAAAAAAAAAAAAAAAAAAGCAAGTTGATATTTGGTGTGACCACACAGCATTTAAAACTGCATCAGTTCTATGAGGTACAATCATGCACTTTTATAGCATTTAAATTTACATTTACGGCATTTGGCAGACGCACTTATCCAGAGCGACTTACAATAGTGGAAATTGGATGGTTTTTCCAACCTGGCTGTCGCACTTGCTTCTGTTTCTTGCTATTATATAAGACAGTCTGGTGGTCTGTTACTTATAATGTTACTTTCTTTAATGACATTCAAACATTTCTCTGTAACATTTAATTTTTATGGAAAATGAATGTTTGGAAACCTAAAAATTGCCTTTTTTTTGCTGCTGACACAGTAATGCAGACATAAACATCCATGACAAAATTTATATAAAAACTGAGGGTGTATTAAAAAGACTTTTGAACAGTACTTTAAGTCCCACAGGGATCTCAGCTCTAGCCCAACAAATAACCTTTACAATCTGTGTTCTAAGCTAAAATCATTTTGTCAACTGTAAATGAATTGAAAGATTTAAAAAAAGAAGGAGCTAGTCTCTTTGGTTCCACTAGTGGCCAAAATCGAGCAATGAACTCATGGCCATAAACTCATAACTCATAAAACTCATAAGGACCATAATCTACACACAAACTAATTTAGGGGTTTTACAGCAACAGGACTGAATATTTACACAATCACAACCTTTGTGTTTTCTATAATCGTCATTTATTCCATTTCACTTACAGTTAGTAACACTACAAACTGTGGAAGGCATATATTAGGCAGCAAGTGAACAATCAGTTCTCAAAGTTGATGTGTTGGAAGCAGGAAAAATGGGCAAGTGTAAGGATTAGAGAGACTTTGACGAGCCAAATTGTGATGGCTAGAGGACTGACTCGGAGAATCTCCAAAACGGCAGGTCTTGTGGGGTGTTCCCAATATGCAGTTAGTACCTACCAAAAGTGGTCCAAAACTGGAGAACCGGCGACAGGATCATGGGCGCCCAAGGCTCACTGATGCGTGTGGAGAGCAAAGGCTAGCCTATCTGCTCCGATCCCACAGAAGAGCTACTGTAGCATAATTTGCTGAAAACGTTAATGCTGGCTGTGATAGAAAGGTGTCAGAACACAGTGCATCGCAGCTACTATGTAGCTGCAGACCTGTCAGAGTGCCCACGCTCACCGCTGTCCACCGCTGTCCACCGCCGAAAGCATCTACAATGGACATGTGAGCATCAGAACTGGACCACGGAGCAGTGGAAGAATGTGGCCTGGTCTGATGAATCATGTTTTCTTTAACATCATGTGGACAGCCGAGTGCACTTTCCTGCGGAAGAGATGGCACCAGGATGTACTGTGGGAAGAACGCAAGCTGGCGGAGGCAGTGTGATGCTCTGGGCAATGTTCTGCTGGGGAACCTTGGGTCCTGGCATTCATGTGGATGTTACTCTGACACGTACCACCTACCTAAACATTGTTGCAGACCAAGTACACCCCTTCATGGCAGCGGTATTCCCTAACGACAGTAGGCTCTTTCAGCAGGATAATGCGCCCTGCCACACTGCAAAACATAATGTGTTTTGTTGATATACTGTACATTTAATTCAGTTATGTATTCAGAATCACTTTACCTTTCAGATAAATGCTGGTAATAATTAAAAAAATTTAAGAAGAGTTGTTTATCTGTTATTGGTCACTAAACTGATTTTTTGGATGGCCTACTTGACATGTGTCCTGTTGCATAAAATGAGTTTGACAGCCCTGTATTAAATGTTCTGTAAATGTTTTATTAGTGATGTGCAGCTGTTGTAGTGGTGAAGTGCAGCAGAGGGCGCTGCCTTCATACCGAGACTCCGGTACTGAACCATGCTCTAAACTAGAGGTTTGTGTGTGTGTGTGTGTGTGTGTGTGTGTGTGTGTGTGTGTGTGTGTGTGTGTGTGTGTGTGTGTGTGTGTGTGAGTGAGTGAGTGTGTGCGTGCATGTGTGGGCATGTTTTCATATATTGTTGGGGACCAAATGTCCTCACAAGAATAGGAATATGTGACAGGTTTTGACCCTGTGGGGACATTTGGCTGGTTCCCACGAGGAAAGCCGCTTTAAAAAAATAAAAATAAAAATCTACCACTTTTATTTAAAAACAAAAAAGGTAAAGGAGCCAAAAAAATTCCTTAGATGAGTGAAAGGTACTCAAAAGGATAGTAAGACAAATGTCTGTGTGTGTGTGTATACAAAGAGAAAACTTCACAAAATATGTTATTGTCTTAAAATGGCTGAAAACTGAAATGAGACAAATTGATTCTTTACTGCAGAGGATATTTTTCCTGGTTTGTCTCACACTGCAGATGCCAAGACATCCAACTGATTAGTGTATTTAGAGTATGGGTGTGAATGCCAGGGACTCACTGCCTTCTACATGTTCCGACAGTTTTAGTACAGACCAGCCAAACACGTTTTCAATTCTTTCATGCAGTCTCTCTCTCTCTCTCTCTCTCTCTGACTTCTCAGTCATAATCATCATACACAGACTCTCCTCCCCCTCCACATCTCTCTCTCTCTCTTTAATCAGAAATCAAAAAGAGCACACAGACTCCTCCTTCTATTCCCCTGCTCTCCCTCTTTCTCTCTGTCTACGCTTTTTTTTTTCCTCATATGCCCCTCTCTCACTCATGCCTTCTTCCTCTTGTCACTCTTGTAGTGGACTGTACTGACAGCAATGTGGACAATCATCCTCTTGCTCTTCCTCTCGCTCCAGCCTGGTTCGGCTGAAGAAGGTAAGGAACTACTACACTTGTTGTGTGTCTGTGTGTGCCGTGTCTATGAGACAATGTTTGTGTGTCTGTAAATGTGTGCACAAGAAGTCCAAATGCCAATACATGCACATAGACACTGGATCTCTGCAGTCACACATGAATGAGGGATTTAAAGCTGTTATTTTGTGAACAAGTTCTTTGTTGTGTATGCCTGTTTCTTAGTTCCAGGATGTATGTGTGTGTGTGTTTGTGCTGAGTCTGCGTACATGTGTTAACAGAGGCAAAGGCCACTACAATTATTGCTAACACACAGAAAGAAGTATATGTATATAATATATACAGGGTGTATGAATGCAGAGTTAGCTGCTGTATGCAGTTCAATGGGTGCATATAGAACTGTGTAATATGTAAGGAATGAAAAAAACATTGGTATGTGCAGTTATAGGAAAATAATCAACAACTGGGTGGTGTGATGCGACCAGACACGGAGTGGAGTTACTGTTAGGACCCCAAAGTTGATTATTTTACAATAACAGCACACTCCATAATGTTTTATCCCTCTTATACCAAAGATTAAAGAATTAAAGAATATGACATCCTTTTTTATCCACTTACAGTCACAGTTAATGTTGGGGAACATCTGTGAAACAAGTTATTTCCTGTTATGACTTAATTATAACTGCTATAAGCAGTCATTCCCATTCACCAGCCTCTCTTTTTTTCTCTCTCTTGAAGTTAATAAGCCAAAAAATGCAACTTGTCATGTTACCGAGAATCCGCACAGCACTCTGTCCAGAAGACTGTGGGAAAACCTAAAGTTACAGCTTTACCTCTGACTGTTACTAAGCCCTGACACTGGAGACTCCTTCCAAAAACACTAAATAAAAATCTTATCAACAGTTGCACATGTTTTTTTTTTTTTAATCTGTTTACGTGGAGTGTCCACCATAAACATTCCTGTGTAAGTTGTTACTATAGAACGTATTAGAAGAAGTGCAATAATATAAATCATGCTGCTGGAAATACTGTTAGAGCTGCTGTTACATCAACATGTGTTGATATAACAATGTGGATTAATATTGTTTATGAAAAGTACACCATTTACTGACAGTATCTTGTAAAATGCATCAATACTTTTTGTTACTCTGACTGATTTCACCATTACTCTTAGTAATAAATAGTGCATTAGAGTTAAGATGTGTTCTTGTACCAAAGGTCTTATTTTCCCCCTTTTTCCATGTTAATTCTCTGTAAATGTTAAAAATATAAGACTTTTAACAAATTGAACAAAATTACTGTAGTTTTTCAAAATTATTGTAGGTTTTAAATTCTATGCCGTTTTGCTTTCTGTTAGCAAATCTGAATATCATGAAATATATTGTACATTGATACAAGATGGTATTTTTTTGCCATATCTCCCACTCTTAGTGCATAAACATTTTTGCATATGTGTCTTACATGTGTGTGAGAGAGTGTATGTTAGGGCACAATGGTTTCCACCAATGTAAAGACTGATGATACACACACACACATATTCACACAAAGTATCTATAATATCTAAAAAAAAAAAAAAAAAAAAAAGTATGACTGTTCTGAAGGGTTGAAATTAGAGATGGGAAGAGCTGACTTTTTCTTTTCAAATACCAATGCTGATACTGAAACCTTGAATCAGCTGATATCGTTGCCCATCCAATGTATTTTTTCTTTAAAACATTACCAAGCTATAGAATAATTTTTTAACTGAAAATGCAGGAAAAATATATATAGCTAAAAACATAACATACACAAAACCACAGCTTTCAAACAAAAATCTTTACATTGCAAATATAATAATATATATATAGTATAAATGTAATAAAAATCATTCCTAAAAAAAAAAAAATACAATCAAGTCTCTTTAGATGTAAACATTTACAGTTCTGAAATAAAATCTTTTCCAAACCCAATTCCAATCTTTTCCATTTGTTATAGGATCAGATTATTTTCATTCTTTTTTTCTCCGATATCCGATCCACCACTTTTTTTTATTTATTTATTTTGTTGCTGATATTAGGTTGGTGCCATCTCTAATTGAAACTCTTGTTTGGTGAATGCAAGGATTTATGTGCATAGACTTATTTGTCTGTATGTGTTTTGATGGTTTCTGTGTAGTATATGCATGACCATATTTGTGTCTACGTGTGTGTGTATGTGTGTGTGTGTGTGTGTGTGTGTGAGTGAGTGCATGTGTCTGAGTTTTCATTGTGTATTGAACAGGGCTCTGCATGCACTGCCAAACCATCTTCCCTCATAACAAAAGCAGAGAGGACAGGGTCAGAAGAGGGTGCATAATCAGTCATGTAACCTTTGTCTCGCTCTAACCCTGGTGGCCTCCTTCCCATTCGCCTCCTTTATGATGATATTATAACTGTTACAGATGACCCTCCCACTGTCCCATTCAAGTCTACTGTACAGCTGCCTATCCCTCATTTACGCTTTTTATCCTTTGCTTTCTGTCTATGCTTTCTTATGTGCTTCTTTGTCGCCATGTCAAGTGCAGTTGCTCAGGGAAGAGTGCTAACGTCTGCTCTGAGGTTTTTTGTTAGTATTTTTGGCCCGTGATTATAACTGCAGTTTTGTAATGATGAGAAGATACGGGAGCAAATTAAGGGAAATAGATGGAAATAAAACAGCATGTGGTAGGCTCTGATGAATTAAGGACTGATTTTGTGTGTGTGTGTGTGTGTGTGAGAGAGAGAGAGAGAGAGAGAGAGAGAGGGAGGGAGAGAGAGAGAAAGAGAGACAGTGAAGGAGAGAGAGAGATTTTTGAATTCCTGAGCATGTTACATGAGGACATTTTCAGTATGTCACTGAACTTTTGATGTTGTCCTAGTGGAGCATAGATAAGTGTGCCTACATTTCACAGATGGATGTATAAGTGTGTGTGTGTGTGTGTGTGTGTGTGAGAGAGAGAGAGAGAGAGAGAGAGAGAGAGGAGATATTTATGTACATCAACAGAGCAAATTTACTGACTGATAACTCAAACGACTGGAAAATGGAATAGCTCGTATTTACATAGAAAGAGAGATAGAGAGATAGAGAGAGAGAGAGAGAGAGAGAGAGAGAGAGAGAGAGATGCCCCAAAGATGTGTGGTTGGTTGTTTCATACTGCACTAATGCTGTATTAACCCAGTAGCACTCATCAAACTCTGCCACACATTTAATCATTGTAAACTAGCACAGAGGCTCCCCCAGTGCACACTGCAAAAAATGTTACATTATTGAACTGAGCTGAATTGCACTCTTTTTCTGGAGACTGAATTGTGTCCAGTGGAAAAATGGTTGCTGAGTATATTGACATCATCAACACAGTAGAAAATACATACAGCATACATTTAGCACTAGACACCAGACTGCAACAGCATATAGATACTGTGGGTTTTAGCGGAATACAGTAACAATGATCAAACATCTGGTTTCTATTTATAGACTATTACTACTTACATTACAATATTACTGCAATAGAGTTTACTTTTTCCACCAAATAGCATGTTAGTTTAATAGATGGCCTTCCTTACTTTTCTAACCTAATCTCTGAGTACCACGTCTGCAGCTTATCTGTCACGCAAAGTCACACATTCTGTTATTACACATTTGAAATATGTGACTAACACAAATTCACAAACTGTTACCACAACTGGTATACACTATATGTGCAAATTCAAAATCTGGTACCAATCACTATAGATTTCATAACATGAACAAAGTGCCAATATGCAAATTATTGTAAAAAAATAGAGAATGTGACACAGTGACACAGCAGGTGGTAGTGTTACTGACTCACAGCTCCAGAGCCCCTCATTTTATGAGTGGTAGCTCAGTGGTTAAGATGTTGGACTCCTGATCGGAAGGTTGAGAGTTCAAATCCCAGCACTGCCAAGCTGC
>CM075003.1:22188900-22235211 GCA_037576675.1 Pangasius sanitwongsei
GGGCCCTTGAGCAAGGCCCTTAACCCTCAACTGCTCAGTTGTATAAATGAGATAATTGTAAGTCGCTCTGGATAAGGCCGTCTGCCAAATGCCATAAATGTAAATGTAAATCCTGAGTTACAGGTTAACAGGTCACAGGCACACACGTGTGTGTGTGCACGTGTTTCCTCCAGGTTCTCCGGTTTCCTCCCACCTTCTAAAAATATGTCAGTAGGCAGATTGGCTAACATAAATTGCTACTAGGTGTGAACGATTGTGTGAATGTCTGTAGGTATGGTGCCTTGTGATGGAATGGCATTCCATTCAGAGTGTATTCCTGTCTTACACACAGTGTTTCCAGGATAGGCTCCAGATCCCCAGCAACCGTGCCCAGGATAAAGCCTTACTGAATGAATGAATAATTGAATGAAGGAAGGAAGGAAGGAAGGAAGGAAAAAGAATGTGTCTCACTCACTATCACTCACTCATTCACTAAGCACTTTATCCTCTCAAGGTTGTTGAGGATCCAGAGCCTATCCCAGGAACCAGGGTGTGAGACAGGAACCAATCCATTGCAGGGCGTAATGCACACACACATTCACACCTAGGGGCAATTTATCTTAGCCAAGTCACCTACTGTTATGTTTTTTTTTTGGAGTGTTGGGAGGAAACCAGAGAACCCAGAGGAAACCCACGCAGACACAGGGACAACATGCACAGAAATGAGAGCTTTTTCCTACCACAGTGCATGCTGGCCAAAGCATCGGGTCACATCCAAGGCAGGGACACACTGCTCAGCTGCTTTGTTTGTTTTTTTAATTAATCAGTCCCTTGACCCACTCTTTACAGCTGTATAGTACGTGTGAAAGTGTGTGTGGTGTGTACACGTGCCTAGGAGAGCAGTGTGACGGGAGGGAGTATGTGAATGCACACAGCAGTGTGTTTCGAGCTGAAAGACAGCTGAACATTTTAAAAGCCTGGCTCCATTAATAGTCTCTACCGCCCACAGTCACAATGCAGTATGGCCCTGGTGAACGAGAGAGTTGCGGAGGAGGAGTGGAAGGAGAAGTGGACAGAGGGAACAGGGCCAGGGGACATTAACCTCATGCAAAGTGGAGTGGCTACGGGCTTCTGTCTTTGCTTTTCAGCTCTCATTTTTGATGTCTCTCCTGTTGCTCCTTGTGTGTGTATGTGTGTGTGTGTCCTGCCAGATCAGCTTGCTGACATGACTGATCTCTCATGCCATCAATGTACCCACTGCGGCATCTTTGGCTCTCCATGCTGTCTCCTATCCCTGCACGCTATCATCCAGCCAAACAAAACACACTCATGGAAAACGATATGTATTTAGCAATGAAGCTAACACAAAGAGCACTGCAATATCAGCAGTATCAGGTTTATATTAGAAGACATGTTCATACCAGATCAGAGCTGATGAAACACACATGTGCACAGTCTCATTAATAACCGAGGCACACTGCAGTCAACACAAGAATTAGCCAAATTTACTCCATTTCCAGCATTTATCCGAATGAAACACACAGCAGCAAGATGCAGTGCCCTTTAATACCATCTCCACGGATTGCCTCCCCTGTTCATGCGCCAGTGTGAGGAGTTTTTGCTTCACTGCACTGTAGCGCCAACTGACCATCACTCTCTGTGCCTAAAAATTTTCAAACAGCTGTATGTTGCACCCATTCTTCTCAGATGCCTTTTTACACAAAATTTATTCCCTGATGCAGAAAAACATTCATGAAAAATTTTCAGAATCAATTTAGCACTTTGAAAGGACTAAAATAATGCATAATTTGTAGCCAAGAAGCCCCTTCAACATGCCCACTTGCCTTTTTCAGGACTCGGAACCCACATAATCTGCAGCACTGATTAGAGCCAGAGGTCATTTCTATTTCAAATACAATGTTCCAAATGGATTGGTGCTTTTATATATATTAAAGTAGTGTCCAAAAGTCTGAGAGCACTAGTGAATGCTACCATTCTTCATTCTTTTCTAATTTAATACAACAATTTTTATTACAAATTATATTATTGACAACTACTTGAGGGAAAGTAGAATCTTTGAAATATTTATATGAATTTTTGCTTTAATGATGGTGTGCACTTGAGCTGGCATGGACTCCACAAGTTTGTGCAAAACCTTATGATCCATTTTAGATCAAATCCATTGGAGTGTTCTCTGAACACATGCTTCAGTAGAAGAGATTAGACATGGGGAAAATCTGACCCTTTGTACAAAGCAGTTAACATGCTCAATATCACACATTTGCTTACATTTAAATATGGACCTAGAAATACTGCAGAATCTTGAATATTCAATATTCAAGATATTGAACATTTACTTTCGTTGTTTTAAATTTTTAAAAATTCTAAATCCTTCTGTTTATTTCCAATTTTAAATTTAAAAAAAAATCCCAGATTTTCAATGTGGTCTCAGACTTTCGGACCCCACTGTATATTTGGAATATATATATTTTTTTTTCATAGAGAGGCATTTAAGTGCATTTATACCATAGCACTGTTGAATTCAAATCTGACTGATCAGAAGGTGTTGATTAATCTTCCATAACCGCATGCCTCTGACAATAGTGCTGACGGTAATTCAAAAGATAGTTTTATATTAATGCACTCATTTTAATACATTATCGTTTCTATAGTAACAACTCATTCACAGAGACTTGAATGGTAGATGATATACAAAATCTAAAGCTAATAAATAAATGTATTAAAAACCTATTTTAGCAAAGAAAATAATTTATAATTTTTGATATAGGAAATGTATTTTTAACATTTATGGAAGGAGTCACGGGTGTCAGCACTTTGTAACAGTCAGTAAGTTTTCCACCACAGGAGAGTCTTCAGTTTGTGCTTTTCAGTTTCTCGCAAGCTGCCTTTTTTTTTGTCTTATTAACTTCAAGAGAAAGAAAAAAGTCTACACACTTTTACTTTATAGGCCGTCGGCTAGCTGGCTAGCTAATTCACAATGATTTGTACATTCCTGTTAATGGTGCAACCAGTAAAACTGGTGTCCTTTCTTCCTTTTCATCTGACAAAAGTTATATTCCGGAAAAGCATCATTTGCCATGTTTGCTGTGATGTCGCTAACTCTACTGTAGTAACCGTTTTGAACTAGGAAGTGGAATTTTACGTGATGAACACAGATGAGTGGAGTGATACACACAGTGAAACGTCCCAGTGCTGTTATAGGAAATATAGGCACTCTTGGAACACCACTCAACCAATCAAATTAGTGGACTGGAACTAACTGTTGTATTATTAACTAACTGACTGGAACTGTGCTATATAAGTGATTATCATACACTTGTCATCAATTAAGTGATTATTGATTAACCCCAAATTAAGATCAGCCTCTTCTTCTGTAGGATTTTCTTGACATCTTGCTTTCGTCTGATTGTGAAGCCATGGAGGAGCTTACAGAGCATGTACAGTACTGTGCAAAAGTCTTAGGCACATGCAAAGAAATGCTGTAGAGCAAAGATGCCTTCAAAAAGTAATGAAATTAAATGCTTCTACATTTAAAAAAATTCTGTAAAGAGCAGTAAACAGTAATAAATGAAACAAAGTCAATATTTGCTGTGATGACCCTTTACTTAAAAAAAAAGAGTAGTTTCAGGTACAATGTGTGCAGTTATATAAGGAAATGAGCTGTAAGTGTTACTGAGCATCTTGCAGAAGCAGCCAGAGTTCTTCTTGAGACTTTAACTGCTGCATTTGCTTCTTATTTTTGCAGCAAAACCCAGCAGCCTTTGTTATGTTTTTTGTCTGAAAAGTGTCTCTTATGTAACATGCTGCTGTCTTTACTGACATACAAACATTTTTCTGTAACATTTACTTTGACCTGGAAAACTAATGTTTGAAAATTTAAAATGTTTTTATACTGACTCGATAATATAGAAGTCATAAAATAAAAAACTTATAACAAAGTTTGTACTAAAAGAAATAGGGTGCCCAAGACTTTTGTGCACAGTACTGTACATTATCTCACTCCTGAAAGGCATCAATCAGCAGAGGGGTATAAAAAAAATTCCAAAACGTTAGATGTACTATGTAACACCTTGAAAACAATCATCAACAAGTGGAAAAAAATGGGGCACCACAGTAACATTACCAAGAACAGGACAAGACAAAAACTTACCAAGGAGGCTGCCAAGAGACCTAAAGACCATAAAGGAGCTGCATGAATATCTGGCAAATACTGGTCACTGCCTGCATGTGATAACAATCTGTTGTATTCTTCACACTGGCTAAATTTCATGAAAAAAAAAATAAATCCAAGCCTGCCTAAATCTCCCCAACCCATGTGGCAAAATGTGTTATGGTCTGATGAGAAAAAGATAGAACTTTTTGCACATAATTCTAAAAGATATGTTTGGCACAAAAAACACCACCACTTATCATCTAAAGAACACCATACCCATGGCGAAACATGGTGGAGGCAGCATCATGCTAAGGTACTGCTTCTCTTGAGCCATGACCGGGACTGTTGACAGCTGAAAATGAAGGCAAATTTCACCTTCCACTTTCCTTCAAGTCAACAAAGGAATGGCTTCAGAAGAAGAAGATCAAAGTTTTGGAATGGACCAGTCAAAGCCCAGACCTAAATCCTACTGAAAACCCGTGGAATGACTTGAAGAGGGCTGTGCACAGGACATCCATTCCCAATTCGCTAGATCTGCAGCATTTTTGCACAGAAGAGTGGAATTGCTAAATTAAGATGTACTGTTGGTAAGTTGGTAGACTCTTACCTAGAAAGCCTGAGTTCTGTATTACAAACAAAAGGTGCTTTAACAACGTTTTAGTTAAGAGATGTGCACACTTATACAACAGTTATTCCTGGTCCACTAATTTGATTGGTTGAGTGGCGTACCAAGAGTGCTTATATTTAGTGTAATTGCACTGGGATGTTTCACAGTTTGTATCACTCCGCTTGTCCATGTTCACCACATTAAATTCCACTTCCTAGTTCGAAACAGTTACTAAAGTAGAGTTAGTGACATCATCAGTGGGCATGGCAAACAATACATTTTTCATGCATACAAATATTTACCTTAAAATATGAAAGCTCATCAGATGAAGATGAAAAAGAAGAAGGGATGCCAATTTTACCAGATACACCATTAACAGAAATGTACAAATCATTGTGAGCTAGCTAGCCAGCTAAGTGAAGTGCTATAAAGTGAGTGATGCTTCTTCGGGATCTAGTTCTGCTAGCAAAAATAAGCAAAACATTTGTCTATATTGTGTCTTAAATGTCACTTACTCAAAATTAATTTCTTTTTTATAGAACTGTTGTATAAAAGCAATATCTGTTGTATATAACCATTATCACAAAAAAAGAGCAAGAGTGCGATTATACTGAATTTCGGCATGACTGTCATTAACTATAGCATTCAGCCTGTGCCTACACCGAATCCGATGCCGATATTGCTTATTTTTCCTACAGAACCCTTTTAATAAGCTTTTATTGAAAAATAAATAAGAGGCAAGAGGTTTTCTTTTGGTTACAGACGTAAAAGTTAGGGTTAGATTTAGGTGTAGGCATAGCATTATTTACAGCTGCATTAATTTTTATGTCTGTGGAAGGTCCTCAAAGGACAGTAACACAAACCTGTGTGTGTGTGTGTGTGTGTGTGCACATCCTGGGGTGACTCTTTGTAGATAGTGACATCTGGAGCATATTAAAGAGAAGACAGGACCCTCTCTCTCTCTCTCTCTCTCTCTCTCTCTCTCTCTCTCACTAAGCCACACACAGACAGAATTTTCAAACAGTTAAAATCACTTTATGGGACACACCATTGTCTTTTACTCTGTCCTTGCACTCTTTTATGTGCCTATAAGTCAGTATGAGAATGTGTGTATGGTGTATGTGTGTGTCTAAAGCCACTCCATCCAGTACAGGTGTTAGAGGAAAACACTTCATTGGTCACATAACAGAACTATTAACCTTGTATCCTCACCTCAAGCATGATGGACTAATCAAGCATGAACTAAAGCAAAGTGTGTTAACACATCTGGAAGGCAAGAAAAAAGGCACACACACAATTCACCGAGAACAGAAAACATTAGCCTTTCACAAGCACGCCTGCACTTGAGTGAGAATGAGAGCAAGTCTGAGCACTCAAGTGAACGCAGCTCTGACACCAAGAGAGACACAGAGTCACTAATGTAGGACCCCCATTCAGACTATCAACACCCAGCCGAAAGAGAGAGAGAGAGAGAGAATAATAATACAGTTTATTCATGGTAATTCACTCTTCTATTAGCATCAGCGACATAGAAATGAAAGCTGGCAGGAGGTACTTAAGAGACAATAGAAGTAAAGAGGGCAACTTTTGAACATGGAGTCCATCTACCTAAATCTCTCTCTGTCTCTCTCCTCTCTGTCCACGTGTCACAGCTTTCAAAACAAAGTGACTCTTCTTTTCTCTCTCACATCAATAATAGAACTCAGTGTAGCCTTGTGTTTAAACTCTGACAGTGGCCTTCTGTCACTTTAGCGATTAATAATACACACACAAAGGAAGGGGACCGAGAGTGAGCGAGAGAAAGAATAGGGTGTGTGTGTGGGTGTGTATCAGAAGGATATGAATGACCTGTTGGTGCAGTGCATTACTGTTGCACTTCAGTGGGCTTTTTGCCTACAGAGCAATTTATGCCTCCATCAGCACTGAAAGTTTCCTCCATGCACTCTGTCTGAATAGTGACAGGATGAGTATAAGACCTTCTTTTTTTTTTTTTTTTTACCAGCATGACTGCACTCCAAACATGTGTATAGACATGTGTATAGAGGTGAAGTTTTTGGGGGTGTTGCTCAAATTACAGGAACATTCTAACATTCTTTTTAGAAAAAATACATCTTTCATGCAATTTTACAGTGTTATAAAGTGACTCTGGCAATATACCACACAGAAATGACCTCCCATCAGCTTCCAGTGGGCATAGAACAACAAAGCAACATGTCTTTTAGAACAGAACACAATTGTCTTATAACTTTAAAATGTGGACTTTAACTTGATTAACTACTCTTGAACAGAGTGGACTACTTTACCACTCTGTCCTTATCTGAATGTCACTGGTCCTCATCCACTACACAGATTTAATGATCTCGAAATAAATATTTATTCTCACCCACTCTAATGCCCTGTAAAAGCATATAGGAGCACGTAGGCAGCATATATAATTTTGAAAGCATAGGGCTCACAAAAACATCACAAAATGATTAAAGCCTCTGAATTGCACATATGTATATATATATATATTGAGGACTAAAATATTTCATTTATATTCCCTAATTCCTAATCCTAATAAGAATTGTTCTTTAAAGGTTTATTGGATAGTTAAGTAACCTTAGCTTCTTCTATACGGATTCTACGGAACCTTTTCTGAAAGTGAAACACTGTTGTATGGTTCTACATAGAACCTTTACACGTTCTCTCAGAAGAATAACTCTGTATGAACTGTATCTGTTCATTTACAGGGGCAGGGGTACAGTATTAGTGTATCTCTTGTGTAAAAGACTACTTCAGTATTATAGGCTACCTTAAAAAATACTGTGAAATATTTTTTTTACGTATAAATAACATATAAGCAACACAAGGTTGGAATGTTTCTATATACATTCCTGGGGCCAGAATGGCCAGGGACAGTGATGAGGAGCTGGTAGTGTAGATGTGGAAGGTTTCAGATAATGCATTCAGAGAGTGAATGCATTTGTTTCTGAGATTGTGAAATCATTTTGCTGCATTTTATAGGGTTGACACTGATGGAGAGACAACCAGCTGAAACAGTTCTGTAATATTTCACTTGCAGCTTCATTTCAGTGAATGGCACAGCCTGTTTTCTAAATTGGATAGTTCTTTTCAAAGTGCTTTTGTTCAGTGAAATTCTCCAGCCTGCTCTGTTTGGAAATTCAAATTCTTGCCTTCCACCTTGGGATTCATACAATTCCAAAAAGACTATTCCTGAACTCAGATGATTGATGGTACCGTCACTACTAAACCTTTTGGTCATGTTATGACGGCTAACGTTATTGGCCCAGAGCAAGCTGTGCCTTTTCAGTTAAATTAACTTACAATGCTAGCAGGGCAAAATTATTGCACTGCTTAACAAGAATGGAGCTTAAAACATTTTAGAGATGAACGTGTTCAAGCAGAGATACAGAAATATTAATTAAGGAAAAATATTTGTAAAAAAAAAAAAATCCTTCAATACATTCAAACAATAAAATGACAATTAAACAGTGAAAGAGTGCCTTCCGATCATGGTGTGTGCTAAATCTTCATCACAGAGAGCTGCACTTGATGTATTATATTAGCCAGAACACACATCACTGAGTTTGGGTGTGGGAGAGTTGAAGCCTTTCCAGATCCTCTATACAGATATCAAATCTCTGCACTGTGGTGATTCTGTCAAAGTCAGCATTGGGAGAAAGCGTGCATATGGTGTTGTGGGATGCATAGCACAATCCAGCCCTAGCCATCTTTAGAGTGGCTTTTACACTACCTCTGGCAGTGAGGAGAGATGGAATACAATTTTAAAAATGGATTGAAAATTAAATAAATACTTTTCTGACACAGTGTGTGTGTGGGGGGGGGGGGGATATACTAAATAGAATCAATGTGTGAGCTGCACAAATATGTTGCACTTTAGGTAGTTGTCAGATAGCACTTAAGACATCTACAGTCAACCAATTTTGCCATATTAATGGAGGGGGTTACATTTTATCGTATAAAAGCAGATCTAGCTCTCCTACATTAGTAAATGTCCAGTACTTCATCAGCTGTCACTTCCATATCACTGAGCTCAGGGTATAGCTACAGCAGCTTCTAAACAGAAACGGGGAAAATGCATGATTCTGACTATTTAATCCTTCTCACCATAGCAGCTGGCATCAATAAAATGTATAAAAGACACCTTTATGTATTTGACATTTGAGAGGTTAAATGTGGAATGGTAATTATGACTTTGTTGACCTGGATGTTGAACATCCATACAGAGCAATTACTGCGTAAAACTTGTTATTTGACACATATATAATCATCTGAATTGTATGTGTGTGTTATGTTGACCACCCTTGAGTAAGCATGGAAATGTCAGAATATTTAAAATGCCCCTCAATTACCTTCACCCCCACTCAAACTGAGTGGAACAATAGGGATCACTGGGGTCTGGCACAATCATGATTCAAAACCAGGAGTAAAGGCTGAGCCATAAGAATAGAATGACACTCTTGTAAGGACCTAAACCGATCACCTAAGAAAACAGTTTCATAATCATATATAGTGGTGTACTCTCATTAAATTCAGTATTTTGGAAGTCAGGTGTGTTGTTATGACATTGCTGTTTAGTGGCTGGTTGTGTAGCCCTAAGCAGCTGCTCAGTTTGCTTATGCATAGGAGTGGCCCTGGAGAGAGGTGTGTTTATGTCTGTCTAGCCACAAAAACTCTGTCTCTCTCTCCAGCTTATTGTAAGGAGTCAGTGCACCCTTTTGGCATTTTCATTTGGCACATTGTTTTGCTTTTGTTGTGCAAAAATGCAGAAGCTATCCACAACATCGTATTGTGTACAGAGCAGTAAAATAATCCCATGTTATAAGATGTACAAGTGTCCTGTTTTTTATCATTTCTCAAATAAATACCCCAACTAGAATTTTGGAATCTGCGGGAGGTCTTTTTTTGCACTGTGTTTTATTCTAAAATCAAGCCCTGAGAAGATCATGTTTTTTTTTGTTTGTTTGTTAGTTTTTTGAAGTTTAACACTGAAATATTCCTACATTCCTGGGTAAAAAAAATGGGCCAAGTGCAAAATGGTAAAATAGTAAGTTTTTAATGGTTTTAACAACAAATCACTGATCATGAAATTAGCAAGAATTAAACAAAAAAAAAAGGAATGTAGTATGGGAAGCTTTTCCCTTTGAATTCTTTAAATGTTTAAGCCTTGTGGCCCTTGATGGGCTGCATCAGGGGTGGCAGAAAACCAAAGAATGACTAATCTTTTAAGAAAAAACATCCCAGAAGATATTTTTGGAAAATTTTGTACACCCAGACATGTGTTAGTTTGACTTTTACATCAAACATTTTAATCATTATCATGATTTTACCTTTGCGTACAAGAAGACTATACAAGTGAATTTTCCTGTTTCTAGCTTTTCCCCAAACAGTTCACTGCAGCAAAATTAAACGAGCAAATGGTGGCACAGGAGCCCTCATGAGTGCATTTCTTTAATTCTTGCTAATCATTTCTAATGATTTGTTATTATACCATTAAAAGCTTAATATTTCCCATTTTGGGCTTGGCCTATTTTTTTTGCCCAGGAGTATATATTAAACTAGCTAGATCATCATCAATTATCCATATTTACCGCAGGCAAGGTTATATGAATTTATGCTGAGGGATTTAGCTGATTAAATCAAAGGCACGCACACCGCATGACTTGCAAATCCATATTTACCAGAAGCCCTGCAGCTGAACAATGCTGCTCCATAAATTCAAATAGTTCTGGTATAATGGAGTCTGACACAAACATGGGTGTAAGAAAATTGTAGAAGCAGGTGGCAAAGTTTTAGATCATGCTTGCCAATTCTGCAAGTCTCAGATCTGGCTCTCGGCAACCTCCAGATGGACTGAACATATTTTAGCTATGAGCTGAAAAACCTTTACTGAAGCGTGGCCCCACTGAAGCTACTGAAACTCATGCCCCACCTCCATCCTAAAATTCACACTGCTCTCAGTGTTTCACTGCCCTTTCCAGCAGCTTTAAGGGTGATTGGAAAAAATATGGCTGTTTCACACGAGTCTGAAATATCTGCAGGATGATTTCCTGGACAGAGGTTAAAGCTTTATAAAACTAGCACCTGTCCTTCCATTTTAAGAGTAAAAGTAAAGAGTCAGTCATTTCTTTCTATCACATAACCATACATGGGTTACAAATCTTGATTTTATCCTTAGACTAAATATACTGAAACTATTCCCAAACGGTTACTTTGGTGAATCCAGATATCATACTAAGAGTCACGATAGCTGGGGTGAGAGGGTTGAGCTAATCCTTTAGTACTTGTTAGAGATTATTTTAAATCATTTTAGGTGATCTAGTCATTAAAACTGCTATATCCAGCTAAGCCTTTTAGATTTAGGAGGGTCAAGTGTAGTTGTGTAACATGTCCCTTAAATTAAAACATTCAGTGAGCCCCCATGTGCTGTGGCTGGGAACCTTGTCACCATGGAAGAGACAAGTCTCATCAAATGGTTTATCAGAGGATAAAGGTGATCAGTCATTATAACTTTTTTATAGCTTTGCAGTGATGCTCTCGTCGAAGGGGACAAGTGGACCCAAACTAGCAAAATGTCCCACGGGCATAACAGAGACAATGTTTGTCACTTTCTGTATCTAAAATATTTCAGTAAGTGTAGGCTGTTTAGCAAGATTTCATAGCTAACCTGGGTGGCTAACAAGCTAATTTTAGTTACCACGCTCTATAACAATAACAAATGAGTAGTTAACACCAGCTAGCATGTGAGACATTTCTGGAACACTGACAAAGCATGAGACAACATATTGATGACTAAGCAATAAGTAACAGTCAACTCCAATATGTTATTACAGAACTAGACAATCTGCATAGATTTAGCTTCTATTTAGATCGATCTTTGATGTACCACAAAATAGTCCTTAAAGGTTAGGTTGCTTGACAGGAAGTTTCTGCAGTGGGAAATGAATATGTTCGGGTTAGATTAATATTGAACTGTGCAAGGGACTAAATTAAAACAAAATCAAAATGGAAATTATAATCCTTTACATCCAGATCTAATTAAGGTTAAATGTTTTTTGCACAAGTGCTATTGTTGATGTGATGACAAAAGAAAATCCATAAAAACATGCTCACAAATGGATTCTGCAGTCTCTGTACTTGTTGTAGTGCTGCTGAACTGAAGCTAAAGCAGAGCTTGAACTCGCTCATCACTCAGTTTTATGCTTTGGTAGCTTCTCTAGACTAGCATCCACTCTCAAGCTTTTAATCATTGCATGGACAGGACTGTATGCACAGGGCAAGCAGTGTTTAAAAGGCTGCTTTACATGACCAGTACTGTAGAGGAGGAACTACTCAACCCTCAAGTGAAAAAATATGTTGTTTTAAAGAAACATGAAACATCAAAGTTTTATCTGGTGAACTGCAGAAATAATTCATTTATAAAAAAAAATATGACAGGTTCTTTATATAAAATAACCTCTCTTTCATTCTCTCTGTCAATTTCTAATGGTGTCTCTTAAGTATCTAATATCAGAGAATGTGTAATATACTACATATGACGCACACTCACTGGCCACTTTAAAAGGAACACCTGTACACCTGCTCATTCATGTAGTTATTCAATGAGCCAATCATGTGTCAGCCTTCATGTCAGATCGAACCAGTTTGGTCATTTTCCTCTGACCTCTCACATCAACAAGACATTTCCACCTGCAGAACCATCTTATGGTCACTGAGAGCACATTTTGTCCCCATTCTGATGTTCGATGTGGACATTAATTGAAGCTCTTTGACCTGTATCTGCATGGTTTTATGCATTGCACTGCTGTAACATGATTGGCTGATTGGATAATTGCATGAATGAGCAGGTGTACAGATGTTCCTATTAAAGTGGCATTTGACTGTTCATAGAACAGTTTACTGTATAGATTATGTATGTGTTTTTGTTAATTTGTCTGTATGTGTTAGTCTATATTGGTTGTCATTTCTGTAGCAGATTCATATTTCCATAAATCTTTCTGTATTAATAAAGGAGAGTTTTCTACTTTTGAACTTACATTTTATGAACATTTTTCTTTCTCTCTCTGAGTGATGCTGCTGGACACCACTGAATCCACTTCTGAACTTGGCTGGACAACTTATCCTGATACTGGGGTGAGTCCCATAATCAGTGTATATCTGTGTGTGTGTGTGTGTGTATCTGTGGGTGTGTGTGTGTATGTGTGTGTTTGCATGCATTCCATGATTTCGAGCCCTAAAATGAGTCACTCACTCTTGAAAGGTTAAAGCCATTTTGCAAATTCTTTCTACAATTAGTGGCGTATAGCATAAGCGTTCTCATAACTTCAACCTAGCACGTTTATGCTTCAAATTCTGGGTCAGGTAAAAATGACTAAAAAGCATTTACATTGAATTAACATTATCATTTTAAAGGAAAGGCTTGTCTATGTGTGCGTTTAATAGGGTGATCCTTAATGGTCATTGCCTCTGAAATTTTGTCCTATTTATCTTAGAGGGAATTGATGTGATCTAAGCCAAAAATCCCTAAATAAAGGAATACTATGCATGTACAGTATATGTATGTACAGTATGTGTGTATGGCACATGTGTGTGTGTGTGCGTGTGTGTAGCTGGTGGGAACACTGAGGAAACTCTGGCTTTTTCACTGGTGTTAACAGCTCTCATTGTGACTGAGATCTGCTGATGTGACCCGGGGCTCAGAAAGAGCAAGGAAGGAGTAAAGAAGTGGGGAGAGAGACATGAGTTTATTATTAACCTTTATTACTCACAGTCCCTTCAGTCTTTCCTCTCTAAGGGATCTCTCTTTCTTCTCTCTGTCTCTCTCTCCTTCTGGTTGAGTTGCAGTATGTTACACTGGTGATGCCAATAGACCAGTCAGATATGCTGCCTTCATGCCCTGGAGCATCTTAGTGACTGAACTACAGATGAGCACACTACTCATCTCTCTCTCTCTCTCTCTCTCTCTATCTCTCTCTCCCTCTCCCATATTGATCCACCACTCTCATATGATTATATAGTGACATGTACTACATACACCACATAAAACATTAAGTCTTTTCTTTGCTTCTTTTTCTAAATCTGATCCTTTTTTCTTGCCTGTTCTCTTCCCATCTCTTTTGTTGTTTGTTCTGCAGCCTGTTAATCTATCCATCTGTGCTTTTATATAATCCCCTCCTCGATTCTCTCACCCCCCTCTCAATCTGCCTACTTGTTTTTTAACACCCGTTCTCCCGTTCTAGCTGCCAGTCTCTGTCTCCTCATCCCCTCTTCTGTCCCTCAACATTCATTTGAATCAATCACACATCTCTGTCTTGTTGGCATCCCTCTCTCTTCCATTTGTCCGTCCTTTTATCCTTCTCTCATGTGGTAGTTGTTCCCTGTCTCTGTGTGAGAGTTGTCCTGGTATATTTTAGATTTGGTATATTTTCTGGGAATTTCAGGTCAGATTACATCACATCACTTTGAGAGGGGCTCAAGCTGAGTTATCGTTCTGATCGAGTCTGTTAAATTTCTACCCAAATTGACAAATTGATTTTTATATGATCATATGGTGACACATAAACCACCCTCACAACAACAAAGCTTTTCTCTCTCACTCTATTTCCCTTCTCATTCACTTTATTCATTATCTGTTTTCTATCTTTGTTTACATATGAGGAAATCAATAATAGTGAGTGTTTGGGCCCTATTTTCGTGAGCATGACACAAAATAATGTGTTATAAGAAGTGGGAATGGATTTTTAAAGTTTAAAGTTAAGAAAAATGCTGTTTTTGTCAAATGATGTGGTTATTCTATGATCACATTATATAATTTGAACATGTACTGTTTGATTTATATTACATACTAGGCTTGTAGTAGCAAGTTATTGTATTAGCTACATACACTCACCAGAGGCACCAATGATCTCTGAATGATAAGATGAAACCACATTTATCAGTTTTTCTTCCATTTTTTGCACATAAAACATAGGTAAATGGGAACTAATTGCAGGTAGGAAGGGTCTGATTGGGGAAGTGAAGAAATGTTGGACCAATCATGCCATAAGACTTGTCAGAGTTTTTGCTTTACCATGTCATACATTATTTGCATAGAACTGAGGGAATCTAAATAAAATTGTTACTTGTCATACTGTAGCTGAAAATGCATGAGTACATAGAAAATAACCGGTAGCCTGTCAATTTGTCATTTGCTAGTGTGAACACAGAGTAATATAAAAGCAATCTTGGGTCAAATTGGGTTGAAAATTACATTGCGTTTGAAGATTTCAAATGTCATCACTGCCCCTGTTAAATGGCTCCACCCACATCAGCTAAGATGTTCATTTACAACCATGAAAATTAACTCAAACTGGGAACAATGTCTTAAATCCAACCATATTAGTAATACACTGTCACGTCATGGAACTATGTTACACTTGCACATGCATAAAAATAGAGTCCTGTGATTTTAATGAAAGTGAAATTTTATTCTCCTTTTCAATTCATCCATTCCTGTTTTTAGTGGGATGAAGTGAGTGTGCTTGACGACAAGGGCAAGCTTATCCGCACCTTTGAGGTGTGCAACGTCAATCAAAACCAGCGTCTCCATGACAACTGGTTGGCCACTCCCTTCCTATACAGCCATTCAGCTCCTCGGATCTTTGTCACGCTACGCTTTTCCGTACGTGACTGTGCCAGTCTGCGCTCACCCTCACCGACCTGCAGGGAGACACTCACACTCTACTACAGGCAGGCCGATTCTCAGAGAGAACTGGAGAGAACCTGGAGCGCGGAGGTGAGAGCCACAGGACTACATTTTTTAAATATTGTGGATACAAATTGAGATGAATCCTGATCAGTGAATGACATATGGGGTTGTTGTTTTTTGCCACAGAAAAGCCTATTGAGTATCATCAGATAATGAACCTCAGGCTTAAGTAGGCCGAATGCACACTCACACACAGTCAATTGCCCCTTTATAAGATACACCTACACTCAGTGCTCTAATTGACACAGTTGGAAGGAGGAGAGGTATGATTTTAAATTGGTATCCCATTTATTTTTCACACAAAACATAAAACAGACCACAGAAATCTGTCTTGTTTTGTCAGACAGCCCACTATTTAAAATATAAACATTTGTATAATCTAAATTTTATATTTTTATCAGCTATACCTAACATAAAAGTAGGCGCGCTTTGTCGGTGCACCTGACTTTAGCTGATATGATGCTGTGTTCAGTTTATCAACCACACCTCTCTACCCCATCCGATGAAAAGGACCACTTCAGGAGCACCAGAGGGCGGTTAACTATTGACAGCACAGTTGTGACACTAACATGGTGATGGCATCTTAGTATGTGTGTGGCACCAGTACAAATGCTAGGAATTTTAAACACCTCACTGTTACTGCTATGTTGAGAACAGTCCACCAACATAAAACTACAAAGTGCACTTATATGGTGGATGTACCTGATAAAAAGGACAATTGAGTAAGTTAGTGCTTCCTAAATTGCATTCCTTTTTTGTTATTCTGTGGCTAAAACTGGCATCTCTGAGTATTAGAAAACGTGTTGTTTTTGGCATGTTGCTCTGCACACCCACACACACTGACATACAACAACTCTCAGCCTGGCATAGAGTCTTTCTGTGTGAGTTTCAGCCAAGAATAAGAGTGATCCAAGGGGGGTTGTTGTCTGTATAGTTTAATCTCCGTGCTTTTCTGATGTTTGTAAAATTGTATGAACTTTATTTCCCATTACACATTAGCTAGGGGACAGACCCGCTGAGATCGTCCCTCTTTTCTCTCCTCTTATGCATTTCTTGTTTGAGAACATCCCATGGGTCAAAGGAAAAGGAGTTTGAGATGTGTTAACACTTCCAGATAGTTTCAGGGGAGACTGAAAATCAGACTCTTAAATGCTTTGCCATATTTTAGTGACATGCAAGTGACTAGCCTCATGACATGTTTGCAGTTTGAAGGGATGAGAGGCAGCTACTGACAAATCTGAGTTCTGATTTTGGCACTTTTAATGACTTATGACATTGCCTGACAATACCTAAAAATACCTAATAACTGAGAATTTTGGACCTTTCTTTAGCATGAGAGGGCAATGTTCACTGTTACAGCTGCAGTGTAACAAGCAGAGATAAAAAGCAAGAAAGCAAGTCATGCTTATTAAGGGCAATCCATGAATGGTTGTCAGAAGTCCAAGTGGGGGGGGGGGGGGGGGGTGTCAGAGCACAAGCAGATGGCAACAATCCATAGTCTTTTTAATATATATATATATATATATATATATATATATATATATATATATGCCACAGATGGCTATGGCATCATCAATAGATTGAGAGTTCAAATAGAGTGAACACTTTTCTGTTGTGCCAATCTGGAGCCTAGCACTCGTCTTAAAATGAGGCAAATAGGTAAGGGTCAAAACAAGGAAATGCTACACATGGACTTAAGGCACTAAGGACTCACTTAATGGATTTAATGACCAGATTGCACATTAATGCCCCTTTATTATTTATTTCTGTTGTTATTATTGTACTGCTGTAGACTGACTAAGCCTCACAAAAAGCACTTCAATGTACATTGTCACTTACACTTGTACATATGACAAATAAACTTGAAACTTGAAACTTAAGACTTTGAGATGAGACAAAAAAAAACAGTAAGGTATAAATAGACAACTGAACACTAAACAGGTATACACCATCAGTTAACACACCAATGGCAGGACAGGGGTGGAGACAGGACTATAACAGAAACAAAAGCACACAGCAATGTACACAAAAGTGCACGATGTAAACCCAAAACAAAACAACATGGAACAGCACTTGTCTCAGACACCACACACCACATGGAGAGAAGGAATTTGTGACATATAGCATCTTAAATATAAGAACCAAATAGCAGACTCCTGAATGATCAAATCTGATGAATTTATTAACAAAATATTAAACATGGCTATCTTTCTCAGACACCTCTTCAAGCCAAGTCAAATTTTGACAGCTTGACCAAGTGAATTAAAAAAAAAAACCCTGTAAGATCAACAAGTCTGAAAGTCTAATTTTCACAAGATTGGAAGTTTGAATTTTAACAATGGCATTGTCATCTGAGGCTGGATCTAAAGACTGGGTGGGAGGAATGTCCTTTCTCTTTAACCTCTCAATCATAGCATGTGCTAGCTTGAGCCACAGTGAAAAAATGTAGTGGCTGGTTTCATATGTCTCCATAGAAACTTATTATAGGCTTTGCTCTTCTTGGTAGCTGTTGTGCAATAGCGGAGAACTAGCTAATGTGTGGAAATATGCAATGACTAAAGGTAATGAGGTAAAATTGGGCTGGAATTGATAGAAGGTAGTAAGTAGTAGTAACAGATTATCTTTCCCTTGAATTAGAGAATATTATAAGGTTCTTGGCTCATAGCATGTCTCCTAGTCTATAGGATCAAATTAGCCACGCCTTTCTTTTATTTAACTGTTTGAATACTAATATAGAACTAAACTGCTGGTGATATAATTACTAAATTAAATCTATCTTTTAATCACTAATTACCACAAATGCAACACATCATCAAGTGCATGCAACTAGAACACTGAATCATACACTGATGTTAGTGGTTTTAAGTCAGAAACTCCCTATTTAATAATTCAATTATGCAATTAATTTCATCTAGTTTTATTGCTTTGAATTTAAGGAGTGGTTTCTTTGTTATAATGTGCGAAGCACGCTGAGATGTATTTGTCAGCAAATCAGTCTGAGCCAGTGTGCTGGTGTGTTCTCCCAGGAACTGAGAAAGCACTACATGTCATATTCATTCCAGGTGCGTACATAGTGGTAAAGAGGTATGATCACTCAATAGGGATTAACCAAGAGTGCATACCAGGGCCAGAGCAGACGAAGGCCACGGAATTAACAAAAAAGACAGTGTATGTTTGCTGAACTTCCTAATCCAATTGTTCACCTTAAACTTGGGTCTCATTCTGAAGAATTATACTTCATTGAAAACTTAACATGCTTAAAGGCTGTTTTTCTTTTCTTTTCTTTTTTTTTTTTTGGATTGCCTTTTTTTGATTGACAGTCCTGTAGTTTGCTAAGTTTGGATATAGTTCATGGGATATGGCATTCCACAGAGTTCAGCTCTTAAGTCACTGCATTTTGGAGCCAATTTTTTTAAATTTGATGCCCAGGGAGTCTCAGCAAAATGTATGGTTTAATGTAGCGGTCCTACAAGAATTTAAAATGCAAATGAAAGCCCAGCATTATGAGAGGGGATCTGGAGAGTGATAGACTGGGATTTGGACTCCAGGTTCCTGCACTGAGATGCAAAACTCAATTTTATTTTGGCACATCCCTTGATACCTTTAACACACTCTCCAAATATTATGCTTGCATGCTTTCTATTCTTGCTCTTGTTCTCTCAGGATCAGCTAACGCAGTTAACACATTTATGTGTTAATCTCTGGTGCTGTGCAGTAGACTTGCTAATATATTTAACAGGAATAGAATGTCTATATTGCAGTGACCAGATCCGTCACACTCTGGAAATAAAGTTTTATTTTTATTTAACAATGGAGCCTCAAACTTATGCTTGTTTTCATAACTACAGCTGACCTACACGCACACACAGCCCATACAAGTAACTGAAAACACACGAACAGGGTGAACTAAGAAAGTAAGAAAACCTAAGAACTTAGAACTATGAAAACTGAAACGCTTAATATCCTGAAACATTTAATAACACAATAAGCCCAGGCCTTAAAGCTAACACAGAACAAAATGTTGAAAACAACATCCATAACACTCAACAGTAAATCAATTTGAAGTTCCTCAGGGCCCTATGCAATGGAACTTAACATTAAAATACACATGTTTTGAAGACCGGAATTGATAAGTCTCACTTATACTTTGAATTATGTATATGAATACTGGCAAGGAACACAGATAAAATCACAAAAACATTTGGAGGGGGGGACATGCTGGTGCAGTGGATAGTGATTTTGCTCCTAGGTGTGAATAAGTGCGTGAATCTGTGTGCATGATGCCCTTCATTGGACTGGTGTTCAATCCAGGGTGTATTCCCACCTCACGCCTAGTGTTCCTGGGATAGGCTCCAGATCCACTGCAACCCTGAGCAGGATAAAATAGTTACTAGATGTGAATGAATGAACATTTTGAGGCACAATGATGATTACTTGCATTTTTGCCAAACTGCAGTTTAAATCTAGTACAATCGTGTACTCTCTGGTATGTGCTCAACTCTAAATTGACTCTCTCTCTGTCTTTCTTCCTCTTTAGCCTTCCAGTGGAGAGACCAGAGAGGGTTGGGTGAAGATAGACACCATTGCAGCGGACAAGAGCTTTAGCCGTGTGGAGCCAAGTCTTCCACACCAGTACAAACCAGACCGGATGCGCCGCATCAACGTCAAGACCCGCAGCTTTGCCCCCCTCACACGTCGCGGGTACTATGGCAACTCCCTTTGACCTTTTCACGGTCACCTTCATATCGCTGCATGGTCCAATGCTGATATGTGATTGGTCACTGTTCCGAGATGAATTAAACTCTGTGTGGTTCAGCTGGCTCTGTGTGCCTGCACAGCCAAAGCAATTCAACTGAGTAAATATCAGTGCATTCCAGTGCTAATATTTGCAGGAATAAAGTCTGGATGGAGAGAAAACAGACAACAGGAATTAGTCAGTCCACATCAGCTTTCTTCAGCTCTGAATGACAGATAAGCACGCAATGCATGACATTTTTTCACCTTCTTTCATCCCTCTCTCTCCCTCTTTCTCTGTCTCTCAGATTTGTGCTGGCTATAGTAGACAGTGGAGCATGTGTGTCACTCATGGGTGTGTCCATATTTTACCGCCGATGTCCAGCAACAACTCTGTACCTGGCCTCCTATGTGGCCACGCCCTCAGGGGCAGAGCCTACAGCTCTGGTGCCAGTGACTGGGACTTGTGTACCTCACAGCCAATCACAGGGCGGGACGGCACCCCGGATGCACTGTAATGCAGAGGGTGAATGGATGGTGCCTGTAGGAGGGTGCACTTGTGACGCAGGATATGAACCAAATCATAATGGCTCTGCCTGTATTGGTGAGTTTAATAATGCTTTACTGAGATAGTTTTAACCTCTTTAGCCCTACGTCAAGGTCTTTAAATTTATGTCTAAGTTGCAGGACTATTTACATTTACATTCATTCAGCTGGCAGATGCTTTTATCCAAAGTGATTTATATCATACATTCCGAGTATACGGCTGAGAGCTAAGGTTGTTCAATGGTCATCAGTTTCTCTCAGTCAGCACTGGGATTCTGAACTCATATTATTTACTGTATATCACTAACATAGAGCCTTAACCACTGAGCCATCACTGCCTCTAAGATATGCCTGTCTGTACAATCACTGAACCAACCAATCTCCTGTCATTCTGAAAGTATTCCAATTGAAAATTTGCCTCCAGTGCCAACAACATCCATCTGTGGTTTTCATACCTCTGAACAAGACACTTCAATTGGACTCAAAAATTAATCTAATAAAAACTGGTTAAAAACTGATATATACAAAACACTAATGCAGGCACGAGGACAAACCAAGTCAAGGTAACCAAGATGCACAAGCATAATACACATACTCAACTCTGTAAACTATTGTACATTTATGGGAATTTTACTCTTATCTCTAACTGCTTCTTTTTCTCTGCATCAGTAGAGCGTAAGTGTGTTGTATGTCTTCGTTGTGTCAGTGTGGCTCTGAATCAATAGTCCATGAGCCCTCCTGTCACTGTAATTATAATCTCCGCTTGACGGACAGAGAAGATGGTGTGTATGTGTGTTTGTATTATATTACAGTGGACAGTGCGTGTAGGGGGAATGAGCTGCACAGATTTGTTTACAGACAAAAGAGACCATCTGCAGCACCCAGTGTTCTTTTATGGTGTGTGTGTGTGTGTGTGTATCTGTGTGTGCATGTGCCAATTTGTAAATGTGTGTCAATGCACTGTATGTTTGTGTGTGTCTGTGTGGTAAAGTGTACATTTTTGTGTCACTGCACAATACATATGTGAGCATCAGAATGGCTTTTAGTGAATGTGCACATGTAGAATTCGTGTGTGTGTGTCACTCTCGGCCTTGACCACTGTATAGAAATCTGTGCGTGTACGTGCGAGGAGGCAGTTGATGCGAGTGTTCTCGTTTGTGCAAGAGCTGCTTTGTGTGGCACACAGAGAGAGAGAAAGTGAGAGAGAGAGAGAGAGAGAGAGAGAGGAGTGGAGCTCTTGAGATGAAATGAAGGAGAAGCAGCAACAAGTGCTCTTCCTCCCATAGAGCTTGCAACAAAGGGTGGAGCTTAATTCCTGGGGTGATGGCGAACATATCTTGGAAAGAAGAGGAAAGAAGAAAAAGAGCAAGAGAGCAAAGGAAAAGAGCAGGGCGTGACACATTTAGGTCACGTTGATGTATTGGCCACTCGACTGTGAACAAGTGACAGAAAGTGCAGGGGAAGGGGTTCAACATACAGTGAGTGGACACAAGTTAATGACACAAGACTTAAGCTAGCATAAATCCATGCAAAGTTTGATAAAAGGAAAGACTGAGGTTGTGCATGGTGTAAACACACTGGGGGTATTTCAAGGCGTGAACATGACAACATGACATTAAATTCACAGTGAGTAACAAGGTCCTGAAATTTTAGCTCTGCAAGCTTTTCCATGTCGAGGGAGCAGAAGTCATGTTTGCCCTTCTCAGTCCATACTCAAGGAACACTCATAAGCACAGTGTTCTGAGATCATAAATCATAAGTTGCATGTTTTCTTGACATTAAATACGCAAATACCAACTTTTCTAAATGTTTCAGAATCTCTTCATTACTCTCTGCCTCTCTCTTGCACATTCTTCCCATCCACTCTGCAACAAATATCAAAATGCAAAAATGTACACACATGCACATTTATGTTCAATAACTTGTACAGGCGCAGAGAAGCAGAGATGTTTGTGGATCAGATGATCACGTGTTGGGCAGGCACACAAAAACATGCACATGCACATTTGGGCAGGACTGAACGCACATGCTATCTCTCTCTCTCTGCCTCAGATGACTAAATTTTAGTAATTGCAAAACTCCTTTAGTCCTGTTCTGCACTGCACGCAGGAATGCCATATATAATCACAGTGAATCATATAATATAGATTTACATATAGATTCCTACATTTTTCTCATGCTAAATTATAAAGCATGATGTTCTCTGTTCAGCTTCATTCAGGTGATGTATAAGGTGTTTTTGACAAAGCACACAATGAATATACATAACGAATTTACTGATATAATAGTGTCATTCGTGGAATCTGACTCTAAAGCAGCAGAATATCTATAGTGAATGTGAACTACTTCTTCGCCTTTTTGGTATTGAAAGAGAAAATATAAGCTTGTTTCTGGAATTCGAATCCGGGTTTGCCTTCCTTGTTTTGGGTTTCAGTCATGTGATCACTATCCAGCTCAGTCTGCTGGATGATGGGATTTGTTGCCAAGGTAGTGAGCACATAAAGAAAGAGCAAATGAGGAGCAATGTACAGCGTCCAACTTGCTCTAATCGCAATCACGCTCTGTTGTATAACAATAAAAGATTAACTGTGGAATAATACATGTCAGGATGTGCTCTTATAGTAAAATAGTCTTTTATTCCTTTTATACCACTGCAATTTGCCAACATTTACTACATTTATTTTCATTTACTAAAAAATGTCATACATTATATTTTAACCATTTAAAGTTACATTTAATGTTGTGGAATATCTGTGAAACAAGTTAGTTCATATTAACACTGACATTATAGCATCTACAAACAGTCATCCCCTCACCAGCCTCTCTTTTTTCCTCTACTGAAGTTAATAATACAAAAAAGAATTGTTACTGTTACAAAGTGTTGACACTTGAGACTCCTTCTAAACATGTTAAATAAACATTCTCCTTACAGGAAGCTTCACCATATCAACAGTCATACAATTTTGTTTAATGGCACTACTTTTTAATATATCTTTTTATTGTTAAGCTTAAATTATTAGAGTGTCTGCCATACAGGTACCTGTGAAATAAAACAGAAGCAAAAACATCAGCACAAGAACATTATTATAAAACTGTAATTACAGCTGAACTAATGTTTGAGCCATGCTGTTATTTAAAAAAAAAAAAAAAAAAAAAAAAGCATAATATTGAAATCGAGAATTCAACAGTGCTGTGGTAGAATATTTTTTGTAATGATTTTGAACACATACTCAGTACAACAATATAGTCATTATTCAGACATCACCATTAGGTGCGGTGACTCCTGGCCTTTTGACAAAACTGGACTTGGTTACTTTGTGCTAATCATGACTATAATTTCCTTAGTGTTCCATAGCTGCATAGCTGGGATTGCTATAGTTTAAATCAACCAGGGTTAAGTTCAAATTGGCTGCTGTTTGTCCTGGGTTCAGTGTGAATCAGGTGATTACTCTTATGTAGTCTCAGGAAAGGCTAAGTGTCACTGGTGTTTGAAGTTACGCTATGGTTTTTTCGGTTAGCCATAGGGAGAGGATATATCCTGAAACTCTGCTATGTGGGACAATTCTATCAGGCCCTAATAGTCTTTCCATTTAATGCCACCAAGCTAGAAAAGCATAACAACAAAGTTTAATAAAATCAGAAGAAGCTGCATAATTGAATTTGAAATCCAGCTTATGGTTTTTGGGCTGCTATTTTTGAAATAGATTTTTGTTTTTTGAAAGCTCTATGGGGAGGAGGAAGTGTGTATGTTGGTGTGCCTGCATGTTTCAGTCAGTATGCAGTGCTGCGAGCAAAAAAAAAAACAAAAAAAAAACACAGCAAGCAAGAGAGAGAGACAGGGAGAAATTGGGTCAGTGGTCTAAATACCAAGTACAATGTCAATGGCAGATTACACACTCCACTGATATCTCCCTCTTTTTCCTGTTTGCTGCATTTCTCTTCTTGATCTACTATATCTACTAATTCCTTCTTTACAGTCTCTGAGGATAAAATATATTCCCTCTTGTTGAAATGTCAACTTTCCCCTTATTTTTATATTTAAATCCCAAAGAAAACCAAACTACCACAAACACACACATCCCTTTGTGTCTTTGATCTATTCACCCTCAACTGTCCTTTGCCTTTCACTATCCTGTGATGCTGTGAGCAATTTTACATCAATTTATGTATTCAGTCAAGTGAAGGATTTGTGGGCCTCTTCCATCAATAAGTTCCATGCATTACATTTTCTTTTTGGGATGGCTGACAAATAGTGAACAGACTCTGTGTCCAAAATGTTGCACAGATGAGATAAAAGAAGGAGGATGCCAAACTTTTCTTGACATCTCCATTGTTACTCCTGCATTTATCATATTACATGAAAGGAAAAAAAGTCAGAGAAGGAGTATATGAGGAGCTGTGATTAGTAAATGATGGAAGCTGAGGGATCACGGAAAGCCAGGAAATATTTTGTACTTTCCTTGTCTGAGAAAATCACATAATCAGTTCCAACAGCATAAAAGATAGAAAGTATCTCCCCATCGTTTTCTTTCTCTCCCTTATTTTCTTCCTCTCGTCTCTCGCAACAGTGCTGGGAGCGATTCGCATATTTGGTGGAAGTGAAAACAAGGAAAAGCTTTTATCTTGGGGAGAACTGCAACACTTTCTTGCTTTCCGCTGTTTTGTCTCTCTCTCTCTCATGCTCTGACGTGTCCCACTCAGACACGTGCACACTACTGAAGGCTTGAAAAGGTGTTACACTTGTTAGACAGCACTATGCTTGTGAGGCTAGAAAAAAGTGTGAGGTGTTTAAGGGCCAGCACTCAGGTAGCTCAATGGAGCTATACACACCTTTACATGTATTTCTGCTTCTACACACACTCACCTGACCATGTTTTTTTTTTTTGGCTCTGTGTCAGTATGAATATATGTATATGATATAGATCTTTATGAGTCAATTGAATTAGTTACATTTCATTATTTACATGCGCTTGACAGGCGAATTCAGATGAGTACTTCTATAAGACCTTGTGTAGATGTTTTTCCTCTGAGTTTACTCTGCGAAATAAAAGCTGACAGCATTTTTCATAAAACATCAAACCCCTCTTAAAACTCATTTCTATATCCTTTGTGTTCCCAACCCTATCTTTTTGTCCTCAGCCTGTCAACTGGGCTTCTATAAAGCCGTGTCGGGGTTGATTTCATGCACTGAGTGTCCAGCTAATAGCAGAACCAGCTTGGAAGCGTCTAAAATGTGTGAGTGCCGCAGTGGGTTCTACCGGGCACCAAGTGATGCCAACACCACTGCCTGCACTGGTAAGGACCACATGACTACTGCAGCATGACTTTATTGATTCCAACAACTCCAAAAAAAGAATAATCCTAATTAAATAAACAGTAGGTGTTCAGAAATTACATGTTGGGGGCTCAGGAGAGCCGCATCATAATCACGGTCCCTAGCTGGGGGAAAAGGAACAGCCAGACATTATGCAACAGGCAAGGCTATATTAATCAGAAAAACAGGGGGAAAAAGTTAGCTTCCCTACATAGTCATCATGCAAACATAGTCACAGCTGCAGGAGAAACAGCTTAAATAAGGCGAGAAACAAAGGAATAGTTGGAACCTATCAACAGAGCACAAGCGATGGGGTAATTACCAATACTCTAATTAATTACTGCAGTCCATTCTAAAATGAAGACGTCTAAGTAGGGCAGTTTGAATATAGACAAGCCATGACAGCTATTTGCAGGCTTATTCCAAACTGAAGAAAAATGATGTAAAATATTTGCTTCAAAGCAGGGGTTCTCAAACTTTTTGCAGCCAGGGACCCCTTTTACAGTAAAATAAATTCCACTGACCCCCTGAGGACATATTTATTTTATAAATATAATTCCACTAAGCATGTACTAGGCTCATTATTTAAATGTGTACATTAATATTTTGGCTAATTATTGGAGCCATTTAGCTTTCTATTCCTGAACTTTTCATCAAAAGTACATATTTTCAGTAAAAGTGTCATAGTACTCATAGGCCTATTTATTTTTGAGTTATTGAGCTTAGAAAGAGTTTAAGCATCACTCACACACGAGTAAAAAAAAAAAAAGAATGACGGTGGTGCGTAAAACAAACAATGCATGACTCATGTGCATCCAGTTTGTATTGGTCTTTAGGCTACGTAGTCTAAAAAACTTTCAAGAACAAAGGAGCTGGTGCTCAAACTTGTGTGTGAAATGATTTCACTATTTAAAGACTGAAATACCGGTTGGAACCTTTGAGTAAGAGTGTGTTTGCTTTACCAGCCCCCCCCTCGGCCCCTGTGTCTCTGTCCTGGGAGTATGAGAGCTCACAGGGAGGGGTGTCTCTACGCTGGAAGCCCCCGTTGGACCTGGGGGGTCGGAGTGAAGTGACATATGGGGTGGTGTGCAGAATCTGCCCCTCGGCCACACAGACACACCCTGGTGCCTGCTCCTGGTGCGGAGATTCAGTCACTTATACGCCCTATAAAAGTGGCCTCAAACAAACTAAAATCACCATCAGCAATCTACTTACCCGAGTCACCTATCTCATACAGGTATGCAGACTACATCAACATGAGCACTCAGCTAACATAGGAACGGTCCAACAAACAGAACCTTATCAAAAAGTTCAGTCTGTATAAAAATGTAATGTAAGGAAAGATTTGCATGAATATTACTAAAATTATTCCCAGAACACCCAAAAAAGCGAAATGTTTTCATTACCAAGAGTCCTTTGAAATGTAAAGTGCCGCCTAAAAGTGTTGACTTTGAATACATTAAGGAGTGCATGGGACTTACACTGGACAAGCAATGTTTCTTTTTCATTTTTGTTACTTCACTTTTACTTAAGATTTGAAAAATATTCATGTTCTTTAGTAAATGTTATCCAGAAACCAGCTTGATGAGGTCCAAATCCAAGCACTGTTATAGGTCTGTATTAATGGGGCAGCTGATTAAATTTTACAGGAATCTAACCTGAATCCAAAATTGCTATTTTAGAATTTTTTAACATGTTCATCACCATTAATTGCTTTACAAGAAAATGACTCATTAGATTCATAATAATTATTCAATATCACATCCGTTGAGCCCATGAGAGATTTCTCTTATGAATGTTTGTGATCTTGTGTTCTCAGACACCCCTTTTTCACTGTATTAGGTTACACGTGGTACTGTGTGGTGTGACTATTCCAAAACTCTTTCCTTAAAGTCATTATCAAAAAATAAAATAAAATGCAAATATTTTTTCATGGGCTTCAGTTTAAAACAGGTGCTCTGGATAAAATAATGGCATGGCAGAACAGTGATCAGAATGGCGTAGAGAATTTAAGTGTGACAATATACCAGTATATACCATGATAAAGAAATCTGAATTAGGTGTATGCCATTAAAATTACTTATGTTTTACTGGTTTAGATGATGTCTGCAAAAATGTATATAAATGTATACACACACCATTAAATATACTACAAGACTTAAAACAGGCTAGCCTACATATTAAAGAACAAACATACCATGCACAATGAGAGACTTTATATACACTACTGTAATAAATTCCTGCAAGCTAAAAGCAAACCTATTAACAAGCTTATTGTAAAAATCCACAAGCAGTTTCTTAGCTAATTTAATCATTTAAATCTTTTTGCCAAAGGCCAGAAAATGGAATTTGCGCATGTTTTGGGGGGTGCTTATGTTCAGCATTGAATTTATTTGTGATGTCACACTCCACAGTAGTGGTTAATGGCTGATATGAAAATAGACACTGAGGGCTTTAAGAATTTGCAGCATTTCATAAGTATTTCCTTTTTTACATATCCTATTAGGTTTAAATTTTATTTTTAATTTTATTGTGGCAGTTGTATACAGTGTTTTACTATCAAAAAAGCTTTAGTTGTGCTGGCCGTATTATGTCTGTACCAATGTTATTGTGGAGAGGTGTGAATTGTTTGCCCAGCAGGGGGCTCACACCCCTCACTTTCCCATCGCCCTGCTCGCCAGCAGCTAAACAAAGACTCACGATACTTTACACACAGAAACCCAACAGTATCCTGACTAATCTTATAACAGACTTGTAGCAATAAAGTAAGTCCTTTGTTTATACTGATTGAAAATGTCCAATAAGTCGATTTCCATTCCGCCGGCGGAATGGAATGCCAGTGTACTGCAAGAAAGGGTTAATACTGTGATACACTGTGATCCATACTGTTTATGCTGCTCCAGTGTCTATAAAAGACATCTGACCTCATTTTATAATGATAACTAAACCTGAAAGTGGGTGGGCCATTTCTGGCTGTGAAAAGAAAGCAGTGTAGCTTGATGGTCATTTACAGCCCATTTGCTAAAATTAGCCTAAATGGACTATCCTTCATTTTCACAGACAGATTACAGAGTTCCTTCCATTTGTATACAAATCTCTTTTACTCTGCAACTACATTTTCAGTCAACATGAGAATAAATGGGTGCATTTGTTGTCCATGTCCAACAGTGATTATCAAAGATGTATCTTGTTGTTGTGTTTTATACATTTCTTGTATTCCCATATGCATTATGTATGCATGATATTTTAAAAAATATATATATATTTTTATGGTTTTGTTTTTAGCTAGACTCTACTGGAGTTTAGGCTAAGATCTTGACTGAATTGTATTTGAAAATATATTTATATGAAAACATATTTATATATTTTCCTGAAACACAACAGCAATGATCAGAAATAACAGCAATTTTGCATGATTTGTCAAAAATGTTGATTGGCAGGTTCAAGCTATGAATGATGTGTCTCCTCTCAGCCCTTTCCCACCACATTTTGCTAGTATCAACTTCACCACCAGCCAATCAGGTGAGAGTTACCTTACTTTGATTAAATTGTTTGGTGTAATCAGAGAGTGTGTGTCTGTAGCTGTGTATATATAATGGTCGGTGTACACTGAGGGCAGGAGCGACTCATTACCACAGATTTTGGTGGGGGGCAGGATGGCATTAATAACAGCACAGCCTCAAACAAATTAAAGTTGCACTTAAATTATGCTATAGGCTACTATCTAGTATATTTTTAGAGTAACCCCAGTTGAGAGCCAACAACATACTGTCATCCAGCATCCAGTCTAGTATCTTTGTTTTGAGAGGTCTTAGACATACCTTTGTTAAACTGTGTTTGATATAGCAAGTGTGTTCTATTCAAGGTACACACAGAAAAGTGAATATCATTAACCAGGATTGCCAGGTTTCAGCAAAATTTCCAGCCCAACTATGCCTCAAACACTGCACACAGGACCTATAATTAGCCCCCCCAAAAAGATTGGGCATTAGAACAGGGAGACATTTTTTTTTCTTTTTCTCATTCTTTGTGTCAGTAACAAGGTGCACACACATTTCTAATGTGCAGAAATTATCCAATTTATAATCCCCCCCCCCTTACCTCGCCCAATCTTTGCAATATAGCTTACAGAAGAAATGGTTCTGCACATCATAGACATAGACACGTCTGAACTTACAGTTTGCCTTTGTTTGTGGCAATTTATTAAATGTAATTTAGATTATTTGTTATAAAATAAGATCTTGGCTAGTATTTTTAAACTAGCCCATGTTGGTGTAAAAACAAAAAAGAAAAAGAAAAAAAACGACTGTGACAACCCCATTAACTGTCCTGTCCGCTGCTCCTCTTTGATCATGGGGCAGCCTGATTCCTGCCCCAGTGGGTCTCTATTAGTGCTTGTTGCAATAACTCAGTGGAGCTAAATGGTTAGTGAGTATCTAGAAAGGTGAGCAAATCAATGGAACATTGGCGTATTTCTGTCAAATAGCATTTTTTAAAATTTAATTAGTCACTCAAAAGAGGGCATTAGTATTTCGACGGAATTTAAAATGTATGGAGTTGTGAATGAGGACAAGGTTATGAAGATTAACATTTGTTGAATGGCTGATATATGTGGCCAGGCTCTGCTCTACCTGCCCCTACAGACAAGCCACCACTGACTGAAGGTATAGATTTGATATGAGCATGTTACTGTTTTTGTGCCATTTTGTCTTTACCCCTGATTGTTTTCAGATTATTTCTGTAATTATCTCCATATCTTGTGTGTTGTGTGTTTCTAGAACACACAAGTGCTTATTCTATGTATCATTGTCTGTCATTTGTTATTAGTGTATTTTTGCCTGGACTCTCCCCCTCCCTCTGTCTCATCATTTCTCCTCCTTGGCTTTGGACTGTGGTGGTTTTGGGTCACGATAACCTGTCAGCTCCTATAATGCTCAAGAAAGCAGAAAGAGGAAGAGGTTAATCGTTATGGCAGTTCACAGAAACTTTGGGGATGAACAACACAGTTCAGGCCCCCCTCCACATGAAATACACAAAGATTCTGTGTTTCTCACTCTCACACTCTCTTTATTCCTGATCTATCTCTCTGTCTCTCCATATCTCTCTCTCCTCTGCCACTTTTTTGTATATTAGTATATAGCTTTAGTCTGCACCCATCTACAGTTTTACTCTGTACATATTTCTAAATTGATATGATGTAATACTTATTTAAATGTCAAGTGGTCCGTACCAGTACTCAATGTAGATTGTCCCTGCTCTTATACATGATTGCTTGAGACTTGATTTAAATGAGTGAGGGGAGGTTTGTCCCTGAGCAATGAGTCGATGAGTAATGTGTGACATCAGGGTCAGGAGCATCTTCCACTGTTTCTTTATAACTGCCAAATATGAACACTAGCAAACATCTTTTTTTTCCTAACTTGCTTACCCATCCATCTTATTAGGGAGTTAATATGAAACTACACAGATTAATGTCCTCCTTTTAAAATGATTCCAAGAGCAAAACAGTGTTATTACATTTTAACATGATATATGTTGATTCCCCCATGTGGTTACAGTTATAATAGCAGTTTCACTCACTGTACATCTCTTTCCAAGTACCTTCTGAGGTTCCCATACTGCATCAGCTCAACAGTGCTCCAGACTCTATTACTCTGTCCTGGCCTCAGCCCGACCGGCCCAACGGTGACATCCTGGAGTACCAGCTAAGATACTACGACAAGGTCTAAGTTACTGCATCTACACTATATTTCACCATCATAACTTTGTCATGATATTTATTTGAGGTTTGGATTTTAAGGTATACAATTCTGAGGTCAGGAATAACTCCAAGACATGTTTTTAAGTATTGACATAAAATAAATTGAGGGGGAGGGGTGTAAACATATGAATGTGAATTATGAGTGAATTCATTTTTTAGATTGTTCTGCCATGCTTTTTTTTATGATATTGAATTTATTTCAAGGACCTAAGAAAATGAAATATGTTTTTAGACTGCGCAGCTTTTCCCATGTGTCTTCCCCTATTTGTGTAGATATTGATATTAATATCCTTGATATCTTTGCTATGTCTATACAGTTGTATGTAAAAAATTTTGGGCACCTGTGTCCAAATTACATGTTCTACTGATGATAGCAAAGGACCTACAGGATGGTTAAGCTGACACAGGAGTGGTGGTGCACCATTTTGCTGTATCGTGTTGCACGTTGCTCCATGGAAGAGTCATCAGAAGGGAACCATACTGATGCAAGACAGCCCAAGATCTCAGAACTAGAAGTATTCTACAAGGAAGAGTGTGTTAAAGTTTTTAAAACAAAAGAGACACCTAGCAGACTAGAAAAAGCATTTGCATTCTGGATTAGCTGCCAAAGTGGGTGTTATGTTTGCAAAATCTTTTTCAAAATCTTAATCAAAATCTTACCAAACTTTTGCAGATGCCACAATTACTTTTTTCTATTTTTTTAAATTTACCAAATATAAACAAATATTGGCCAAAAATGTTTTTTTAAATACAAAGGATGTTGGTATAGGATGTAATTTGGCCAGAGGTGCCCAACCTGTAAGTAAGACAGACACATATTTAGTGCAAAATTGTTGTATTTTGAGATCTTTTATTAAAATGGGGATTAATCTAAGAGCACAAAACCAATCCATTTTTTCCCTCTGCAGAGTTCTGATGAGAGCAGTGCAACCAGTGTGTTCACTGAGACCAACACAGTGACCGTGGCTGCTCTGACCCCAGGCTCCATTTACGCCTTCCAGATCCGAGCACGCAATGAGCGAGGCTATGGCCCTTACAGCAATTTGGTTTACTTCAGCACTCTGGCTATGGGTACAGATTATATACTCTTCCACCAACTTTTCACCTTTTATGCCAGTGATCTATCACTATGGAGGTCTGTTCATTTATATCATCAGTACAGCATGGTTATTAATTCTTCACAATATTCCAGCATCATCATTTATACCAATAATCTGTCACTATAGAAAGTTAATCTATGAACAGTTTTTCGATTTCCTCCCACCTCCCAAAAACATGCCAGTAGGTGAATTTGTTATGCTAAATTGCCCCTTGAGTGTATGAATTTGTGTGTGCATGGTGCCCTGTGATGGACTGGCATCCCATCCAGGGTGTATTCCTGCCTCACACTCAGTGTTACTATGATGAATGAATCTTCACTACATTATACATTTTTACATTTGTACAAGCATTTTTTATATTGTACGTAATTGTACCACATAGGTCTGGTTTAGTGCTGCACTTCAGTGCACATGAGCAATATTCCAAAACCAGTACAGTCCCTGGAACTCAGAAGGATATAGATGGATGTATTTCTAAGACTATACAGTATACTGTTGATAGATAGATAGATAGATAGATAGATAGATAGATAGATAGATAGGTAGATAGATAGATAGAGTATAAGATTGCAGTATGGTAGTGCAGTGGGGTGTAAACATTGCAGATATAAGGAGCAGACTTGAGTGGAATTAAAGTGGGGGTGCAGTGCAAAAATTGTCAATAATGTAAACATTGTAAATAGGGATAAAATGAATAGGGATATACAGTATTATATATACAGTGAATATGAGAAAAATAAAGAAAAGGGGAGCATGAATAGAAGTATATAGCTTATATCTGCATTCAGAGTATTCATGCAGGCTGTTAATTGTCTTCATTGCTGTTTTTGTCACTGTAGAAGAGAGGTCAAGGCAAATTCAGAGCCGCCTGCCTCTGCTGGTTGGGTCTGTGATGGGTGGAGCTGCATTTCTATTAGTCGTGGCAGCAGTCATCATCGTTTTTGTCTTTAGGACGTAAGTGTATTTCAATATTTAACAGATTCTAATATTTCCTGTATATAATGTATGAACTGCCTGTTGCACGGATTAAATAGTGAGATTTGAACATCTATAGTAGATAATAGCAATTTCATGTTAAAGGAAGTTCTTACTGTATTCTTACTTCAACAGTAAAAGGAGAGAGAGCCATTACAGTGACAGACTTCAGAGATATATAAGCAACCGAGGTGAGCATGCACGCGTGTGTGTGTGTGTGTGTGTGTGTGGTAATATGTACTATAGTGCTTTCTTTTCCTCTAGCTCTAATTTAGAATATTTTATAGGAAAGCATTTTCTCTTTAGCACAATTCCCTCAGGACCATGAACACACCATTTGCATTTTTTTTTGTACAGCATCTGCATTTACTTTGCTTTTTTCATTATACTGCTCAGGTTATGATGTTATTTTAAAATGCATATTTTAAAATGTATTAACATATCAAAGAAAATACAGAATTACATATTCTAATTCAATGTTCTGAGTTGGTAAATAATTCTCCAGCTGCACTGTAATTTTTCATATTTGACAGGTTGACAGGTGTGTCTGCTACTCTAAGGATGAGCACACACTCTCAGAGTGTTTCCTGCTGTATCTGTATGGTGCTTGTGCTGATTTTGTTGTGTGCTTCAGAGGTCACATTATGAGCTGCTATTTTGGGTAGTGGGAATATTAATATGTGTTCTGTGTTTTGTTTAGCTGGGGTAAAGTATTATGTGGATCCTTCCACTTATGAGGATCCGAGTGAGGCAGTCAAAGAATTTGCCAGAGAAATTGACCCAGCTCACCTGAAGATTGAGGAAGTCATTGGTGCTGGTGAGTAGATAGATGAGGGTTTACCTGGCTCCTGACCAGTGTTGCATTACAGACCTAATAGAGTCATATTTGTGGAATGGTAAAAAAAAAAAAAACACAGGTAAAGATTAAAGTAATCCCTGTGAAAAGTGTCTAATATCGGTTGCACTTAATTATCAAATGTACTTTGGTATCAGAATGAGTAGCTAGCCGGGGGGGAAAAATCTTCCAGGTTTACATGTTGATATGATATGATATGATATATGATACATTTTTATATGATCAAAAATGGAATTTAAGGTTGATTAAAAAATTTCTCTTCCTAAAAAGGCAGAAAGTATTGATGTGTCATCCAGAAACTGAGTCAGCTTTTTGTGTTGGCTTTTTTAGGTGACCTTTTTTATCATGTCTTAGGCTTTTTAGGAGCATCACAGAGCTGTTTTGGTGACTGACCTGCCGTGAAAGAACAGTCAAAAATAATTGTAATTTAGAGTGTAATTAGAATAGGCCAGCAGGAAAGGTCACCATTTGCTTTTGAAAATGTAGTGAAATCAGAGTTCACATTTACAGATTGAATTCTGATTGCAGATATTTGAAATACATGTATTGCCCAAAAATATCCAGTCTCTGCATAGATATATGTGAGAAAGTAAGAGAGAGAGAAATAGAGACAAAAGAAGAGTTGGTGTGTAATTGGATGTGCACTAACAGTGACTAACATTGACACACATTGTAGATTATGTAGGAAAATGGAAATGTGAGGCTGCCACAGATAACCAGCAGGCCTGCTGAGGACAAGTCCAGTGATAATAGGAAGAGGGAGTGAATATTAATGCCAAGAATGGAAGAAGGAATAAAATGGAAACATGGAAGATTTTCGCAGAAGGACATCATGAATTCTAAGAAACTGTGAGAAAGAACAAGTTCAATTGTGCAGCAAGAGTCATGAAAAGAGATTCAGATGGCACTAAATCTGTTTTATTCACCAGATATTATTCTATCTATATTACTGCTAATCCAGTGTCTTTCATTCTCTTTGCTTCTCTTTTTCTTTATTTTATACCTGTATTGTCATTGTAATACTTACTGTATATTGTATTATACTGTAATTCAGTTTTCCATCTCACTCTTTCTTTCCCTCTGTCTCTCTCTCCAGCTCAGTTTGGTGAGGTGTCCAGGGGCAGATACAGACCTTTGGGCCGTAGAGAAGTGATGGTAGTGGTGAAGACTCTGCGATGGGGAGTCACAGACCGTGAGAGAGGAGTGTTCCTCAGCGAGGCTGGGATCCTGGGCCAGTTCGATCACCCCAATGTGCTGAAGCTTGAGGGTGTGATCACGCACACTCCTCCTGAGCGCATCATTATGGAGTTTATGGAGAACGGCCCCCTGGATGCCTTCCTCAGGGTGAGAGGGAGGAAAAACTATACCATAGATCTTATTAACACCGTAGATTCTACTGTGACTAAAACATAAGGTTAATTTGTGCAAAAGCTTGTGAGTGGGTTTTCGACATCTGATTTTTATTTCCTTGAAATCCAAAAGTATGTGATATCTTTGTGATCTTTATTTCTCTTGCTCCCATGTTCCAGGAAAATGAGGATCAGTTCAGTGTGTTGCAGCTGGTGGGTATGGTGAGAGGCATCGGAGCAGGAATGTGTTACCTTTCTGAGAGGAACTTTGTGCATCGTGACCTCGCAGCTCGAAACATTCTGGTGAACTCAAACCTGGTTTGTAAGGTCTCAGACTTCGGTCTGTCACGGCTCATGAAGGACCTGGACCACAATATGCCCACCTACACTGCATCACTGGTGTGTTCTGAGAAACTGAGCTAAGTCACACTGCTATAAAAGTTAAAATCACTTTGAGAATGGTGAAAGGGAAATTTGTTTAGTCATACATTTATGTCTGTATTTATATTAGTATGTTTTAGGGCTTTTCCTATGGTTTGCCAAATGTAAAATGTTGAATACTCTTTTCTCTCTGAATTTTTGTGAACATCTGCCGAATATCTGTTTCAGTATAAATTTTAAATTTAAAATGTTCTAAATATAAATGTTTCATATAAATATTAAATATAAATGTTCAGTGTAAATGTTAAATGTGTTTTAGTTTTGGAACAAGGTTGAGAATGTAAAAAGCAGGTCCACTTGATGGCAGCCACCAACATTTTATTTTAAAGCAAATAATCAGAATTAAATAAAATCAATTTCTGTGAATATATGCTATGGCAAAATTTAAATGCAGACAGTTTAGACCTATGTACACTGTACAGAACCATTTCTGTTTTCAGATATATTGCAAAGATTGATTGAGGATGTTCATCTGAAAAGCAGTGTCATCACTACAACCAGTAAATCCTGAAATTAGTCTCTGCTATGAAATTACTGATGTACAAAAAATACAGAAGTAGGTAAATGTAAAAGTAGGTCGCACCTCTAGCACTAGCTACTCAGGTAACCAGCTTAGCTACCGCTAATGTGCTGTGTACCTACTTCTCTACTTCTGTATATATGGTATTTCATAGTGGAGAGTAATTTCAGGAGTTACAGGTTGTAATGTTTTGTACCTTTTAACCTTAGATTTAACATTTTGATTTAACATTTAGATGTAACATTTGTATTAGCATTTAGATTTAACATTTAGATTAACATTTATGTTTAACATTTCTATTTAACAGTAACATTTAATATTTATATTTAACATTTAGATTTATTTTTAACTTCTTACATTTAACATTTATCTTTAAATTTTGCTTTTAGATTTAAATTTTAGATTCAACATTTAAATTTATATTTAAAATTTACTCTGAAACTTGAAACTGTTATTTGATGAGGAGAAGATGAAGAGAAAATAGAGTATTCAACTTTTTTGGCAGCCCATATTTTCCCAGAACTTGCAAATTCGCATTTGTTCTTTCCTTTTATTTCCTTTTTCTCAGGGTTGTAAAATACCCATAAGGTGGACGGCTCCTGAGGCTTTCCAGCATCGCAAGTTCAGCTCGGCTAGCGATGTCTGGAGCTTTGGGATCCTCATGTGGGAGGTGATGTCATATGGAGAACGGCCATATTGGGACATGAGCAACCAGGAAGTAAGGCTCGTGTTTTGTGTATGTGTTTGTGTCTGTCAAGGCCTTCTAGATCTTCGCTGAAGGAGCAGACTAACTAATTAAAGCAAAATTACAGAGTGATTCATGGTCTGATGATAGTTAATCAATTAATCATTAATGGGCAGATAATTGCATATTATCAGTGGAACTTGGGTAGGCTTGCAGTGTACAAATCATACTGTGATGTTCCAAAAACAAAGTGAACACCAATTTGATAAGCAACAATGCGTTAATACCCTAGGCATGAGTACAGTCAAAAATGGGCCTCTAAATTTTGCAGGAGCTTGTTTATGTGAGGATTCATGTGAGGGTTCATTCAAATAATTGCCTTTCTTTTAGCTATTTTAATCATGCCTGTGTAGTGCGGTGCAAGACACGATAAGTCAGTTATGTGCAGTGATGAATAAATCTGTGTATGCCTGCAGCATTCTGATGATGGTGCTGTTATGCGATTCAGTCTGTTCCAAACAGTGTGTGTGTGTGTGTGTGTGTGTGTGTGTGTGTGTGTGAAGTGCACACTGAGATGCATAATGTCACCGAAGGCCTCCAGCCAAAGACATGGCATGCCACTGAAGCAACATGATTCATCTGGCGTGTGTATCTATTTTTATAACAATTGTGGTTGGAAGTTTACATTTCCGTAGAATGCCTCCTCTGTATAAGTAATTCACATACAAACATGTGCATGTGGCTGATTACTACTTGCTATTTTGCACTTCTGGTAAGATGCTAACTGAATTTCATTGGCTTTGTACTTGTACTCTGCTCAACAACAGTGAAGTTTAATCTAATCTAATCTAGTCTAAAATGAGAGACACCCAAAATTTGCAAAAATGTGTGTGCCCACACTCAATAAAGTAGTCCCTACAGGTTCGCTGCAATTATGCAATGAACCCTAAACCAAAACACTGACAAACAAGAGAGTAAATGGCAACTAACAGCTGTCACTAGTAGTAACCTACACTTTATTTCATTTATTTCCTCGTTTCTCTGTCTCTAGGTAATGAAGGCAGTAGTTGATCAGTATCGTCTTCCCGCTCCTAACAGTTGCCCTCCTGCTCTACACGCTCTGATGCTGCAGTGTTGGCAGGCTGATAGACAGGACCGTCCCAGATTCAACGCTATCCTCTCTTCTCTGGATCGTCTCATACGTCACCCTGCATCCCTGAAGGCTGAGCATGCTCGGTACGACAAGTACTGCAAACTACATCTTCCACCAGGACCTGTCATTTAGTAGATTTTATATGTCCTTGACAAGGAACTGTGTCAGCTTTTCACTCGGAATTCCAAAACGTCTTCAGCCTATGGCTTCATCCTGATAATGACAACATCGGAAAATATGAATGTTTGCAACCTGTTCTTATCATGCAGTCAGATTATTAGTGCAAATCTCTTCAAAATTCATATGCTTGAAGCTAAATGTATATGCCACTAAAAAAAAAAGGGGGCTAACTCAAATGTGCGCAAAACATTAGAGAAACTTTGCCTTCTGTGAATGCTGTCCTCCCCACCAAAAAAATTAATAACATACTCCTGATAAAATATTGTGAAATTCTTAAATGCAATGTAAATATTTTAAAGAAATGTTACATATATTCCTCAGGCAACACGTTCATTCAGATTCATTCTGGCTAATGCATTCTCTCCCATTATACCCCTCTTAACATGTTCTTTTTAAGCCCCACCCAACCCCTGCTTAGCCCCACCTCTACAGATCTGTCAACAGTGACGACTGTCAGCGAATGGCTGAGTGCGCTGAGAATGGACCGCTACAAGGATGAGTTCGAGAGAGCACAGCTGCACAGCCTGGAGAGAGTGAGCTTGCTCACTATGGAGTAAGTATGCTTAGCAAAAATTTTCATTAACTGTGCCGAATTAACGGCTAGTGGGCTAATACATTCACTAGTCAGACAATACACAGAGTAATCCAGTCCCACTTAGCTAGGGTAGAGTGGCACAAGGAAGCCTACAAAATCCAAACCAGACTTGTTTTATGATGCTACTATAAGGCCTTTGTTGATGAGCTTCCACACTGTGCAGCCTCAGTTCCAGAATCAACAGTTTCAGTTGAGCCACCAGGTTGTTCATACCAGTGCATTTTAAGACTCGGTACAATTGTAAATAGTGTAATATGATACACAAATGTATTATTTATTGCATTTTTTTTTTAAGAGTGTAGCCTAAGAATCATTGTAGCTAGAACTGTAATTAGTAGTCTGTCTGTGGCTGTGTATGTAAAGTGTGGTTTGATGCATTCTTTGCTGTTGTTTAATAGCATTTAACTGCACTAAAAATAGCCTAAAAAAATAGCAATGTCATTAATCAGCTTTTTCCTTAACTATGAAAAAGTCTGTGAAAACTAGACATCTAGTTTTTTTTTTATTTACTCGTAAAGGTAACTAATCATTCAGCACGTACTATTAATAATAACCTGGTTTTCAGTTATCCAGTTTTGTTTTGAATGTAAGTCGAAGCAAACGGACTTGTGCTAGATTCTGTAAGGCCTTTTGCCACTCATCATTCATCACTCATAGGTATGGCATAATGACAGTTATTAGGGTCCAAATTCAAATTCAATTTTATTTGTATAGTGCTTTTAACAATGGACATTGTCACAAAGCAGCTTTACAGAAATAAAGACATTCAGATTAAATCAAAATCAATTATATATGTGTGAATTTATCCCTAATGAGCAAGCCAGAGGTGATGATGGCAAGGAAAAACTCCCTGAGACGATGTGAGGAAGAAACCTTGAGAGGAACCAGACTCAAAAGGGAACCCATCCTTATCTGGGTGATAACGGATAGTGCAATTATAAATAACCCCCTTCTATAACTGTGTACTACATGGACAAATAGTACAATTACAGTTTTCAAATGAAGTCTGGTTTGTTGAACCTATCCACTGTCCACTGATGGAGACCTGAGTGCAAAACTGCTTGCGGCAACCACAGCCTCAAACCCACCACAGCAGTGGCAGTCACAAGTCATCACAGTACAACTCCCCATAAGAGATCCCCAAGCCATCTCCACATCCCCCAAGTGGCACCTTCCCCAGCAATCCCAATGATCTTCAGGCCATCCATGTGGGGCCACCCCCAGCAGCAGCAAGCGATCTCAACCGATGAGAACACCAATCAGAATTAGGGCATCGGGGTGGATCACGGAGGTCTGGAGAGCAGAAGGAGTCAGGATCACTGGTATCTCAGGAGTAGCATATGTAGCTCGACAGAGAGAGAGGGAGAGAAGGAGAGAGTCCAGCGGTCCTGGGACTGTGTGAAACTGTCAGCATTAAGGTATTATGAATCTAAAAACAAGCATTGCAAACGTTTCAGAGGAGTATTATGGCTACTCAGACTAGGTTGTTCGCAAAATATCTACAGGAGGTCCAATAGGAATACAGACAAACAAGTCAAGAAAGAAACAGTGCAAATGGACTGTTATTCCCAGTGTTACCTTCACAACATCATATTTCTGTGTATTCCGACCCAATAACACACTCAAACAGAAGCTTTTACACTCACAAGGCTCATACACCAGACACCAAAACACTTCTAGTGCAGCATTCTAGTGCAGCAGGAAGGTACAGACTTGTAAATTGACAAGGCAAAGCAGCCACTCTACACATGCACCAACCAGGAGCTCAAATTCCTCAGGACAGGACTCTCCAGGCAGTCAGCACAAGCAGTCTACCTATTTGAAAGGATGACCAATGGCACATTTTTGATAAACAAGACAGTTTGTAGGGCATCTGTGTCAAAGTGAAATAGACAGGGAGGCCTGCGCCACCATTTATCAGCTATGTCCAAAGCTGTGATAACAGCTTTCTTCTTTGGCCTGGCAGTTTCACAACCATTTACACCTCCAGAATACAATGAATTTATTGTGACCTTAATGAAGTTTGACATTGGTGTGAATCACACACTGAAGATTAATTGCCAGAGAATGTGCCACCACTCCAAAGGACCCCAGAGTCCTTTGGAAGAGTGGCTAAAGGTCCTGTCATTATGACTTCCAGCTACTAGACATGCTGTGAATAGGGTTACGTCATATGAGAACACTGCAGTTGAACGACTGAGGGGAACTTTTGTTCTTCATGACCAAGATCTACAGTTCTCTCATATTAAAAGATTTGTGAGAATTTTTCATATACATGGCTATTTGCTACAGTAAATTTGTAAAATATGACTGATATCTCAGTGGGGCTAAAGGGTAGAGATGCGTCAATATCTTTTTTTTATCGTGTTTTTGGTACCACCACCAATACTGATACCAAAATAAGTAACCTGCTTAGTATTATTCAATCATGAGTGTCATGGAATATTTTATTTAGCTGTTTATGTTTCCTCAGTTTACATCATGGCCCTGAAAAGCGTACCCGCATATGTTGATGTACAGGCTACAAGGCTTGTTCTTTATAACATTAGTGATTTGATTTTAAATGAAGTGCATTAGCTAGCATAGAGTAGTGTTGCAATAGACAACAGGCTATGTTTCATTCTGCAAAAGCCCTTCTGTGCAGCTGTAAGTAAAGCTCGTTTTATTGTCTTCATCACTTCAGAATCCCTTGTTGTTAAAGACCTTGTTGTTAGTGTTTAGTTTTCAAGAATAGTATTCTGGCTCATCTGCAGACAATGTTTCTTGCCTAATGAGTGATTGCTTCAGAATTTGTTGCTGTTGAGTGCTGCTAGCAGTGAACTCATCATGCTGAGTGTTATGTTTAAGGTGTTTTATCAGGTTACTTGTATTGTAGAAAGATACTGTAGTACCTCCTCTTGAAATTTTTGCAGAGCACAGTTTGCAAACTGCTTTGCTTTCATATACAGTCCAATACATCTAGATATCATGTCATCTCTTTCATTGTGTGGCAATGTACACCAGGCTTACATCATATAGTATCACATGCTATTGAATCTGGAGCATTTTTTATGAGTAGTAAAGGGATTTTCCACATATAATTCTGTTATGGGTTTTACACATACAATATAATTCTGTTATGGACTGAACATGCCCAATTCTGTAGCCAATCTCTCATTGTTAAATCCACACAGTGTTGGGGACCAGCATTATTAACAACACTGTTTGCTCAAGCTGAACAGAAAAAGAAAGCTACTATCAGTTTTCTTTTTCATAAAAGCAATTTCATGTCATGACGGTAATTTGCAGGGCAAAATTCAAGCCAGCAGGGAAGGAAGTGTGCAGGTAACTTTGCATGTTTTTTAACAGCACGTTATGGAAGACCAATCAAATTTTAACATCACATTAATGATTTCTCATACATATATTGTGCCTTCTCGCATTGGCCATTTCATCAGATACCACAGGACCACCAGAGACCGGATATTATTCGGATGGTGGATCATTCTCTGCACAGCAGTGATACTGGCATTGTTTTGTGTGTATGTGTGTGGTGGTTATATGAGTGTATCACAGTAAGAGTGCCAATAATGACCTCTGTCGCTCTCTTTTCCTATCTTCTCTCTCTCTCTCTCTCTCTCTCTCTGTCTGTGTGTTTCAGGGATGTACAGGCTTTGGGAGTAAACCTGTTGGGTCATCAGCGGAAGATTGTGAATGCAGCACAGCAGCTCAGGACTCATCTCAATCAGGGACAGGTGGAGGTGTAGAGGACTTTCCCCTCCTTTCTTGTGGACACTACAATACACAGATGTCCAGTCCAGCCTACACAGCAGCCTAAGCCCTGCAACACAGGGAGATTCAAATGACTAAGTGTTATGGCACAATAAGAACATTGTTTTACAATATTTATTTGCTCGTCAAACTGTCAGTATCTCGCTTGTTTACCCACCAATTTTCTCTCTTCCTTGTCATGCTTGTTTAGGTGCCCACATTCCTCTCTCCTTTGTCTCCACTGTTTATCTGTCCATATTCTTCTCTGCCTTGTTTCTCCAACACTCCTACACACACACACCCAACTGTCCATTCTCCATTAATGCAGATTGCAAAAAAAAATCAGCTGTAAGCTAATGTCTGAAAAAACAAAGGGAATACCAATACAGTAACTGCAACGAGAGTTGTTTGAATGACTGTTTGATTTAATTTAGCAGTTATGAGGCTTTGGATTGGCTCTAGATGGTTGCTAATTCATATACTAATTCAAATTAGTAATTCTAATACTAATTCAAATCTTTTTCAACTTTATTCCAGGCCTTCTCATCTTTAATGATTACGGACCTTATTCCTCTAAATATACATAAGGCTGTTCATCATTCTTTCAAGAGCTGAATCACATTTGTTTTGAAGTAGGGAGCATTTACAACAGTGCAGGGCAGTGAAGTTGACATGCTAGAGCTTATATGATTGTATTAAGTGGCTTTGGACTCACTCATTAATTTCAAGGACCAATCAGAATGGCAGATTTATTCACTTTCTTCACAATTAAGAGATGGATGCAAATTGAGACTTTTATGTCTGTTTAAGGTAATTTATTTGCCTTTTAAAAAGCAAATCACTACCATTCATCACTATACCAAAACCCTTTTAGTTTTACCCACGTTGCAATTCCTAGTCAGAGAATAAGTATTCATCTTTGTATTCATTACATTACAAAAGGTTATGTTCAGATTATAAGGCTGAGGTGGCCCAAACCCTTTTTTTTTTTTTTTTGCCTAGATATGACACTGATTGTTTATTTTTTTCAAATATAATTTAAACCACTTTCATGTGTGATCCTAGATTGCACTGATATCTGATATCTGGCTATGTGACCGTATTAAGAGCTAAATTTAAATGAGCTTTTTCTTACAGTATACTACAGTACTGCTGGCTCCAATTTCACACGCCAGCCACAAGAAATGCCAGTAATATCTACAAAACAGCGAAAGCTAAGTATTTGGCCTTTTATTACCTTTTTGTCCCAGTGAGCCTCTAAGCAATGAAGGCTTGTATACTGGTTCATTCATTTTATGTTCATGATGGTCACATTCGGGCACTGTTAGCACATGTGGGTCACTTACACTTGCACAAAGCAAAACAGGAAGCATCACATATGTGCTAAAATCAGCATTAAGGCTTGATGGTATTAGGGAATGGAAAGATTTTGATATTTTTAGTGATTTGCCTACAATCATATTGCTCACAACAGGCTGTTATAGTGTAAACTGAGGTACATTTCTGTAATATTTTTTGCAACAACATTTTACAAGAAGGTCTATTTGTGCACTCATGTTGTACACTGATATTTGTCATTTTTTACACTCACAGTAAAATATAAGGTTTCAGTGTCAGCTATAGGCTAGCAGTCCTTAAACAAATGGCTTTCACTGTTCAGCCAGTACATCATCATTTGTCACTTTGTCACTTCATCATAGGATTCACAAACAATTTCAGCCACATTGCCACATCAATGGGGCCTGATCAAGGCCAGAATAGATAGATTATCAAGTGTATTGTCCTTGAGTATTGTACACTGAGCTGAGTAGAGGGAAAGCTTCTGCATTACACTGAAGTGTGCAATTCATGAATAGTTATTAGAAGTTATTTCATTATTCATGTTTCTTGTAACATAACTTAGACTACATAAATGGTTTAGCACAAGTGCGCTTATTTACCTCTCTGCAATAGGTTTACTGTAGCACAGACGTAATAATTTCAGTGGAAATTAATAGTAATGGTTCAGCTTGTATTAATTAATGAATTAATTACTTAATTAATTAATTAATTATAATCATTAAAAATGAACCAAAATAATTCATAAGATGCAGCTTTGTATATCGGTACCATGTTCATCTGCTAACACTAATCCATCTGTCATATACTTGTTCCATTGTAGAGTGCTGTGTGTTGAGTTGCTACCAGTGCTGGCTGCTGGAATTTAGTGTACATTTTGTAGTGATTCAAGGTTATGCAGTAGATAGGAAACATTAAAAAACCCTTTTTGAAGGCATTACTGTTGATCATCAGACTTTATATATAAAGACTTTCCTTCAGCAATTTCTTTATTTCTTCATCTGGATCAGCATATATTGCATGCAAAAGTTTGAGACCACTAGTGAAAATGCATCTATTTTTCATTCTTTTATAATTTAGTACAACATTTTTTGTTACAATTTATATTACTGAAAACAGCTTGTGTGAAAAGTAGAATTTTTGAAATATTTTCATGAATTTCAGTTTTTTAGTATAACTTAGTCTCCTTTTTGCTTTAATGACAGTGTGTTCTGGAGCTGGCATGGACTCCTATATCTTATGATCCATTTTAGATCAAATTCATAGGAGTGTCACCTGAACACATGCTTCATTAGAAGAGATTAGACAAGAGGAAAATCTGACCTTTTGTACAAAGCAGTTAACATTCTCAATATCACACATTTGCTTACATTTAAATAGGGACCTAGAAATAGTGCAGAATCTTGATATATACAGTCAGGTCCATAAATATTGGGACATCGACACAATTCTAACATTTTTGGCTCTATACACCACCACAATG